>OY728139.1:820698468-821330103 GCA_963277665.1 Viscum album
TATTTTAAATAATGAATTATATTTCAAGATTCTGGACATACATCATCTTTACATCATCTATGACTCAATAATTCATGTATTCGTTAAATACCATAAATTACCTTGTTTCACTATTCACAAAAATTCAACTATTATAGAAAAAATCAACTATTTAAGAAAAATCCCAAAATGTTCACCCATGAATTTTTTTTTTGTGTTGAATTAAAAAATAAACTCCATTTTACGAAAATAATATCATAAATATGATAAATATAATTTTTAATTAAAATAAAAATTTATTAAAAAATAAATTTTTTAAAATTTTAACTGATTTCATGAAATTTTCGAATATTAGCTAAGGTATCATAAAATTAACATATATTCATAAGATAAAAAATTATAATTTATCAATCTATCTTATAAAAATACATTTTATTTTTAATTGTTATATTAATTATAAAATTTAAAATAATCATTTATGTTTTATAGAAATACCAACCAATAATTTATCATTTTTAAAACATTTATTCACTAATAAGATGATATAATTTTATCATAATTCAATTTATTATATTTTTAAATTTTATTTATACTTTCATAGGTGAGGATACTAATCAATTAGCTGGATTACAATTCCTAATGGTCGCATTATTATTCCAAAGATCAAGTAACTGTTCCATTGTTTTAGTTTCCTTAATTTCTATGAATACCCCTTATTTAATTCATAATTCATAAAAAAAATGTGTTTATTGGACTCTATATTCTAGGAATTTCTTTTATACAATATAACATAATTACAAGAATGATGAAATTTCCATTGGTAAAAGGTTGGGTCAGTACATTATTCTCCCTTTTTAGATTTCTTTCTCGAAAATTAATTTTACATACTAATATGAGAATAGGTAATGGTACATGTCCTTAATTTATTCCTCCAGTCCCCATGTCATCTCTTCATACATAAGGTTCCTTCAAATTACTTTGACTCGGTGATTATTCCAGTTGCACAAAACATTATCTCTTCGGTCCAAGATCTTCACTGATTACTTCTCATAAGAGAGATCATTTTCCAACTGCACCACCTATAAATTTAGTACGTGTGAGGGATATGGTATGTAATTTCTCAATATGGATTTGTGGAATACAATTTTTACTTCATACATTCTTGGTGAATGTGCTCGTTAATAGGCTACATCTCTGAAACGATCAAGAATCTCAAAGGGGATGATGTACCTTGGACATAGATTTATTTTCTTCCTAAATATCATGATCCTTTCCCATCAAGATATGTAGAAAAATACCAGGTGTCCAACCTTATAATCCAGTTCTCATCGATGATCATCTATATAGCTTTTATATTAACATCAGGATGCCTTGATGTCTTACTAAATGTTTTTTCACCTTTTCTACAATTTTGGCAATAATTATTTTTCATAAAAGACATCATTAGTTGACTTTATCCTAGAATGTCGATGTTATACATCTTTTCCCACAAAGGATATCACATGGATCCATTTGGACGCTTGAGTGGAGACTTTTTTAGTTAGATAACTCAAACACATGTATATTTTGGTTCCATTCTATTTTAAAGTCTATATATCATGCTCTCAATATGTCTTCATTTTTTTAATAGTCCTCTTAGATTGGTCATCTGTTTGAGGATAATAAACCGTATCGAAGTTCAAATTACTGTTTAGAGAATATTGGGGACTTCTGTAGAACATGGAGCTGAATCTAAGAAAAAAATAAGATATACTCAATTATTTTATTCCAAGAACCCATACCACTTCTATATTTTATATATATTCAAGTAGATCCCGTGATAAGTTTTCTCAAATTGTGATAATGTGATCTGTATTTTTGAGATGATCCAAAACAAACCATATCACATTGTTTCTTCTAGCTGTCTTTGAATGACCTGTAAAAAAGGAAGTGGTAATATTTTTCCATTTATATGTTTATATGGGTAATCATTGAATCATCTGCTTAAAATATTTTGTTTCATCCTTAAATTACTGAAATACCAAGAACTTTGATGTATATTCAGTTATTACCTGTTTCATATTAACCTACCAATATTTGTCTCGATGATCTCGATGAATCATTGTACTTCACAAGTGAATAGAGAAAGAAGATCTATGTGAGTCACTCATAATATCTTTTAGTGTCTATATATTGGATGGTACACATAGATGTTTCACCAATATTATGACTCTTTCTTCATCAATTTTGAATTCTGAGGATTTCACCTTTCTGATAGGTTCCACCTTATTTTCAATTTCCACAACATTTCTGTAAGCATCCTTTATTTTCTCTAAGAGGGATGGTTGAGAAATAATTTTTGAAATGATTGATGATGTACCATACTTAATTATCCCCATTTACATACTTTTCAAATATAATAATATTAGATCATGTCAATACTTATCATTAATAATATAGTAGGACACTTTCTTCTTAGTAAATCTTCCACTTTATTTACCATTCCAGGATGGTAGCGGATTGAGAATATGTAGTCTTGGAGGTGTTCTAACCATCTTGTCAAGATCATATTAAGCTCTATATGTATGAATATATATTTTAGGCACTTATGATTAGTATATATATATCACTGTTCTCTCTATAGAGAAAATACTGCGATATTTTCAATAAGAAGATAACAACTACCAACTCCAGATCATTTTTTGTATAGTTTTTCCCATGAATGATCAAATACCTTGATAAGTAGGCTATCACTTTATCATTTTTAATTAGTTCATAGAATAATACCTTCTTTGAAGCATCACTGTATTAAACAAGGATTTCTCCACTTATAAGTAGTGTGGGTATTAATGAAGTAAAAACCCTCTTTTTCAAATATTTGAATCAGTATTGACATTCAATGGTCTGGAAAAAAATTACTCCAATATGTGTAAACTTTGTTAGTGGGTTTGACAATTGTGAAAATTTTTACACAAATCATTGGTAATACCCATATAGACCGTGGAAATAATGGATCTCCATTACTGATGTTGGATTATGCCACTCTTTGATTACCATTATCTTAGAGGGGTCCATAGATAATATTTTTCTGGTGATAACATGACCCAGGAGTGATACTTATTCCATAAAAAACACAAATTTATTGTACATGGAAAATATTTTATCCCTTCAATTTGTCTTCATCACAATATTCAGGTTCTCCTCACATTCCTTCTTACTCATGGAGTATATCATAATATCATCAATAATACTTCGAAAAATAAGTTGAGTGAATCTCCAAATAATATAAATTATGTCAATGAATATTACTGGATCATTAGTAATTCCAAAGGGAATCATTATGAACTCAGAATATCCAAACCTCATTTGAATTGTTGTCTTGGTAATATCTTTCTTCTTCACATTTAATTGGTGATAACTTGACCAAAGATCAGACTTCGAGGAATACTTGGACACAAAAAATTGATAAAAAATCCATCTATCTGTGGGTGGTGATTTATGTAATTTATCACGTTTTTTTTTGAGATCATGATAATCAATTCATAGGTGAAATGATCCATAATTCTTTATGATGATGAGAACTAGGGAAAGCCATGGTGAAGAACTCGTGCACATGAAACCCTTTTTCAAATTCTCTTGTAACTGCTTCTTTAGTTCAACAAAATAAATGGTGGAAATTCTATAAGGAGTCTTTGATATAGTCAATGATATAAGAATAAGTTCAATTGAGAGATCAACCACTCAGCCAGCAGGAAGGCTAGGAAATTTTTTGAGGAACACATCAATATAGTTACTTCTAATGGGAATGTCTTAGATAATTATTCTCTCTTTTTTCTAAATAATTTGAGCTAGATATGATTTCTCAAAGCAATAATATCCATAATTAAGATGATGATTCATAAGTTGGATCAATCTCCCCCTTAATGTTTTACAAAATTAGAGGATTCCTCGGGATGGGAAGAGTGATCTCCCTTTCCCAATAGTTGATATGGGAATTTTAAAGTGCTAGCCAATTGATGCGCAATATAACATAAAACTCCACAACAGAAAGTAAGACCAGATATGTTGAGAGGATTAATCCAAAAAGAAAGACCATGGAAGATTTATATACTTTGGGTGAAATAATTTACCAATTTTATATTGTCACAGAAAAATAAACCTCCATATTTTGATATGGTGTTTGAATTGTTCTACTAAACTTGAATGATATGAAAAAATTCGTAGAGCTAGAATAAAATATAATGTTCTCTATTCATGAATGAATAACTAGTGTACCTATCACCATATCATTTTTGGGCTACACGTTAGTAGTAGTGATGGCATAATCATTCCCTTTCTACTTTTTCTTTAGTGGCTACTGGTGCTGATAACCCTTAAGGACTAGTGGTTTAGATAAATTACTTTCATAATGCCCATGCTCCCAATAAGTGAATAAATGAACCATAGGTGGTTCTCTAGTTTCCCCCACCATGTTTTCCTTATTTCTCATATCTATTTGACATTCATGAGATTGGTGTCATTATCTTACAGACTTGAAGCAATTCCCTCTCCCTTTTAAGTAATTTAAATTTTGATTCCACCAAAATTTTTGACATGTGGGTGGTGAAGTTTTCTTTAAACAAATTTTAGTAGATCCTCCTGTTTGAAACTCTATCTTTCATCTAATGTCTCCATATCCATGGGATAATTCTCCAAACTCTATCTCCACTTTTATATCACATCGAACAACTTCTTCATAACTCCCAATGACTTGAATAGAATTTTCCTTTATAAGGTGTGGTTTTAAAAATATAAATAATATATCTATTTTTCTATCATTATTCATAACTCCAAATGTCTATGAATTCTCTATCCAACATTGAATAATGATTTCAAGGAAAATACTTATTAAGAAATATTTTTTAAATGTATTATCACTCTATCACTTCAATTTCATCTTTTGTCTTGGTGTTCTTAATCAGTTCCCACCATTGGTCAACCTCTCTATCTAAATGATAAATGTCCATATTCAACATCTCTATCTCAGAACAATGAAGAACAAAACATATTTACTCCATTGAGTTAACCCGGTATTCCACAACTGTAGGATCCCAAGATCCACTAAACATCAAGGGTCATTTCAGAATAATATAGTCGACAACCAATTACTCCATCTTATTTTAAGGACTATGTTTCACATTATTTAGGTTATTTTTCATAGCCTGAGAGATCTAGGTAAGAATTGTCATAAATTTTTTAACTCCACCTCCCATGGAATTGGTGATGTCATTCAATCATTCAATGCATTTTCCCTCACATGTCTTGTTGTCTTGGTTTATCATGGTTCCAACCATTTTTCCAAAATATTAAAGGTTTATACAAAACATGAATCAACATGTTAGGAATAAATAATGTTTTCTTTTGTGAAACTAACTATATAGGAATGTCTTGTGGGATACCATTGTTTAAATTTTTTCTAGAACAAGGATACTTGGGTGCTTACATTGACAGGGTCATATAATAATGGTTTTAACTAATGTTCTCAAATATTAATTCCCAAATTAACTAATTCAGGAATTGATACCAACTATAGTGACCTTACTTTTCATGCATTACTATTATATTATTTTAGAGACAAAAACTTTAAATAATTAAAAAACCAGGATCAAAGGTTTAGTGACTTGGAAAAATTCTCTCCATACATGAAATTTAAATAATAAAACATAAAATTTGTTTAATTTCTTCTTCTATAGCTTCTCAAAGGACCTCGTATACTGATTATTATAAGTAATAACCCGAGGATAAACATCAAATAAACAGGTGAGCTAAAATCCTAGTAAGAAGATAGATTTAGATAGTAATCAATATAACATGGTTGATCATAATAATCAACATCGTTACATATGCATAGGATAGACATTATAATAATGATAGGAATAATTATATAAATTAATGGAGAGTGGAAATTCATAAAAATGGAACACCACGTCGTTGAGGTCAAATACCACACATAGTTATGAATAAAGTTAGCATCATGTTCATGTATAACATATGTGCATAATCATAACATAATAATTTTGAACAAATATGGAATCATGTTCATGAATATTGAAAATTTTATCACTATATACATCACATTAACAAATTAATTTGAGCGTTATATAATTTCAGGTGCATCCATCACATCATAACATTTACTAAATCATGCTTTCCACATAGAGTGTATATCAATCACAGACATAAAATAACTAATGGAAATGAATGAGTTTCATGATAATTTCATAAATCATAAATTAATAAATAAAATTTGGTTTTCTAAAAATAAAAATCGAAGAAAATTCTTGGTATAAGAATCGTCAATATTAAGTGAAGAATAAAAAATATCAAGAAAAGTAAAAATCTGTTTTAAGAAGTATTTTTTTTGAAAAAAATTAGTTTTTTTAAAAAAATCATATTGGAAAGATGTATATCCCCTAAAATAAAATGTAAAAACACATAAATTAAATTTTAAAACTATTAATTAATAACTATAATTAAATTTTGAGTTAAATAACAATTACCCAAAGAAAAGAAATCAGGTTTGAGAGTCCTCTAATCTTATGATTGAATGCTTTCATCTCATCAATAACCTAGAGAATAAAATTATATTTCATTAATAAATAAATAATGAACTTATTTTACATGTATTTTATTCATTAAAATTTTATTACATTTCTTTATCGACATTTATTGAGTAATATAGTTCAATTTCATTTTTCAAGAGTGTTTTTATGGGTTTTTATGACCAATTCACTAGTATGGTAGATCATGTAAAATGAGAATAATAATAAAGAATTATATGTATGTAATGAAATTATAGAAGTTTAAATGGTCTTATATATTCTTTTATTTCCATATATGATAATATTGATTAGATAAAATTACAATGATAATAATTTAGATTATTTTGGTTGTTTTTCGATGATCACGAACTAGTTTTGTTTTATTAATTAATGTTGTGTATATATGTTTCTCACAAAACAGAAAGAAAATATAACATAAATTTTAAAATATTTCTCAACTGTATAATTGTTTTATGACCAGCCTTGAAGGTGGTAGAGAAAAACAAAAACATTTCATCCTTAAAGGGGATAAATCAACACCTCACGGATGATGTTTTCATTTTTAAAATAAAAGAGAGAGGATAAATTATTTGATGATGGATTATACTAATAACATAAAAAAATTTAAGTATATATAATATACTGGAGTTATAATTCCACATCGATATGGAGTGGTGATTATATAATAATAAAATAAAATAAATTCAAAAATTAATTAAAAGAAAATGCAAGAGGATTTCACCTCATGGATTCAAGTCCTTGAGAACCTCCTTATGAAAATTTCGTTGGGAAGTTTGTTGAGAATAGAGGATCCTTGAAGTTTAGGGATCCTTGGAAAGAGGATTGGTAAGAATTTGGAAAAGATTTAAAACATTGGAGGTGTGAGGAGTAGATGTGATGATGTGTAATATTTAATGGGGACGAGAGGGGTGTTTTTGGATTATTTTTTTATTAGTTTATTATTTTTGATCAAAACTATAAATAGTTTTTAAATTATTAGTAAATATATTCTATAATTAAAGATAGTTTTATATTATGTGATTAAATAATCTATACAGCATCCATGACTCAATACCTCATTTATTTGTTAAATATCATAAATTATCATATATCAGTATTCACAAAAACTTCATCTGTTTTAGAAAAATCTCAAAAATTCACCCTAACCATATTGTGATTTGTAGAATTATGAAATGAATTCAATTTTGTAATAATAATTTTCTAGTTATGGAAAAATTTAATCGTTAATTAAAGTAATCATTTATTTACAAAATACATATTTTTAAATTATAACTGATTTTATGACACTTTGAAAAATTAGTTAATATATCACAAAATTATATTATAAAAATAATAAAACAAAAATTAATTAATGAGTCTATTTGATGAAAATAAACATTATTTTAAAAAACTATATTAATTATAAAATAGATAGAAAACATTTCTATTTTATAAAAGTACCAACACACAATTTATCATTTTAAAAAGATTTATTTACTTATACAATGACATAATTATATCAGATTTTAATCTTTATTGTGGTTAAATTTTATTTATACTTTCACAGGTGAGGTTACTATTCTATTGGATTGATCACTATTCTTAATGGTCACATTACTATTCTAAAGGTTGGGTTACTATTCTATTGTCACAAGTTCCTTAATTTTAATGAATACCACTATTTCATTCATTAATTAATGAAAAAAAATTATTGGGATCTCTATACTATGTATGTGTTTTATACCATATATCATTAATAAAAGTGGTGAAAATTTCTCATTGATAAAAGATTGGATTGTTACATGTTCAACCCACTAATATAATATATATAGGTTTATTATAAATCTATTGATGAAAAGTAGTCATATATATCACACCATATATGATTTTATATGACCTTTTATTACAATTTTTTTAACAAGTCCATGGTAATGTAACATTTCAAGTAATAACTACATTTTCATATATTTTTGATTTGTTATTTTTGGTCATATTAATTTGAACATGAATTAATAATATTTATAAAATTAACAATCCTATATATTTATTATATACTTATTTATATTAATCTATAGAATTTAGTGATAGAAAATGAAATACAATATTCATGGAGAAGCTGGGTCATACTTACGCATGAATGTTGTTTCCATTTTCTAATTAGATTGAATGAAATAAATGTAAATGACATATTTCAATTAAATAAACCTTTTTATGTCATATATATCCCATATTATCAAAAAAACATCCTTAATACCCTCTATGTAAAGCATTAATGAATGGTACCGCTTCGTGAGGCGATAGTCCACCGTACACTCAAGCGACATTATCATATTGCTAAAAAATGGAACGTATGATGTTATATGAAAAATAATAATTTTTAAAATATTAATAATATCATAAATATATTATGTAAACATTAAATTCATCATTATAACCAATAATGAGAGGTGTTAATGGAAAAAATGACATTGATTCACAAGGCGGTAGTCTGCCTTACACACAAACAATGATTTTATAACCCATTTGATGGAAGTGGATATGATTTTAGATAATTCTCATAACATAAAAAATCTAAATACATGTAATATAATGATATTATTATATAACCATGTTATTATATGAATTGATGGTGGTTGAGGAAGAAATTAAAAAATCACTTGTTGTGAATGTTACCTCTTCTACAGGTATCCTCCTTACTTTTTTAACCTAATGAAAACCTAGGTTGGATTTTTGGTCAAAATAAGTATTATAGTATGAGAGGAGGGACATTAGAAATTAAATGTTTCTAGTATTGGATGAACCATATGTGTTTTAAGGTGTGAATAGGGGAGGATAGGGGCTGATCTTTTATAAGTGAGTTTAGTGGCACACTAGTAATTTGTTGAGAGAAATAATTACACCCACATTTAGTTCATTTCACAATTCTCTAATGAAGGAAAATTATCAAAATTATAAAAGATAAGGTCGAAATATGGCCATAAAATGGTTTTTAGACATGTTTTGGTTTATTTTCAAAAACTATCTTTTAAGTTTAACCTCTGGTAAACCCATTTTTACCTTAACCACGGTAAATTATTTTTACAAATTTTAAGACTAATTTTGGTCAAAAATTATTTTGACTTTATTAGATAATATAAATTATTTTTATTAAAAAATAATAATTTTTTTCGAATTTTCACTCATAAAAGTTGAATATGTGATTTAAAATTAACCTCACAGACATGATGAGAAAGCGGGTTTTTAAAGAGAAAATGTTCAATGATTTACAATGTTTTTAAATTGGAATTTATTATTAAATTGATTATAATAACATTAAAATGTATTAATTTATTTATAATTTAACTAATGTTACTTTAAAACCAATTCAAAATATCATTTTATATTATAAATAAAATAAATGAAAAGGAAGTTTTCAATTAAAATTCAGTATCTTTCACTATTCCTCAAAAAATGAAACTTTTTATAAAAATACCCAAGTTAAATCTATGTTAATTTTAAAATTATTATTTCAAAAGACATGTTTATTTTATCAATAATTTTTTTAGAATTATGAAAAAATAATTTTACTTATTTTAAAATAAATAAATAAATAATTGTTTTAAGAAAATAGTATTTTCAAAACGTATAAATACCTTAATCAAAATTAAGTGCATTTTTATGAATATGTTTCCTTAATTTATATACATTATAATTAATATTTTAATTTTTTTATTATTCATATCTATATGTTTAATGTCTATGTCATAATGATCAGGTTTAAATAACTATATTTATAATATATCATGGATTTGTTAAAACTCAATGTCGTATGTAACAAATTCTAACCTAATGTTTAATATATCACATAATTAACTTGGTGATTCATATAAAGAAAGTTTATCTTGGTGTTTCTGGTAACATACCTCTCAAATATATTTATTTTATTCGAAAAAATAATTCATAAAAATTCTAGGTGTTGTATTCAACCCCCCATAAAATGAATTTTTCCCTCAAAATTCATTACTCCAGTATAAAAAATGTGGATACTTCTACCACATAATATCCTCAAGTTTATAAATATATTCATAAAACTAGTGGTTTCAACACAAAACTTTGATTAGTTCAGTGGTATTATTTCATATTACATTCAGTATATGATCCATAATCTCCATCAATTGTTCCTCATAAGAAAGATAATACCCCATTTGTATGAATTATGAGTTTAGTACATGTCGAGGATTATGTATATACTTTTTCATGATAGATAATTGTAACATATCATGTATTGATAGAGGTTTAGTGGATTATCCAATCAATAATATATGGTCCTGATACAATCAATAATTTCAAAGGGACTAATAAACCTAGGGGTGAGTTTCCCTTTATTCCTGAAACTCATAACCTTATTTCAGAGAGAAATTTTTAGCAACACCTTATCACAAAATTCAATTTCTATATCACACCAGTGATTATCAATATAATTTTTCTGCTAGCTCTGATCTTCTTTAAAGTGTGGTTGAATGGATCAAACTTTATTTTCCATTTGATCAAATTTCTAAGTTCCCAAAAACATTCTCTCTCCAACATCATTCCAACACATTGGATATCTACATTTATATACATATAGAGATTCAAAAGGGTCCATATTAATGTTTGAGTGAAAGATATTATTTTATTGGGAGCTATAGATCCCGTCCTCCTTTTAATTCCAATCAACAATATCTCACCATATCCTCTAGGATTTGAATTTTTTTCAGAATGGAAATTTTTTTAGGATAAAACATAGTTTTGAAACTCAAATCTATATCAAGAGCTTTCTAAAGACTTCTCCAGAACATTTTGATAAACCTCATATCCCAATCAGATCTAATGGAATTTTGTACTCCATTAAACCTTTTAACTTACCTATTGTATATCATGGAATGATGATATAGATATAAGTCTTCTCTGATAGTGATGATGTATGCTAACATATTAAGGTGATCGAATATAACCCACATAGAATTTTTCCCTTTAGAAATTTTAGGAATTCTAAAGACAATATTCAGGGTGATGTTTTCCCATTTCCATTCTGGTAGGGTTAACAGTAGTAACAGCCCATCAGTCTTTCATATTTTCACCTTAAATTTCTAACATATTGAGAACCAATATACAGACTCTATGATATCCTGCTTCATCCCATGCCACTAGAAATACTCATTCAAATATCTATACATATTCATAATTCTTGCATGAATAAAGAATGAAAATCTATAAGCTTCCCCTAAAAACCCCATCTTGATGTCTATTTTGGATGGAATAAATACAGTATTCATGAACATTATCATTCCATCATGATCAAGGTTAAATTGACGAACATTTCTAAACTTCTTTTATATCTCTAAATCTTACTTGTTCAACGCTTTAATCTTCACCTAGATAGATTGTTGAACATTCAATTGGGAAAGACAAAATTTTCCCCTTCATTCGGGATTTTTAGATCTATCCTTTGAAGATCTTAAAATATTGGATCTTTTTTAATCCTCATAATGGGTAAGATAACCTTATCCTTTTGAATCAAATCATTGGACACTCTTTTATCTTTCCTAGGGAAATAATGTATTGATCATTCCTAATATTTAATCTATTATAACCATAATATTTTCTACATATTCAACTCCTTATGTGTGAATATATACCTTCAAATTATATGAATGGTATATATATATTTCACTTTTCTCCATAAAGATAATTCCACAATATCTTTAATGAAAAATTATTATTAAAAAATCTAATTTTTTATTGGGATAATATTTCTCATGAATCATTAATTTTCATGATGAATAAGATATAACGATGTCATTCAACCAAATAAATCATCCTTATCCCTTATTGGACGAATTAATATGTATTAAAAACACTTCTTTACTATAGGGTAATATAAGAACATGTATAAAAACTAATCGTTAATTTAGTTCCTTGAAAGTTTCATCACATTCATCTTTCCAAAATAACTTGTCTCCCTTATTATCTACTTTAGGTCATAGGATTAGACAATCAGGATAAATTTTCAACAAACCATTGATAATATCGAACTAAAATAAGAAAACTATGGATCACATACCCTATGGTAGGTCTTAGAGAATATTCCAAAGTATTTTTCTTAGGAGTATCTACTAATATACCCTCTCTTGAGATTATATGACTGAAAGATGAATTATTTTGATACAAAAATTCACACTTTGTAATTTTTAATATATTGTATCCTTCATTAGGGTATTTATTATGATTCTAAATTAGTATTTATGGTCTTCCTTGAACATTTAATAGAATAAGAATATATTAAATAAGTACTAAAATAAACTAATCTAGGTAATAAATAGATACTCTATTCATTAAATCTATAAAGTTAATTGGGTAATTCATAAGACCGAATGGAATCACTATAAATTCATGATGTCAATACCATGTAAAGAAGGTTTTTTTGGGAATATCCTCCTTACTGACCCTCAATTGATGATATCTAGAATGAAGTAGAATTTTGGAAATGTATGGAGCTTCATGTAATTGATCAAACAAGTTATCAATAAGGGGAAGATGACACTTCTTCATAATTGTGATGTTTATTAGTTCCTAAAAATCAATGTACATTCATATTAATCAATAATTTTTTTATAAAAAAGAACAGGGACATCCCATGGAGATACACATGTACTAATGAATCTCTTTTCAAGGTTTTATTGGAGTTTCTTCTTTAATTACAACTAATCAATCATGTTTTTTTATTTATAGTCTTTGAAATTGGTATGGCGTCATGAATGAGTTCTATTAAGAAATAAACATCATGTTTTTATGGAAGGATAAGAAAATATTCTAGAAATACATCAATCAAATCTCTCACAATATGCATATCATTTATTTCAATTATCTCCCCAACCATTTGATATAAACCCCCTTCTAAATGTGAATTAACACCATAAAATGGATATGATCTCCATCATAACTTCATAAATATCATCACCTTGATAAATGATCATAGGTTAGTTTGAAATATAAAATGTACCTACCCTTCCTTGACAATTGATGTGGTAATTATGTATTGAAATACATTCCATGCCTGTGATGACATAAAATTCAACTAAAGGAAGAATTAAATGATTTTCAGGAAGCACATTCCCACCAAAATCAACTAGAGAGGAATCATGGACTTAATATATGGTCATCATACCATTCGGAATTTTCACTACTAATTCTATATCTAATCATTTTGGTGGAATCCTGATACACTTGGGAAATTATTCAGTGATGAAATAATGGGTATATATAAAGTCTAATAAGATATTAGTAGTTCTAGAGTTCATTGTAAGTATACCTATCACCACATCATTATCACACCTCTTTTTCAGAATAATGATAATATGGTATTTTCCCTTGTCCCTTGGATTATGAGGCTCCTAGTATTGATCACCATCATTAACCCAAAAATTTGTGCACTTGTTTATATAATTCCCAAACTTCTTTTATTTGAAACACTTGAGTGTGGGTGGTGAATTCAGCATTGATTTCTCATTATTTATATCCTTATCTAACTTAATCTCATCACTTCAGCATTTTAATTCTTCCTAAACATCCCTTCCATACTTAAATAATGTGTTAGTCCTCTAAATAAAATTTCATCATTGATTCTTCCCACAGAATAAAGATAAAAGAACTGCAATCTTCTTCTCTCTTTGTGTATTATATTTTTCTTTGAATTATATATTCCCTTATTATCAAAACCTTGAAATTGATACATAAGTACATCCTTTATTTCCACCTTGATAGCAGATGAAAAAAATATATTCATAGCTACTGAAGTCTCTTATGGTTCACAACATTTAGAGACATGGTTTTAATCCATTTAAAAATAAATCAAACTTTATTTCATTTTGGATAATCATACCAAAATCATAACTTGAAAGTACTAGGAAATTTGACTCATAGGTACCAATAGATTCATTTTCCTTTTTCATTATCTCACAAAATACCTTATCCATTTTCATATGCGTAATATGTGTACAATAATTATAAAAAATATGTTCTTCAACTGATTCCAATCCATGATGTTAATTCCATTATTTATCTTCATATATTAATTTAGTGTCCATTTTTATCTGCTTCACATTCCAAATAGAAGACAACCAAAAATGAATTTTTCTTGTTCCAAACGATGGAAAATGGAAAATAACTTTTCAATAATGTTGATCCATTTTCCATCAAATAGTGAATTATAAGATCCACTGAAAGAAGGTAGACATTGCCTTATGAAGGACTCAACATAATGTTGTTCCCTCTTTTGTTAATTTGTTTTTCTAATATGATTGATATCTTGATAGATTTGTATAATGTACATAAGCATATAAAATCATATGTCAAGGCTATCCACCAAGACATCCATAACATGTTTGGAATTTTCTATTGACCAGTGTACTTACTTTGTGCATGGGTTGACCTCCCTTGTACCCTCTTTAAACCTTGTGCTAACAGCCCTTGTAACATTTGAGGTCATATAATAATAAGTTTTATCCAATATAGAGGAAGGGTATATAGGTCCCACCTATCTCATAATGAAAGTCTTATATATTTTTTGATGAAATATCAAAAACATTCATTATATCATAACCCATGAAATGAAATGAATTCCATAAAATGATCATAATATCATAACATCTAAAAAATGATAGGTTTCATAAACATTTCATCATCTCATCATATCATAATACATTTAAAATAAGTGGTTTTCATAATAATTTTATCATGGTATAACCTATAGAAGAGGAACATGTTTCAAAAACATCACGTCTTCATAAACATAATCCATTTATAGAAAAAATAATAATGGTATCCTTGGATCATATCCCTAGTATGGCATAGGTAAAATCAACAAATTTCATCTTAGATAGAATAAAATTTTTTATTTTCATTTAAAGAAATAATTTAGTTAACTAATCATTTCAATAGGAAAAAATAATTAAAACACATAAAAGTAAAGTCCTTTTCTTTGAAATTAACTTTGAAAAATAATAAAATAATATTTGAAGAAATGATTGGTTATGACGATGGGACGTCCTGTTCATTCCGTACATTTTAAAATGATTATTCCATCCACATTTTCAGTAAAATCAAAATGAGCATTGTTTGGAAAGAGGCACGAAGATTCCTTTCAAAACAATTTCAAAAAAATAAAACACGAGAAAATATATTTTATAAATAATAGTAGAATAATAAAAAATTGAATACTTTTTTATAATACTTGGTTTTAGAAAAAAATGGATTTTGACTAAAGAGAGAAATAAAGTCATATTTTCATAAAAACATATTTTCAATTATTTTAAGAACCAAAGAATATTAAAATGGTTCTATTAATTGAAAATATAATGAATAAATATATGATAAATATATCCAAATGTTTCATGATATATGAAATAGAATATTTTATCATCAGAAACATTATCATAAAAAATATGGATAAATGAAGGGATTGCAACATAAAATCATTACCCCTTTGGTATCTTTAAATTGTATACCCCATTAAATAATAACATCAAATGGAACATAAAATATCCTGAGGATAAATAAATTCCATATATTAAGTGTCAAATGAGCTGTATATAAACCTCATGAATGAATATAGGTGTGTGATATAACGTACATCTCAAAGAATGTAATTTGAGTAAAAAAGTCCTTACCTTATGTATTTACATCTATCGTACACATTAAACCATGATGTATAATAATTATAATTTTATTATAAATATAATATATAAAAATAGTTATATATATCATACCATATATGATATTCTTACGACCATTCATTACCTGTTTATTAATAATTCTATGTTAAAGTAACATTTTCGGGTAATAAATGCTATATTTTTAATATATGTTTTGATTTTTTTATTTTTGGTAGTAATAAATTTATCATGATTTAATCCTATAAAGAATAAAAAAATAATATATATTTAATATATATGTATTTTTAGTAATCAATAGTATTTAGTGATATAAAAGTAAGTTCACCGGTCATGGAGGCGTTAGGTCGTACATACGCAAGAACATTGTTTCCATTTTATTATCGGATTAGAATAATTAAACGTAATTTATATATTAACATTATTAATTCATTTTTATTTTATATGTGTCTCATATTTTCATTAAACCCATTCTTAATACCTTCTATGTCAAGCATGAAGGAATCAAATCAATTCCTAAAGTAGTAGTCTTTTGTACACTTGAGCAACATTATTAAATTCCCAAAAAAATAATTTATGATTTTATGGGTGATATAATAATTAAAAAAGTAGAATAATATCATAAATATAATATATTAACATTTAACTCGTCATTATTAACAACTGTGATGAGTGGAAATGGAAAAATTAATGACAATTGTTTGAGAGGCAATAGTATGTCGTACAAATGAATGTTGAATTTGTAACCCATTTGATGTAAGTGAATATGTTTTGATGTCTTTAACATAACATAAAAAGATATAATCATATTAAGTATACATATTTTATTATATCATCATGTTCTAGTAATAATTTATGTTTGTGGAGGAACAAATAAATAAAAATTCGCATTGATGAACGTTACCTCTTTTTTAGGTATCCTCTTTATATTTTTATAAAAGTCATTCCTAGGATGGATTTAAGTATAGAATAAGGCTTATAGGGAGAGATTAAGGAATTTATTAAGTTATTTGGGTGGGTAATGGTTGAAACAAATGGTTTTTAATGGTGTGTATATGGGAGGATGAGGGGTGGCCTTTTATAGGTGAGGTGAGTGGGACACTTGTATTTTTTCGAATGAACGAATATTACCACGTTTTTTCATGTAACAACACTCCAATAATCGAATATTATAGAGCCTAGAAGTAATAAGGTTGAAATATGGTGAGAAAATTAATGTTGGAAAATGTTTTGGGTTATTTTTTAACTTTAGTTGAACCCCCTAGTAAACTAATTTTTCCTTAATAGTGGTAAATATTCTTTATTGTTTTTATTATTAATTTTGGACAAAAATCAAGTTGAACTTATTGAAATATATTAATTATCCTAATTATATATATTTAATCAATTTTTACAACATCAGCTAAAACATTTTATCAATACCCCTACCCTAGTATCTCAGAGATAGTTCTTTACATAATTATTTTAGTACTATGAGCATGATATCCCAACCTAAAGGACTAAATTGTCTAGTATAATTGGAAAAACTAGATACAAAAAAATGTTTTATATAACAACATGAAAGGAAAAATTATATAAACTCCTTTGGAAACATCCTTAAACTTTTACATTATCCATGCAAGTCAATCATCATATACATCTTTACATCCTGTAGAAAATGAACATAAGAAATTGGCGACATCAGGTACTTATTAATGGTAATAAATAAATAATAATCTATCATAAATAAACAGAAACAATAAGGCATGGTGAATAAATAAAAAAACATGCCTTTAAAACATAATCTTGAGCATAATATAGAAGGTATAAAATCTGATTAAATAATTGCATAAATAATCACATGGGAATGAAACTTAACCATGGATATTAGAGTACTCAAAGAGTCTCATTTATTATAAATTAATAATATCATAATGAGGGATTTCATAATATCATACATCATAACATGAAGTCATGGTTTCACCAGAGACAACATAAATAGTTAAGACATCATTCAATAACCAAACTAGTTTATCTCATGAGAGCTACTGATGAATCGAGCGACTATATCCAGAAAAACTCATCACATACTAATTCCAATTAATTCCTCATATGAAAAGTGTCAAATATAACATAAACATTATTATTGTAAAAATAGGATAAAAATGAGAATAATTCAACGATAAACCATGAATATCACATACACAGTCAATTTTATCAAAAAAACCTTTTATAAAATATGGTATACAGTATCATAAGAGATCAACCTATATCTAGTATAAAATCCCACAAATGGTGTTGAATTAGATGAAAATACTCTAATAAAACCATTATGAATTCTTGAGGGAAATACCCTTCTTTACTTTTGTAAAATGAGTTATTTTGGAAAAACAAATTTCTTAAAATTAGATTGTAATCATGTTTATCGCATAAAATAAAAGTCAAGGAAAAAATAAATTATATTTATTGTATAAATTATTTACAACTAAAATGAAAACATGTAAACAATTTCTTTATAAATAAGCCAGTTTATTGAGTTTTAATAGAAAATATAGAAGAGTATTTACAATTGATAATGATTAATTGTTTTCATAAATTTAGAAAATAAATAATACATTTTTTAAGATAAATAAATTAATTTTATAAAAATATCGTTTCCTTATAAAATATTATAGAGTGTATATGAAAATGGGAAATAAAATGGGAAGTACTCTTTAATCGAGATTGTTTATCGGGAGGAATTGAAAAGGGAACATCATAGAAAATTTAGATCCCCAAAAAATAAAGATGAAATTTTCTATATACATGAGTTTAGAACATATAAATATAATTATTAATAATTATATAAAAATAAATAATAATTGCATTTGGGTAAAGAGAGAGAAAGAGTAACCAAAATGAAAAATAGTGGTTCAGGGAGACTCCCTTACCATATGTCTAAAAGTGTTCTTCACTTGAACATAACATCCTGGATAATGAAACTATATTCATTAATAATTTATTTTTGATCCTATTAAAAATTGATTTTATTTAGAATAATATAATATTCTATTATGTCATTCAGAAGTGTTTTTTCCATGATTTTCATGATTGGTTCACTTGTATACATGTACAAAAGAACATGTGAAACTGAAATAACCATATATAATTGAAATTATTTATTATTAATGGACTTAAAAAAATATTATGTTATTATATATCATTTTTTATAGATATGAGGATGATTCATTAGATTAAGCGTTAACTATAACTATTTGGATTATTTTTGGGTTTTCCGACCATCACACGCTAGTTTTATTTTATTCATTAATATTAATAATATATCATGGTTATATAACATATAATAAGTTATAATATAAATATTAAATTTTTTTTAAAATAAAATTGTTTTATGACCAGCCTTGAGGGAGTTATTATAAAATTTTAGAATCATCCTCCAAAAAAATGGCGAATCAACACCTCACAGATGACGTTTTCATTTTTTTTTAAAAGGGGAATTGGAAATAATTGATGGTGGATATCCAAAAATAATAATATAATTAATATATTTATGTATATAATTCAATAGAGTTATAATACATATTTGGATATAGGTGGTAACTAAAGGATAAGTAAATTATATGAACAAAAGGGTATTTTATCTCCTAAATTCCTCTCCTTGAGAACCTCCTTAAGAAACTTTTAAATGGTCTTTTTCATGAGACCAAAAAACACTATAAATTGATGGATAAGTTTGGGGGTGTCATTGGGAAGAAATTATAAAATCTTTTAGGCTTTTTATGTGTGATTGGAAGGGGTGGTATTTATAGTGGATGAGATGAGTGTTTTTTCGATTATTTAATTCACTTGTTTGTTATTTTAGTTGAAGAATACGAATAGTTTTAATTACATGTATAAATATATTAAATAAATAATAATATTGAAATATTATGGTTCTTACATCTACAATGAATCAAGAATTAGTGTATTTAACTTATAATGTATACATACCGTCAATTACCATATTCCACTATTCACAAAAAAAATCAACTATTTTAGAAAACACCCAAAAATTCAAATTAACCATTTATTGATATGTATAATTAAAAAAAGGACTCCATTTTATGATAATTATTTCCAAAATATGAGAAATTTTATTTTCAATTAAAATCTCCATTTATTGAAAAAAATAAAGAGTTTAAAATTATAATTGATTTGATAACACTTTGAAAAATTAATTAAGGTCCCATTAAATAATCTTATAATCATAAGAAAATATAACTAATTTATGTATCCATTTTATGAAAATAATTTTTCTGTTAAAAAATTATATAAATTATTCAATATAAAATAAGCATTTATACTTAAAAAAATAAAAAAAATTAATTTACCATTTTTTAAAAATTTAATTACTTATACCAATATATAAATATAGGATAATTTTATTTATAAGATCCTGAATTTTTATTTAGAGTTTCATAGGTGAATTTACTATTCTCTTGGTTCTATTACTTTTCCAAATGGTCACATTTCTATTCCAATGGTCATACATAAATGTATATTATAGTTTTTAAACGTATTGTTGTGTAATGAAAAAACTATCAAAGATATTAAATTTTAAAATTAGATTAACATTAAATCTTGGGGTATTAAATTCTACCCTCATTAAAAAAAATCCCCAAAATTTGTAGAATTTTAATTATTAAAAATATATGGGTAGTTCATCATCATAAATTTCATTGGTTCCCACATCACTTATTCAATTTAATTAATTTTTCAAGGTACCTTTACTAGCTGAGTGTTTTGATTCCTCAACACCTATTTTCTAGTTTCTAGAATCTTGATAGGCTCTCCAAATTTTGATAAATCCAGTTTCAATTTTATTCTTTTAGAAGTGAGGATGCGCATTGGGTATCATGTGAAATTATTTAATAATGATATGTTGAACACATTGTGTATTTAGTAAAGTCTTGTTAGAATCACTAAATGATAATCCATATCTCCAACTCTCTCTAGGATTTCAAAAGGACCAATTTACCTAGTGCTTAGTTTCCCTTAATTTACAAATCTTATAACACTCGTCTATGGAGATACATTCAAGAAAACATGATCTCCCATATGAAATTCCAAACCCTTCCTTTGATTATTCACATAAATATTTCTCTTAATTTAATATACATTTATATTGGTATGAATAGTCTATACATTTATAATTATTTCCTCCACAAGATCTAAGACTATAAGATTTCTTTTACCATCTTCATTCCAACATATTAGTGTATGAAATCTCTCTCCAATCTATTCTTCATATGGGGAAACTTGAATACTTGAATGGAAACTATTATGGTAGTAAAAGTCTTATACAGGTTCATATTGATCTCAAAAACATTGAAAGTTATATGAAAATTATATCAACATGTCTTCTATATTTTAATGGTCCCATCAGACCGTCTGTCAGTTTGAGGGTGTGTACTTGAATAAATCATAGTGTCTAAAGATTTATGAATAATTTTCAAAAATTGAAATATAAATTGTGTAGCATGATCAAACCCAATTGAATTATGTGCTCTATAAATTCTTACAACTTCATTAATATAGATTATTGAAAGGTGATCCATTGAAAATCTTCTATTATAATGAAAAAATGTACATATCTAATAAGTTGATCAACAATTTCCCATATTCCATAAATATTTTTTTGAAGTATTTGGTAATCCAGAGAAACAATCCATATAAATGTCACCCCATTTCCATGTATGAATTGGTATAGGCTACATTAATCATCTTACTTTTTATCTTTTATCCTTCACTAGTTGAAAAACTAAACATCTTGATACATAATCATTAATTTCCCACTTCAATTTATCCCACTAGTAATGTTCATTTAAATCCATAAACTTCTCAGTGATATCAGGGTGTATATAGAAATTCACGTAATGGGAATCATCCAATAACTCCATTTTTAGCTCAGGTGTATTGGGAACACAAAGCCTCTTCCCAAATTTCAGAATTTTGTCCTCATACAAGAAATGTTTCAACATCCCATCTGTCAAAACATTAATTTTCCTTATAAAATTATCATTATCAAACTAAGACCTTTTAATCCTTTCCAATAATGATAAATGGGAAACCAATTTGAAAAAGTAATGATGTTACACCTTCCTTGATAATTTCCATATCCATGTTTTTCTATAACCAAGTATATAGGATCCATTTATATCCTATTTTTTTACATAACACCATTATCCTTCTTTCCCAATGCATCTTCTACCTTATTCAACTTCCCTAGGTTGTAGTGTAATAAGAAATCATAATCCTTGAGTAGCACAAGCCCTCAGCTTTGTCTCATGTTGAGTTCTTTCTATAAGAAGATATATTTCAATAATTTTGATATGTATACATCTCACATCTTTCTCCACATATATTGTGTTTCTATATATTCATATCAAATATTACAGCTGTTAAATCAAGATCATGAGTTGGATAGTTCTATTCATGATTTTTTAACTACCTTGATGTGTTGGAAATAATTCTATCATTCTATATAAAGAAACGAATTAATTTCATTGATGCATCACTATAAATCACCAATCTGTTGTTTTTGAATGGTAATGTCATGATTATAATGTTCATTAATCTCGACATTAATTCCTCAAACCATTATTCCTAATATTTTTTCCAAAAACAACTTATCCCCTTTAATAGTATGTAATGTTAGTGGGTTAGATAATCAGGCAGATTTATGAATAAAATGCTAATAGTAACCTTCTCAACCAACGAAACTATGCACCTCAGTTATTTTAGTTGGTATAGGACAATCATGGATTTTCTTTTTCATCATATGATCAACTATGATTCCTTACATACAGATAATAATTACAAGAAAAGAAACTATTTGAATCCAAAATTCACACTTTCTAAACTTCTAATATAACTCTTTTTTAAGGCTCTCCAGAATGATTTTTAAGTGGTTCTCATGGTCCTCGTATCATTTGGAATACATCAAAATATCATTAATAAATACCATAATTATTCATCAATATATTCCTCTATCACCCTATTCATTGGATCAATAAAAATACAGGTTGCATTAGTTTTTCAAAATTGAATTACTATAAGCTAGTAATGTCCATACCCAGTTAAAAATGTTTTCTATGGAATATCTTTATTCTTCACACACAATTGATGGTATCCAAATCAAAGATCAATGTTTAAAAAATATTGATCTCCATGAAGTTTTTCAAATAATTCATCAATTTGAGGTAGCAAGTAATTGTAATTTCTCATAATAGCATTGATCTCCCAGTATTTAATGCATAGCCTCATAGATCAATCTTTCTTCATGACAAAAACAACAGGAGCTCCGCATTGTAAGAAAACTAGGTAGTATATATTCTTTATCACTAAATTTTTATAGTTTTCTCTTTAACACTATTTACTCTACTATGGCCATTATATAGGGATTCTTTGATATAGGTATTTCATCAAGGGTTAAATCAGTAGAAAACTAAACTTCCCTCTCTAGAAGTTGTCTTAGTAAATCCTATACAAATATATAAATGTATTCTTGTACAATAGATATGTACCCAATTTTAATATTTAATTCCATATAAAAATATGATATTTTCTCTTCTTATATAAGAATTTAATTTTGGAGTGAAACTGAATATTGATCCATATATGACTCAAATGATAAATTCTCACATATAAAGATGAGAGATTACATAACTTTATCTTGAATCATAATTTCTTTCCCTTTGAAATAAATGTTTTTTATTATATTTTGAAAGAATTACCATACCCATGATTATATAAAAATCAACCATAGGTATGGTAATAGAATCTTTAATCAGACCACGTTTATGTGTTATAATTAGAACTGCTTGGCACATATTTTTTCATTAATGTTTCTATGAGGAGTCTTTACTCACAACTCACTTATTGAGTGGAATTGGAAATATTTAATTTTTACAGAAAATTGAGAAGATATAAAGTAATGTGATGATTCATAATCTAATAAATATTGACATAAATTTGTGTAGATGATTAAAGTAACTATGACCAAAAAATTAAGAACTTCAACCTCAGTTGTTTTGACTGCAAAAACATATACTTGTTCAATTAGAATTATATGGGACATTTTTTCTTGAAACATAAGAAATTAAAATGAAAAATCTCCAATATTATTAAAATTATATCGTTGAACATTGGTAGACTCTTTATATCTCTTGAAATCAGAGTCTTTGTAGCCCTTTTCTCCCTACCTATAACAAATTATCATCCCAAATAATCATGTTCAATGATGTTTCCATTCACATTTATTTCAGGATAGAGAGTCAACTCATCCATTCTTCCGCATTTTCTAATCTATATTTATAGAGTGTTCTATATCCTTCTTCTTATCATTATTTCATTTCATGTAATGAGACCTAGATAATTATTTCTCTATCTTGATAGTACACGAGACTATATATTCGTATAATGAGAAAGTTTGATAGACTAGTTCCCTTCGAAGGAATGGTTTTAACTTATCATAGAATTAATCAATATTTCTCTTAGGATTTCATATATAATCTATATCATTCCTTGATAAACTTGTAATGTTTTCTTCCTACTTGGAAACATTTTCATCCAATTTATGTTTTACATTCATTAATTTCTTCTCCAAATCCACTCACTGTCTGAGAGGGAAATATTTTTCAAATTTTATTTTTCTAAAACTACTTCAATTATTTTTTCTAAATTTCTAACTCCTTCATTGTGTTTTGAATTAAGGACCACCATTGATCTTATTCTCCCAATATATGATAAAATGGAATTATGACCTTCTCTCTTTCGTTACTTCCCAAAGTGATAAATAACTTCTCTAAGAAACTTATCCACTTCTCTCGTATAAATGGATTTTTAGTCCCATTTAATGATGGAAGTTTCTATCACATAAAGTAGTCTATCATTGTTACACTTTATTTGGGATTGTCTTACTTGATGTGAGTAAGGTTATTTCTCATAACAAGACTTATTTGTCCCAATATAATTATAATTTTTTCATCTTTATTTGCAGATCGAACTTCGACATCATTATTTTTCATGGGTGGGAAATCCCGACATGATATATGAGCATTGAGATGATTTCCATTCCATCCACTAGAGTCCATTTGAAAATAATGGAATACACTAAATTAGGTAATAATTGATAATTTTTATCTAGAAAAATACATTGTATAAATTGAGAATTTACACATAGATAATTTCTTAATAATAAAAATGGGTTCTCTAGGAAAATGTTTACATTCAAGTCCTCTATAATATTTTGTAATTAAATTATGAATTATCTTAAGCATATCCCCCAGTAGTGTCAAACGAAATGTGAAACAAGTTGTGTTGTCATGTACTAGGTTAGGTCATTTCAAATAAGATAGACCTTTTCAGAGTTTTTAGATGTAGGTACATTTATTCTAGAACCACATCCATTTTTAGTATCTTGAAAGGAATGTATTTCTATGGAGACCCACTAATCTATAAATTACCAAAATTCTATGGTGTTTTTCTATTCTAATTCACAATTTCTATCTTATAATTTTTTCCCTAATATATATTTTCTAAAACTAGTTTCCAAATTTTTTATTAAACATTCTATGATACCAACTATAAAGACCCTATTGAGAGTAGCCTGGAGTTAGTGACTTAATTAATTATATTACTACCCTGAGAAATATATCACAACCCAAAGAACAAAATTTTTTATTAGATTTTGAAAAACCAGATACAATCAAATGTTTTACATTAAAAATTGAATAGAAAAACATCTTACCAACTCCATTGGAAACAAACTTAAAATCCTATATTACCCCTATAAGTCATTCATAATATAAATATTCATAACCTATGAAAAAATGAATATTAGAAAAGGGTAATCTCAGAAGCTCATTAAGGGTTTGAAATACAATGTGACCAATCATAAAAAACATAAACAATAAGGGGTGGTGAATAACCAAAAACACAATTTCATTAAAACATAACCTTGATTATAATATGGACGAGATAAAAGATGATTAAATAATTTTATAAATAATCACATGAGAAATAGGATTAACCATGGATATTTTACTCATCAAAAAATGACACAGATTTTCAATTAGTAATATCATAATGAGTGAATTCATAATCTCGGTCATCATATCCTACCATCAAGGATTCAGCCAAGAAACCACAAATATGTAAGACATCCGCCAACACCCAAACTAGTTTGTCTCATGAGACATGACAATTTATTTATAGGATATAGAGGGACCAAAAAAATCAGTTATTAAGTCCAATTAATTCCTCATATTAAAAGCTTGAAACATAAGGTAATCATTTTTATTGAAAACTGAGCATATGAAATGTGAATTATTTAACCATAAACTATGAATAGTACATCCATAGAAAAACTGATCAGAAGAAATTTAGTAATATATGTTATATGGTATCATAATATATAATCTTCTATGAAGCATAAAATATAACAAATGGTGCTTAATTAGATGAAAATAATCTAGTAAAACCATTTAGAAAATCTTGAGAAAAATACCATTTTTTACTTTGTAAAGAAGAGTTATATTGAAAAAATAATCTGTATAAAATAAGACAGTAATCATCTTTATCTCATAAAATTAATGTGATGTAATAAAAATAAATTATATATATGTCACCAATTAATTCCAAAAAAAATGTTAAAATATGTAAAAAGGACTTTTTAAATGAGCTACTTAAGTGGGGTTTAAGAGAATATATAAAAGAGTATTTAAATAGGACAAGGGTATATTGATTTCATAAAACCAAAAAAATAAATAAAATATTTTATAAAGAAAATAAGAGTGATTTTCTAAAAATATTGGTTCCTTATAACTTATTATGAATTATACATGAAAATGGGTACGAAATTTTGATGTAACCTTTAATCATGCTTCCTTATCCGGAGGAATTGAAAATAGAACCTCATAAAATATGTACATCCCCATAAAATAATGATGAAATGATCTGGATACATGATTTTTGAAAATGTAAAAATGAATGTCGAATAATTATATATAATAAATAATAATTAAATTTTGTTAAAGGTGGATAAATCGTAACCCAAATGAAAACTGTATGTTTGGGGAGAATCTCTTACCGTATGTGTGAAATAATTCTACACATATACTTAAAATCATAGATAATTCAATTATATTTATTAACAATTTAATTTAGATACTATTCAAAATGTAATTTATTTAGTATTATTTTTTATGTATACTTATGTTCTTTTTTAAGAGATATAATATTCAATCCTGTCATTCGAGTGTTTTAGTTTCCCTATTTTTCATCATTGGTTCACTTGTATACATGTACGAAAGATCATTCTAAAGGAGAATAGTTATCCAGAATTTCAATTATTTATAATTAATGAAATTGAAAAATATTTATTTGTATTATATTTTTTTCCATGTATGATTAATATTTATTAGACACAACGTTAATGATAACCATTTGGATTATTTTGACGTTTTTCCAATCATCACACTCCAGTTTTGTTTTATTAATTAATATTATGAATATATATTGGTTATAGAACACTAAATAAGTTGTTACATACCTATTATAATATGGTTTGACCATAAAAATGAATTTATGAAAAGACTTGAGGGTGGTACTTGAACAAAAATAATTATTATCCACGAAGTTGGTGAATCCACACCTCACGATCGTCATTTTCGTTTTTAGAAAAAAATGGGGAAGAGAAAATAATTGACAGTGGATATCCCATAATCATAATAAAACTTTATTATATATAATATACTAGAGTAATCATAAATATTTTGACATAGTAGGTAAATAAATGATAAGAAAATAAAAGAAATTGAAATAAAATTAAAAAGGAAAGATGATTTTCCTTCTTAAATTCTTCTCCTTGAGAACCTCCTTAAGAAACATTTAAAAGGTATTATGCATGAGAGTAGAAAGGAAAAATTGTGGGGAGAGGTTTGGGAGAGGTATTGGGAAGAAATTAAAAAAAAGGTTTTTCCGGAGTGAGGAGAAGGGGTGGTGAGGTATGGTATTTATAGTGTACGAGATGAGTGTTTTTTAATTAGTTAATAAATTTGTTTATTATTTTGGATCAAGACTCTGAATAGTATTGATTATGTGACTAAATAAATTATCTATAGAATGGGATTTTTATATTATAGTCTTATATCATAAATTACACATGAAATAGTGGATTTAACTTATAATGTATATATACTGTAAATTACCAGATTTCGCTATTACTAAATAATTCAACAATTTTAGAAAAATTCCAAAAATTAATTCAACCATTTTTTTAATTATAAAAATAGAATCCATTTTATTAAAATAATTTTATAAATATTATAAATTTAATTTTTAATAAAAATCATCATTTATTCGAAAAAACTAATTTTTAAATTATTACTGATTTTATAACTTTTTGAAAAAATAATTAAGGTCTCATAAGATTATCTTGTAATGGAAATAGAACAAAATATAAACTTATGAATCTTTTTTATGAAAATATATTTATGTTTAAAACCTTATATTAATTAAAAAACTATAAATAAAAATTCACGCTTTACCAAAATACCAACAATTAATTTATCATTTTAATACATTTAATAACTTATAAAAATATATCAAAATATCATATTTTCATTTATAATATACTGAATTTTGTTTTGCTGACCTAGGTGAAGTTATTATTCTATTGGTCATATGATGATTCCTAATTGTCACATTTCTATTCCAAGAGTCATACTTAAAATTATATTATAGTTTTTATCTCAGTAGTTCTTGATTCATAAAATATCAAAGATATTAAATTTTAAAATAGGAATACAATAAAATCTTAGGGTGTTACAAAAGTGGATAAATTTAATTTAAAATTAATCCCACACACGCAAGGATAAAATATGTTTTGAAGAGAAAATGTTCAAAAGTTTTCAAATATTTTATATCAAAGTTCAATATGAAATTTTTTATAATGACTAAAATTGGATTAACATTTGTATAATAAGAAAAAATTAAAACAAATTTAAAATTTAATTTAACTTTTGTGATAAATTAATTGAAAAGGAAATTAACAATTAAAATTCTATATTATGGACTATTCATCAAAAAATGAAATGGTTTAGAAAAATTCAAAAGAATCACCCAAATAAAATTCTGATAGGATTATTTCATAAATTAAATTAAATTTATCAAATTTATTATATAAAAGTTTGAAAATGTATTTTTATTAATGTCTACAATATGAATTAAAACGCATTTTTTGGGAAATATTATCCTCAAAACATATAAGGACTTTAAAACAAATTATTTAATTTTTTGGAAATATCTTTCATTTAATAAAAAAATTATAATTTGTATTTAAAAAGAAGTTAATACTATTCATATCTCCATGTTTAATGGATAGTAAATGAATATCACATTTAAATAACCATTTTAATAATATATCCTCATTTTGTTAAAACTTAGTGTCATGTGTGACAAAAACTAACTTAGTGTTACGTGTAAGGAATGATTAACTTTTTGTTGTGTGTTACACAATATTAACTTCTTATTTCATGTAACAGAAGTTTTCAATGAAATTTAATTTTTTCAAGAATAACTTTTTAAAAAAACATAGGGTGTTAAAGTGTTCCAGTATGGCTAGAAAATACATGGAGTAATAAATAAACCATGTACTGATTTTGATAGGTGGGATGTGTATCCCATATCCCACACTAATTTGGTGAACCATGGTACATGACATGTGGTTTTATATTACACATAATGTAACAATGTATTCCAGCTATAAAACATGTCACCTCTTAATGACATATTTATTCATTCATTATCTATTCTTTATCAATTTAAAATCATATAAAACTTCAATGAATGTGTAATATCAACTTTATGATTAATAAAAACATAGAAATTAAATTATTCTAATATATTATTAATAAAATGACAAATAAATAATAAATAATTATAAATTTAAGTTAACATTGTTTTGATACCACTCGAGGGTTCCAAACATAGTGATATCGCCTATTGGGAAGAAACCAAATCATATTTTATCATAATCAATGAATAATTAGATATTTACATAAAAATATATTACTATTACCAACGAATTAATTTGAATGTTAATTAAAAACATGCTGGGATTCATAAGAGAGGATCTTTTTCATATTTAAATTATAATAAATTTGAATATTAAATATTACATTGGCCTTTGGAATTAATTCTTAATAGAAGAGGTTGATCATTCATACATTGTTCGATTTCACCACTGTTGTTCTTTGGGGATCCAAAGGTAGAATCCCTCTAGTTGAAATACAGAAATGTTCATTTTGATCTTGAGGTGTCATAGATGGAATGAAGGGTGCATGCATGGTTGTACTAATCACCGTTCTATGATTCCTTTGATCACAAACATGATTCAATTGAGTTTGGGGGATCATATATTAATATATATGTATTCAGAGGTAGGATAAGTAATGGAAAATCTATCATTATTAAAAGAATACCATGAGATATTCTAGGTTTAGAGAGATCATTAAGGAGGATAGGAGAGGCATTGTGCACAATAATGTATGAACCACTCAAAAATGACATAGCAGTGTATATATAGGTCTAAAGGAAGTGGTTGATTAAAATAATTAACAACCTTAATTATACATTAATACCATGATATAAATCAAATGATATAAAATAATAATATTATTATTTTATCTCATGGTGTGTGCTAAATCTTACAATGAAAAAAATTATTTACAGTCCAAAAAATAAATATTTATCACGACACCCAAAACATGGCCTAATATCCCTCCTAAAGATTTATTTAATTTTCATGTTAATATTTTAAATAGATATTAACCAATTAATAAATAAATGTTTATAACATTACCTATATTGTGAATAAATATTTATTTCAAATATTTATGATCTATAAATTATTATTATATATTATTATATATGAAAAATAATAATATTTATTCCAATAATTAAATTATAATTTAATTTAATCAATATCAATAGATATAATAAGTGTGTAACCCTCTAGAATTATTTCTCACTAGAATTAGGCATGTTCACTTAAAGTACAATATCAGTATCTAGAAACACGTAAAGGTATCCAAAAGGAAGATGTTAATACTTCAATATTGAGAACCAAAAGAAACCTTACCATAAAATATAATTCCTTTGTCTCAATATCTTATGAGGAGGATTTAATACTCATTTTATTAGCCTATATTAGTGATATTATAATCTTTTAATTCATGAAATGAATTCACCGACACACCATGCACATTAAAATTAATGTGATGGTTCCATTTCAATCAATGGTATGAGATATACACTCCCATAAATACAGAAGTAAAAAATCCTTCTTTAAATTATTCATTAAAAATATACCACTCGTGACACACCCAACATCCCTAAATTCCCCATGAATATATGTCATCATGATTTATAACACTACATCTATATGTGAAACTAAGGGTATGTATTAATAATAATATTAATCTCCAAGGATCAATACACACATATATAGACATGAATATCCAATGATGCATAACATTTAAAATTCCTACTTGTGGGTATGTACTAATAATCTCTTATCTTTGATATTACCAAGTACACAATTCCTAAGATGAAGTCTCATCCACTTACGAGTATTTTTACCTTTAATTATGAATCATCTGTATCCCAACAAATGATGTCATACGGTTATAAGACTATGTTTAAGAATATTTTTCATAACATTTCATGGTTTTCATAACTGTGGATAACATCGTTTTTCATTTTCAATGTAGCAAATTCCCTATGAAATTATCAAATTAATGTAATATATAAGAACCACAAAAATGTGATAAGATTTTATTAAATATTAGTATATTTTAATACATAGAGGAAATTTAAAGTAAAAAATTATTTAGTTCTATAACCCAAACATCAATTGACTCTAATTCACACAAGATACAACATTTTAAAAAAAATAGTCTACTAGCTCTCACACTATATTCATGCTTATTCTAAGAAAAGTAATTAGTCAATTGGTATGCCACATTTTTTCTGTAAAATCTCTACATACGATGAAATTTCCTCTCTAATAGAAACCTCTCAAGAGATGATATTTATTAATTATGTTTTCTATCCATTGATTTGACCATTTCTATTTTAAAAGATCCACCACTAAATTATTATCACAACAGAGTGTCATAGGGTATTTCCTGTTGGGAATTTTATCATGTTCTTGGATAATGATGCATATATATAATGCTTCTTTTTCAACATTAGAAGCCTAAATATACTCAAAGTCTACTGTATAATCGACACCCATGGATTTCTCTGAGCTCTTCAATCTCACATCACCTACGTGGGGAGTGAATAATTATCCTAATTACAATTTTATGTCATCTTGATTTATTTAGAAACTAGAATTAGTATATAACTGATGTATAGTTCATCATTTTCTAAAACAATAAGATATATATCTATACTATGCCTCAGGTACATGAGGATAGTCCTGACTCCCATCCATTAGTTATCTCCTAGGTTCATTTGATATCCACCTACCATTCCTAAGGTATAGGAAACATCTATACTATTACATACCATTTCACATGACTGATTCTATCACATTTGAATATGATATCATTTACATCATTTATCTATCTACATATGTCTTAGGACACATTTTCATAGAAATAAGGAGTCTATGGGACTTTGTAAACAATCACCTCTTATATTTTTTCATATTAAATCTCTTAAGTGACTTTTCATTATACGTACCTTGACTTAGTACAAGAAGTCTATTGGATCTATCTTGATAGATCTTGATCCTAGGAATTCATGTTGACTCTCCAAAGTCGTTCAAGGAGAAGCATGACTTAAACTAAGTCTTAATGGTCTACAAGTTTTTTATTTAAATTCTAATCATTAATATGTCATAAAAATATACTGTCATGAAAATTATTACACTCTCATTAAACCCCCTTTAGACACAAGGATCACATTTTTTAATATGAAACAAAATTAAATTATGTCTTCATCAATGTGAATGTTCCATAACATGGATGTTTGGTTCAATCAATAAATGGATCTCCATAACTTTTTTAAATTATTGGAATTATTTATAGAAACAAACACATCTCTTTGTGTCATGTAGACATCATTTTGTAGGTACATGTTTTGGAATGTATTTTTAAAATCCATTTACAAAATCTCATATTGATGGAAAGCTTTTATGTAAAGTATAATTATGATGTAATTTAGGATAGAAACCTAGGAGAATAAGTTTTCATGTTCTATAAAATGATACTATTTAAATCCTTTTCAAACTAGTCCGGACTTATAGTCATAGGCTTATACTCCCTTGTATATTTTCTTATTGAATAGCCATTTAGAACCAATGGGTTTTAAATACACATGAGGATCTAAGAAAATCAATAGATGTTTTTTATATAGAAGTTTTCTTAGAAATCTAGGCCTCTTTCACTTGGTAGTTTTTGTGCCAATTAAGACATTCTTATAGGTTACTAGATCATTATTATCTAATAACAATAATTTTATATCTCCTGTGACAAGAAAAAAAAACTTTTATGTTATCTAAACTCCATTTTACTTTTACATAGTATTTGTATCATTTTAACATCCTCACCCTTGGGGATTTATGGAATATGTTCAAGTCCCATATTGTGTGTCTTAACCTATGAATTTGTTGAATTCTATCTCACTCCCACTATCGCTTTTAGATATATGACACTATCAATGAATGTGAGATATCTATTAGGTTATATCCATTAGTTTCCTTAGGATAACCTATAAAGTTAAACTTAGTTCTTCGATGAGCATGTTTATTTCTAGATATAGGCTTAAAATGATTTGAAATGCCTAAAACATATATGTAATTAAATAGGTTTACTTCTATACTAAAAAGGATATGGAATACTATCGAGTAAGATCTGGATCATCCTTTCTCATACTCCATTCCATTATTGTGTATAATGAGTAGTGAGTTGAGATAATATCCAAAACTACTAAAAATATTCAATACACTTTTGGCCAACATATTCTCTACTATAGTTTAAGAATAACCTATTTATTTTCTTACTATGTTTTTTCTCATATTCATTCTAATATAGCACAAATTTATTAAAGTAATATATATTATACTTCCTCAAGTATATATGTCTATATCTACTAAAATAATCAAAAAATATATTATGTATTGATATTCACCCTTGATTCTACTATAAATGGTCAAACCATATCAGTATGAACCCTCTCAAGAAGCTCTATGGTCCTTTCACATTATCCACTAAATGTAGGTTTGGTCATTTTTTCTTCAAAACAAGGATGGAATTTGATAAAATATTTAGTTCAAAATAATGTAAATATACATCTTGGAATAATTTAGGCATGCACTTTTCATTTATGTTACCTAGGTTTTGATTCCATAGTTGAGTCTAATATGAGTCATGCACACTAGTTTTGTTATCAATTCCCATTAAATGATTCATCTAATCAAACATATAATTTAAATTATTTAAATTATTCCTACAATAAAATATTTCATAATTATAAAATCAAGAACATTTATTTTCATAATTGAAAATAAATCCACTAAAATCAATAATGGACATAAAAAATGTTTTTAGTGACTAATGGAACATAATAAAAAAATCCAATATTATCCTTGTTGGAAATATGATGTGGTACTCTCTAATATATAATATAGTGATCTTGGATCTTTTATCAATACTTAGATACACCTTCCCTTATGAAACTCTTTTTAATGTTCATAATTCTTTTAATTGGATACATATGTGAGAAACAAAAGTTCTATCTGATAACCACTTTTAGACATAAATTGATTTCATTTGGTAAAAAATTCACCTAAAGAATTCCCTTGGTTGTTAGTTTTAGATAAATTCATCCTCCAATGGAGTTTATTAACATAGAAAAAATTGACCACATCTAATTACATTACTTTTCCCTTAATCTTTATTCTCTTGTAATGGATTTTTAAAGAATCCATAGAGTAAGTATCAATATTTGGTATCTTCTCACTTACCTACCACATAATCACTATAATAATTTAAATATTTTCATGGATCATGTTTGAATTAATATGGTGAAAGACCCCACTCTTCATTTTAGGTATAGACTAGGTAAATGTTTATGAAAACCTTTGTTATTGTCTTTTAAGAAGATTTCAAAGGGGGTTCCAGGAGTAACATAGGTGTGTGGGGGGAATGAGTGGAGGACATGTAATTTATCCTAAGGTTTTTAGTGATAATGAATAGCAGGTTGTAAACCACCAGCTAGCCGATGGCCTTCCAATAGGCTGTGAAAACCACTGTAATCCCACCTGATGGCTGGTAAGACCCACTGGAAAGCTATTTGGATCATTAATTTTTTTAAATAAGAAATAGTGTATCTGACCCTTTTAACCACTATTTTTTTATAAAACAATTCCCCACATTTGAGGTTGTAACTTCGATGTGGGATGTCACATTTTCTCATGGTTATTGGGTGTTCCTGTTGTGACTTGTATGTTTAGAGGTGCTTTCAATGGAGTTCAGAAATGTTTTTGATTTGGTTAGAGAATCTTTACTTTATTTCTTTTTCTTTTTTCATCGTAACATAAAATAGTTATATTTTTTAGTAATTACAAAATTTTTTGAATGGAAAGAGATGGATTAATAAATTCTTCCAGATGAAGTCCAACAAAAGGATTAGTCCAAACTGAAACATTTGGACATAGTTTTTGTGTTGAATGATTATCTTCTCTCATTTCAAGGATCATCGGATAGAGTTTTGGGTGAAAGTATTAAATATAATGACACTTCTAAATTTTGAATGTTTCCAAAATTATGAGTTAAAAAATATCTCATTATACAAGCATAATAATAATGGGAGAGAAATTTTTTATATGAAATTTTTTTACTATAATGTCTTGAAGAAATTTTCTAGATAGAAGCTTTGAGAAAGAGGTTTAGTTGTAATTATTTAATTTAACTACTGAGTAAAGTTTGTTCAAGATGATTCCTAAGGTTGCATTCAATGCTATAGAGTTTTTATTTTTTTTGGTGAAATTTATCGATCATAGAAAATTTGATTTAGTTCGAATGCATATTCTAAATAATTTCATTAGAAAAAGTCCTTCCTAATGATGCCCTAATTAAATGAGGTCCTTTTAGATTTATTCCTAATTATATTTAGTCCTTATGGATGAAGTCATATTAGTTGAGTTTTAAATGAATTAAGTCATATTAGAAAAATTCAAATTGTAAAAATTCTAACAGATTATCCTTTTGAACAATATCTACCTAACTGACATGTTTGAAGTTGTGTAGTTGTAGATTCTATAAATTGGATTGGATTAAAGGTTTGGCAAAAAATATTAGGAGACAGAGGATGGATTATGAAGGTAATATATAGAGAGTTCTAATTAAAGTCATCATAAGGAGTAATATTCTAAAGTATGTTCTCTAAATAATTATTATGAAGTTATTTTGAAATATCACATAGAGTCTCAATATATTGAAAAACTTTTACAGACTTTATACAAGTCAAATTAGTGGTGTAATGATTAATCATTTCACAAATATTTATGAATCTTTATAAATTATAATATAGTGTGATTATGTAAAGCATATTTTTTTAATATTTCAAATACCATAGGAGTAAGATCCATGATTCTTGAAGATGAATAATGAATTTTGAGGAAGGTTGTGGATGCTTTAATTTTTGAGAAGCATCAAGAATATAATAGAATACTTGGGAAGCATCCAAAAGAATTTATTATATGTGGGAGTTTTAGATTTTAGAGTTTTTATTACGGTTGATAATAAATTTGTGTTTCCCACCTTTAATCATTTTACCTCACCTATATAAATGGTTTTATAAACAAACCAATATTATGCATTACTCATGTGTGTAAGATTTAAAGTACTAGAGAAATTAGTTTCCTATAGAGATTATAAGAAAAAACCCTAAAATCTATATTTTGAGAGGGAAAGTTCTTATCCAATTTACCTCATTTTTGAGTAATAATAAAAATACATTTAAAATGGTTAATGGTCCAGTAAATACTATTATTCCTTTGGATTATTCTTGTATTCAGTTTTATCGATGGGATAACTCTTTAAAAGGAGTAATTTTTTTCAAAAGTCTAAAATAAGAAAAATTGAATATCACTGAATCACCCTTACCCCTCTCATTGATTACATGTATCCTGATTTTTACATTCATGTGGTATTATATTGAAGGTTTCCATCATTGACATTTTGGTAAAATTTTAAAAAATATAGAATATTTCATTAATTTTAAAAAGTCTGTGAGCTTTAATGGAATTTTAGGTATTTATGGAAAAAACTATAATATTATGAAAGTCATAATACGTATTTATCTTGTATACCTTGGTTACAGAGTCCACAATCCAACTATATATGGTTTTCTATAAAATAATGAATAATTTTTCCAAATTTTTGTTGATTATAAGAATTTTAGAGAATGACAGTAGATCCAAAATATTTATATTGTACTAACTCTCTAAAAGTGATTTTCATAGAGTTATTGGGGATGTAAAGACTAAACCCATTTGGGGAAATATGGATAACATCTACAATGGTAATAATAAATTAGAAAAAAAGAGAATTTAAAAATATGGTGGTTGAATTATGAAGACCATAAAATGGGTGATTATGATTTTTTGGTGATTTCCTTATACTGGTAAATGACATTTTCAGAATGATAAAGTATCCTTATAAGAAGTTAGAAGATTCACCCTTTGTTTAAAATATATTAAAAATCCTTATCGATAAATTTGATATAAACATTTTATCACTAGGATATAGATATCCTATAACTCTATATCTAGATGATATACATAGAAATATGACCACTTATGAAATTTTAAAAGGTATGTTTATGAATAAAAAAAGAAAAGGTGGGCCCAGAAATTTTTTTAAAGCTATCATGAATGGAAACATTAAGAAATTTATTGAAGAAGAATCTAATTAATTTGACATAGAATATGTGATTTGTAAATGTTTTGATGAAGATATGTATTTTGTGATAATAAAATTGATAATATATATAGGAATTTAAAAAATGATTGCTACTACTGATATAATTTGGTTGTAAATATGTTTGAAATGTCTCTCTAAATTCCTTATAATTAAAGGAACTTGAAGAGACGGATTATGATGAAACATAGGTATATAGAACCATCAAGAATAAGTCTGAATAAAATACAAATCCAATTGCATGGAAAATAATATGATTTTCTCTCAATACAAAAGTAGAAACAATGTGTCCTTGTTTGAAGAAGATGATAATAGTTACAACACCCCCACAGTTGTGCAACCTATTCCTCAGGATAATTATGATATTATTTTTAATGGTTATAATACATTGGTACCAGACTCTTCTAACACGCATGATAATAAGTATGAATTACCAAAGCTGTAGTTATCCACTTTAGATCTGTGCATGGTCAATCATCATAATTCTTCTCCTGCAAAAGCTCCAGGCACGCCTTCTGATTCTGTAACTAGTGATTCCAATATATTGAATAATGAAAATCTATTTTCCAACAATATTAACATCATTTTGTTGATGTTTTCTATGAATACCGTGGACCCATTATTGTATAGACCATCAAATAAACCCTCAATGATGAAACTTGACTCAACTATAAATGATCAGGACAAAACCAAAATCAGACAAAATGCTAGAAGGTCAAAAAGTAACAAAGTATCTGGTAAAAAGAAAATGGGGAGTTCTAACTCCAAATTTCAGTTTCAATGAAGATTCTCTTTTATTCCTGAATGGCCCGAAGGACTTCTTTTTAATTTTATTATAGATAATCCTACCTTTTTAAGGGATGAAGGGGAACTCTTACATTACCCATAGGTCCAAGGCACATGGCCTGACACGACATTCAATACATGACCCGAAGTCCCAGAGTCATATTATTTGAGATTGCTGAACCAAAAATCACTTTTTCTATTAAATAGATTTATATATGTCAGCACAATTATGATTGTATTAGTTCTATCATTAACACCCTCAATGTGGATTCTCTATGGATTTTTTCACACTATTCGTTACATAATAAAAATATCTTCAATATCTCTGATAAAATTTTTATTTTCTCCTTTATTACTAAGGCCAATCTTGTTTATTCCACCTTTTTATGCCAAAAACAAATATCGAGAATGAAGAAATCTCTGGCACGATCTCTCTAATATAGGTAATATCAAAAATGATTCTTGGTTTCTTATTAATGATTTTAATTCCATACCTAACTCTAACGAAAAATTGGCCCTTCACATTCCTATATCTCCACTAGAGAACTCAAAGCATAGATTGAGGACAATAATCTCATTGAGATCAACCTCACTAGTGTGAATTAGACCTGGTATAGGAGAAATAATCACAAAGTGTTTTCTTCCAAATTGGATAGAGCATTCAAAAATGTTTTTTCTTTAGATAAATGGTACTTTATCTCCAACACCACTCCCCATAGGCATAACTATGATCATCACCCCATTCTATTCAATGCCTCAACCAAAGGCATCAAACCTAGCCTGTGTTTCATATTTAACAATGCTTGGTTCTCAAATAATGATTGCTCCCATTTCATCCAAACCTTTTGGTCCTCTATGTCTCACAACACATATGCCTTTTTCTGCAACCTGGAATTAAATCATCTCAGAAAATCCTTAGGTCATGCTGCAGCTCCAAATCCAAACAAGTTAACAAAGAAATAATGCTTCTTGAGAAGGAGATCAATGACATTAAAACCATTAACAGCAACTCTGATCTTATCATTGATCCTAATCAAGAGCTTAATATTGATATCAAACTCAACTCCATGCTCACGTTTAATGAAAATATGTGAGAAAAAGTGTTGAAAGTTAAATGGTTATCTGATGGTGATAGAAATACAAAATTCTATAATTCTCTTCAACGTATTTGTAAGGCCTACAAGCCATTAACTATCCTAAAAAAGAAAACCTTCATGATAACGAAGAAGAAATTTCCCATCATATTGTCTCCTACTATGATTCTATTTTTAATGGTCATGGAATCAATAAATACCACCTTCCGGAGGTCATTCCTTTTGTGATCACTAAAGAATATAACAACTTCCTCCCTATCGCTCCTATGGAACATGAAATCAAAAACACTACCATTAGTCTGAATGATGATAGTCCTCCTGGTCTGGATGGCTTCAATAATGGTTTTTTCAATGTCATTGGGATATTATCCATGAAGATGTTTGTAATATTATTAAATCCTTTTTCTCTAATGGGGTTCTCACTCATTCCCTCAATGCTCAGTTTCTCACCTTAATTACTAATGCGGATAATGCTTCTAAGTTACATCAGTTTAGATCCACTGCTCTTATCAATACAATTTAAAAAATTATCACTAATATTATTGCTAACTTTCTCTCTACCATCACACATAAATTTATCTCCTGGAACCAATTTGGTTCCATAAAGAGAATATCCATTCAAGAATGTATATTTCTTCACTCAGAATGTGTCAAAAACTTGAACAAACCTAACATAGGAGGTAATGTTTCTATTATACATGACATTAGGAATGTATTTGACACCATAGACTGGAACTTTATATTCAAAGTCCTTCAAGGCTTTGGTTCTAATGCTCATTTTATCTCTATGATCAATACTCTCTTCAACTCAGCGTCAATCTCCATTCTGATTAATGGCCAACCCAAAGGATATTTTAAATGCACTAAAGGTGTCCGACAAGGTGACCCTCTCTTTTTCATCATTTTCTCAATAGCGTAAGACTATCTTAGTTGCCTGATTAATCGTTTGGTGACCCAAAATATGTTGACACCCATTCATGTCTCTATGAATGTTAATACTCTTACTCACCTTTTTTAAGCTGATGACATCATCATTTTCCTCCAAGGTGATAAAGGGAACATCCTCACCCTCAAAATTACCCTCTCTCACTATGAAGAAGTTTCTGGCCAAACCCTTTGTTGGGAAAAATCCTACGTCTTCATTGGGAGAAACTTTCCCCCCAATAGGAAATGTAACATCATCAACAACCATGGACTTAAAGAGGGTTTGCTTCCTTTAATTTACCTTGGTGTCCCTATCTTTGGGGGGAAACCTAAATCTTGTCATTTTACATCTATTATTGATCATGTCCTTCAAAAGTTAGCCTTTTGGAAAGGTAAGGGTCGTTCCCTGGCAAGTAGGGTTTGCCTTGTAAAATCAACTATTGTATCTAAGATGGTTTACCCCAAGATCATATACAAATGACATATTGGTCTTATAAAAAATGAGCATCACCATTAAAAATTTTAACTGGGCTGGTAGTACCCTAGAAATAAATCATGTGATTCTTCCCTTGTCAACCCATTGCAGGCCAGTTGAGAATGGTGGTATTGGAATTAAAAATCTATATCTTTTCAATGAATCCATTCAGGGTAGTCTCACTTGGAACCTTCTCCAGAATTCTTCAGATTCCATCACCTTTCATAAAAAATATATTCCTTACTGAACGTAATATGGGAAACTTTAGTTTCATTAATTCTTCCTTTTGGCCCTCCATCAAACACTCTTTCATCAAAATTATGATAAATTCGAGATAGATGGTCTCTCCTGACTCTTACATGAAATTTTGGTTGGACAACTCGGCCAGTACACCTTTATTTTCTTTGGCTTATTCAGATTTCACACCTAATAATTGTACATGCTCTCTGAATGATATTTTATTTTCTCAACATGATCACCTCCCCAATACTATTCTGAATTTTGTTGAAATTTACTCTTTCGCTCACATCGAGGATTTCTTGGTCAGGGAACCATCTTACAAAGGCATGCTCACCTCCAAAAGTTTCATCAATCATCACTGCAGTGCTTTTGAGAGTATTTATAGATGGCTCAAACATTTTAACAAACTGTAGATCTATCCTTCGAGATTCATTATCATCTGGCGTCATACTCACAATAGAGTTCCCACCGAAATTTTCCTTCAATCCTTTTGTATTCATCTTTTCTCTAAGTGTAGATTCTTCAACCAACATAGGGAAGATTCCAATCATATTTTTCTTTATTTTGCTACTATTTCTGCCATTTGGAACTATATTCTTGTCATTTTTAATTAAAGATGGGTTTTTTTAGTCTCTTATAATTCAACATAAAAATTGTGCTGAAATGGAAGGCTCTCAACAAATCAGAAATAATTTCCTCACGGCTTTTGCTGAACTCCACCCCAGGATTTGGTATGATCGTAATGCTATTATGCATCACAATTGTTCACTCAATCTTAATGCAAGTCGGATACGAATCCTAATCACTATACATGATGTTGTTTTATTAAAAAAGAGTCATTTCCATAACATTATACATGACTGTTGTATCTTGAAGTGGCTCCAGATAAATGGTTATTACTGTCAAACTCATTATACTATAGATGTGTTCAAGAGGTCCCCTCTTCTTGGACAGACCAAAATCAACATTGATGATTCCTGTAAGGGCAACCCGGGCCCTGCAGGGTGTGGTGTGGTATTTAGGAATCATCTTGGGCAGATTCATGGTTGTTTGATGAAAAAATGTGACTTTTCCACCTCCCTTGAAGCTGGGATTCCAGGTTTGATCCATGTCCTTGAATTTTCCATCCACTTTGGTTGGAAAACCCACTATATTGAAAGACTCTCGAAAACCATCTTGCAAGAGATTTTGAATGGAGTTACTCAACTTTCTTTCTCGATTACTACTCGTTGGATGGATTGCAACTGTTTGGTTACAGGTATCAACTATATCATCATGAATGTGTATTATGAAGCCAATATGGTTTCATATGGCCTTTCCAACATGGGTATCAATCAATACATCACCTGATTTTAAAACCTCCCAACAGATCTGATTTCCTTGCATAAAAAAGAATCTCACATGATCCCATACTTTAGACTCTTGTAATCTCTTTTTTTCTTAATAATTATGTTATTATTAATTTTAAAAAAATATCTCAATATCAACCTTGAATAAAATATTAATGTGATGGAGTAAGAGTTAGATCTTATTCGAAAAGTATATCTTAATGCTGAAATGGTGTTAAAAACCTGAAAAATCTCTATTACAAAAAACAATAAAAACATCTAAGAAGTGTAAACCTGATAATAATTATCCAAAGTTATCTTTAAAGAAATATAATAAAAATTAATATTTAGATTAGAAAATGGAAGTTAAGAATACCATGTTTGTATCTAAAACAAGAAGAGTTGAAAAACATGAATCTTCTATGGTAACAAATTCTATACCAAAATCTCCTACTCCAGGAGATTTTATTCAGGATGAGAAGATATATAAAATAAATAAAAATTATTTGGTGTTAAGAAAAAAATCGTTGGACAAAAAATACCAAAGTGTAGGGTATAAATGTTAAGAAAAAGTAGAAACACAACTCCAAACATTTTGTAATTTACATAGAGAAATTTTCTTTCTTGGTTAACTACTAGTATTATAATGGTTTTTGTGGTGTAATATATATTTTTGGGTTTAATCATCAACTTTATATAAAATCAAAGAGATGTTAGAGGAAAATTTTGAGGGTGAGTAAACCCATACAAATAAAAAAACCTAGGAAATTTAATTTGTAGGTTGCACATAGGTTTCAGTTTTTTAAACTAATTGTGAAAGATATGATCCACCTTGAAATATTATAGAATAATGTCTCAATGTTATTTTAGCACCAAAATGTTTATATAGTTAATCACAAAAACCACATGAGAAGAAAGAAAGCGGAATAGAAAAATATTTAGTTATTGAAACTACCTTCAATGATACAAAGTATAAAGGCCTTGGATACTATAAAATGGGTGTTTCGTACATATGATTACAGATTTATAGTTATTAAAATGTAAAATATTTTAAATAAGTTAAAAGTAATTTTTTAAATGTGATCCACTAAGAATTAAATTCATTGAATCTACTATTATTAGGTTCGAATAGTTTAAATTTAAGAGACTTTATTTTTTATGGTTCAAAACTTAATTTTATAAAATTTCCACAACTTTTTGATAAAGGAAACAAAATTTTTTTAGAGAAATTTTTTTAATGTTAATATTATAGATTATGGGAATGTTCAAATGAGTGTTAAATGAAAAAAGGGAGCTTGTTTCAATTTTGTGATTTACAAAATTCATTCTATTTAAGCATGATGGAAAAAATCATCTATGGAATAAAGGGATGTGGATATATGTTAGAAGAAAAAGAAAAGGTTAATGAGGATTGGAAGTCCTCATTATGTTCCTAAAGTGATAAGAATAAGATATTAGTGTAGGTTTATTTGTCAAAATGGAAAATTACAAACTCTGTACATAAGAAAGTCGAGATACATTCAACTCATCCACTGGAACTGATACATGTTGACATTTTTTATCCCATAAGTAACAAAATAAACAAATGAGTAAAAGTAATGTATTTAATTCATTGATTAAATTAGTAACATTACATTTATAATGGTTAGGAAACATAAATTAAGGGATCTAAAAATGTTAAGTGTTTCAAGAGAAGTGCGTAACATGAATGTGGATATTAATCGAAGAAGTTTCATATTGATAATAATGGGGACAATACAAGTGATAAGATAAAATATTATCCTAAAAAATATTTCATTCATCATGATGTTAGGGCACCAAACACACCATAAAAAAATGGTGTTTCTGAATGAAGAAATATAATTTTTAGGAAGATGGAATGAAAAATGTTGATCAAACAAGATATTTCTATTTTTTAGAGATAAAATAATAGGATATAAATTTATGTTCAAAATAGATGTTTCAACAGGTTGAAATCTGATATGACTCCTTATGAAATGTATTACAAAGGAATACTAATTTTAAAAACCTATGTTTTTTTGTTGTCCTATAAAAATAAAAGTTAAGTGTGAAAATCATGGGATGTTTGATCAAAGAGGAGTTGATAGAAAATTTCTTGGATTCCCTCCCAATGGTAGTGGATATAGGTTTTAAAATAAAGAAACAAGAAATATGGTTGAAATAAGAGAAGTTTAATTTCTTGAACAATTCGATAAGAAATTTTCTATTCATTTATAGATGGGTAAGAAAGTGAAAATTATGTGATTGTTGTTGAACAATGTTAAAATTTTCTTAATGATAGTAAAAATGTGGAAAGTACATGAGAACATTATTTTAAAATAACTATATCAGGTGTTGATTAAAAATTACATTTATACTATATTTGGTTAAGAAATAATGTTAACATTTAAAAAACCATTATAGATTACCAAAAAGATTAAACTATAACGACTTCATGGTTAGTTTCACATACTTCCTTCTATTCGTGATTTGAGTAAAAAGATGATGATTAAGGTTTAGGGAATTGGGAGTGAATTGATTCTATAAATGATTAATTGTATCATATTGATAAAAAATATACTTGTTATGTTTTATCCAAACCAAAAAAAAGAATTTGATTGGTATAATGTTGTCTGAAACAGGTTCACTTAAAAAGATGAAGTGATAAAAAAAGACTCGACTGGTTTACAAAGGTTATTCCGAAATTGAAGGCATTAATTTTGATGAGCCTTTTTCTATATTGTAAAATTATATAATATAAGAATATTTATTTCTATTACTCCATATTTAAAATATTTTATCTAAATTTCATGTGATCTTTTCTTACTAGATATCTCAATGAGGAAGTTTATATTGAAAGTCCATGTGGCTTCATGCTTGGGAATCAATAAACATATGTGCACAAGTTGAAAATGGTTTTGTATAGGATGAAACAAGATCTAAGAGTTTTTAAATTAAAATTGTATACTTTATTAATAGATTTTAACATCAATGAAGGAAGAGTTTAGAGTGGCATCTACATAATGGAAAATCCAGTGGCTTTCCACATTTTAAATTTGTTTGTTAATGACATCATCTTTTCAAGGAATGATAAAGACAAATGTAATAAGATTTATGAGTAAGTGGATAAATTAATTGAGTTGTCCATGATAGGATAAATTAAATACACTATTATCTTAAATTTATCCTCAAAGAACAAATATATTTTCCTATAGAAAGATAAGTATGATAAGGAAAATCTATGTAAGTTTGGAATAGAAGAAACAATGTTACTTTCCACACCAATTTTAATGGGAATAATGTTGTCAAAAGATGCGAAAGGAAATGAGGTACATTACAAAGTGCTTATTAATTATTTTGTAAGATTATTATATCAAATGTATTCATGACTATATATATGCTATGTTGTTACACATTGTGTCAGGTATATAATTTCACCAAGAGAACATAATCCCATTGATGTAAGTATAATTATCAAAGATATCTAAGGAATAAGAGATTTGGGGTTAAAATATGGAAATGAACTAAAGATTTGTTTTTTTGGAAAGACATATATTGTAACGCCCCGACCCTAGTTACCCAGAGTCGGTGCATTATTGTGTAACATTGGCATGATCACAAAAGATCAAGTCTCGAAAGACCGATTAGTTTAGTAGCCTTAGAAACACTAGATACATTCATAAAAGTTACATTACATCATAATGTGAAAAAATACAATAACATGGTCTCCATAGTCCACACTCATATCCCCTTCTGATTTTCCCTGTAGGTCATTCATAAAATACATCTTCACATCCTGGAAAATATTAAAACATTAAAAGGGGTGAGCTCAGATGCTCAGTAAGGATAACAATATTATGAAAGCTTTCATAAATAAGCATAAACATTTAAGGCAATGTATAACTAAAACAAAACCCTTTTAAACTTGAACTTCAGCGTAATATGGAAAAATTAAAATTAAATAATTCCATTTACTTTTCACATGGATATTCTACTAGTCGAATAATCACAAGCAATATCAATAACCACTTTCATAATTATGGAATGCATAATTCCAGACTATCGTAACCACGTAGCCAAGTCCTTGTTCAAAGACTAAAAATAAGATTTTGTCAAGGCCTTGTGCTAAGACACTATTTTGTCTCATTAGACCTACCGATGCATCGAGGAGCTATAGCGGGCTCCACCCGTCACTTATTAAGTCCAATGCATTCCTTATATGAAATGGTTTAAACATATCATAAACCATAACATAATCCTATCACATAAAACATGTATAAAGGAAACATAACATTTCACATTTCAATCACATGATATCAATACAACACATTGATATAATAAAAACATTATCAAAACCATTTTCAATATCAAAATAAAAGAAAATTAAAACATGGTATTTATTTGTCATTTAAAAAAAGTTATGGCTTGTAGAAGAAGCCGAAACTCAAATAATGGTCACGGCGGCGGGGAAGTCGTTGTCGCCGCATACGTACGACAAAAAAACATTCCCTTTTTGTCATTTATAAACCACTTCGTATATAAAATATTCCTTTTTAATAAAAGTAAAATTCAAATGGGTTCATACACCATATAAAAGAAATTTGTGTATAAAACCAAATATTCCTCAAAGAAAGGAGATTGAGACAAAATCCCTTACAAAGAACATTTTTTTAATAAAATAGATATATTATGTGTATTCACTATAAGTACACATAAATAAAGTACAAATACAAGATAGTACATAATAATATTATGACATAATTTGAAAGAAGAAGATTAACCCAAAGAATGGAAACTGGGTAACGAAGTTTCCTTACCTCGTGTCTGACTTGACTCGATCATTCTTTAACATCCTGAAAAATAAACTAGAATTAATTTATAATTTCTTAAGAACATTTTTCAAGTTCATTATTCCTTTTATATCACTTATTACCATGTTATGAACATTACGTAATTATTTAAGTTAATAACGGTAGTTTTGTCGATCTTTGGTACATGAGTCAAAAATAAACTTCTTATAATTACAAGTTGTTAATGCGGTAAAATATCATTTATATACAGAATTATATTCATGATGTAGATATCACATATATCATATCTATCCAGTATATTCATTCATTTATAATATTACATAACATTTAGAGGTAAGAAATGAAATGCACCGTTCATGGAGACGGTAGGCCGTACGTACGCATGAACGCTACATTCATTTCTATTTCGTATTTAATGGAATGAAATAACAATGATATAAAAGTATATTTAAATTAAAGTATAATATAATATATAATACCATTTAATCCATCCTTTATACATCCCACATATGGAATTAATGATTCAAATCACTTTGAGGGGGAGGTAGTCCGCACTTCCAAAAATGAAATTATCGCATCTACCCATAATGGAAATCAAAAATGTATGCCATAAATGAGAAATACAGAAGAATAAGGAAAAAATAAATATCATATATATCATATATAAATATAGTGACATCTTAATGGCCACCATTAGAGGTGTTAAAAAAATATTGAATAATCATCGTTTCGGGAGGCAGAAATTCGCCAACCACAGAAACAGTATGTTCTTTAACCATTAGACGAAGGTGTGTGTAAGTGTAAATCAAATCCTTCTCATAAAAAAATCCTAGTATATTTAAGATACTGGTTTTTTTACAAAATAATGGAATCAAAAGTATTTAAAGGGTTGGAGAAGAAAAATAAAACAAAATAACATAAGAGAAGACATTACCTTAAAATAGGGTAAATCTTTTTGATTTGAGCCAAAGGCTTCCTTGGGAAGAATTCTTCCCAAAGTGAGGGTTCTAGGAGTAAGAGAGGGAAGTTGAGAGAGTATATGGACAGAGTTTGGCAAATCCAAATGGCTTTAAGGTGTGAATAAGGTGGTAGTGGTGGCGGCCTTTTATAAGAGGAGAAGAGGGGAACTCTTGGAAAGTCATGAAATATTACATTATTATGAAATGATATTCGGATTTTAGAGGTCCCACAATTATATATTTCTAGGATAAGGTGATAAGGGTTCTAAATATACCCATCCAATAGGACTTTGAAAATTTTATGTCTTATATTTTACATTATCTTTTCATTTTATTTAAAAAGTTCATTAATGAGGTAATCGCTGCATCATCATGGTGTGATAAATACATTTATTTATTTAATTCCTAAAAATTATACAAAAAATACCATGATATAGGAAATATTTTTATATTTACAATGAATATTTATAGTTGAAAAGTTAACTTATATAACCCCATGTAATAATTGTTTTAGTAAAACAATGCATGTTTGTGACAATTTTATTTTTTACTTTAAATAAAAGGTTATTAATGTCATTTTATTACCCATGTGGATCCATGGGGTTCCCAAGTTGACCCATGGATTGTATTGGTCGGACAAGACTCATCCAATAAGGTTAGGACAAGTGTAATGATAATTTTATATAATTATAACATTATATTTATCTTAAGTTACACTACTTACCTTAAATCGCGATTAATAGAACTTAAAAGTTACCATTCACCAAAAATTATTTTAATCCCATTGAACCACATTTTACTTCATAATGACAATTATTTATTTCGGATTTTGGAAATTCAAATCACAAAGTTGGTAAAATGTCATTTAAAAGAAAAATCAATTTTTTAACTACCACTTAGTGGTTTCACTGTTCATCAAAAATCGACGTTTTTCAGAACAACACCAAAAATTAACTATAAGATATATTTGATATTCATAATTCAAAAATGATGTCTATTTTACAAAATTCAAAACATATAAGTTGAATTAATTAATTTAATAATTAATTCCTTCTGTCACAACAAATAGCGTGTTTTTAAGAAAGAATATCAATCAAAAGATTGAAAATTGTTTATGTCCAATTTCAATGTGAAATTAATTCTAATGACCACCATTGGATAAAATGGTAAAACGATATTCTAATTAAAATTTAGAACCAATAAATTTTATAATTTATCACAATAAATTATTTTGATTAAAAAAGTTGTTTTTAAGTATTTTTAACTATTCATCAAAAATTGGAAGTTCTCAGAAAAATACCAAAAATTCAACATAGGATAATTTCGATTTTACGAATCCAAAAATGAAGTCCATTTTGAAATATAAAATTTATATAATTTCAAAAAGTGGGTATTACTATTCATAACTACTACTTTTATTGGTCGCGGTGTGTTAGAACTCGAGGTTGCGTACAGCACACGCTACTTTATTATTCAAAGAGGAGCGTACCATGGATGCTTGGGGTGTTACATTCTCCCCTCCTTCAATAAATTTCTTCCTCACAATTTAAAATTTTTCTTTGAAAATAAAAGTTTTAAAATAGAAAATACCTTTCTTGAAAACCCACATCAGAAATAAGGTTAATAAAAATATAACTTTAAAAGAAAGAAAGAGAAGTACAAAGGTCACTCGAGATATCCCATACAATAATTCTATGAAAATATGGATATGGAGGAAAAACAAAACATCAAGGTTTGTTGGAGAGTTGTAGAAAACAGGATTAGGATATAGTTAACAATAATAAAAGCACAAACTTGTGATTTGTTAAATGGTCATTGAATCCCCAGTTGGAAAAGTTAACTGACAACGTTTTTGTTTTAAGTTACCTTTCATAAAGTTGAGAAATTTATTTAGGAGATTTACTAAGAACGTAAGGAAATATACTTACATGTCATGTAGAATTTCATTCTTTAAGAAATTTTTACCATAAACCCATCTTTCACTCCAAAAGATAATAGAACTCAAAAATATTCTATTTATCATAATTGTATATGGTTCCAAATATTAAAACATACCATTTAGATTAGGACAACTTTTTTTTAATAACCAGGGACTTCATGTAGGCTAGTAGTATGTAATAAAGGCATGTCGCACTATAGTTGTGGGTTCAATTCCCACATTGTTGTCCGGCGTGACAGGTTATCCCCCAACCTATAGGTTCTCCTTTTCCTAAAACTATAGTATTATGATATTACAAAAGTAATATTCATAAATTTTTTAACCTTAAACAATACTTTCCAAAGTTCAACTTAATCCATTCCAACCTTTATAGTTATCTAAAAAACCTCTGTCCAGACATTCTCTAAAAGGTCTCTAAATTCCAAAATCAATTGTAACATTAGGTTCCCTAAACAAAGTAAAGTTTCTCTTATTGTCACATACTAAAAATATGATTACATTAATCATATTAAAACCTTAATGAAAACAACAAGTACTCCAGTAAAATCCTTATACATATCACATTTTTTTATAACCAGAATATAATCCTTGTTTCCAAAAGCACCAATACATTAATTATTTCACTTCAACTGTAGTAACAGCATAAGATTTTCCTTGATCCCTTGGCTATTTCTGAGGTATGTTTCCTTGACGCTAGGGAAATTCATTTTCATAATTCTTCTTTTCCCTACAATTATAGAATTCAACATTGATAGCCTCTTTCTTTCCATTGCAATCACAAGCTTGGTGACATTTTTCTCCACATTTATAACAAACTCCCATTCCTTTTAGGAAAGTACCGGGGTGATTATTCCCACAATTATCGCATAATGGAAAATCCTTATTTCCCTTTATCCTTTTATCTGTCTCTTGTTCCACCATTCTCTTATTCTGTTACTTTACTTTATTGTCATAATATTTAGAGAATTCCTTTTCTGTCTTGATAGAACACGAGACAAAATCTTCGTATGTTGAGAAAGATTTTGATACTAAAGCTCGATGGAGAAATGGTTTTAACCCATCAAAGAAACGATCAATCATACTCTCGGGTTATGTATATAATCTATAGCATTCCTCGCTAACCTTGTAATGTTAGCCTCATACCTTGCGACATTATCATCCTCCTTCTGCCTCAGACTCAGAAATTGCCTTTCCATATCTGTTCGATGATCATGTGGAAATTATTTTTCTAAGAAAATTTCCTTAAACTCCCTCTATTCCATACATGATACTTCTTCATCTTCCTTTGTGTTTTGAATCAGCGACCACCATTGATCGGCATCTCCAGTGAGGCGGTAAACTGCCATGACAACGTTCTCCCTTTCGCTACACCCCAAGGCGTGGAATATTTTCTCTAAGGATCTTATCCATTGCTCATCTACTAATGGATTTGTACCCCCATTAAAAGTTGGTGGTTTCTGCCTCATGAAGTAGTCTAACATTGATCCTCTACGTTGCGGATCAAGGTAATTCATACGAGTAAGGTTATTATCCATAACCTGAGTGAGTTGTCACAATATGGTGATAAGGTGATCAACACTAGTTGTATCACCAGATCCACTATAATTATCTTGAGTAGGAGGGAAATCCCTACATGGATTGCGTAAATTGATATGGTTTTCATTCCTTCTAGTAGGCGCCATTTCTAAACAATGTCATAAACTAAATTAGTTTATGAATCAAAATACATAATTCCATACTTGTAAAACACTTAACATAAATTCAATAGTTTATGGATATAATCCCTAATCATAAAAAAGTTTTCTTTGAGGAATTATATACTCATAAACCCTTCATAATGGTTTTTAAAGAAAACAAGAATTATCCTAAGCATATCCCCCTGGAGTGTCGTAACCAAGAGTGCAGCAAAGCCCATTGTTGTGCACCAGTTCCCGTTCGAGTCTTGCCCAAAGGAGTGTTTTTAGGTTTTACCCTTAGGTACATCTGTGCCAGAGCCGCCTCTACCTTCTCTTATCCAGACAGGGATGTATTGCTCGGAAAACTCACAAAATCTCTACAATACGAAAATTCTAGGAAGTTATTCTATACTTATCCTCAAATTTTATCTTAGGTCTATGTACTCTATTCAGAGTTTATCTAAATCTAGCTTCCAAGGTTAGTACTAAATAGCCTCTGATACCAACTCTAACGCCCCGACACCGGTTACCCAGAGTCGGTGCCTTATTGCGTAACATTAGCATGATCACAAAAGATCAGGTCTTGAAATACAGATTAGTTTAGTATCCTTGGAAACACTAGATACATGCATAAAAGTTACATTACATCATAAAGTGAAAAAATACAATAACATGGTCTCCATAGTCCACACTCATATCCCCTTCTGACTATCCCTACAGGTCATTCATAAAATACTTCTTCACATCCTGGAAAATATTAAAACATTGAAAGGGGTGAGCTCAGATGCTCAGTAAGGATAACAATATTGTGGAAGCTTTCATAAATAAACATAAACATTTAAGGCAATGTATAACTAAAACAAAATCCTTTTAAACTTTAACTTCACCATAATATGGAAAAATTAAAATGAAATAATTCCATTTACATATTCACATGAATATTATACTAGTCGAATAATCACATGAAATATCAATAATCACTTTCATAATGATGGAATGCATAATTCCAGACGATCATAACCACGTAGCCAAGGACTCGTGCCAAGACTATAAATAAGATTTTGTCAAGGCCTCATTCCAAGACACTAGTTTGTCTCATGAGACCTACCAATGCATCGAGGACTTATAGCGGGCTCCACTGGTCACTTATTAAGTCCAATGAATTCCTTATATGAAAAGGATTAAACATATCATAAACCATAACATAATCGTATCACATAAAACATGCATAAAGGAAACATAAAATTTCCACATTTAAATAAAAAGATATCAATAAAACACATTGATATAATAAAAACATTATCAAAACCATTTTCAATACCAAAATAAAAGAAATGTAAAACATGGTATTTATTTTTCATTTAAAAAAAGTTTTGGCTTGTAGAAGAAGCTGAAACTCAAATAATGGTCACAGCGGTAGGGAAGTCGTTGTCGCCACATACGTACGACAAAAAAAACATTTCATTTTGTAGTTTAGTAAAACTCTTCATATATAAAATATTAATTTTGAATAAAAGTAAAATTCAAAGGGGTTTATACACCCTATAAAAGAATGTTTTGTATAAAACCAAATATGCCTCAATGAAAGGAGATTGAGACAAAGCCCATTACAAAGAACTTTTTTTTAATAAAATAGATCTATTATGTGTATTCACAATAAGTACACATAAATAAATTTCAAATATAAGATAGTACATAATAATATCATGACGTAATTTGAAAGTAGGAGATTAACCCAAAGAATGGAAATTGGGTTAAGAAGTTCCCTTACCTCATGTCTGACTTGACTCGATCATTCTTAAACCACCTGAATAATAAACTAGAGATAATTTATACATTATTAAGAACCTTTTTGAAGTTCATTATTCCTTTTATATCACTTATAACCATGTTATGTACATTATGTAATTATTTATGTTAATAACGGTCGTTTTGTCGATCATTGGTACTTGAGTCAAAAATAAACTTCTTATAATTACAAGTTGTTCATGTGGTAAAATATAATTTATATACAAAATTATATTCATGATGTAGATATAATATATATCATATATATCTAGTATATACATTCATTTATAATATTACATAACATTTAGGGGTAAGAAATGAAATGCACTATTCATAGAGACGGTAGGTCGTACGTACGCATGAACGCTACTTTCATTTCTATTTCGTATTTAATGGAATGAAATAATAATGATATAGAGTTATATTATAATTACAGTATAATATCATATATAATTTTATTTACTCCATCCTTTATACATCCCACATATGGCATTAACGATTCAAATCACTTTGAGGGGGAGGTAGTCTGCACTTTCTAAAATGAAATTATCGCGTTTAACCATAATGGAAATCAAAAAGGTATGCCATAAATGAGAAATAAAGAAGCATAAAGAAAACATAAATAGAATATATATCATATATAAATATAGTGACATCTTAATGGACACCATGAGAGGTGTTAAAAGAAGATTGAACAATCATCGTTTCGTGAGGCAGAAATTCTCCAACCACAGAAACAGTATGTCCTTTAACCATCAGATGAAGGTGTGTGTAAATGTAAATTAAATAATTATCATAACAAAATCCTAGTATATTGACGATACTTGTGTTGTTACAAAATAAAGGAATAAAAATATTTTAAGGAGTTGGAGAAGCAAAATAAAACAAAATAACATAAGAGAATACATTACCATAAAATAGGGTAACTCTTTTTTATTTGAGCCAAAGGCTTCCTTGAGAAGAATAATACCCAAAGTGAGGCTTATAGGAGTAAGATATGAATGTTTAGAGAGTATTTGGGCCGATTTTGTCCGAGGCAAATGGATTGAAGGTGTGAATAATGTGGTAGTGGTGGGGGCCTTTTATAAGAGGAGAGGAGGGGCACTCTTGGAAAGTCATGAAATATCACATTATTATGAAATGCTTTTTGGACTTTAGTGGTCCCAAAATTATATATTTCTAGTATAAGGTGATAAGGGTTCCAAATATACCCATTAAATAGGTCTTTGAAAGGTTTATGTCTTAGATTTTACATTAACTTTTAATTTTATTTAAAAAGTTCATTAATGGGGTAATCGCTGCATCATCATGGTGTGATAAATAAATTTATTTATTTATTTGCTAAAAATTATAAAAAAAAGTTCCATGATGTAGGAAATCTTTTTATATTTCCAATTAATATTTATAGTAGAAAATATAACTTATATAACCCCATATAATAATTGTTTTCGTAAAACAACACATGTTTGTGACAATTTTATTTTTACTTTAAATAAAAAGTTATTAATGACATTTTCTGACCGAAGTGGATCCATGGGGTCCCCAAGTTGACCCATGGATTTTAATTGTCAGCCATGACTCATCCAATAAGGTTAGGAAAAGTGTAAAGGTATTTTCATATTATTATAACATTATATTTACCTTAAGTTACACTAATTACCTTTAATCGTGATTAATAGAACTTAAAAGTTACTATTCACCAAAAATTATTATAATCCCATTGAACCAAATTTTACTTTCTAATTACAATGAATTATTTCGAATTTTGGAAATTAAAATCACAGAGGTGGTAAAATTTCATTTAAATGAAAAATCAGTTTTTTAGCTACCACTTAGGGGTTTCACTATTCTTCAAAAATCGATGTTTTTCAGAACAACAGCAAAAATTAACCCTAAGCTATATTTGATATTCCTAATTCAAAAATTATGTCTATTTTAAAAAATTCAAAACATATAAGTTGAATTAATTAATTTAATAATTAATTCCTGTTGTCACAACAAATAGCGTGTTTTTAAGTAAGAATATCAATCAAAATATTGACAATTGTTTATGTTCAATTTCAAAGTGAAATTAATTATAATGACCACCATTGGATAAAATGGTAAAAATATATTCTAATTACACTTTAGAACCACTCAATTGTATAATTTATCCCTATAAATTATTTTTATTAAAAAATTTGTGTTTATGTATTTTTCATTATTCATCAAAAATTGGATGTTCTCATAAAAATACCAAAAATTCAACAGAGGCTAATTTCGATATTCCAAATCCAAAAATGAAGTCCATTTTGAAATATAAAATTTATATAATTTCGAAAAGTGGGTATTACTATTCATAACTGCTACTTTTATTGGTCGCGGTGTGTTAGAACTCGAGGTTGCGTACAACACACACTGCTTTATTATTCAAAGAGGAGCGTACCATGGAAGCCCGGGGTGTTACATATATAGATTGGTTAGAGAGTGCAGATGATATAAAATACACATTTAATGGAGTTTTTGTCTTGGTATAAATATTTTTTTGATGGAATATAAATTAACATATTTTTAATTCTCATAATAGAATAATTTGATTATGTTTCTTCCAATCAAGCTGAATCACTAATTTTGTGGATAAAGATATAGTTTGATGACTGGTTTATGAATATGGTTTTTCCTCATCTCTTGGGTTGTAATAATAAGAGATATATAAATATAAATATAAATTGAGTGTAACATTATTGTTTCAATCATAATGATATAAAATACAACATCATTAAAAAGGATTTTGGAAAATAATGAACTAAAGATGGAGTTTGTTCCAACAATAAAACAAGTTATTGATATCATCAAAAATCCATTAGAAAATGTAAAATCTCAGAAATTGAGGTTGATAATGGGTGTTCAAGCACCATATATTATATTATAAGGTATGTAACACTCTTACCTTCTCGATCTTGTCTTTTTATAGAGTTGTCTTAGGGAGGAAATGTATTGTAACATAAATTTATCCATTGGTATGTATTTTACCTCTTTGATGAAAATCATGTATTTAAAGGGAGTTATTAGTATAGGTAATATGTGATTTTATCATGTGTAAAAAATTTAAAAGTGGATTTGAAGTGGATTTTGGAAAAATTACTCTTTGAGGATGAATATGTGTTTGTGATTTTTGTACCATTAGAAAGAATAATTTTTCTATCAGGTGTATGCAAAAAAATTATTATTTCTCTACTTATGAATAATATCACATCATTGTTCTTTGACTATTGTTTCCTATATTGATGTCACTCACGTAGGCTTGTAATTTTTTGATAATCCCTACATTTCTTGATTTACAATGTTTGAGTGATTTATATTCCTTAGTTGATAACAATATCCAAGGGGGGATTATTAGGATTACAAATTTAGGGGTGTTTTCAATTGAGTTATAAGATGTAATGGTTTGCATAAAGAAAGTGTTCTATCTATTTTATATTTTTTCTTTAACATAAAATACTATTTTTTTATGAATTATAACAGTTTTTGAATTTATGGAGAATAGTAGACATAGATTTCTCAATTATGTCCAATAGATGGACTGCTCTAGATTTAAATGTTTGACTTAGAGTTTAAGTTGGATGTTTATCTACTTTTTATTCAGGTATCATCAGATAATATTTTAGCTGTTATGATTTTCTATTCGGAATGATTATAACATCCTGAGGATAATAAAATTTGATGATCCAATCATAAGAAGAAAGATAGAGAAATTCATTTTCATTTAAAAAGCTCAAATGAAAATGTTTTGAGTCCTTCTACAAGATAGAATATTTTTAATGGGGATTATATTCTGTAGATTAGTTGTAAATATGTATAAAGGCAGTTTTCGATACTGTGTAATAGTACATTAGATTCTTGGATGATAGTATAATATATGAATTCCAAGTGGAAGATGTTCAAATCTTCAAAGTCCTACTTGATGAAGTTCAATCAGACAAAGCATATTTGATTAGCATTTTGGATAATGTCTATCTGATAGAAATGTATAGAGATTTATAGTAAAATTTAAAACAAATATGATCATATGTATTGATTGGTAGAAATATCATTAAACATAGGATAGTATATGAAAAAATAGAAAGAGATTCCTGATATAATTAATTAGATAAAGGATGTTTCTTAAGGAGGATCTCCAAAATGTTCACACAAAGTTATCCCAAAACAATTAATGAATTATTAATGGAAATAATAATTATTATAACTTTTTTATGAGAAAATTAATGTTTTATAATGTTTTACTAATTTAAAATTATTTATGAAACCTTGGTAAAGACATTCTGTTGTTATGATGTGAAGATGTTCTTTCAATGTTGTAAATATCGTGGGAAGAGAATATGTGATTCCATCCATTAAAGGAGGAATTTTTTTATGGTTTTGGATGCTGAAATTTCTGAGTATCATTAAGAATAAATTATATGTATTTATAATTATATAATAAAATATTTCATAAGAGGGAGTTTTAAATTATAGGTTTTTTCGTATGTGGGAAAATAAATTTAGATTCCAACATTTACTCCTCTAAACATGCCTATATAAAGTGGTGTATTAATAAACCCATAATACATATTGTTCATGCACGTAAAATCTATACATTTTCAAAAAAAATGTTTAAAATAGATAAACTAGATATAAATATGGAAGCCAATGTTTTATTAGGAATATTTCCAAGAAAGTAATATCATTTTATAGGAAGAAGAAGCAGAAGTTTAAAATTCATAGTGGAGTTGTGGTCAGAGTTACCAGACAAAAGTCACCAGAAAATGTTTTATATCAGGTGGAACATATATAAAATTTGTAGATTTTAAAAATAGAGAGAATTTAAGAAATTGTTAAGGGTTATTAGAAGGTACTCAATAGAGTTTTCTAGATGGATGAACATATAGAGAAACCAGGTCAATTTTAAATGGAATTTTGATTTATACATGATTCTAGGGAGTGATCTCTTTACAAGTTCTAGGAAATAAAGTAAAAAATGAAGTATTTTTAATAATTTCAAGTGTGAAAAATTACACGAATTATAATAACAAAAAATTGAACTGGTTGATGGTGGATTCTAAAATTTGTTAAATATATTTGTTACATATTTTATGTGCATGTATAACACATTTACATTGATTTTCTTATAGTGTAGTTCATGATTAAGGATATCACTTTCTAGTTCTAACCATATAAACATATTGTTTTCTATTGGATTATGATGTATTTTATTATTTCCAAACCATTCATAGGACTAACTATTCTTACTGAGTAGTGAACCCTATAAATTCTTGTGTTCTTATAGATTGTTTTTGTATGCTTACTTTCTAAAAATTCATAACTATTTGACATGAGGAAAATGATTTTTGAAAAGGTTTAAAATAAAAAAATAAAAAATCACTGATTCACCCTCCCCCCGCTTAGTGATCATAACCATCATGATTGGACCCTTTAGTTCCATAATCAAACCACCATTTATTTTTCATCTATTCATCGTGTTATGAGGCTATCAATAATTATTACTATCCTATAGCTTCTAATATTGATTTTAATTTTAATATAAATATCTCCCACCTTGTATGACATAAATTCCATATTTTTAGTTCTTTTGTATATGCAATTCTCTTCTCTCGTTTCTACCCAAACTGAAGTCCTTCACTTGAGGAGTGCGTACCACAAAGCTTGTGGTAGGTTGTATTGTGATACTACATTAATGCTTAGTAAATGTATTTCATATCTATATTATTATGTCACTCATTGAGATATAATAAAATATATTTTTTCAAATAATTTTAATTTCTTCAATAACATGAAATACACCAAACATAGAGTTTAAATAAACCAAAATATACTATTAAAATATTACAATTTAATATGAAAATGGTCTCAGACACTGTATTGTTGGTTATGAATTGTAATTAACATATTAAAATATTTTTAGGGTTTAATTATTTACAAACTGAATTAATTGGATATAAATTAATTATAAATGAAAATAAGGAATCATTGGAAAATAAAGAATATATATTTTTTTAAATAGTTTTGTGCATGTAATTTATTTTTATCTTAATAAATTAAATTAATTACTATTTTTGAAATATTTTAGAGAAATTTATATATTTTAGAATGTTTTAAGACTCATCTAATATTTTTCCCATGCCTGAGATATGATAAATCCAGTTGTATACTTAATTTTTTTTTCTAGAATATGATTTTTATCTTGTTTTGTGCCCTTATTTTAAACATAACTTATAACACTTATATAAATTAAATTATTTAAAATGGATTCCATATTTTTAATTGGAATGTATAGATTTGATAAAATGGTGCCATTGATTTTCAGGCATCATGAATAGTAACCAAGGTAAAATTTAACACCTTGATAAAGCATTAATTGGGTTTACCAAGGTTAAAACTAAATAATAAGGTTAATAATTTTAAAAGTAAATTTTATTTGATGAAATAAATTATTGAATTTTAAACTTTGGATCCAAATTAAATTTTTTAATGAATGGTTTTCCATGAAAAAAACCTAAATAATATATAATGTGATGAAAATTTTGAAATGTCACTCTCATACTTTTGTGTATCTCTTATGTGTGCTAAGTAGGAAATAGGAAATTTTTGAATAAATATTTATACTCATTTTTAAAAAAATAAAATTATTTTCTAGAAGGTAATTTATATATATTTTTTGGAAATTATATAATTACACTAAATTCTTACGCAATACCAATATAATGTTTTTTAATTAATACAAAAAATAAAATAAGTGACTTTAAAAAAAATAAAAAAATATAACTTGAGAGGTTTGTTAGGTTCGATGAATTTAATAGATAAATTTTTCATTTTAGGGATGTATGAAAATATTATTTTTTAATACTTTAAAAATAAAAAAAATTGGTAACAAGGGGTTAATAAAAAATAATAAGGTTAAAAATAAACCAAAACCCTATATAAATTTCATTAGATGATGTTATTTGGACCCTATATCATTTTTATTTTAATTCATAGTCATTTCGAATCATTTTTATTGATAATGAATTTATTATAGTTTAACGCTATAATAAATTCCAAGTGTGTCATCTCCCTACCTTATAAAATGGCACCCATCAATACTATTATTTAAACAACTATGAGCCTTCTAGATAGGCCAAACCCTGAAAAAAAAATCCATTATAAAATTATCTATCCCAATTATAGTTATAATTTTCATCCTAAAACGACCAATCCTAGGATCATATTGAGGATATATGAAGGAGTTATTTCAAATAAGATAAAGTCTCTATAACAGACATCTTTTTTTAAATATTATTTTTCATAATCTAAACATATGGTATTTATCATAAAATAATAAATTATGTATAATAAATTTGTTTAAATGTTATTATTATTATTATTAAACCTCCATTATCCACCCTCTCTCCCATAAAATTCTATATTAAATTATCACTTGTTTGTACGTATGACTTACTGTCTCCACAAAGAAATACAATTCATTTCTCAAGCCCATAACTTATGGATGGGTAATAATATAGATTTAATGTTATTATATAATATTTGTGAAATAATTATTATTTCATAATTATAATATCATATATTAATTATTACATTCCAATCTACTTGTAAATGATAACCACACTCATTTGTACGTGCGGACAACCACCTCTACAGGCCATGCGATTCGTTTGTTATTTATACTTTAGATAGATTTTAATAAAGTTGAATATGATGAATATATTTTATGTATATGATATACTAATGATTCTATAAATTCTAATTACTATTTACCTTCCGTTAATCCATCTATCAAAATTTGAAAACATCATTTATGTATACATATGGCCTACCATCACCACAAACAATATAATTCATTTTTCTACATCAAAATGTTATGAATGTATATATATATATATTTAATATATTTATGTTTAATATATATATATATATATATAATTTATATCATTATTAATAGTTTTATATGATATAATTTTTATCAATTTACATGTACTAAAAGTACATAACCAAAACATCCATGAAAAATGAAGTGGTTATCACCAGAAACATTGATTTTAATGAATAATTGTTAATCAATGGATGATAAAAGGATATAATTAAACCATTTATGGTATGATATATATAATTATGGTTACTTAATATATTTATAAAAAATTAAAATATATTATATAGTAGTTTTTAGAACATATGAAAGAAGTTTGACTGGAGGTTTGTGTTTTATGTTTAAATTTCATTATTTATCAGGATTGTTAATAATTAGGTTTTTATAGATCAAATTTCATGATATACCTATATGTAAACTCATGAGTATTATTCTCATAACTTTATTTATTGATTATAGATGTTTTAATTTAATTTCCCTCACTTTAAGTACTCAATATACAAAAATACAATTTTTATGGAAAGAAGACTTATTTCTAGATTCAATTGAAAATAATTTATCTCCAATATCCATGTATCCTAAAAATATTTTCAATAAATTTTTTATTATTATCCTATAATATTTCAAATAAAATTTCCCCATTTCTTAATTTGTATGTTTTTTAAATTCATCATTTTTGTTATTTTTTTAATGAGGTACTTTTGAATTTTAAACAAAAATGTAAAAGAAATATATTTTTTAATATATATAGATAGAACATGATTTCCCACCATCACGACCACTCAATGATTTGAAGATTTCTTTGAAATATTCAAATGATATTTTTAGATAAATTTATTTAAATAATAGTATGGAAATTTTTGTATTTTAAAGAAGTGAATTCAAAGGGAAAAGGATATTTTCCACAATAAATATTCCAAGTGATCTTTAAAGGCATTTCAATCTAAGATGGAATGATTTGATATTCCAAATGATTTACTCAGGATGTAATCCAATGATACCATTCATATTATTTCTCTAGATTGTTTTTTGACTTTGATAATAATATTTTTATGAAACCTGTTTCTTTCTCACGAGTTATTCTAGGATGAAATGACGAAGTTTTGTGAAAATCATTCCATTCCCACAATTTATGTTGTGATGAAATTTTTATGAAATACATTTCCTTTTCATGAGTTTTGATATTATTATTTTTTAATAATCTTATGGAACACATATTTATGATTTTAATTATGTGATATATGGGACTATAGTTATATATCCCTTGAATCCATTGGGTAATTATGGATATCAAATGAGATAAATAGGATTAGAATAGGTAGTGAACATAGATGAGTAAGGCAATATATCCAAAATAATAGTATTGGGATTGAAACTTGACTACTACTATGGTATGGGAACTGAACCCAGTCTAATATGATAGTATTATAAGTAATCCTTGACTACAAAATAGATTTCATTCAATTCTTATGTTTATGCCACAAATACATGTATTATGATAGTGTAATGATCTTATGATCATGTTCCTTGATTCATTTATTATTCATATACTACAAAATTCCAATAATTATTCCATGATCCATGATTAAGATCATTGGTTTGAAATGATGTAATATTTAAGTATGAAATATACGGTTCACCATAATTGGTATCAAAAAAAGGATTAGTTTGCTCTGGAAAATTGGATGGGAAAACATTAGTGAGAACTCTAAGAATAAGTCTAAACATATGATAACGTACTATTGTTTTGAAAATGATCATGGATGATCTATGTTAATCCTAAGGCATCATATAATAAGGTTTCAAGATTTATAAATCTAATTAATTATTTTATTGGATTATATAGTTTCCCACTTTGAATATTGTTTCTCAAAATATTATTTTCTTGTTTTAGTCAATGAATTTAACTAGAAATAATCTTGTTAATGGTGAATATGAAAAAATTAAATGATTTTACTCCTAAGTAATGAAATTTTCTGGGAGTTATAATGAAAAATATAATTTCTTCTCTTATAAAAATTTATGAGATATGAATCTTACTGGGCTACCAAATGAGAAAATATGGAAATAAAATTCGGTTGAGACATTCCTGAGGAACAAACCCACCATATTTTAGGGTATATAATTATCTATTAGTTGATTATCAATTGATTAGTTCAACAAAAAATATATTTCCCATTTTCTAGTTTTTAGTAAATTAAAATTTTATTCTTAATATGTATCATTTGAATGGTGAAGTAGATTAGTGAAGGAATATTATCAAGAACATGATGAAATAATATTAAATTGATTCAAATAAGTGGGATTCGTTTAAGATATTGTTATTAAATAAGTATATTCCTTTTAATCATTATATGGAAATAGAAAAATAAAACCCCAATATAAAGTAGAAGGATAAGGAATATATTAGTACCTATGAGGAAAATTTTACAAGATATTTGAGGTACACTTATAGTATTATCATCCAACCTAACAATAAGTTTTTGAAATTCTTTAGTGGCTTAAAACCTTGTCTCCAGAGGTAATTATACATAAGGGACATCAGTAGCTTTGAAAAAATAATTCCATTTTTCTATCAAGGTGGAAATGTAAAATAGAGTTACCAATAAATCTTATGGTTTGGATAAGAAAATAAATATATATTCAAAATAATATTCTAAAAACCATTGGGAGAATAAGTTGAATTTTACTTTATAGTTAATGTGTGGAAGGAAACATGGATGAAATTGTCTTAAGGATGATGGTAAATTCTTTAAGTGTGTAAAGGAAGATCATCAAGCAGTTGAATTTAAAAATTATTTAAAAAGACTAGTGAATGAAAGGAATAATGAAAAAACTCAATAGAATACACCAACCACACCCCTGTGATTAAAATTAATGGAGTATATTCATTATGGTAAATAGTGCTCAAACCTGAAGTTCAGTGATAATGATTGATGGTAGTGACCACTTAAGAAATTATAAAATGGGAAATATCATGTGACCACCATTTCTCATATAGAGTGTGATAATAAATTGGTGAACGTTACACTTACCATCCACTATATAACTACTAATTTATTAGTTGATTCTGGATTTACCACTCATTTATATTTGAGAAATTTTCTAGGGGTATTGTAGTGCCACCTTAATTATTTGATTTTGATTTATTAATTAAAAAACTAATGGTATGATTATCGTATCCCAAATATAGGATTCTTTTATAATTAATGGTTATGGGAATGTGCTTCCTGGAAATATCGTTATTTTTCCTCTAGATAAATTTTAGGCTATTTTTGGCATTGATTGGATTTATTTACATAAAACCCATATTAATTTACATGGAAGGGAATTAATTTTTAATATTATAAACTAAAAGTTTGATCATTTATCTGTATGATGATTAATGTGAACGTCCAAACAAAATTGAATTCATTTTATATATCTTCATTCCTATTCAAAAATGGTGTTTAACTTAGATGGATGGGAAGAAACTCAAAATCGATTGTCTTACTATTGTGTCTGATTTTATTGATGTGTTTCAAGAATAGAGTATTAGACTTCCACAGAATCATGGCATTGTGTTCTCAATACAACTAATCCCTGGTGCTATACTAATTTCAATGAATCGTAATATAATGGATGTAATTTATTTTTTGGTATTGAGTAAGAAACTCAATGAGAATCTAATTATAGGATTTATTTTAGAAAGTGAATAACCATGGGGAGAACATATTTTTTACAAATAAATAAAGTCTAATTCACCTCTGTATCGATTATCAAGAATTGAAAAAGGCCATTATAATGAAAATTATCATTTACCACATAATGATCACTTGTTTTATTTACTTCATGGATCTAACTAATTTCCCATGATTGAACATTGTTCTTAATAACATCAACTAAGAGTCAATAAGAAGGATATACCCAAGACAGTATTCCATTCAAGGTAATGAAATTTTGAATATATATTGATTTCATTTTTTATTACTAATTACCCTATTATCTTCATGGATTTAATTAATAGAGTCTTTATAGATTTTTTTTTATCATTTTTTAGTATTATGTATCAATTAAATTTTCATATATTCAAAGAGAAAAGAAGAACCTAAATATCACTCTAGGATTGTACTAAAGAACCTAAGGAAAGACAATTTATATGAAAACAATTCTAAATTGTACATCATTTCTATAAAAAGCTCCATTTCTTAATCATATAATCTCAAGGGAGGTTATATTGGGGGATCCATCAAAGAAGGTAGTTATTAAGAATTGGCCCAATACAAAAAAATTGTGACTGAGATCCATAGATTTCATATTTTAGATGAATATTAATAATTTTTTTGGATAATTTCTCTCATCATTATAATCCAAAAATCAAGTTAACTTATAAGGTTTCCAATATTATTTAGAACAATTAATGTGGGTAAAATTTCATGGAACTGTATAGAAGGTTTGATAGTAAACCTATTCTTATTTTTACCTATGTTGAATAAGGGTATTAATCTATTTTAATGAATTCATGAAGGTACTAGGATGAATTATTGTGCATAATAATATGGTTATAGCTTATGCCTCATGAAAATTGAAGGTTCCTGAGGATAATTACCCAAATCATGATATAGAGTTCCATTCGGTAATTTTTTCATTAAATATTTTGAGGAATTATATTTATAGGGGATTTTTTATATATATAATGATCATAGAAGTTAAAAGTATATATTAAATCCAAAAAAGATTAATTTAAACTAGTGAAGATGGTTAGAGATGATTTAAAAATATAGCTTGTCAATACACTATCACCATGAAAAAGTGAACAAGGTTGAAGAAAGGATTATGCGAGTATATCTATAATGAGGATCATGAAAGTCCTAATATTTATGTATTTAAAAAGGATGAATCTGAAAATCATAAATGAATGGGAGAAATATTATGTCTATAAAATGAATTTTCAACCATATATCAATGTGTGGATTAAAGAGTCATATATGGAAGATATAGAACTATAGATGAAGTTCAAAAATCTTTTTGAGTTCAATATTTATTTTTATGGAATGATAAGGTTTTGAATCCAAGTTAGTCATTATCAATTCACCCTCAAAGTATAAATACAAATATATATATATATATATATGATTATTTATTATGGAAAACATGAATTGAGATATTGATGAGTATATATCTCAGTTCTTTGTATGTTAGCAAGTCAAGGATAATATATTGAAGTCTGAAGAAAAGTTAAAACCATTACACATAATAGAATGTAAATGGTAAAATATTACCATTTATTTTTTTCACTTGACTCTCTAAATTTTATTAAGGAAATAATCTCATTTTTGTTGTAGCGAATCACCTTACAAATTATATACTGTTCCTTGATATCAGGTATTTTTTCTCTCACAGTCCCATTTATAGGCTTTATATTAAGGAATTGGTAAGTTTTCATGATATTCCACATTCTCTTATATCTGATCGAGATATGAGATTTACCTAGATGTCTTGGTGAATAATTCAATAGGATATGGAAAGAGATTTGATATTCTGAAAAAATAATATCATCCTTAGACTGATGCTCATTCCTAGAGAACCATTCAAAATTAGAGGATATAGTAATATTTTATTCTATGGATTTTAAAGGTTTTTTGGATAAACCCCTTGATCTAGTTTATTTTTGTTACAAAAATATATTTCACCCAAGAATTCATATGGCCCTTCTGAAGCCCAATATGGATAGAAGTGTAAAACCCCAACATACTGGGAAAAATTTGGAGAGAGAAAACTACTGGGGCTTGAGCTTGCTGAGAAAATGGAAGAGAATGTTAGAGTTATTTAGCAACACAGCATGGAATAATTGAAAAACAATTACGATGAAAAAAATGTGTAATATCTAGAAATTAAACACGGGAAAATTGTTTTTTATGAATTTCTATATATAATAATGTTATGATATTCCGAAAGAATGGAAAGATAATACATAGTTATATTTCGCCCTTTGATATTCTTGATCACATAGGGATGGTAGCTTATTTCTTATCACTTCCATCAAACCTCTCCCAAGTTTACAATGTGTTCCAAATATCTATCCTATGGAAGTAAATAACTGACCCATCACATATAAATAATTCTAAGTTTGTACAATTGGTTAATGATATTTCCTCTGAAGAAAACCATTAGAAATATGGGATCATAAATATATATTTCTATGAAATAAGACTACACACATGGTTAATTTTCTCTAGAGGAATAAAAATTTTAAGGAAGATACTTGGGAACCTGATAATGTATTGAAATAGAGATATTGTAATTTTTTATAATTAAGTGATGGGATTTCAAGGGAAAATTCTCTTTAATAGGGGTGAAATATAACACCTTTGGATTCCATGCTATATTTCTCTTTAGAAAAATTTAATTTCTTTGATTAATTTTTATACATGGAACATAGAGTATAAAAAACTAGGATATACTATTAGAATATTATTGATTAATGTGATAGTAATCAAATTTTTTTTTGACTGACAGCTATGAATATGAATAACTAAATTGTTTAGAATGTTTGGTTTACTCATCTATAAATTGAAATAACTAGTAACAAATTAATTATCAATGAAAATTTAAAATCATTTAAAAATAGAGAAGATATTTTTTTCTAAATTTTTTTATTTATAAATTTTTTTATCTTTATAAATTAAATTAATCACTATGGTTTAATTCTTTTACCAAAATTTATATATTAAATTTTTTTCGAATTCATATATAGTTTTTTTCTAGGCATGGGATAGGAATCAATCCAGCTTTATGCTTAAAAATATATTTTTCTTAAAAATGGTTTCCTTTGTATTGTACATGCATTTTTTAAAATAATTTTTTACCTCTTATAGAAATTTATTTGTGAAAATAGTTTCTATATTTAGAATCAGATGGTCAAAACAAGGTAAATTTCACTATTTAGAAAAAAAATGTGAAAGGGATATTTATTTTAATGTGTACAATAGAAACAGAATTTCCTACCATTATGACCACTCAATGCTTTCGAGCTCCCTTTATACCAGTTCCCAATGTTATTTTCAAATAAAATATCATCCATTATCTTTCAAAAACAATATATTTTAAAATAGTGATTTCAAATAAAAGTGGATATTTTTGGTCAATAAATATTCAAAGTGGTCATAAAATTAATTCTTATCATAGATAATATCCTATGATGTAATTAATGGTTTATTGGGGATATGATCCATTGATATCATCCTTATCCATTCACTAGATGTATTGGGATTATGATGATATTATTTTTTTGAAACCCATTTTTTTCATGGATTATGCTACAATGAAATGATGAAATGTCTATGAAACTCATTTCATTACTATTAAAATGCTATGATATGATTAATGTATTATGATTAATGTAACACATATATATTATTTTCCTTATGTGATTCATGGGCCTAGAATTGTGTATCCCTTTAATTTATTGGGTAAACATAAATATATAAGGAGATAAACAAAACTAGATTAGGGATTGAACCCAGATCAGTAAGGGACTCTATTAATTATGATGGTCTTGGCAGTGAAATTGACAATGAAGAGGGTTTGTGGAGTGGTATAAATCCACTATGATCTTCTTTTATGTAATCCTTCACAATAAAGGAAAATGTTTTATTTTCATTTGTGTATTCCATAAATAAATGTCTTCTTCCAATGTAATGATTCTACAGATCATGTAATTTTATTTCTTCCTGATTCTTGTATTAGGAACTACAAATATTTATTCTCTGACTAAATATTATGATATATTATATTCAAGGTATTGTTTTATAATGTTATTCACATGTTCATATGCCCTTATTCGCATTTTATGTTTATGTGGTCATTAATATCTCTCTTTTTTAATCTTACTAATGTTGTGAGATCACACTTTAATATGTTTTCATTCAAAATGTTTTGAATAAAGGTATTATATATGATATGTATAAGAAGGGTTATAGTTATGAAGAACTTAGTGATAGATTTTTCAGTTCACTTATGAACCATTGGTTTATGTATCAATGTTTCTTAAGATAATATACCTATGTGATTCTAGAATGGATCATTATATTATGTAATAAATATTCATTTAATAAAATGTAATTTTTTGTATAAAATATATGGGTCGTTATCTATGTAATCATGCCAACTCATCAACCCCTTGAACTCAATATTATATTAAATTATTTAGATGCCTTAATGATGTATTTGATCTTCCATTGACCTATAAATTTAGGTTGGGTTGGGTAGACCCTTGTTGAAACTATTAAAGAGGTGATTTTTTCTTTGTTATTTTTATTGGGTGAGAAAATAAGGTTTTTTCAGAAATATATTAGTGGAATAATGATTTAATATATAAAGAGGCATAGTTTGGATGATCTTTAGGACCCAGTATGTTTCATGGCAATGTAATTCCTAAATGAAAATGTGTATTAATCCCAATGGTGAGCTTTTTGAGTTATAATTTTTTTTATTTCAATTCGGAAATAATGACTTTTTTCAGATCCTTGGAAAATATTATTTGTATATAACTCTTTGGAGGAAATCCTAAGACTCCCCCTGAATTTTATTGGCATGTAATTTTATGGATTATCCTTAGATTCCATTAGGGGACGCATGTGAATATTGTGGTATAAATAAACATTTCTATTAAATGAGGTCCAATATTATGGAATTTTTCAAGTGAGCTAATGTATTATACTAAGATTCATTACCAAAAATTTCTTTGGGGAAGCTAACTATTCATGTTATGTAATTTCTACACTTATTGAATCTCATATATTGATTTCAAGGATTCATGAGGAGTACCCTTATTGATTATTGTATGATAATCTCCCTAAATTCATCTTTCTTTATTAGTGTGGAATGCCTTTGGTTTAAGACATGGATTCCAATTGAGTCTTACCTCTAAAAATAAAGGTGGTCACTTTATTTCAGACCCAAATAATGTATTTTATTCGGAGTTACTAGAAGTGGATGTTTAATTGATCCATATTGATTCACATAGGTTACTTGATCGTGGTTTGCACGATGATGCGCCCTAGAATAAGATTGTTCCATAATGCTTACTTTATATTTAGAGATCAACATAGGCCAAATCAGGTAGGATCATCTTGAGTTGCCTCCTTGAGTCACAGAGAATCACTTAGTTCCTTTTATTTATATAACTTTTGTTTATTACTACTCCACTTATTTATTGAACATAATTATTCTTTACACATACAGAATGGATTTTTAGTAGTCACTATTGGTGTTGGCCTACTCAGTTATAAATAAAACTTGTTTGGGTCACCATTTGATACATTAAAATGGCTCTTAGATATAGGAGAGGACAAGTTCATGGCCATTGTAGACAATTCTTAATGTTATAACTAGTATTAGAGTTAAGAGTTGGGCTCTGGGCCAAATCTCAAAATTTCTTTTTTTATGTATTTTTTATTTCCCTTTTTTTACTTTTGTGGAATATTGTACATGAATTGAATTGTAATTATGTATTTTTATTCTATATTTGGAAATAGAAATACGTCACATGGGTTGTGACGTGGTATTTCAAAACCTATTTATTTTATCTGGTTATGATGCATGTGTTTTTTTATTTTCATTTTAATATACATAGACAAGAGGGAATATTCTTTTCATTGTACCTCCTATAGACCATCACGGCTTCTCAACAACCGTAGGTGTATGATTAGGGGTGCTTAATTCCATGTGGTACACCATTATGAGGCCCTTATGGAGTGTTTTTTGACCCAGGGATTTAAAAAATTGCATTAGATAAATTTTCCATTAATTTAGTATTTAGTCTGGGTAGATAAGATGATACGATGTGTATCGACTTGGTAATAATAAGATTCCTTGGTAAAGATAACCTATGTATAAGCTAAAATCTATGTAACCAGTGGAAGGAATTGATGTTATTGAAAGTAATTGATACAATTGATCTATTTTCACATAGAGTGTGGCACTTTCTTCACGAGGTTATAATTTATGAAATTATTCTATCTTTTTGTGTGTGTGTACATGAACCACATTAGGCTAAAAGGTATTTACATTCCATTATCATACTTACTTTGATTGTTTTCTTACTTTTCCCTTGTTATAACATGGTATGGTTATTTATTGTGTTATGATAAACCTAAATAGTTATTCCTTGTATAGATTAATGATGAAAATCTATTTAACCAATCAATAAATGACTAAAGATATGAAGTTATGACCCCTTGTTTGGAATTTGATTTGTTGTTAATTAAATGGTGTGTAAACACGACATAATGTATGTTTTCCTATATATATTGTATTTTAATCTAAATATAACTAAACTAGGGTGATGGTATTTGATAAACTATGGGAATTGAGAAATAGAAAAGACCAAAATTAATTTTATATAAGGCATCTGGATTAAAGTAAGTTTTTGTTTTAGTTAAATAAAATGTCTATAAGCAACTTAGTATGTGTTTTACATCATAACCTATGAATGGAATCTTATTTAACCCAAAATCGTGGTGTAAGTCTTCATGATATGTGTGGCTTAAACTGAGTGTGGGTAGATGGGTCTAGTTTGAGAAATTATCTTGTAAGCTTATGATACTATTTTTTTTAGGGATTTTTATAAAATATGATTCCATGAATTATTTTAGTAATGTGTTTTGAATTATTTTTTTTATTCTAGATAAATGTATCCTAGTTGACCACCATTTGAGCACTAAGATGGGACTAGAGAGCCCACAATTTATTTTTGGGGGCCTAAGCCAATTATAGAACCAATATAGAGTATAGACACTTATCATAGGAAGTGTTTTCTTTATGTCACATAGTTTATAGAGGGAGATGCACCTCAATCCACGAAAAAAATGCCTGAATTATCTTGTGAGTTCCATTGGTTTAATATTTATGATTTATATAGTGAGGGTGTCCCCCGAGTAACTATAAAATGGCTTGATTATATAAATAATATCACCAAGAATCTTGAGATACCCACTGAGAAGAGGCTGGATATTACCACCTATATTTTTCGACATCAGACTAGCCATTGGTGGGATCTCGAGATTCAGACTGATTAATATCTTGGCATGGTCTAAAATATTTTCAAATCAAGTTTATTCAACCACTATTTTCTCATTACCCTACAACCTTCTAAATCTATAGGATTAATGAACTTGCAGTAGGGGATTTTATTGGTTTGGGAGTATGTATCATTATTTAAAAAGATTAAATTTTTCACTCCATCTATATATAGTTTTGAGCTGTCTAGGGAGAAATTATATGATGATGGACTTAAGTACGAGATAATGGCACGAGTGAATGCATTCCAATTCACTACAGTCTCAAAAAAAGTGAATCATTATTTTATTTCTGAGAGACATTTGAGAGAGGACTGTGGTAGACATATCATCTATGAATATAGTTTGATCATATTGCAGCAGTGTGATAGGACTGGTCATTACCACTAAAGTTATAACTGGACACAAATCAATTATTTATCTTATGAGGAAATGGTTTATCTCTAGAGGTTTTACAAATTGATGTCATAGGAACTCAATAATAGAGCCTCTAGGCCAATTCAAGGCTTCAATTTTGGATCTGCGACTTTGCAATAGATGGTTAGTCATAGTTTGACTAGTCGCATAAGTCAAGGGGGTGGATGGGGTTCTAAGATTCATATTAGTCACCCCAGGAGGGTATTAAAACATCAGAATGTATAGATAAAATTAAAGGTTAAGGTTCAAGGTACATACTTTGAGTTCAAATAGCTCACATAGAGATGTATATTAGTTCTTATAGTGTGAGAGATAATATGTTGATTTCATAAACATTATATTCAATTTAGTTTTACACATGTTCATCACAATCTTCTATATATACTTGTTTCATAGAAACTATGGGTTTGTAAGTCGAGTTAATGTATGGGATGATGTTTGTAGACACCCTGTTGGGAGCCTAATCTGATAGAGTTCATATTTGTAAGGAGTGTTATCTTGAGTTCAAAGGTTACCTATTCATATGGGACCTTTTTAAACTATTAATTTCTAGTAATTACAAAATTATATAAATTTATTGGATAATTACATTATTTGTTCATATATATTTCTATTGATAAAGTCTATCTTTCATGTTTCCTTTAAGAATTTGTTATATTCTCAAAGGAGAGTGGGACTTGCATGTGGTTGATATAATTCTATTTAGCATAAGAGAGGTGGGGTTTCATCTCATATTATTAGCGTTATATTGGATGATGGAGGGGATCCTCAGGTAGTTATTTATCATTTGGTGGACTAGTTTGTGAAATTAGTTTCTTGATGACATCAAGGGACTGCCGCCTGAGAATGAGGTGGAGTTCACTATTGATCATGAGCTAGTTTCTAACCCTATTTTTATTATTCTATATAGGATGACTCTAGCAAATATTCATGATCTGAAGCTCCAAATACAGGATTTGGAGTTCAAGGGATTTATCCCCCTAGTAAATCTCTATGGGGTTCACCAATCCTCTATAATAAGAAGGTTTATTGTACATTATTAAAGTGTGCAGATTATCGATGGATGAATCAAGTGCCTATTAAAAATAAATATCCACATACATGTATCCAAAATATTTTTTTCTCAATTTATAGGTTCTAGGATATTTTCTACAACAAACATGAGATTAGGTTATCACTTGGTTATGGTGAGACCTATTTATATAACTCATATATCATAATGAAGTATTTACTACATCTATGATTACTTGATAATTTCATTTGGTTTAAAAAATAAACAAAACGTGTTTAAGAATTTGATGAAAAACAATTCTATCCCTAACTATATACAATTTTTTTGGATTTTTGTAGAGTATCCTCATATGTTCCCATATAAGGGTAGATCAGGAAAACCTTTTGAAGATCATTTAGGGAACACAACATGAGAACCGGTTACATGAAGATATTTCAAAGTGTCACTTTTGGATTTATTAGGTTCAATTTTCATTGCACATAATATTGAAGGTGGGTGTGTCCATTGACCTTTAAAAATTTAGGTTTGTGGTCACTTGGGAGTATCCAAAAAATATTTTTGATATTTGAAGCTTCATAGGATTAGTATGATATTAATGATCAATTGTATAAGATATCTACCATTCAGTAGCACCATTTATTTGGATGAAAAAAGTGTATAATGTTCATTTGGTCTAAAGACTATGAGAATCACATCCAAGTGCTGAAGGGGGGATTAAAATCAACACCAATAAGGAACTTTCCAGAGTCAGAGATAGAGTAATTTTTTATTATGTTGCATCATGTATCATGCTATTGTACGTTATGAGGTAGTGGGATTGAGTGATGACTTATGGGACATGTAATTTGATGTCTCATTAATGAATTTACCCTATATAAATTGTTGACTTATTATCAACACACCTAGAAATGTTAGTGTCACAATCTTTTAGGGGGAGGTTCATGGTTTATATGGACTATAAGAGTCTGAGTAACATTTTCTATCAAAGGGACCTCAATATTTTGTAGCGAATGTGGGTCAAACCACCAATATTTAAAATTTCATATGGATTATACATCAAGGATGGGCTATATATTGATATTCTAAGTGAGAAAACGCAGCCTCTGGTTGTTCAAGAGTCTAACAGAGAGTGGACACTAATGATGCTTTTTAAATCCTTCAGTATGTATAAGATAACCCAGGTCGATTAGATCAAGAATCCTTTTCCATGATTACATCACTTCAATATCAGATTAATAGATGGAATATTTTATATCTATAGTTTCCATAACTTAGGTAATACATTGATGGTGGGGAGCTACCACCACCCAAGACTATAGATGAGCATGATATTAACTATTTCCATGGGAGTGTTTAAGTCTAAAATGGAACCTTATAGGATTTGATGAGGGGGTTTGAAACTTCCTAGTTGGATGTACACCCTAGATAAATAGAATTATATCACAATCTTTGTCATCTATAATGGTGGTTGAGAATAAATAATGAGATAGTATTGTTCATGAAATTGTGATCCACCTATCATTATGTGAATAAATCATCTCATATTGTTAATGTCTATTACATAGTGGAAATGTGATGACGTCACCATGGAATTTTTTATAGGTTTAATCATGATTCCATGGGGGAATGATATAGTATGTGTCATTTTGGATTAACTAATGAAGGTCATCCACTTTCTATTGTTCCGTGATATCTTTAGGGTGTTTGATATGGGAATATTTTACATCCTTGAGATCATTTGACTGAATAGGAATACTGGGACAATTATTTTTGTTAGATATGACTGAATCACTTCACGGTTCTAGCAACGGATGAAAAAATCACTGGCAACCCAGGTGATTTTTTAGTATAGCCTACCACAAATAGACTGACGAATAGTCTAAACAAACTATTAAAGTGTTGGAGTACATGTTAAGTGTGTGTTCCCAATATGGTTTTTGATCATGGGTTAACCATCTCATGCTTAAGGATTTTTCTTATAAATATACATACCAGGAAATTATCTAGATGCTGCCTTATGTAGCTTTATATGTAAGGCCCTATCATTCACTTTTGTGTTGGTTTGAGGTATATAAGGTAGTGATGGTTGGGTTGATTCTCATTTAAGAGAAATTGTAGCATGTATTGTTGATTTTGAAGTTGATAAATGTGGAAAAGAGTAGGTTAAATTCATAAATGAATCATCATCATCTATCCCTTGAGTTTGATGTTGGAATCTGGGTGTTTTCGTGAGTGTTTCCAAGGATGGGACACCACTAAATACAGAAGTAGTGGAATTTGGTACCCATGTACATGGGAGCATTTTATATTATCGAGAGGCTTGACCAAGTGGAATAATAACTTGATCGGCCATAGAGAATCATTACCTTTCAAAGCATGTTTCATATATCTTATCATTGATGGTTCATCCAAGAACATCTCATGTGATCGATATTGTGGATGTCGATTTTGTTGCAGATACATCTTTTGAGGTGAAATTGGTACATATTACAAGAAAATGAATTATGGAATATCTATTCTCCTAGTGTCAAAATTATGGAAACGTACATGAGTAAAATTAGGAACCTAAATGAGACACAAGAGCCTAGTGGAAAATGTTTTTCATCATGGAGATTAGTGAAGTTTAATGGAACCACTTGTGCATGATTTTTCTTGAGGTGGGAAGGTTTTAAGACCTCTATCTTCTATTGAGGTATATTCCCTTTAAAATTTTCAAATCCCTAAATTTTTTTAGTTAAATAATCATTAAAAGGGGGTTTTAGTGTCACTATGGGGTCCAAGAGACATGGGAGGAGGATGGGGTAGGCATCCTAAGGGTTATAGTTCCACCGAAAAGATAGTTGCAAACAGCTGGTCATTTGGTATCCTATCTAACTATTTGGTGAAACCTATAAGTCAACCGGAGGATTATTTCATTTTTAAAAGCAAAATTTTCTTTTACCCCATTACTTTTATCAACTATTAACACATTTTTTCATATTTTAGGGAAGTAACAACAATGTGGGAATCCGATCCTCCTCCTATCAGTTCATGGGTGCTCCTCTATAAAATCACATTTGTTCATGCTTTCATTCATCGTGATGGAAGGATCTTGTAAGGTCTGAAACTCCTCTATATTACAATTTCAATTTTATTTTTAACTTAATTATCTCTCAAGTTAAATAACATAAATTCTATATTTTTAATGTATTTGTATAGTTTCTTTGTTTCACTAATTTTTTCCATAACCTATGTCCTGAACTGGGCACCTCGATCTCTATGAGGATGAGGTTGGTGGTATCATTATTTTCACTCAAATTCTCATCATCATATTACCTCCTTGGATTGTGTGGTCTCACAAAAAAATAAAAAAAAATGTCCTAAAAGGTAAATTAAATTATTTAGATGCCTTATAGAAGCCTTAGAACGTTCATGTACTTACAAAAGTGCATTGGGTAGGGTATAACCTTGTTGAAACTATTAAATAGGTGAGTTTTTCCTTGTTATTTTCTTTTTTGTGAAATAACGGGGTAGTCGGGGATACCCCTAGTGGCATAATGCTTTAATATAGATGGTGGAATTCTTAGGATAACCCATAGGAACCTATAGGGTTTAATATGTCCTCAATGCATGGGGAATGCTTAAATGAAACTGTGAATTGAAACCAAATAATGAACTTGGATTGAGTTTTAGGGTTTTTTAATATTTAAATTGTGAAATAAGGACTTATTTTAGACCCTTGTAAGTAGTTATCGATATGAAATTCAATTGAGTACATACTTTGATTCCTCGAGAATTGTATTGTTCTGGAATGACAAGAATGGTCCTAGGATTTCATTATGGGATGAATGTGAAAGTCAGGTAGTGAAGAAAAATTTTGATTCAGTGAGGTGTAATGATATGGAATACCTCAATAAAGCAACATGACTATACATATATTCATTGAAATTAATACCATGGGTTAGGTCCCCTTTAATTTTCTTAATTTTTGTACTTATTAAGTATCAAAGATTAATGTCATGAATTATTTAGGGGTACCCTTGTTGAATGTCATGGGATGAGCTCCCCAAGTTTGGTTAAATTTTAATTATTGTGGAATGCAGTGAGTGTGATCCATGAATTACAATCGAGTCATACCAATAAATTTCAAGAGAACTACCTTGAGTTCAGACCTAAAAAATGAATATTTGTGGGAATTATTGGAAAGGATTGGATAATTGATACACATGGAATACCTTGAGTTACATGATAATGGTTCCCTCGATGATCCACCTTGGAACAATATTATTTCATAATTCATTATCTATATTTAGAGACTGGTGTTGGATGAAGAAGGTAATGTAGACCAGAGATATCTCCTTGAGACCTGGGGTATGACTTTACTCATTTTATTTATGTGGATTATGTTTATTACTACTACACATATTTATTACACACATTTTTTCATTAAATTTACAAAATAAATTTTCATTAGACAATGTTGGTCGTGTCCTACTTAGTTATACTCGCACCCTATTTGGGATTCGATTTGGTACCAAGATAGACATCATGGATACAGTTCATTATAAGGGAAATTATCCTATAGGGAACACTTGATGTTATGTATATGAATGGAATTGGGAATTATGAGCTGAGCCAGATCTCATGACTTCTTGGTTTTTTCAATTAATGGTTTTACACCATTTTTTTTAGTTTTATGGAATGTTATACTTAACTTAAATCATATGTATACGTTTTTAGTCTATATGTGGCATCAATATGACATTTCATGGGTTATGAATTAGTATCTCAATAGCTATTAATTTTTCAAGAAGTTCTTCATATGATATTTCATTTAGTTCCATCATGATTGAGTCTAGATAGAGGATATAATCCCCCACCGTACCTCCAATGGACCCATGACACTAGTAGAGAAACATTAACATATGGGGAGAGCACTTGAGGTCATGTGTTTTAGCCTCATAGGGAACCAATTTATTGGATTTTGGGTTGGTAAATTAATCAAGGAGAATTAGATTAATGGGACTTGGGAGAAACTTCTCAATGTTTTACATATTTTAATTCCAAAAAAAATATAGTGAAGTACTAATGGAGTTATATAAGAATGATATAAGTACGAAATTCCATCGGTAGTTTGAACTCTAGAATTTCAATTTGCTTAATGTATCCAACCATCTTGACAATATGATCCACAACTAGAACACCCTCTATGTGAATTCTCATAAATATTATAGTTGATATCTCAAAGTGTTCTGATCCAGATCTCTCATGATGAAGATCATTATGAATCATGAGAATTATATAAATATACATGATCTCATGAGATTTTATGATTTCATAATTCATGGATGAAATCATCAAAAATGTAACATATATATGATCATTTCATGTGTTTTGTCATAGATAAATAACTCATCATCATCACCTACATAGTAGGTCGATTGGGCATTGGGGTCTCTAGAACTGAAATCTTCTATTTAAGGAATAATACAATGTGAATGTTATAGTACCACACATATAAGTTATTGCTATAGAGGAGAATGTATTTCTATATAATTGATCACAAATATATTGTGGTTTATGAACTTTCCTGCAAATTGAAAAATCATACAAGCAGATTATTTGTAATTTCTATATTAGAAAATATATGAGATGAAATAATTTAATTATTTAATTATTTCTCCAAAACTTTTATCAAGTATATATAGTCATTACAATTTGAATCAAAATATTCTATCACATGAATATTCTTGTGTAAATGATCCGTATTTCTCTCCTTGTGATTCGGAATATGTCCATGTATACTATAAAAATGTATTTAGGTAGGTGGTCTTGCCACATGCTATCTTATATCTCCTTAATACATTGAGTGAGATCCCCAACCCTAAAATACAAACTTGGATATAATGAACACTTGAATATAAATTTTCACTAAAGATACTATTGTCATTGAATTTAATACACTTTCGGTTAAATAGTCCCATAATCCTTGTTAAGACTCCCTGATTATTAAAATATACCTTGATTATAGCCCGATTCAAAACTTTAGTTATATTTTATCATAATTTAAATAATGGAAAGCTTATTGACTTTATATTTCCTTGAAATATCTATTTATTATACATAAATATTTTTTATTTTATCTATTTACATTTCTCATTAACATTAAATGTATTTTACTAAATTAATTAACCATGTTTTGATAAAACATTTACACACAATAAATTTATTTTAAATCCATATTTTCTTCAAGTTAATTCGTCTAATTATAGAAACCTAGTAAGGAATCCATAAATTTAAAAATGCATTAAATATAAATAAAATATATAAATGAAAAGATCATTAGTTTTATAATGGTTGATTTATTTAGTGGAAAATATATCAACACAATGCCTTAAGAGGAAAAAGCTCAATGATTCGGGAATGGATGGAGTTATCGAATTCCACTATCAAACTCTATGTATCTTCAATTTATTTCACCATAGATCAGGTGGTGAACCACCTCCACATGCCTATGAACTCATTTAGTTTAAATATTTTTTTTTAACTTGAACATATGGGGAGTAATCCAATTAATATTTAATTGGTTTACATATAATAAACTACAGGAATGCAAAGAGGAGGGAGGACTTTAAATCGATAATTAAAATTTAATAATAATAAATACAATATAAATGGAAAAAAAAGAATTAAATCCATACATTGGTCATTCAAATATCATGATTATTAAAAATCATGAAACAAATACGCATTAAACTAGAATTAATTTCAATTTGTTTTAATTAAGACAAACACTCTTGAATTAATTATCTTCTCAATTGATTAATTAATTCATTTATCTAAATTTGAACATCTAAAATGTACTAGAAATGTCGCTAATAATTAATCTTAAATAAATAAAATTAATTATGTATGATATATTTTTTTTGATATGACAAGATAAATAACCATTACAACTATGCACCATATTATACTGTCATTTTTTGTTTATTTAATATGGAATGTAACACGTAAAATTTGTTTCATATTAATTGACGTGTAGTGTGTAAAAATTAATATGTTTTTAATATTTAAGATGCATTAAACAATTAATATATGTGATGTGTTCAATTTTAGTTATTGTAATAACTATGGTGTAAATGGAAACCATACACAGTATGCCTATATTAATTTACACTATTTAATTAGGCACATGAAATAATGTAAAACCAAATTACATGACATGTGGACTTTCCAAAAGACATGTAGTATAGTTTCATTCCAGGATTAATTTACTTTTTCATAATTAATCCACAAGGTTGTAGCATCAATACTATGTTCTTAGTCTATAATGGTACTAACTACACATCATGTATAGCTTTATACACATCGTGTAATTTCTTCTATGATACTCACTAAGGGACTCAAAAAAGTTTTTCTTATTCTGAATATTTATGAGGTACACAATGTGAATTCTAGTTAAAAATTGTGTAACCTTCACATTGCATGGATTTCAGTCCCACTTTTCATGTATGAATACATAAAACGTCTTTGAAGACAAGGTCTTAATGAATTTAGTTGTGAAACCATATATAATAAATGTTCTGTACACTGGTTATATGTCGTGTAATCCAAAAACCATGTTTCCTATGGTTTTTGAATATATAGGGTAATAAATAAACCATGTCTTGATTTTATTAGGTGATCTATGTGTCTAATAACTCTTATTGATTTAGCATACCTAATAAATTACATGAATATTCCCATTACATATCATGTAATCATGTCATCCAACTATAAAACTTGAAATCTCCAAACTGTATCTGTAAATTTTTTTAGTTTTTTTAAAAAACAAATTAGATAATACAAAACATTAAGGAATGTTTAGTATAATGTTTAGAATAATAAAGAATTAATATTGAAATGAATCAAACCCCAAATGTGTAAAATGAAAAAATAACTATAAATTTAATGTAATGAGGATTTTACCACTTAGAGGTTCTAAAAAATCATAAATTTGTATTAGGTATTACATAACTAAGTTTTTCTTCATAATTTATGAATAATATGAGATGTACATGATTATTGATCATCATGACCAATGAATTAATTCAAATATTAGTTTACATAAATAAAAAATCAATAAAATGGGATCTTTTAAAGTAAATATTATAAGTAATGTAAAAAATAATTACCAGGATCTTGGTAATTTTGTATATTTATAGGAGTTTGATCATATAAATGTGGTTTTGTTAGACCATTATTGTGTTATACAAACCCAAGGGTGGAATCATACTAGAGGTGGTTCACAGATGCTCTTTTTGAGATCAAAGAATCAATAATGGTACTACATGAAACACCCCAAAATTTGAAAAAATGAACATTTATAACGTATGCGATAGGAAACATTGAGGTTAAACAACCCATGAAATATATTTCTTTAAATTTAATCTATTTGATAACATATCGAACATACATCCTCAAGTGAAAATGAATGGTAATATACTATACCATTATAAATTATCTGTTAAAATTGTATGGATGAATAATACTGAATAAATTATAAAAATTATGATTTTATTTTTATTATAAATTAATTAATTTTCATTTTAATGAAGAAAATATATTTTCTGAAAAACTATACTTTTTATAACAGAAGGTTTAGTCACACTTTACCCCAATAATTTAAAATTAATCTACAAAACCTTTAGTAAAATTATTCAAAAAAATAAACTTCATTTTCTAAATAGTATTATCAAAATTAATTTAAGGTGATTTTTTGGGATTTCCCTGAATTTTTTTTATTTTTTGATTAATAGTGAAAATACAAAATTTTAATTTAAAAATGCCTTTTAGTTTAAATTATTTATAATGTTGAAATATATTTGAATTTTTTTGAAGTTAAATATGTTCAATTATATAAATATAAATATATATATCTGTATATTAAAGCTTCGGCCCCAACCTTTTAAAAAAAATATCTATATATTAATAAACTTTATACATTGTAATCACTTTTATACTAAATATAAGGATAAAAACTTTGTAACTTTTGAATAGTTTCTATTTAAATGCCCACTTTATCATCACATTTACATGATTAATGTCTATTTAAATTTTCCAAGTTAAGTGAATGGTATTTGGAAAAATGGGTTATATATTTTGGATGAAAAATATATCTATTTTATAAAAAATTAAACTATATTTTTTACCATAATTAATAGAAAATGAAATTAAAATTATTTATCGTAGTTAAGTTAAAAATAGATTTACCAAATTTCAAAGTAAATGATAAGGTATAAAATGACCAAAAACTTGTCTAAAATATATTTCTTGGACATATTTAGACTATATAATGTATATTTCTTGATAATTATCGATTTTGGACACACCTCACAAGAAAGAAGTGGGTACCCCGTTTTATTTTCAAAAATTACAACTCTGCCGCTCACCAAACGAATAAAATGTCACCCACTCTCCTATCTAATTCAAAACATAAAATAATTTTTGGTTACACAATAACTTCCCTAACTAACACTCGTAATTTTATAAGTCTTATTTTTTTTCATAAATCCAACCATCATAGGATTTGGTGCAAACCTAAGGAGGTTACTTAAAGAGGAGGTAGTGTTCTCCAATGAGTGTATTTATTTTATTCTTCCCAGAACTAGTTAAGTTATTATTAGTACAGAATGATATAATAAAATAATCATCTTCCATATACTGATATTCTTTATGTTATGTTTCTAACCTATAACCATCCCCAACATCCACCATATGGGTTTTGAAATCATAAGTCATGTGTAAGGAGGACTACAGCCTCGTGAACTAATATCATTCAGTTTTTCATTAATACCTCTCACAATTGGGTGTGATGATGGATATAAAGTATATATTTGAAATTTATAAAATAATTATTACTAAAGTGTAAATATATAATATAAATCTCTTTACATTCCATTCCAAATGGGATAAGATAATGTCGCTTATGTGTACGATGGACTACCACCATGTGAAGCGATTTCATTGGGTTTTCATAAATTCTTTTCACAAAATTTAATAAGGATAGATTTCTAGAATATATGTGATATAAATTGTAACACCCCGAGCTTCCACGATACGCTTCTCATTCAATAATACAATAGCTTGCATTGTACGCAACTTCGAGTTCTAAAACATCGCGACAAATCAAACTAGCCGTTATGAATAGTAATAACCACTTTTTAAAATTATAGAAATTTTATATTTCAAAATGGACTTCATTTTTGTATTCGTAATATCGAAATTAGCCTATGTTGAATTTTTGGTATTTTTCTGAGAACTTCTAATTTTTTATGAATAGTGAAAAATACTTAAAACAACTTTTTTAATCAAAATAATTTATAGTGATAAGTTATACTATTGAGTGGATTTAATGTATAATTAGAATATATTTTTACCATTTTATCCAATGGTGGTCATTAGAATTAATTTAACATTGAATTTGGACATAAACAATTGCCAATCTTTTGATATAAATTGTTTCTTGAAAACACGCTATTTGTCGTAACAGCGGGAATTAATTATAAAATTAATTAATGCAACTTATATTTTTGGAATTTTGTAAAATAGACATCATTTTTGAATTCGGAATATCAATTATAGCTTAGGATGAAATTTTGGCATTGTTCTGAGAAACTTCAATTTTTGATGAATAGTGAAACCACTAAGTGGTAGTTAAATAACTGATTTTTCGTTTAAATGAAATATTACCACTTCTGTGATTTGATTTTCAAAAATCCGACATACATGGTTGTCATTAAGAAGTAAAATGTGGTTCAATGAGATTATAATAATTTTTTGGTGAATAGTAACTTATTAAGTTCTTAATCGCGATTAGTGGTAATTAGTGTAGTTTAAGGTATAGATAATACTTTAATAATATTAAATGACCTAGACACATGTCCCAACCTCATTGGTTGAGTCATGGCCGACCAAGACAAGCCATGGCCTAACTTGGGGACCCCATGGATCCACTTTTGTTGGGAAATGACATAAATTAGTTTTTATTTAATGTTAAAGTGAAAATGACACTAACATAAATTGTTCTACTAAAACAATTTTTAATTGGGGTTATACAAGTCCAAATTTTGATTATAAATAGTCATTGGAAAGCTAAAAAGATTTCCTACATCATAGTATTTGTTTTATAATTTTTAGACATTAAATAAATTAAAGTATTTATGACATAATAATGATGCAGCGATGACATCATTATTTGACGATTTAAATAAAATGGAAAGATAATATAACATATATGAACTACACATGGCCAAAACCAATTGGATGAGTGGATTTCGATGCCTTATCACCTTATCCACGAATTCTATCAATGTGGGACCTTTTAAAACCGAAACACATTTTCAAATAATGTAATGTTCCTTTACTTTCCAAAAGTGCCCCTCCTCTCCTCTTATAAAAGGCCCCCACCTCTACCTCATTTCACACACTCTTCAAGCCATTGGCTCGGCCAACCCCTGCCCATTTGCTCTCTCCACATCCCTCTCCTCATCCTAGAGGATTCCCTTTGGGCAGAATCCTTTCAAAGGAAGCCTTTAGGCTCAACTCAAAAGGAGTTACACTTTTTAAGGTAATTCATTCTCTCATGTTCTTTTGTTTTATTTTGCTTCTCCAACCCCCTAAACTCTTTTTATTTACTTCTTTTGTAACAACACCAGTATCTTAAATATACTAGGATGTTGTTATAAGATTTGTTTGAGCTACACTTCCACACAACTACATCAAATGGTTAAAGAACATAAGGTTTCCGTGGATGGCGAAATTCTGCCTCCCGAAACGATGATTGTTCAACACTCATTTAACACCTTCAAAGGTGGCCATTATGATGTCACTATTTTTATATATGATATATAATATGTTTATGTTTTCCTTAAGCTTCTGTTTTTTTCATTTTGGGCATACCTTTATGGTTTCCATTATGGGTAAAACACGATATCTTCATTTTAGGAAGCGCGGACTACCGCCCCCTGAAAGTGATTTGATTCGTTAATACCATATGTGGGATGTGTGAAGGATAAAGTTAATGATATTATATATGTTATTATACTGGAATTATAATATACTCTCATATCATTATGATTCCATTCCAGAAAATATGAAATAGAAATGGAAGTAGCGTTCATGCGTACGTACGGCTTACCGTCTCCATGAACGGTGCATTTCATTTCTTACCTCTAAATGTGATGTAATATTATAAATGAATGTATGTACTGGATATATATGACATATATGATATCTACATCATGAATACCATTCTGGATATAATGAACCTTTGACCAAATTAACAACATGTAAGTGTAAGAAGCCTATTTTTGACTTAAGAACCAAATACCGACAAAATGAACATTATTAACTTAAATAATTACATAATGTTCATATCATTGTAATAAGTGATATAATAAGGATAATGAAGTTGAAAATGGTTCTTAATAAGGTATATATTAACTCTAGTTTATTATTCAGGAGGATAAAGAACGGTTGAGTCAAGTCAGACACGAGGTAAGGGAACTTCTTAACCCAACTTCCATTCTTTGGGTTAATCTCCTACTTTCAAATTATGTCATGATATTATTATGTCCTATCTTGTATTTTTACATTATTTATGTGTACCTATAGTGAATACACATAATAGATATATTTTATTTAAAAATTATCTTTTAAAGTACTTCGTCTCAATCTCCTTTCATTGAGGCATATTTGGTTTCATACACAAATTTCTTTTATACGGTGTATAAACCCCTTTGACTTTTACGGTTATTCAAAAGGAATCTTTTTATACAAAGCGTTTTGCTAAACGACAAAAGGGAATGTTTTTCTTTCCGTACTTATGCGGCGACAACGACTTCTCCGCCGCTGTGACCATTATTTGAGTTTCGGCTTCCTCTACAAGCCATCATTTTTTTAACGAAAAATAAATACAAAGTTTTAACTTTCTTTTATTTTGGTATTGAAAATGGTTTTGAAAGTGTTTTTATTATATCAATGTGTTGTATTGATATCTTGTGATTGAAATGTGGAAATGTTATGTTTACATTATGCATGTTTTATGTGATACAATTATGTTATGGTTTATGATATGTTTAAACCTATTCATATGAGGAATGTATTGGACTTAATAAGTGACGGGTGGAGCCCGCTATAGCTCCTCGATGCATCGGCAGGTCTCATGAGACAACTAGACGTGGAATTGGCCGAGGCCCTTTCCCAATTTGATTTATGGTTTTGGCCGAGGCCTTAATCATTTTAGATGTCTTGGCCGAGGCCTTGACAAAATGTTTCAGAATGTCCGGCATTATACATTCCCTCATTATGAAAGTGGTTATTGATATTGCATGTGATTATTCGACCAGTAGAATATCCATGTGAAGAAGAGAATGGCATTATCTCATTTTACTTTTGCCATATTATGTTGAAGTTCATGTTTAAAAGGCTTTTGTTTTAGTTATACATTGCCTTAAATGTTAATGTTTATTTATGAAAGCTTCCGCAATATTGTTATCCTTACTGAGCATCTGAGCTCACCCCTTTCAATGTTTAAAAATTTTCCAGGTTGTGAAGAAGTATTTTATGACTGAATTGCAAGAATAATCAGTGAAGATATGAGTGTGGACTATGAAGACCATGTTTTTTTGTAGTTTGTTTAATTTTGATGTAATGAAAGACTTATGAATGTATCTAGTGTTTCCAAGGCTACTAAACTAATCGGTCTTTCGAGACTTGATCTTTTGGGATCATGCCAATGTTACGAAGTAACGCACCGGCTCTGGGTAGCTGGGGTCGGGGCGTTACAGTTGGTATCAGAGGCAGTTTAGTACTAACCTTGGAAGCTAGATTTAGATAAACTCTGATTAGAGCACATAGCCCAAAGATAGACTTTGAGGATTAGTATAGAAGAACTTCCTAGAATTTTGGTATTATAGAGATGTTATGACTTTTCCGAGCAATACATCCCTGTCTGGATACGAGCAGGTAGAGGCGGCTCTGGCACAGATGTACCTAGGGGTAAAACCCGAAAACACCGCTTTGAGCTAGACTCGAACGGGAACTGGTGCACGACAACGGGCCTTGCTGCACTCTTGGTTACGACACTCCCGTGGGATATGCTTAGGATAATTCTCATTTTATTTACAAACCACTATGAAGGGTTATGAGTATATACTTCCTCAAAGAAAACATTTCTTTTTATGATTATGGATTATATCCATAAATAGTTCAATTTATGTAAAGTGTTTTACAAGTATGGAATTATGTATTTTGATTCATAAACTAATCTAGTTTATGCCATTGCTTAGAAATGGCGCCTAGTAGAAGGAATGGAAACCGTATCAATGCACGAACTCCGTGTAGGGATTGCCCTCCTGATCAAGATAATTATTGTGTATCTGGAGATACAACTGGTGCTGATCAACTTATTACCATACTGGGACAACTCAATCAGGTTATGAATAATAACCTTACTCGTATGGAGCACCCTGATCCGCAACGTGGAGGATCAATGTTAGACCGATTCATGAGGCAACAACCACCAACCTTCAATGGGAGTATAAATCCTATAGTAGCAGAGCAATGGATAAATTCCTTAGAGAAAATATTCCATGCCTTGGGGAGTAGTGAAAGGGAGAAGGTTGTCATGGCAGTTTACCGCCTCACTGGAGATGCCGATCAGTGGTGGTCGCTGATTCAAAACACAAAGGAAGATGATGACGTATCGAATATGGAATGGAGGGAGTTCAAAGAGCTTTTCTTAGAAAAATACTTTCCTCGTGACCATCGAGCAGATATGGAAAGGCAATTTCTGAGTCTGAGGCAGAAGGAGGATGAGAATGTCGCAAAGTATGAGGCTAACTTTACAAGGTTAGCGAGGCATGCTGCCGATTATATACGTAACCCAAGGAGTAAGATTGATCGTTTTTTTGATGGGTTAAAACCATTTCTCCGTCGAGATTTGGTATCACAATCCTTCTCATCATATGAAGATATTGTCTCGTGTGCTATCAAGACAGAAAAGGAATTCTCTAAGTCTTATGACAACAAAGTAAAGCAAGAGAATAAGAGAACGGTGGAACAAGAGACAGATAATGGGAAAAAGGGAAAGAAGGATTTTCCATTATGTGATAATTGTGGGAAGAATCACCCTGGTACTTGCCTAAAAGGAATGGGAGTTTGTTATAAATGTGGAGAAAAGGGTCACCAGGCTCGTGATTGCAAGGGAAAGAAAGAGGCTGTCAAAGTTGAATGCTACAATTGTAGAGAAATGGGTCATTATGCAAATGAATGTCCTAAGCGTCAAGGAAACTTACCTCAGAAAAGGCCAAGGGATCAAGGACAATCTTATGCTATTACTACAGTTGAAGCAGAATAACTAATGTATTGGTGCTTTTGGACTCATGGATTATATTCTGGTTATTAGAATAATGTGATCTATATAAGGATTGTACTGCAGTACTTTTTGATTTCAGTAAGGTTTTAATATGATTAAGGTAATCATATTTTTAGTATGTGACAATAAGAGAAACTTTTCTTTTTATGGGGAATCTGATGCTACAATTGATTTTGGAATTAAGAGACATTTTAGAGAAAGTCTGGACAGAGTTATTTTGGAGTGGATTAAGTTGATCTTTGGATAGTATGGTTTAAGGTTAAAAAATTAATGAAGATTGTTTTTGGAGTATTATAATACTATAGTTTTAGGAAAAGGACAACCTGCAGGGTGGGGCATAAACCGTCGCGTCGGACAAAGCTGTAGGAATCGAACCCACAATTAAAGTGCGACAAGCCTTTATTTCCTACCACTAGCCTACAGGAAGTCCCTGGTTATTACAAAATAATTTTACTAATCTAAATGGTATGTTTTAACATTTTGAACCTTATACAATTAGGATAAGTATGATATTTTTGAGTTCTATTATCTTTTTGAGTGAAAGATGAGTTGAAGGTTGAAACTCTAATTGTCAAGCATAAATATATATATACCTATCTCTTATTCAATGAATAAATTAATTCTTAAACTTTAGTAAAGGGATATTAAAACAAAAAAATGTGTTATCCTAATACCTTATGTCTTGTTGAACTGATGATATTTTAAATCAATATAGATTGAAGGCTTTGAGGCCCTCAATTTGACAGTTGATTGTTATTGATGACCTCAATCACTCCCTACAAATATTTACGTTTTTCCTCCAATTATATGTCTCTAATTGCCACCAATTTTCTCCTTATCGAGATTATAATTTGGTGGTGACTTTCTTATTTCCATTTACCTCTTATTAAGGCTAAATTTTATTAATCTTATTTCCGATGTGGGTTTTCCACAAAGGTATTTTCCCTTTTCAACCTTTTATTTTCCAAGAAAAATTTCAAATTGCGAGGACGCAATTTATTGAAGGAGGGGAGAATGTAACACCCCGAGCTTCCACGATACGCTTCTCATTCAATAATACAATAGCTTGCATTGTACGCAACTTCGAGTTCTAAAACATCGCGACAAATCAAACTAGCCGTTATGAATAGTAATAACCACTTTTTAAAATTATAGAAATTTTATATTTCAAAATGGACTTCATTTTTGTATTCGTAATATCGAAATTAGCCTATGTTGAATTTTTGGTATTTTTCTGAGAACTTCTAATTTTTTATGAATAGTGAAAAATACTTAAAACAACTTTTTTAATCAAAATAATTTATAGTGATAAGTTATACTATTGAGTGGATTTAATGTATAATTAGAATATATTTTTACCATTTTATCCAATGGTGGTCATTAGAATTAATTTAACATTGAATTTGGACATAAACAATTGCCAATCTTTTGATATAAATTGTTTCTTGAAAACACGCTATTTGTCGTAACAGCGGGAATTAATTATAAAATTAATTAATGCAACTTATATGTTTGGAATTTTGTAAAATAGACATCATTTTTGAATTCGGAATATCAATTATAGCTTAGGATGAAATTTTGGCATTGTTCTGAGAAACTTCAATTTTTGATGAATAGTGAAACCACTAAGTGGTAGTTAAATAACTGATTTTTCGTTTAAATGAAATATTACCACTTCTGTGATTTGATTTTCAAAAATCCGACATACATGGTTGTCATTAAGAAGTAAAATGTGGTTCAATGAGATTATAATAATTTTTTGGTGAATAGTAACTTATTAAGTTCTTAATCGCGATTAGTGGTAATTAGTGTAGTTTAAGGTATAGATAATACTTTAATAATATTAAATGACCTAGACACATGTCCCAACCTCATTGGTTGAGTCATGGCCGACCAAGACAAGCCATGGCCTAACTTGGGGACCCCATGGATCCACTTTTGTTGGGAAATGACATAAATTAGTTTTTATTTAATGTTAAAGTGAAAATGACACTAACATAAATTGTTCTACTAAAACAATTTTTAATTGGGGTTATACAAGTCCAAATTTTGATTATAAATAGTCATTGGAAAGCTAAAAAGATTTCCTACATCATAGTATTTGTTTTATAATTTTTAGACATTAAATAAATTAAAGTATTTATGACATAATAATGATGCAGCGATGACATCATTATTTGACGATTTAAATAAAATGGAAAGATAATATAACATATATGAACTACACATGGCCAAAACCAATTGGATGAGTGGATTTCGATGCCTTATCACCTTATCCACGAATTCTATCAATGTGGGACCTTTTAAAACCGAAACACATTTTCAAATAATGTAATGTTCCTTTACTTTCCAAAAGTGCCCCTCCTCTCCTCTTATAAAAGGCCCCCACCTCTACCTCATTTCACACACTCTTCAAGCCATTGGCTCGGCCAACCCCTGCCCATTTGCTCTCTCCACATCCCTCTCCTCATCCTAGAGGATTCCCTTTGGGAAGAATCCTTTCAAAGGAAGCCTTTAGGCTCAACTCAAAAGGAGTTACACTTTTTAAGGTAATTCATTCTCTCATGTTCTTTTGTTTTATTTTGCTTCTCCAACCCCCTAAACTCTTTTTATTTACTTCTTTTGTAACAACACCAGTATCTTAAATATACTAGGATGTTGTTATAAGATTTGTTTGAGCTACACTTCCACACAACTACATCAAATGGTTAAAGAACATAAGGTTTCCGTGGATGGCGAAATTCTGCCTCCCGAAACGATGATTGTTCAACACTCATTTAACACCTTCAAAGGTGGCCATTATGATGTCACTATTTTTATATATGATATATAATATGTTTATGTTTTCCTTAAGCTTATGTTTTTTTCATTTTGGGCATACCTTTATGGTTTCCATTATGGGTAAAACACGATATCTTCATTTTAGGAAGCGCGGACTACCGCCCCCTGAAAGTGATTTGATTCGTTAATACCATATGTGGGATGTGTGAAGGATAAAGTTAATGATATTATATATGTTATTATACTGGAATTATAATATACTCTCATATCATTATGATTCCATTCCAGAAAATATGAAATAGAAATGGAAGTAGCGTTCATGCGTACGTACGGCTTACCGTCTCCATGAACGGTGCATTTCATTTCTTACCTCTAAATGTGATGTAATATTATAAATGAATGTATGTACTGGATATATATGACATATATGATATCTACATCATGAATACCATTCTGGATATAATGAACCTTTGACCAAATTAACAACATGTAAGTGTAAGAAGCCTATTTTTGACTTAAGAACCAAATACCGACAAAATGAACATTATTAACTTAAATAATTACATAATGTTCATATCATTGTAATAAGTGATATAATAAGGATAATGAAGTTGAAAATGGTTCTTAATAAGGTATATATTAACTCTAGTTTATTATTCAGGAGGTTAAAGAACGGTTGAGTCAAGTCAGACACGAGGTAAGGGAACTTCTTAACCCAACTTCCATTCTTTGGGTTAATCTCCTACTTTCAAATTATGTCATGATATTATTATGTCCTATCTTGTATTTTTACATTATTTATGTGTACCTATAGTGAATACACATAATAGATATATTTTATTTAAAAATTATCTTTTAAAGTACTTCGTCTCAATCTCCTTTCATTGAGGCATATTTGGTTTCATACACAAATTTCTTTTATACGGTGTATAAACCCCTTTGACTTTTACGGTTATTCAAAAGGAATCTTTTTATACAAAGCGTTTTGCTAAACGACAAAAGGGAATGTTTTTCTTTCCGTACTTATGCGGCGACAACGACTTCTCCGCCGCCGTGACCATTATTTGAGTTTCGGCTTCCTCTACAAGCCATCATTTTTTTAACGAAAAATAAATACAAAGTTTTAACTTTCTTTTATTTTGGTATTGAAAATGGTTTTGAAAGTGTTTTTATTATATCAATGTGTTGTATTGATATCTTGTGATTGAAATGTGGAAATGTTATGTTTACATTATGCATGTTTTATGTGATACAATTATGTTATGGTTTATGATATGTTTAAACCTATTCATATGAGGAATGTATTGGACTTAATAAGTGACGGGTGGAGCCCGCTATAGCTCCTCGATGCATCGGCAGGTCTCATGAGACAACTAGACGTGGAATTGGCCGAGGCCCTTTCCCAATTTGATTTATGGTTTTGGCCGAGGCCTTAATCATTTTAGATGTCTTGGCCGAGGCCTTGACAAAATGTTTCAGAATGTCCGGCATTATACATTCCCTCATTATGAAAGTGGTTATTGATATTGCATGTGATTATTCGACCAGTAGAATATCCATGTGAAGAAGAGAATGGCATTATCTCATTTTACTTTTGCCATATTATGTTGAAGTTCATGTTTAAAAGGCTTTTGTTTTAGTTATACATTGCCTTAAATGTTAATGTTTATTTATGAAAGCTTCCGCAATATTGTTATCCTTACTGAGCATCTGAGCTCACCCCTTTCAATGTTTAAAAATTTTCCAGGTTGTGAAGAAGTATTTTATGACTGACTTGCAAGAATAATCAGTGAAGATATGAGTGTGGACTATGAAGACCATGTTTTTTTGTAGTTTGTTTAATTTTGATGTAATGAAAGACTTATGAATGTATCTAGTGTTTCCAAGGCTACTAAACTAATCGGTCTTTCGAGACTTGATCTTTTGGGATCATGCCAATGTTACGAAGTAACGCACCGGCTCTGGGTAGCTGGGGTCGGGGCGTTACATAAATGAAATAGGTATGATACTAATGCCATATTCAAAATTAATAAAATATAATATATCATTTTCATTCTTACACTAATCAATGAAAACATCATTCATGTACAATTGGACTACAGCCTTCACGAAGCAATGTCACTCTCCTTTCATCCCTACATGATATGGATGATATATATAAGTATATATAAATAAATAATATTTTATATATGATATTATGATCATTATGGAATGATAAATATTACTTAAATACCTTTTATAATGATCATTTAAAATTGGAAACATTACCCACGTGTACCTACAACCTGCTGTCTCCATGATCATAATATAGTTCATTTATCAAATCCATTATTCATGATTGGTATTAAAAGTCTCATTGATGTAGAAAATATGATAATTATTTCATTATTTTTATTCTATAGATGATGGAACTATATATTATTCAGAATAATTAGAACATTCCTAACAAATTAAAAATGAGATAAAAAGTGAAATAACGCCCTGAACAATGAGGATAATAAATGATTATTAATGAATGGTTTATATGATGTCATAAAAGGATGAAATATGACAATATTAATATTAATATGGTAATTGAATAAAATTTTTCCACCTAATTTCATATATATGGTGTAAATACTAACCCTTTTACATGTAACGTAATGATTTATTAATAATTCATGTAATTTTAGTTATAGTTTGAAATATTTCTTTTATGGGGATATTGAATTAAATGTTTCCAAGTGGAAAATAATTTCATAACTCAACTTCATTAAATTTTGTTATATTAATTCTTTTTACTTTTTGATATTCTCATATTATATGTGTAATGAATTTTGACTATATATTATTTTATTTTACTTATTTTATGTGGATTTATATTTGAAACACATAATCGATTCATTGGTTTTTTTTCACATAAATATTATGATCCTTGTAATTGTTTATTTATCAATCTAATTTAAATCAATATTTTTTATTCTTGGATCTAATTTGAAGATAAAATTTACTACATTTCTCTCTTCAATGGGAAATATGTTTTATTCCAAAAAAATGTTTTCTAAAAAAAATTTAACATTTTTATCCTTTAAAAATGATTTATTAAATAAATTTTTATTTAAATTCAGTTTCAAGAAAACCTAAAGCATTCTTCATTTCATTTTTAAAAAAATTCCCATTTTTATTTTAGTGAAAATGTAGAAGTAATATATTTTTTAACTTGTAAAACATGAACAAAATTTTCATCCATAATGACTACTTAAATTTTTTAATGATCACTTTATAATTTTTAAGAATTATTTGAAAAGGAAATTTTTTTCAAAATGTTTGGTGAACTTTTAGTTTTAAAATCTATTTTTTAAATAAAAATTATATATTACTCAATAATGTTTTAATGAAATTTTAAGGTATTTCTATACATGAATGAGAGAAACCCTTTTTTATTAATCCAATGTGTATATTTTGTATTGATATTATCATTATTATTCCTCTAGATGGTTTATATTCATTTCGAATATGTAAAGTATTGACATTCACAATCATGATTCATTTTTGTGGTCCATAACATTCGCTTGAAATATTCACATTCTTATGATCAGTGGAAATAAAATATCTCCTAAAAATCCATATAATTTATCAGGGATATTCCTATTTCTTAATCTATATATCATATTCATATATGGTATTTTAAATTGAAATTTATTTGATCTACTAGTGAAATATATATATTTCACATTCTTTCTGCAATACAAATATTTAATGGTAAGGCTTGTTTTTTCATAAATTAAGTTGATTATTAGATATATGAGTAATTATTTGAACTTGAAAACATTGTTGTGTCCTAGTTATAGAATATCCCTTGATTAATCAATACTCTCATGAGGTGAATTAGTATTCTATAATAAAAGTAGATTGTTGAAATAGATGGGTTTTTACCCTAATAGTTTTAAAATATCTTTTAAAACTTCATGATGGTGGAGGTATCAAAATCCCGAGTTCATGATGTCTAATAATTAATAATTTTTTCATTAATAATTTAGTTATTATTATCCATTATATTTTCATAATGATATTATAGCTGGATGGATTTAATTCTTATTTATTTGTTAAATGGAATGTGTTTTTAATTATTTACCTCTCCATATTTATTAGGTCTTGACCAATCATGATATTCATGTTATCGAATAAATGAAATGTGTTTCTAATTATTTGCCTTTCCATATTGATTATTATTTATGAGATTTTTTCATTCATATTATCTATATATGAACTTCCTTCTCAATTTATTGATTACATTGAATGTGTGCTTAGTTATTTGTCTTTCCATATTGATTATTATTATTGATTCATGATTTATTTCACTGTACATAACCTGTATTATACATTTTAACTCACTTATTTTTTCCTTTTATAGGAATCCATTACGTTTACTATGATTTATATGAAAGGATATCAAAGAGGGAATTATTTTATTAAGGAGTTTTTTGTAATTTGAATATTCAAATATAATGAAAGATTCATATATGTATCTAATCTAACAATATTATTAAGATACTCCACCCGTTGAGATGTGATTCCTTGAATATTATATAAATTTAATAAATTAGACACCACCTTCAGGCTAGTAGAATCACGATCTCTAAAATTGGTATTAGAGAAATTTTAGTAGAAACCCTGATAACTAGATTTAGGAAATAATTGATTATGTATCATATCCTTATAATAGAATTTGATGTTATGTATAGAATAAAGTAAAAATATTTTGGTGAGGTAAAAATTAAGTGTTTTTTCTTGGAAATGAATCCATGGACAGATAAAAAAAGGCTATTTGGTTCTAAAATACATTTACATATGGGTAAACACTTTGAAAAAACACATTTTTCTTGAATTGATCACCACCTAGTGCATGACAATGAGACTTACTGCACACCTGGTCTGAAATCCCAAGGGATATGCTAAGGATAAGTCACATATTATTTATAATAATCCTGAATTATTTTAATAGATGATGATAATGAATAATATTGGTTAAACCTAAGGTTTCTTATATTGAAAATAATGTTCCAAAAAGAAATGAAAAAAATTATCTATGTAAAAGAAGTGAATTAATTTATAGATTACAGAGTAAAAATGAAGAGTAAATTGAACAAAATAAATCTCATCCTAGTGATCTATATATAGTTCATTGTCTTAAATATGGGGAACCTGTGAATTATCCAAGGAAATTCCATACCATAAAGGTTAAAACATATAAAAATTAAAAACTTATGTGGATAAAAAATGGGTGAAGTATTTATTGGGATTCATGTATTAAATTATAGAATAATTTTAACTAATTGTATTTTGGTGATGAGAATTATGAAATATTTAAGGATCGTGTTAAATTTTAGATGAAAACATTCCTTCATTATAATAATATTTATGGATTAAATCATGGTATATGATTTTAAGGTTGATAATATGTTGAATCCTTAAATACTCCTTTTAGGTTTAATATGATGGAAGTTTAAAGATATTAAGGATTTTTTTTGGAAAATGATAATTGGAAAATACCCCATTGGTCTAGTATATGTTTTAGTAAAAATATTATTTAATAATTAATGCCCGTAGTTTTTGGAGGAATAAGTTTAAGGTTATTGGTAACCTTAGTGTTTATCATATATTTTATATTGAGGTAATTATTGGTTATTACACACTGTGGAATTTTGTAGGATTTACATGAATATGGTTTTATAAAAAGGAAAAAATAAATACCGGGAGAGAACTCATCATGTATGACAAGGTTGAGAGGCTTGAACCCACAACCAATGAATGATAAGGGTTTAATTCGTACCATTTTCCTACCTGAAGTCCAATTTAATATTTCATTACTGTTAGTAAAACAATTTGAAAAATAGATATTAATGATAAATTTATGGAGTTAGTAAAGAGTTTTAGATATTAATATATTATATTGGATAGATTATACTAAATATGTTTGATATTGAAAATATTTATATACATATATAAATACAAGTCACTCTTTTATGAATCTTAAGATCCGTTAAAATTGAATTTCAGTATTTCTTGAATAAAAAATTATTTTTGGATATCCATTTATTTGAGTAAATTATGGATTAGAAATTGATCAAATCACAACAAAAGTAAGAAATTTTCATTATGAAATAGAAACCAATCATTTAAAAATATATCCTTATATTCTAATAGAGTAAAATAATTCCTTAACATCCAATTGATCATTCACTTTCTTGTGATTGATGACCTCTATCACTCACTACAATTATTTAAACATTTATTCCATGAACATATCATCATTTTCCAAAATTTTATCTATATTATAAACCTAGTTATGTGATCTTTATGATTTATTTTCTCTTTTTCTGATAGGATGATTTATTTACACTTTTAACATTCTGAGTTTTCAACAATATAATTTTTTAATATCAAACCCTTGATTATTAAGATCAAGTTTAAATTGTGAGGACACAATTTATTTAAGGTGGTAGAATTTAACAACCCAAAATCATAAAATAATAACATTTTATAGCATGTGTGACATGAATCAATGAGCTTAAATAACCCATGAAATATATTTCTTTAAATTTAATCTCTTCAGTAGCTTACAAAACACGCAACCTTGAGAATAAATAATTTTCTTTGTATAGTATTGCATTATAAACTAGCTATTAAATTAGAGGTGATGAGTATTATTCATGAAATTAGTAAAATATTTCTTATATATTTATTTAAAATAAAATAAGATTCATTTAAAAGAAGGAATAATGTTTTCTGATAAACTTTAATTTTTCTGAATGATGGTTTAGTCACTCGTTGCAAGCATAATTTAAAATAAATTTTTACCACTTTTAGAAAATTTATTTTATAAAAGAAAATTAATTTTTTAAATAATAATAATATATATTATCACATGGTTAATCTTCATATTTTTTAGAAATTTTATGTTTTTGATAAATAATGAAAATTACTGAATTTTAATTGAAAACTAACTTTTTTTAATTATTTATAAGGTAAAATCATATTTTTTAATTTATTTTCAATTAAAAATAGTTATATAATATTTATATTAATCCAATTTATTTAATTTGAGCCATTTTTATATTTAATTTTGAAATAAAAACGTTTGAAATGATTTAAGATTTTCGACTAGAAACCCCAATTTCTAGTCACATTTGCGGGATTCATTTATAATATTATTTTTTCTATTACTTCAATAGAACTATGAAAAATGGATTCAAAAATTAAAATCATAATAATATATATTATAAAATTATTTTGACTTAACTTTTTAACATAATGAAAATTTAAATACGAGTAAAAATTATTTACCACAGTGAAGGTAAAAATGAATTTTCCATGGGTTAAACTAAAACGATAACTTTTAAAATGACCTAAACACTTGATTAAAATATATTTTAGGTAAATATTACAATCCTATAATAGATAATTCTTTATAATACTCAATTTTGGATCATCTTGTAATTTTAAAAATAAGGGTACACCTTTTTTTCAAGAATTACAAGTGTGCCACTCACCTCACTTATAAAAGGTCACCCCCTATCCTCTCTTACACTCACCATAAAACCCATTTATTATGGACAATAACTACCCAAATAACAAAAAAAATTACCCCCCGACCATATCCCATGAAAAATATTTTGTGCTTAAATCCAGCCATAGTAGGATATAGTGAAAATATAATGAGGTTACCCAAAGAAGAGGTAACATTCGTCAATGATATTTTAAATTTTATTTACTCATCCACATACTTGAATTATTATTAAAACATAATTATATAATATAATAATTATATTAAATTTAATTATTATTATTTTATGTTAATGTAATGACCTACAACCTTCCCCACTTCCATCAAATGGGTTATGAAATCATCATTGCTGTGTAAGACAGACTATCGACTCACGAACTGATGTCATTAATTTTTCAATTTCCCCCCTCACTATCATATATGATGATGGATATAATGTATATATATAATTTTTATAACATAATTATACTTATTGAGTCCTTTTATCATATACATATATTTACTTTCTATTACATAGTGTATATGATAACGTCGCTCATTTGTACGGTGGACTACCACCTCATGAAGTGATGTGATTCATTTTTGACTAGCACTTTACATTAAAGGTAGTCAGGATAACTGTATTGAAAATATGTAATATAAATGAAATAATTATTATATTAACTATATATTTGAAATTATTTATATATAATAAACTATTTTATTTCTTACACTAAAAAAAGATAACATAGTTTGTATAGATGTAGACTACAGCCTTCAAAAAGAGATGTTACTCTCTTTGGATAAACACGCCACATGGATGATATATATAAATTTTTTTAAATAAATATTATTTTTTTATTTTATATTATGATAAATCTATAATTATAAAATATTTCTTACCTCCTTTACATAATGATCATTGAAAAATGGAAATGTTACTCATGTGTACCTATTACCTACCATCTTCAAGAGTGTAACACTCTTCATTTCTAAAATTCATAATTAATGATTAGGGTTTAAAGTATAATTTATTTATAAAAATGAAAAATATATCATAATTATTATTCTTTAGATAATGGAACTATAAAATATGGAAAAAAACCAGAACATTCCTCACAATGAATGAATTAGAAAAAATAAAATTACATCCCAAAATAATGAGAATAATGAATTTCTATTAACAAAAGGGTGATAAGAAATTATAAAAGGCAATATATGATATTATAAATACTAATTTGGTTCTTAAATAAGTTAATAACATTTTTAAGACCACTTTATAAATGTTTAAATCACTTTCGACCAAACCGAAGCGTGACGTAAGGGACTTTGTCTCAATTTCCCTTCATTAAGGAATATTTTCTTATTAAGCACATAATTTCATATATATTGTGAAAAAGATCACCATTTTACATGTAATATCATGATAAATTAATAATTCATTATATTTCATCTTTAAATTTGAAATATTACATTTTTGAAACTCTATTTTTATAAAAGATGACCAAAAGATTAGAAAGTGCACCTTGATCAAGATAATGTATCATGAAAAAATAAGAATAGACAAAAACATTGACCAATTGGACCTATTTACACTAAAACCTATGTTGAGAACTAGTGCAAGCCCTTCCCTCACATCTCAGAAGGTGAATCCCCCTATGATGTACCCCAACGTCAGGCACCTATGCTGAGGACCTATGTGGCCCAGTGATTTTTTCACCCCTATGAGGAAGACTTGAACCGTAGACCTATGACATGGATATACACTAACAATCTCCTTTGACAAGGGTCTCCTATTTTTCAATAAAACGGAAACTAAGTCACCACATTTAAACAACTAGTAAATAAAAATAACCATAGGATCTCTCATTGTGCAGCACTTTTTCCCACCCCCTCCCCCCTAAATTTCTATTGTAGCTCTCTATTACGAGATAAGAGAGAATTAAAGGGGATAAGTAAGATCAAAGTCCCTTCAGGGTCTAAAATACAAGACATGTGTTCGGTGATCCATTTTATATAATAAGAACCCACGTACATGAGACACCTTCCCAAATGAAGGACCTACGTGAGAATCTACAAAAAATACTATAGGATACCTAGGGTTATTAGGATAAGGCCTAATCCATGTGTTGTCTCCCTAGTAATCCATTTCTGGAAGAAAATTTTTCTTGAGGAGGTATATTCTCGCTACGCGTTCCATTTTTTGTACCTCCTAGTCCCTTTGAGGAAAACCTATGTGGCACGCCTACATGAACAATCCATTGATCCCTCTTCCAAGCCACATATTGTTGGGATCCTCTACAAATGGATCCCTTATCTAAAAGAGTCCAAGTTGGAGCTTACACCAAGACCTCCTGACTTACCAAACAGTGGAAAAATCCATGCCAGAGTGTCTACCATTTGGATTAGAATTTCTATGATTAGAGGTTTTTTTCACTTGTCCTACCAGATGTTCAAGATCTTCAAGGAATATATAGATTCATATATCTATGCTCATGAGGACCCTTATCATTGCGACAATGTTGAGGAGATACCAGTCCCAGATTCCGGGGATACGAACATGTATTTCCCTTCTCATCATTGAGACTTGAAGCCTCTAGATCCCATTAGGGAGGGTAAGGATCATACTTTCTTTTCCATTCAACATAGAATGAGATTCTCCTCCCATTATAAAACCATTTTCCAGGCATCCTTCCTAGAGTAATCACTTAGCCTTTAATACAAGAGGTTTTAGTCTTTCTCCTCTCTATAACCTAATTCTTCACCATCATTCCTTCCTTACATTAGACTTGTATCCAATGTAAATTGAAGAGAGGGAAGTGACATAGCCCCGACCTCTTCCACTGTAGCCCCGACCTCTTCCGACATAGCCCTACCCTCTTCCACATTTAAAGTAAGAAATGTTTTTTTTTGTTAAATCTTCCCCTCACTCTTGTTTCTAACACCGAAAACGAATCGTGTGGTCTTAGATGTTAGTGATGATCATGACACCTGCATTATTCAAACAAAAAATTGAACTATGCGAACTCTGATTCCCTGTAACAAATGAATCAAGATACGTTGTAATCCTAGTTACGTCCTGAAGTCAATGGACATCTACCTCCGGTGTAACCCTCAATAATAATTCCCTCAATTTTTCATGCCTATTAGGAGTAAGGCCAGTGTTAAGACCCCAAAACACTATGACTTAACGAATCCATTATGGCCCCTTTTACAAGGGAATAATCTTTAGGAATAATCCCCAACTTATCATCTCATAAGGAAATACATCCTTATGATACATATCCGTAAGGTCCTCCATAGGCATGGTTCCTCATGACTGAACTACATGGAAATTAATTCCCATCCAAATGGGATATGTAGGAATACTATCTGAGGTCCAAACCCAACACCCTAAATCAACCATGTTATTTCCTGGGCCACATTCCTTACAGGCTCTAATTCAACCTGGGAATCCATATCTCTATCTAGTTCTTTTAACTGCTTCTACATATGTCCCACACCAATATTTGACTAGACACATTCCACCTAGACAGCCCTGATACATTTTGTTAAAATGTATGGTTAGGTCCTCATCACATGACCATAAAAGGTATGAAATATCCCGTTAAGAATAACCAAACTATGTGGGATATGATCCCTTTCACAAAGGTATATTGGAATCCAATCCATGTGTTTGATCACAACATCAAAACAAATCCCATCTCCGTGGATGACAATAAAATCTAGAGTGAATCCCATATCCCTATATGATGACAAACTCTAGAGTGACTTTTCATCTCCCTGAATGAAAATAAACTCTAGACTGGCACACTGAGTGGAATAGAAACTAGAATAATCATAATAAAGACCAAATAATCACTAAGTAGTATATACGATGATACCATCAATGGAGAACCTCATATATATACAGATATCTCCGTTGTTGAATATATATTGATGGTTCTATGATATATGCTTTCAAATACTAGATTACTAATCTTGGGATGACACACATAATACTTGGAAATTAATGAAGGGTTTATGAACATATCATAAATATATAAGGGAGTCTCCGAGTAGGTATGAATTCCCCCAAAAAGGGTGTGATGATCCAATCCTTCCATTCTCTCATCCAATATGATTTCTTAAGCATCATTGTTCAAATAACTTAATGGGTTCTTGAATTTATAATTTAATTCCATTTGGATATAGAACCATTTTTAGTTTCCCATTCCATGAAAAAACATGTTGGAAACTGTTCGGAAATACCAAACCATCATAGGGCGCAAAATCCAAGGGAAAAAATGGTGAACTTGACGGGAATCCTTAACCAAGATGATAATATCACCCACATGTCAGGCCCCTTTTACTATCAAATGAACTGACACCATAAAAGGCCTCGTCCATGAGATACTACTGTTCTTATATAGGGATCGAACAAGAAATTGTGTTCACCAATGTCATGCGATAGTTGACACTCAACATGAAGAGGGTGTTTTCCTTGGTCATTAGACCCATTTACATTAGACAAGGGAATTTGAGAAGAATCTAAAAGGATGAAAACTGGACAATAGGGAGATGGTTCACATATTTTTCCCCTCTAGAGAATCCTAGCAACCTAGTTTTCTGGTGAGCAGTGGGTGAGCACATACATGCATCGGCACTCATACATCCATCCAGTAGACACGTTTGGTGACATTCAAAGTAGCCCACCAGCCAAACACAATGGTAGCCTAAAAGCAAGAACTTGCACCTTTCTCACCCACAAACCCTCCCAGTAGACTCATCTGGCAGTATCTAGATAATTCATTCAGAAATTCCCAAAGTCCAGAAGGGGAATACTCAAATCTCTACCACCACACATGATAATTTCAGTATCCACTAATATGAATGGGAGGATAAGAGTAGGAATATACACCTACTTCAAATAATTAATGAATTTATATCCCTCTTCCAGTCACTAAATTCACTAAGAATATCCTAGAAATGGTGAAAATGTATATTCAAATTCCTTCTGAAATCATACATACTTTCGAAGACATCATCGGGGAAATTACAATAGTGCTTGAGGGATAGACGCATAACACTATCCCCATAGATAGGGTGGAACATCAGCAAAAAACCCAGAGCATACCCATATCTCTAGTAAAGTCTAACAGCTTCATGGGGAAAATGTATTAGGAACATTCAACTACTCTAATATGAGGTAATTTGCATGTTCCAACAATCACACCAAGGTAAGCAGAAACACATACCCATGAAGACCCCCACTCCAAACAATTGGCCTCAATAGCTCATAAAAAAGACCCCAAGAATAATACATTACAGACACAATTGGAAGACCAATATATAATCTATGGTCAGGCCTCAATTAATTATGGAGTTCTTATATCCCTCAAATGCATATTTGTCACAGCTCAAGATCCTATTCTCAGATTTCCAAATTACAAGAGCTATATGAGTAATTCTAAAGTTCACCATCAGACACTTCAATATAAAGGCTTTATTCATGAACATATCAGTCGATCTTGAGATACTATCTATTGATGAGATCCACAAGAACCCTCCATGTGGCCAAAAGACCATGGACAAATAGGATATTCTTTTTTATAGAATTTTCCATGGTGGTCCTCCTGATGTTGGCATTCACTACTAAAGTTCTCCTCATAGCAGTGATTCACATTTTCAAGACAATTCTTCAATTGGATATGTAGTGATGATAAATCCATCTTATTATAAGTCACTTACAAACACAATTTCATTCATGTTTGATGATTTTATACTAGTAGGTGAAACCCATTATCAACGATAAGACAACACAATGTGACGGTATTTCCCAAAACCTCCCTTGGGGCATTTTCCTTCCAAAATAGCTGGAGAAACCCCATCTAGTCCCATTTTTGGAAACATGATAATTGGTAAGAATCCACTCTATTTTTACTAGTTCGTGATGGCTCATGTGGAAGAAAATAAGATTTGATAAACATTAGTAAACAACTAGCTAATGATGACATTCCATTCATGTTCTGGCCTTTGGTCACCCCTCAGTATAGAATTACATAGGTGTTGGAAGAATATTTTATGCATTAAATCCTCCTCAACATATGGAAAACACTTTTGTTAACTAAAAGAAAAGGTGTTACCCTATGATGATTATCAAACTTATTTCAACATAATAGAAGGGATACATAACCAAATTAACTCAGCATCTACCCTAGATTCTTGAAATCCAAAGATTGAGAAACGGTAAGGATCCATTCAATGTGCATGCCTTCAAGCATTAATGAGGTTGTGATAGCTGATCAAAGACATCTCATATTGTGTTTATATTAGTGGATGGGTTACAAATTGAACATTTCATTTCACTGTGCTCCCTAAGAAGAAAATCCCTCTAAAGGTGGTATCATGCAACTTAATTTACCCATGTCGGATGAAAAATATGAAATTTTTTCACAACTGAGGATGTAATCCTCTAGAATAGGCCCCAATCGACTTTCCTATACATCGATCCAAAAAATACTAGGATATTGAAATTCTTTTGCGTAAAGCATTTAAGAATATTGAGCAGGCCTCTTAGTTAGTGGATGTTAGCCTTCAGACTACATAGATGTCAGAAATAGCACAACAGTATTTGGAAATAGTCAATTTATGTGAGTGATGAATAATTCACCCATCACATATTTGAAGAAATACATAATATTATAATAGAATCTATGGAAATGTTAACCATAGTAGTTTGTGAACAACCCCATCCCATAGTGATGTGGTATTTTGTAACCCAGCCATCTGGGTCAGCCAATCAAGCCCAAAGGTCTGTGAAAGCAGGGAAAGAATAGCCACATCCCCTAAGGCTGGGTTTTTTTTACCTCAACAAACCACCCCTTAGTAGCAATAAGTTTTCTACCGATTAGGGAAGATAGCATGGAATTAATCCTCTCTGCTCATCACATCCTGTGATCTGGTACATTCACTTCGAACACATACAAATGAATTCTCTAGAGATTACCTTTGGGTTGTTTTCTACTAAACAGATACAAGGGAGATGACATAGAAGAGCATAAGATCTCATAGAGGGTGAAAAATAAGGAAGTCTCACAGAGATTCAAATAGAATTCATTCAATCCATTATATGTTTGTAAACATCAGCAAAGTTATCATTGAAGAGACTACAAAAAATAAGGCATATTCAAAGATGTTAGAAAAAGAAGTTACAGTTCAAAATATGGTCCACACTAAAACAAATGAATAATTTTTATGTACCCAAAACATGAGGCTTTCCCTAAATCTAGGAACCCCCTTAAACAATCCACCTTGACCTCATCAAAATGAACTCAATAAGAAAATGAGTAAGTGTCAGACTATTTATCACCTACCTACTAGGGAGGCTCAATCACTTTCACTAGAGGAAATATTTTCTCAGGAAGAGAAAGAGATGACATAGTTGAGAAGACTCAATGTAGAGTTTCTCCAATGCATCCTTCCTTCCAAATAAGCTATCAAAATATACCCTCAACTCACACAACCAATTAAAAATACCCAGAAAAGAGGTTTTCCACAACAACTAAAGAAGACAGGGAACATCTTCTTAATGTGGGACATCAACAACTAGTATATTTGAAACCCAAAATAGAAAATCATGAATATCCTCCATTTGGTAAACAAACAAAATATGTCTATGCACATCCATGCATGCCTATCCCAATGGGTTACCCACAACAGATACTAGTGGTACTTACACTTGTGGTCATACCAGTCACCACACCCATTTAGTCCCCATCCACCGTACATGATGAGGTCTTAGCTTAGCCATACATTCCTCGAATTCTTATGGATACCATTTAATAATTAAAAACTATATTTTAATCTATAGAAGGGTGGTGTGAACTAATAATTCCAGAAAATAAGTATTACCCTAAATGGGTGGATCATACACCTCCCTACAAACATTGGGAATCCAAAATTTCCAATTTTATATAGTTTAAGAGACCCATATCAATATTTGGCATATTTTGTCTTCTGTTGTGATCCCATGGTGAGTACTCATAAACAGTAGGAGGTGGTGAAGCTTAGTTGTTTTGTGTAATCAGAATAACTAGAAAAATTAGATTTTACATCGATTAGAGACCTTAACCAGAATTTTCCCAAAGATGACTTCCTGGTCCCAATCACAGAACACTTGATTGAAGCAATAGTTGGTTATCATTCCCTCTCCTTCAAAAATAGATATTCTGAGTATAAGAAAATTCATATGTCCCTATAGGATGATGAATTTTTATATTTCAGATCCCCTTAGAGAGTATATTTCTATTGGGTAATGCCCTTTGGCTCGAAGAACACTGGTTCCACATATCAATGCGCTATGCACCACTTTTTCAAACCCATCTTTGGGAAGTTTTTTGAATGCTATGTTTATGACCTACTGGTTATGTCTTGGTAAATTTATAACCACCATGTTTTCGTAGAAAACAAATTCAATAATTTTCGATAGCATAATCTAATGATGAACCCATTGAATTGTGATTTTTGGGTAACTACAGGAAAATTTCTTAGATTTGATGCATGCTATCAAGGCATCAAAGTTGATCCTGAGAAGATAGAAGATATTCTTGGAAGGTCACCTCCTCGAAACAAGGAATATTTTAGAGGACATCAAGTGAACTTGGAATATATCTAGTGCATTATAGAAAATATAGGAGGATAGTGTTTACCCTTAACAAAATTAATAGAAATGGGGCACATAACAGTTGAACAATGTCTATAACGAATCATTTGATGCTCTCAAAAAATATATCTTAAGACCACAAGTGTCAATTCCACTTGTATAAGGAAAATGAATCATTCTAAATTTGATGGACTTGGAATGATAACTGGGGCCTTTCTTGCACAATTATTATACTTGGAATGAATATAGTCTTCAGTATCTCAGTCGAACCATTATTTACACTGAGACTCTATATTTAGATACTGAGAAGTGTTGTCTGTTATTAATCTTTTCCAATTATAATTAAAGAAATTATCTACAGCATCATATGTTCTACTTGGTTTCTTGCAATAACCCACTAAAATTTATCCACAATTATCCTATGCTAACAGGATGTCTAGAATAGTGGTTAGTTATTCTACACCAGTTTGATATACAGTTTATGCCTCAGAAAGTAGTAAAAGGATGGGCATTGGAATATTTCCTCACTGAGGGTCCATTTATAGAAGGAAAGTAATTAGATATAGAATCACCTGATGAATAGGTATTCTCTATTCAGAAAAACCCTCAAACATGGGAAATATATTTTGATGGTGCATCCAAAAGTCCTAAGGGGAAGTGAATAAAATACCCTAATCTTAATAATGTTGGGTTAGGTATTATGCTTATCTTTCCATGGAAGGAAGTGTTACTGTATTCCTTCCTATTATTATAGGGTCGAACGAACAATTAAAAATAATATCAGTATCTAATTAAAGGATTATAATTAGTACTTAAAATACTCATAAACCACCAGGATGTGAAGGGGTGACTCAGAGTTGATAACCATGTTGATCAACAAAGACTATGCCATCAGAAAAGAGGAGATAATCCCCCTATGTGATTATGTTTGAGAGTTAATGGTAGAATTTCTCTCAAATATGATATTGTCTTACTTTCCATGAACCCAAAACACCACATATAATTCATTATCTAATGCAACCAAAGCACTGAAAGATCAAAACTAGGATGAAATGGTCATTAGCATTGGTCGTCATCACATGGTCTAACCATTCATTTGAAACAGAATAGAATAGATCAATTAATTCAGTCCCATTGGTGAGCCATATGGTCCTACCATCGGATATATGATTCCCATCATGAAATAACTTCATGATGGAATAATCCCACTGTACAGATTTGGAAGAGAACATATAAGGAAATGAGCATCCAATTTTACACTTTCTGATAGAAGAAATAGCTATAAAGTACTCTACATATGAGACTTTGATTGATTCATTCTCATTTTTGTTGATGGAGAATAGACAGTGGCTATTATGGGAGAAGTTCATGCATGATCCTGTGGTTCCCACCAATCAGGGTATAGGTTTTCTGATCAAACACAATGGCTTGGATACTTCTGGCCTATAATGAAATAGGATTATAAATAATTCACTAGGAAGTGTTATCCTTTCATAGTGATTTTACAACTTCATCGACCAACCCCCAGAGTTTCTACATATAAAAAAAATACTCTTGTCTATTCAGCACATGGGGAATGCACGTTATTGGACCTTATCCTCCAGCTACAACTATGTAGTTTAAGTACATTCTTACTACTACTGGCTTATTCTCTAAATGGGTTGAGGAAATACCCCTCAATGAATTTTAGGACAAAAGTACTGTTATCTTCATCAAATATAACATAGTTACTAGATTTGGGATCCCTCATACCATATTGGTGGACAATAAAACCAATTTATATTATTTCGTGGAAGAAAACTATATCAGTAATACAACAGAAAATCTAACTACACATCCTGCTATCAAGTAGTCACCAATGGATAGATAGATTATTTTAACAACACCCTTTCAAATATACCCCATAAGATGGTGGATAAAGATAAGAACACTTGGACTAATAAGATCATCATGCCTTACAAGATCACCGAACTGTGGCCTATACTACAATGCATTAAACTCCTTATTCACTTGTATATAGAACAGAATAAGTGCATCCCATTGAGGTTCAGTTTCCATCGCTCTGAGTTTCCATCTATGATCAGTTATATATAGATGAACAATCCCAGAAATGATTGGATGAATATGAGTGATTGAATGAAATGATATTGAATACATTGCTCATATGAAAGTATATTATAATTTTATTTCAGTATCATTCAATAAGAATGTCTTCCTCAATTAGTTCCTCTGTAGAAAATTGGTATTCGTCCTTAAGAATCTGATGATAAAAGGAAATAAGCCTCTAAATCTTATGACAAAGTGGTAGAGACCTTACTCTATACACAAGTTCCACTATAACAGATCTTATTCCTTGATCTGAATGGATGGAGAACACATTAAGACTCAATCTAATGCAAGATTCCTAAAAAATTTCTTTTTGTAATTTCACGGAATTCATCATAGTTGTAGGATGTTAAACTACATAAAACCTTGTCCATCCATCCTACAAAATGTTGAATAGAATAGAATCACTATCCTTATCACATGATAATAAAATTAATGACATAAGCTCTTATTCACATGACCTAAGACTGAAAAACACCATTTTCCCATACTGTATGGCATTAAACATCAAGGAACTCACATCATTCAACATCTTGTTTGACGTTATTCCCCCAAGGTCTGAGATCTATGACCTACAACTAAGATCTATATTGTCATGTGTGGCATTAAACATCACCTTCCCTTCCTACCATATGATGTTAAAGTGTAAGGGATTTAAAGAACTACATATGTCTTGATTCTCACCTCTATGAGATACGTAGTGACACTTGCATCTCTAATATCGGATCCATGCACAACCATAAAGAAATCCCTTTCCCTGTGTAAAAACCAATTTGTGTGGGGGACCATCCTTGAGGAACTATATGTGTCTTGATTCCTATATTAGCAAGATATGTAGTGATGCCTGAGTCCTTTACCATTTCCTTGATGCATTATCTTCATCCTTTCACATCAACTCATCTTCATCCATACCGTATGAAGTTAAATTGTAAGGGAATTCAAGAACTACGTACAACTTGATTCTCATGCCAATGATATATATAGCCATGCGAGGACTCTATCACATGTCCAAGCCACCACAAAATTTAAATTCCCCCTTCATTTACCTATATTAACTTTGTGATATAGAAGGAATTTTTATACCTCCTTTTTTCTCACACCGAGCATAGCTCACTTGGGTTTAGGAGCTTGGTACAAGAGTTACTCACATAAACATGGTTTCCCATTTCCCATTGTGTCTATAAATAGTTTTGGCCATAAGACCCTAAAAAGAACACTATTTTTCCTCATCACATAATAATAAACTAGATGATTTTCTTCAAGAAGTATACATGTATTGACTCTCATCCCTACGAGATACATAGTGACATTTAGAATTTCAATATTCGACCTAGAAACAACATGATACAATAAATTCCTCTACTCTTCCATGTATGATTTATATATACACAAGGTGATTCAATATGAGTTCTCATACTATGTAAAATCCTGTTTAAAAAACACCAGTATCCCCCCTCTTATGAATTCAATCATGGTGGGGACCTTTATTTAAGAACTATGTGAGGCTAGATCTTTATCCAATAAGATACATAGGGAAATCTTGCTCCCACACCCTACCCAGCTTCAATATTCCCTTTTCACATTGGAATCACTCATGTCATGGATGCCTAATGGTAAACCGCATGGTCCTTTAAGAAAAATGTGTGGATTGATTCTTATCCATATGAGATATGTATTGGTGTCTAGATCTCTAATCTTAGGCCCAATGGAAACACAACATGAAAAAGCCTCCAATATCCCATGTACAAATCAAATCTACATGAGGAGATCCAATACAATTTCTCACTTTATGTGGGATCCTGAATCTATTAGAACTATGTGTGGCTTGATTCTTACCCCGACAAGATACATAGTGACGTTTGGGCCCTATGTCCTAGATAAGATGCGTTACACTATTTCTCTTCACATTGAGACACATATTCCCCTAACACATTACTTTGAACTACACGGTACCTAGAGAACTACATATGTATTGATTCTCATCGCATTGAGATATGTAGTGATGATTGGGCCTTAAATACTAGTCAATTCCATGTGGTAAGAAGAAACACCCAACTCTGACATACAAACACAATATAGGTAGGGGATTTTAGTTTACGTCCCCTCATTAGGGGTCCCACCATGGAAACATTGATGTTACCCTTTTTAAATATGAGTCATATTTATATAAGATATTCTACACTCATGGTTGATATTAGTCCAGACACTTCCTTCGTACTCAAAAACTATTATCCCAAAATTCATACTTATAATCTCTGACACTTTTAGATCATCATAACCTTATTTTACTTCCTTATGACTGAATGTCTGAAACTTGATGGCTCCTTTGTCTAACAATGCATTAGATGCCCTAGTTGGCCTTCTATAAGTTTCCCACATAACGGGTTTTCCAACCTAAGGATGCTGCTATTAGACTATTTAGTATGTGACCTAATTAGCCTTGCATAAAACATCCCCCATATGGGTTTTTCAAGAAGTTTTAACTTCTCTCATGGGGGAAGCCTCTACTGTACCCTTGAGAATTAATGAAAATATGTAAAAATCGATGAAAAAAATATGAGGTTACCCTACATATTTTTCCCATTTACTCTCTCGATCTAAGAACCCCTAATACCAGGGTTTATAATTTCATCTTCCTTGAGTTTGAAGCATATTAGGACAATCATGAACCCAAAGGACGTAGATCAATATGATTTCTTTTGTATGATGGTCCGTGTCATACGACCTAAAACTAGAGGCACCATACTTCATATGCTTGTGTCAAACCTGCATAGAGTTTCAATTCCCCTGATTCTTTGGAAATAATGGTTTGAAATATCCTTTCTATATTCAGAAACTCCTCTCCCAAAACCAAACTATGTTCTTGGTGATATCTGAATCTCCATAAAAATTCATTAGATTTTATCCATAGAATGTCATAATTCTTGGGAACTAGTTTACTTGACTATGTCGTATGCACCCTAATTTACATTGAATAAGTTGCGCACAGAATGGATCTATCAGCCTAAGCATACCAATACTTGACTATGTTACACATGCCCTATTTTTCCTTGAATAAAATATCCCCATAAAAGGTTTGTGAATAAGTGGTAACTGATTTCTAGGGAGAGACCTCCTCTAATTCCATAATCTCTTTTTCCCATACCATTTCTCAGATATATAGATCCCCATGTTATAGTTTACAACTATCTCCTTCAAAACCTGAATATGATAGCCCCAAAAAAATATCAAGAATGGGGAAACCTTCAAACCTTTGGTCGAATCTAATGGACCATAAATTAAATCCCCATAATTTCCATGTTGCATTAATTTAATCTGTATATCATGATGTTTGTGCTACCTGACATTAAACTTCATATCTTAATTTCCTTTCAATAAGACATTAAACTACAAGGGAAATGTATTAGTCTCATGACATTAAACGACTTGATTCATTCATCCATTGTCATAAAGGGGAATTCTCCAGTTAAATTGGTTATCTTTATAATGTGTACACTCCTTTACACACCAAATTCATGAAGGAGTGATTTTTTATTCATGGACTCCACTAACACATATATTCCTTTCACTTTTATATTAATTTCCTTGAAAAACCCAACAACTGTGGTCTTGAGACAGCCAAATTTTAATCCTCTTTTTTCCATATGAAATAGAATGTTAGAATTCCTAAAAACTCCTTTAACAGACTATAAATTATGTTCCCTAGTTGGCCTTTCAAAAGTTTCCCACATAACGGGTCTAACAGCCTAAGTACTTTTCTATTTAACAATGCATTACATTCCATAGATGGCCTTGTAAAAAAATAGACCTCATAAAGGGTTTTTCTATCGGTGGTATCTTTTTTCTTAGGAGAGACCTCCTATAGTTTTTAATAATATGATATAGATTTGGAAACTACAAAATGTGTCTCATGATTTTCATTGGAGGGTATCATAATATTTTGAGAACATTCTTGACTAGAAATCCTTATTTGGGTCATTATTTGAAAATGTTTCTTTCAAAGATGTGTGACCTTTAACACTAGCCTCATTGTTCTGATTCACACGAATTTAAACTACCCACATTAAAAAAGGGACAAAACTTGTTAGTCTGAAAACATGAAAGGGGTATCCTAAGAGGACTCTAAGTCTCAACCACTATGTCTCCTCTATATTGAGATCTAGAAAAAATAGTGTGATGACATAAAAGACACAAAGTTATTAGGGTTTCCCAAGTGACCTTAGTAATTGTGGAACTACACTCACTACAACCCATGGCATATGTAAAAGTTAAAGTGCCTCTCATCTCTATCATTGTAATTATGATTAGTTTCTATGAAGAACTACTACTATGAAGATTAGATTTGATTATATGATTACAAGAAGAAAGATGGGTTGAATAAATATATTATTGGGAAAAAATATTTTCATTTATAGGGAAAAATAATAGAAATATCAATACGATGGTGTCTCTATGTCATATATTATAGGAGGCCTTAAAAATAACTATTCATGTATTGAAAAGCCTCATGATCCCTATCAACCACTCATGGAAGCTCATTCAATCAACCTGATTCAATCTAATAAGCCCAAATAAGTGATTCCATGGCATCCACAATGGTAGATAACAATTACAATTGGGATTATCCTGATGTATGGTGGATTTTTTTAAGTCCCACCTAGAAAGAAGCCAACTCTTTCGGAAGGTATGACACATGAATGGTATTCACTTTGACTTTTTGTTTAAATTCCACCAATTTCTTATTATGGTTGGCCTCTACTTGGGATAATTCTTTTTGAAAGTCATCAATGTTAGAGAGCAGTTTATCCTTTATGAGGTATTACCGAAGATTATTCTATAGCTCTCACCAGCAAAAGGAGTTTTTTACAGTAGTGTAGATTTGGCATGAATCAAATATTCCTAATACTAACATTCCAAATAGATCCAGAAGTCAGTAAAATCATGAAGGATTTTCTTCTGGAGTTGTCTTAGAAATTAGCTACCATATGATCTTCCAAGCCCTACCATGCATGATACAGAGAGAATATTTTTGGTCTAAGTCTAACTCAGAGCCACTGTTATGGGGTAGGATATCTTCTAGAATCAAACCACTTAGAGAGGTTCCTTGTTCTACTCTCTCTGATACATTGACTTTCGTGTCTTCTGGTACTGGTCTAACTGATTTAGAGGCTTCACCCTCAGACATAACAATAGAAGATGGAAATCCTACATGATAAATTAGAACCATTTTTATCTTCAAAATATTATAAAGGGTAGACTATTATTAAGGAACTTAGTGAAATTCACCTGGTAATTGGTTAGTGGATTGAGTAGGTTCCTCTTCAATGTTACCAACATCAAAAATATGAATCGGTACTTCCTGGTGGGGAACATTTTTATGAGCATGCGCATACATCATGACCAGAGGTTCTGGAGCACTTCCCAATTTTGGATTCTTTACTGATAGCTCTCGAGTGGTAGGGGTAGGATGGATCTGGATGCCCCTCTCTTGAAGGGCCTTAGTAATGTTCTCTTTGAATAAATATTCTTGTGTTGATCATTGATACGAAATATCAGATAAAAAAAGAACAACAATGTATGAAAAAGAAATAATGACAAAAAACGTGCCCTTCAAGAAGCTTATGAATGTCCTCAAACTCTTTGATGGAACTTGCAATATCAATGTCTAGATTAAGATCATACATCATTTCATGGCATATCGCTTTGTATATCATATTATCCTCACCAATTAGAGTATCCATGAAATGTTTCTCAAGCCCCCTATTGGATCTTCTGACATTCTTCTCTATTATCTCTTCAATCATAATGATATTTTTAGGCATTTAGGAGTTAGTATCAGCACCAAAACCTTCCTCAGACAACCCATGGTCCTCATTTCCCCCTTATAGAGCAACAAGAGTACCATTATTGACCACCATATATTCCTATGGTATAGGAAATATATCTGAGTTATTATGAGAAGAATAATGTTATAAACAACATATGGAACTCGAAAGGAGTCCATATAACATTACCGTGACGTTATTCCCTCTCTAGAGAAGCTATAGAAGATGTAGGTGAACCCCTTTAGAATTAATATTTCATGGTGATAGATTCATTAGCATGAATTTTTACCTCTCCCAAAGTATCCTTCTTAATCTGTAAAGGACCAGTACTAGATCCCTTAAGGGATGAAAGACATGAAGGTTCTACAAAAAATATAAACATGGTCATAAATGTGTATCAATAAAGATTTAATTTTGGATGATATCATAAATACTCACTATGATGTATACACAAGACCAAATTTATTTCTCTCTTTTTATTCTTCCCATGAGATATAGAAGAGGCTATATTACTCTATTTGGTAAAGGATTCCAGATGTAATGGATGAGGAATTTCTATCTCCATCACCCCCATCATGGTCCTCCCCCTAGGAAGAGTCATAATGACCAGAGGGCCATATCTACCATCTCAATACGGGTGCCCATTGGCCCATACATCAATGACTCAAACACCATTAATGTTTCTCCTCCTTCTATTCCAAACTAAAAAATACATTTCAATCAAGTTTAATGATAGTGGATGAAATAACAGAAAAGATAAAGAATAAAAGAGAAATAAATTAATAGGGTTAATGTAAATATACCATTCCTCCCCATGATGAATAGTTACCCCTTCAAGAACTCCTCAGTCCAGGATGTCAGATACTCTCTTTGAAGCTAGTACCCGATCATCGATTTCATGTATGAAATCCTCCAGCACCTGGAGATATTTTGTTAACTCATCCAAGTTCATTTCAGGATGAAAATTGTATGTTCCTATAATATCACCCAACTCTTCGATTCTAAGGACAACCTGAAGAAACTCCCATGCAACCCTGATTTAATGAGTCATGCTTTACCAAAATTGGATTGCTAATAGTCGCATGTAATTTTGAATTAATGTGGATGGCTATGGGGAAAACTCAACACCCTCTTATTGGAAAGACTATTTTGGTCTCCTTTATCCATCTGAATAATGAGGTAATGATATAGTTACCTCTTACAGATGATGGTGACTGGACTTCCATGGAAGTGAAGGTTCTATCTCCTAAACCCTAACTTCATTAGTGTCCATTTTATGAGAACAAATCTATGGTTCCAGAGCATCCACATCATTTTTGTCTCTAGCCTTTGTACCATGAATTCCACGACTGGAATTTTCATGACCTCCACCCGATATGTGATCTTTTTCAATTCCCCCTAAGTGTATGAAGAAACTCAGGCCATGGACTATCCAAACTCCAGTACAACTGATTCCACTGACAAAGGTAGAGGGATCAACATTTTGGATACCTCTAGAGACATCAGGATCCATAATTTTCATGCTATCATTTGATTCTTCTCCTGCTAAACATGTATCGAAGAAAGGTGCTTTAATACTGAATACATTAAAATTATAGATAAAACTGATATGGAATGTAATAATTTTAGATAGTATCAACATAAATTTGTCCAATCAGTATATTTTCTCTTAATTCTATAATGTATTCCCTCATCTCTTAATTCATTTCCATACCATTATTAATAAATGCTCTCATTCGTGGTTTACCATATAGAAAGAAACTATAATACCTTGATTTATTCACCACCACCAACACCTCATTAGGATTTAGGTGTAGGGGGAAATCTTAGATACTTTCATAACAAATGAGTGAAATCAGATTTTAGGGATCTTAACTGAGTTCTTCCCTTAATTTGATCTGAAATGTACTATAATCGAGCCCCACAACACTTGAAATCGCCCTGAAATTTTAAATTTTGAATTCCCCTAAAACAAATGAATCAAAAAGTTATATATTTTTTCTAAAATAGGGGAATCCATGACTATGTACTTACCCTTTGATAATTAGGCTCAAATAAAAATATTCCCTGACCTCACACTTTCACTAGACTCACAAACTGTGAGAAAATAAATTCTTAACCATATCGAAAAGAAATCATCAAGGAGAACCTTCATATTAATATTAGGGTTATCCATCTAACCCCAATGATTGTACTCAAACTTATCCAATGTGTTTCACAACGTGTTTGACACACCCCGATTATCTACAATGGGGAAAATAGTAGGGTACCTAAAAGTAGGACCACTCTCTTTTGTTTGTTGTAAGAAATCCCACATCCAAACTTCTACGTGGAAATCAGCCCTGGGATAAGGATATTTATCTTTTTTTATCTTCTTCTCTATTTTGAATATGTCACGGGACAATGTACCCAAGAATGGTGACCCCATATATTTATAAGACATCCCAAAAACTGATGATGATCTCAACATGTGTCAAGTGAAAAAAATTCTATGGACTCCATTGGATTAATAATTTCGCAAAAGATAACTCTATTTTTGTAGACATAGGTTTGTATTGCCAAAATATATTCCTAGATATGAACGTCCTGCAACACTTTTTTAAACTCTGTGCAAATTTGGAACACCCTAAATGCCAACATAAACTTAGTCCTAACTCCCCATCCTAATTGGATGTCCCATCCTTCTTTCCAAAAATGATATTTGTCTGTCTTTGAAGCACAAAAGGTAGAGTCATAAAAATGAGGTATTGGCTCTGTGACATGTGACTTTATAACAATAATTCATCCACTATGATTTAGAATACATACCATATGAAATATTCTTTCCCTAATATGAACACCCATTACAGTGATATTGACACATGAACAGTTGATATTCTTCACGAACCAAGTCACTGAGAAGTATTTCTTAAATGTTTGAATATGAGCATCCCTAAGAATCTTGTTCCCATACAGGGGTAGGTAGTCACTTTGTGAATACTCACGTTGATATGGAATCAAAAACTTCTTCTAATAAATATGGGTAGTCTCAAAAATTTCATAATAATATGGTATGACATCTTGGATTGTCTAAATTTGATGCACACAATCTTCCTTAGTGGTAGTCATTAAAGCAACCAATTGGAAACCTATAAGAAGGCACCAAATTCTAGCGTTAAGATGAATACATTGTACTAATAAAGTATAAATTATAATGAATCCAACAAATTTGTAAATGAAAAGTCTTTTTGAAGGTACCTCAACAAGGTTCCTCACATTGGTCCCTCGACAAGGTGCCTTGCACAGGTCCCTCAATAAGACCCCACGACGAGGTAGTTCTACACATCCATTTTGAAAAATGTGACTGTATACAGCCACATTTCTCATGTGTAGGTACCTTGAATAAAACCTTTGGGAGACCTTCATGGAACCACAACATAGTGTAGATGGTTGAATGATCTGCACTACAAGAGAGAAAAGTCAAAAACTACAAATGTGAAGAAAATGACATTGGCAAGGGGTATTTATAGACACAAATTTCCTAAAAAACTCAACTATGTCACTAACCTATGCCAAACACCTATGTGAGCATCCTATAGGGAGGAACTATGTGTTCTAGTTTTTTACACTTCATTATCCCTCACCCATTTCTTTTTTTACCTCATGAATATATCCTCCTCTTTCATTTGGATCTAATTCAGAGGGGGGATTTTGGAGAGAATCCATTTTTATTGAGCAGAAATAAATTATTATGAAGAGAACCTTGATCATGTAAAATTGTCAAGGAACCCTAACAAGATATAGTAAATTTTTCCTAATGGACTAGCACGCACTACCAATAACACTGAGGACCATCGCAAGCCCTTCCTGTATAACCCAAGAGGTGCATCCCCCCAGCATGGTACAATAACAACAGGAACCGACTCAAATGACCTACGCGGACCTGTTATTTTACCACTCCTACATAGAATAGAAACACCATAGACCTATTTCATGAAACTAAAATGAAAACAATATTCTACTAGGGTCCCCTACTTTCCTAAAAATATGACACTTGAGCTCCTCAATTCAATTACTGTAAAATCTGAAGAAACCCTAGAGCTCTCATTGTACAGCAAAATTTGTCAGGCCCTTTGAAATTTACTTGGTAACTCTATAAAACATGAGAGAAGAGATAATTAAATAGGCTAAATAGGATCAAAGTCACTTCAGGGTATAAAATAAAATACACCAATTGGGAGAACCTTTTTCTATAATAAGGATCCACTTGTGTGAGGTACATTACTTAATAATGATATATGTGAAAATCTTCAAAAAAAACACCAGAGGGAACCCAGGGTGATTAAGTTAGGGCCTCACCCAATTTTTTTCTTGGTAGTCTATTTCCCGTAGCATATTCATCTTGCCCAGGTTTATTCCCCCTACGTGATCCATTCTCAGTTATTCCAAGGGCATGCATGGCACACCTACCTATGTGAACCATCCTCTAAGCCCTCATTTGAGCCACCTATAGTATGGATCCTCTAAAATTGGATCCCTTGTCTAAAATATAGCAATTTGAAACCTCCACCAAGGACATCTCACTTAGAAAACCATGGGTGAATTCATGATATAGTTTCTCCCATGTGGATTTGGATTTATATAGTAAAAGGTTTCCCAATAGGTCAGGATCCTTGGGGGTTCAATGTATTTTTATATATATAATCACAAGGACCCTACCCTAGTGATAGTGTTGAGGAGTTTTGAGACTCATATTTTGGGGATAATACCATTTCATTCCCTTCTTATCTCAAAGACCCAAAACCTCCTGTTCCTTTCAGAGAGGGTAAGGATAACTCTTTCTTTTCCATTTAACATGGAATGAGATACTCCTCCCACTGTGGAACCAATTTCTGGGAATCCTTACTTGAGTAAGCCCATAGAAATTAATATTGGAGGTTGTAGTCTTCCTCCTCTCTACCACCGCATCATTCACATTCATTCCTTAAATTAGAAAAATGTCCAATGTAAGGATAAAAAAGTGAAGTGTTGTATTCCCAACCTCTTCCAAGATATCCTCTACCCCTTCCACCAATGAAGGAGGAAAAGTTTGTGATTTTTCGAATCATCCCCTTCCTCTTTTTCTCACACTATGCATGGATCAAGTGGGCTTAAAGTTCAGTGATGATCATGACACCAGCATGATTTACTTGAAAAATTGAACAAAGGGAACTATGATTCTTGGTTACAAACCCATCAGGATACATAGCTAGCCTAGATAAGGTCTAGTACTAATAGAAATACTCCTAAGGAGTAATACAAAATATAATTCCCTTAATATGTTCATCCACTTTAGGAGTTAGCCAAGATTTGTTCCCCCAAACCACCATGAGTTAAGACATCACTCATGGCCCCTTTTACAAGTGAATCCTCTTCTAAAATAATCCCCAACTTATCATCTAAAAGGGACATACTTCCATGTGATACATACCCTTAAGGTACTCAAAAGACATGGGCACTAAGGACAAAACTACAAGGTCCTTGATTCTTGTAAAAATGGTATATGTAGGAATCCTCCTGGAGGTCTAAGACCAACCACCCAAATCAACTGTATTCTTTCTTGGGCCACATTCCCAGTAGGTTACAATTAAACCTATGAATATATATATATCCCATGTTCCATGGGTTTATTATTCATATGTTCCACACCAATGATTTTCAAGGAACCATTTACCTAGATGTACTTTCGACATGATGTTAAACTGTATGGTTAAGTCCTCATCACATGAACTTTAAAGGTATGATATGTCCTGTTATTAGAACCTAAAAAATATGGGTTTTGATTCCTTTAACAATAATATGTGGGATGCACATCCATGGATTCATTCCCAACATCAAAACAAATATAGTCTCCCGGCATGAAGATAAACTCCTCAGTAACTCCCATCATCTTAGATGTTGATAAACTCTAGAGTGACTTTTCATCTCCATGGATGAAAAGAAACTATAGAGTAAACCATTTAGTGGATTTGAATCATAAAAATCATAAAAATGACCAAATAATATCTATGTAGTATATAAGAGGATACGATCAATGAATAACCTCGAATACATAAAAATATATCCATTGATGAAGAACATAAGATACATACAAATGATTACAAGATCTATACAAGATAATACATGATTTTTAATCTTGGGATAACCCACATTTTAATTGGGAATTAATGAAGGATTCATTAAAATATATTAAATCTTTAAGAGATTCTGGGAGTAGGAAACAACAACCCAGAAAATGGTGTGATGAGACTGAGTTCAAATCCTCTCGACTAATGTGAGTTCTTAAGCATCATTGTCCCAAACACCTAATGAGTTCCTACCTTTGTAAAGAAGATTCCTTTGGATATAGAACCATTGGGTGTTTTCTGTTCCACATAAAAACCTTTTGGAAACCATTCATAAAAAAAACCATAACGATGTGTGAAATATGAAGGAAACATATATCTAAGGGGGTATTGACTTAGAAGGTACGAGTTGGTAAAGAATTTCATAACTCAATTTCATTTCATAGGTGGATATTACTTATTTTTAGTCATAAATATTTTAATATTATGTGTGTAATGAATTTTGACAATCTATTTTTGTATATCCACATGTCTAATGTGGATTTATAATTTATACATTTAATCAATTAATTTTTTAATTTCCACTTCAACATTTTGATCATTTTAAGGGTTTATTTCACAATATACTTATAATCAAGATTGTTTATCCTAAAATTTTTGGTGAAGGAAATTATTTTATCATTTCCAAATATATCTATTTCATTTTCTTATACTATATTTATTCATTATATTTTCAATTAATAGTACCATTTTTAATTCGTTGGTAATTAAAATAATTGTCAGAAATTTATTTATGAAAATATGACTTCATTTATCATTTTAGTTAGAAATATGTTTTATTTCAAACCCAAGTTTTCTCAAAATGTATCTAAAAATATTTTAATCATTCTCAAAATGATTAATTAAATAAATTTTAACCATTTTTAAATTTTTAAATTTTTTTATATGGAATATTCATGTTGTTCCCAAAACAATACCCTTTTTTATTTCAAAAAAAGGTAAAAGGAATCATTGGTTTAACACGTACAACATGAAATGAATTTCCATTATTTATGAACACTATAATATTTTAATGATTCCATTAAATGTTTAGAATATTATTTTCAAGGAAATTTATTTACAAAATGTTTAGCGACCTTTTAGTTTAAAAAATGATTTCTAAAATGAAAAGGATATTTTCCTCAAAAATATTTTTAATTATATTTTATGGTATTTATGTTCATAAATGACAATAACCCTTTTTTATTACACAAATCGGTAAAATTTGTATTGATACCATTATTATTCTTCTTCTCGATGTTTTATAATCATTTTCATATATGAAAGTATTTAAATTTACATTCTTAATTCATTTTTATAGTCATTAATATTCCCTTGAAATATTCAACTTTTTGTGATCATTGGACATTAAATTTACCCTGAATATTCATATTATTTATAATGGATATTATTATTTATAATGGATATTATTATTTATTAAACCATTTCTCATTTCTATCCATGATTTTTTAAATTGAAATTTATTTGATTGAGTGGGTAAATGTTGATAATACCAATTATTTCTTCAATACAAATATTTCATGGTAAGGCCTATTTTTTATGAATGAAATTGATTATTTTATATATAAGGAATCATTTGGATGTGTATACATTGGTGGGTCCTATTTATAGATGGCCCCGAGATGTATCACTAGTCTCATGAGGGGAATCAATAAGCTAGTATAAAATCAGTTGGCCAAACCAAATGGGTTTGTACCCAATACAATTAAACAGCATTGTGAAAGGTATTGATGGTAGATGTATCATGATATTGTGTTCATGATATCCACTAACTATAAATTTTCTCCACTATTAATTCTATTGTCAATATCCATTAGTTTTCACAATTATATTATCTCTGGATTTATTTCATTTTCAGTTATTGATTATATGGAATGTGTTTTCAAGAATTTATCTTTCTATATTGATTGCACCTTAACATATTATGATATATATATATATATATTATTGATTAAATGGAATGTTTTTTAGTTATTTACCTTTATAAAATTATTTTAATCAACGAAATTTTTGCGTTGTCATTATCTCTTGATGCACTTACTTATCATTTTATTTATTATATGGAAAATGTGTTCAGTTATTTAAATTCACATATTTTTTGTGGTTATTGGTTCAATATTTCATCCATTGTACTTAACCATTATTTATAATTTAAGTTCATCATTATTTTGTATCATTTCTCAAGTCCATGAATTTTATTATGATTGATATGATATTATATACTATAGGTTGTAATTTTATTCCTTAAAAAAAGTGTTCTAGTTTATGTATTTTTAATGTCATTAAACAATCATGTATGTAAATGGTTTACTAAGACTACCAAACTATTTTTCCCTTTAGGATTTAATTCCCTATATCACATTCAAATGTAATAATGAATATATTGGCTCGAGGATACTGGGGTTGGGATCGCTACATCGTTTCCGTTGAAAAAACCACGATCCCATTGAATTTTAAGGATCATATTTTGGTAACTCTAAATTGAGAGGAATAAGGAGGAATGTCACTTTTCACATTATTGAGACAATCCCCAAATATGTTTATGGTTGAGAGAATGTTTTAGGTATAATAGGATAGATGTAGTCAAAAACAAAATTTTACCCTCTAAAAATTACATAACATAGTATATATAGATACAACCCTTGGGTTTAATATTAATTAATATCAACAAGGTCATTGATAAAAAATTAATACCATAGCATAAATCTTTCTATATACAATATTAATATTTTTATTATGTAATATCATGACACAAACTCTCATAATAATCAAAATAATCATATAGTTGGGAAATTAAATACTTGTCACAAGACACAATACTCAGCCTGGTCATCCTTCTCAACATTTTCTGAATCACCAAATAAATATTATAAAATAGTTTCATTAATATAGTAAATAAATAAATAATTATAATATTCATGGTCTTGTAAACAAATATTCATTTTTAATTTTTGAGAGAAGTATATTCAAAATAAAAATTATTCTACCAATTAGAGAATAATATTTATTCCACTAGTTAAATTCATATATAATTTAAGAGAGATAAATAGAAAAACTGAGTGTGTAACACTCTATATTTTTTACTCTATGTCATTTAGAATATAGAGACCTAGGATTAAAATAAATGGATATTACTTAATCCTAAATGAATATTCAATACCTTATAAAAATATTTTCCCGAGGACCGTAATAGTTTTGTGTCTATGGAATGATGGAAGATAATTATTTTATCCTGGTGAAATATCTTCAACGTCTCTCATTAAGATATCCCCCTTTATTAATTCTACCTAAAAGATCTCTTCAAAACCTGTGGAAAGGAAACCTATATAAGGGGTTAGTTCAAATTCTCAGCAAGTATAAATAAGAGAGATATATAAGATTAACAATGAGAATAAGGTTTTGAGAACACAATCATGAAAACATATGATCATACCCTTCATATCAAATATCATATACATGAATCATGTAATAAAGAATTGCAGTTTATAAGACAAGAATCATAAATAAATAAAAAACATAATTCATGAAAGAATAACATAGGAATAAAATATATAATTGTGTTAGACACATACACATATATAATGATTTCCAAAGTATTCAAGGAATTTCTACTAAGTCCATCTTAGTGGACAAAATTCTTCACTAAAGAGGGTTCACACCCCATTTATGTCTGGTATTACTGAATCGAGATCACTCCTCGTTCTAGCCCATTATTTCTAAACTGTGTTCATTTTTCTTCATAGCCTTTTAATAGAAAATCAATTTCATTTATATTTTCATACCATAAGAGTGAATTAAGTTCATTTCTCATTCTTGCTTTGTAATACTAAACTGAGTTCATTTCTCATTCCAACCCTGTAATAATGAACCAATTTCATTTCTCATTCTAATCATGTCTATCTCATATGATATAAATCATTACCCAATGAATTAGAGGGATATATAGGTGTCACCCATCTCATAATGAAATCGTACATACATGTGCCACAAAATCCAAAACAATCATATCATAACCCATGAAATGAATTGGTATCATAAACATGTAAACATATCATAACTAGTGGAAAATTATATAGATTTTATAATCATTTCTTCACAAGCATAACCTGAGAAAGAGAAACAGATTTCATAAACATGTAAATATTGGAAGAGAAACCAGTTGAATAAATACTCTTACATTAACCACAACCCATTCAAAGATATGAATGGAACCTTTAGACCATTTCATTGAAATTAATGAGTAACATTAATGAATTTCATCTTATATGGAAAATAATTTTGAAATATATTTCAAAAATGTTTCATAAGGAAAATATCCTTTCTTCTTTGAAAAATAATTTTTAATAAATAAAACCATTTAAAAAAAAGTTTCTTAGAAAATTTGTTGAAAACTTATAAAGAATCCTTGAATTTGTTTCAGAAACCATTTTCCATGAAAAATTATAAATAATATTTAAAAAATTTAAAAAACATTTTTATTTTAAAACACTTTGATAACTTATAAACAAATCCTCAAATTTTCTTGAAAATAATTTCTTTCAAAATACATCGAAAACATATATATAAGGCTTCAAAACAATTTGAAAAACATTTTTCTGGAAAACATATATAATAACTAAGAAAATACGTTTAAAAACATTTTCCTCGAAAAAATAAATAATAATCGTGATAGATCTTAGAAAACCATTTTCCCAGAAAATTTATTATCAAAACAATTTATTAAAATTTAAACATTAACCAAGAAAAGAAATATTCAATGTTTTTTTGGTGGATAAATTTGTACATGGTGTACGAGTTAAGAAAGAATATTCCTTTTTCATTGTAACAACGTTTGAATAATGCCTCATTCATTTGGAGACAATAATATTCTTTTAAAAAAATTATTAAAACCGAAAAAGATTATAAATTCCTTTTATTAATCATAGGATGTTAGTAGAATATTCTTGGGAACACTTTTCAGAAAATATTATTTTAAGGGAACTCAGATTTCTGACCGAAGAGAGGGTAAAGTCATTCTTTCTTAAAAATTTTTTGTAGCTATATTATGTAGAAAAGTGTATAAATACAGTACCAATACAAGAATATATTATGAATAACCAGATAAAAATATATTTCAGGAATTATTTTGAGTTATGGGTCATAATATTTCATTATATAATGTATAAAAGTAAATAATCTTGAAAATCAATGATATTATCCCAATAAACTCTTATAACTTGGTAACATGGAATAATACTCTCCATGTAGGAAAATAAATTTAAAAAAATCTTAAAAAACCATGAAAATAATTATGTTCATGATATAACATGTAAAATTTATGTATATACACATTGAAAAATAATTTAGGTGTCTGGAAAAACATTAGTCTCAAAGAATAAAAATTGATACAAATTTATTTTATTAATTTTGTACCCATTGAACCTTAAACAACATGAAATAAGGATCATAAAATGGGTGTCTGAGTAACAATAAATTTGTGTATAATTTTCATAGAGAAAAATTTCTAGTTGTTCAAACACCACAAAAAAAGAATGATTGGTTAACATGGAATGTATCTCAATAAAATATAAACTAAAATTAAATCCCCTTACCTTGTGTCTTGACTATCATCGTACTCATTCAAAACACCTTTATAATAAATATAAATTTATTATACATTTTTTACATAAACATTTTATTATATATAATACCATATATGGTTCTATTATTACCATGTATTACCCAAATGTTAACAATATTATGTTAAGGTTTCATTTCGTGAAATATACGCATTATTTTTCTCATGTGTATTAATTTGTTATATATTTGGTACTTATACTTATATACTATCTTCCAGAATGTAAATCAAGATATAAATATCATTTATATATATATTATGGGTATTTTAACAATATATAATATATATGTATGAAATGGAATACATTGTTCATGGAGATGGTATGTCCTACGTACGCATAAACGTTATTTTTATAAAATTGTTGTGTTAAACGAAAAAAATTAAGACATATATATATATTATGTATGTATATATTATTAAATTGTGTTCATGATATCATATATATGATATATATTCACTAAAATCATCTTTAATAAAATCTATATAGTGTATGAACGAATCATATCACTTTTAGGGGCGGTAGTCTAGACTTACTCAAACGAAATTATAATATTAACACAAAATGGAATGTAAAAAAGATATGTGTTCTAAAGGTAATACAAAATATTAAATAAATAATAAATACAATATATTAAAAATATAAAAATATTTTTCATCCAAACATCCACCTTGAGAGGCGGTAAGGAAAATTGAACGATCATCATTTTTTAGGCGATATTAATTAGTAAAAGTAAATAGTATGTTCATTACCAAATAGATGGAGGTGGGTATAAGTGTAAGTAAAAAAATTAGAATAAAATATAGTAGTATATTGAGGATATTATTTTGGTTATACAAGCATGGATACCACATCCTAATATACAATACCTCTTTCCATTCACATTGCATATGTAGTCTCTTCACCAACAATATTTTAATCGTTACTCATACCACCATTTTGGTCAAATTTAGGAGCTTTCTTCTTGGGACATTGAGTTTCATTATGACTATTTATTATACACTTAAAACACTTACCCTTAAAATATTTTGTAGGGATGCCATCATTCTCATCCATTCATTAACCAAACTCTTCTTTTTTCCCTAGAATTCACTTTCCTTGTGTTCTTATTTTCTATAGTCAAATCATATTATTGTTACTCTAATACATTGACTTAGGTTATTCTTTACAAATCCATGAAACAAAGGAAACTAAACAATCTTTCCTCTATGGTATCCATTACCCAAACTCTAGGAAAACTCCTTCTTTATCTTCCTTGGTGACTCTGAGAGTTTGTTAAGCTACAAGTTGTTAATCGTGTTTCTTGAAAACTGATTAGGGATGATCATAATAACATGAAAAAAAATGATTCAAAGTTTTGATGGTGGATAAATATTTACATAGTGTACGAGGTAAAAAGAACATTCCTTTTTCATTTTAGAAAGGTTAGAAATATGGTTTGTTCAGAAAGGGACAAGATTATTCCTTTAAAAACATTTTTAAAATGAAAAAAAATTATAAATTTATTTTAATAATCATTTTATAATAGTAGAATATTATTCCAATCTCTTTTTATAAAATATGCGATTAAAGGAACATAGATTTTTGGCAGAGCAGAGGGTAAAGTCGAGGTTTCTTAAAAAAAATTATAACTATATTATATAACAAAGAGTATAAATAGAGAAACAATACATTAATATATCATGAATAAAAAGTGTATAATAAATTTCATGAAGGTTCTTGAGATATGAATCATAATATTTTATCCAATAAAGTATAAACATAAACAATCTCAAAAAACGATGAGATTATCTCAACAAACACTTATAACATGGTAACTTGGAATCACACTCTCCATGTAAGAAATGGAAATTAAATGAATCTTAAAATATCATGAAAATAATTAATTTCTGGATATAATATGTAAAATGATAGTATATACAACTCAAAACATAATTTAGGTGCATAACAAAACATGAGTCTCAAAGAAGCAAAATTAAGACAAAGCTATTTTATCGATTTGGTAACTTTTGAGGCATAAAACCCATGAAATAAAGATCATAAAATGGGTATGTGAATAACCATAGCATTAATTATAATATTCATAGAGTAAAATTATGGTTTGTTCAAACACTATACAAAAAGAATGAGTGGGGAACATATCATGTATCTCAAGGGAATAAAATGTGAGATGAAATCCCCTTACCATGTGTCTTGACTGTCATCGTACTCATTCAAAACACCTGTATAATATATATAAATTTATTATAAATCTTTTTCATAACCATTTTATTATATATAATAACATATATGGTTTCATTAAGACCTAGTATTTCCCTCTTGTTAATAATCCTATGTTAGTGTTTCACTTCATGTAATATTCGCTTTATTCTTCGCATGTGTCTTAATTTTTTACATCTTTGGTATTTATACTTATAAAATGATTTAAATAATGTAAATACAAATATAAATATAATTTATATAAATTATATGTGTATTATAATAATATGTATAATATATATGTATGAAATAGAAAACTCCGTTCATGGAGACGGTATGTCATATGTACGCATAAACGCTATTTCCATTCAATTTTCATGTTGAAAGAAAAAAATTAATATATACATATATATGTGTGTGTGTATATATTATTAAATTATTTTTATGATATCATATATATCATATATATTCACTAAAATTTTCTTTAATAAAATCCATGTAGTGTATGAATGAATCATATCACTTTGAGGGGCCGTAGTCCAAACATCCTCAAACGAAATTATCAAATCAACACAAAATGGAAAGTAAAAAAAATATATGTTGTAAATATAATAAATAAGATTATATAAATAATAAATATAATATATTACCTACATAAATAAATTTTCCAGAATAATTTCCACCATGAGAGGCAGTCAAGAAAATTGATAAATCATCATTTTGTGAGGCGATAGTACACAATACACGTAAACAATATGTTTGTTACCCAATATATGGAGGTGAGTATAAGTTTAAGTCAAAAAAATATACTAAGATATCATATTTTATTGAGGATACTATTTTTTATACATTCATGGATACCACATACTATTACACAATACCTCTTTCCATTCACATTTCATCTGTAGTCTCTTCGTCATTAGTATTGTAACCATTACTCATAACCCCTCTCTGATCCACTTCAAGAGTTTTTGTCTTGGTACATTGAGTTGAATTATGATTCTTTACTCCAAACTTAAAACACTAAACATTAAATAATGTTTTAGTGAGGCCAAAATTCTCATCCATTTCATTAACCAAACTCTTCAGTTTTCCCTTGAATTCCCTTTCCTTGTGTTTTTATTTTCCATAGTCAAATCATATTCTTGTTACTCTTAGACATTGACTTAGGTGATTATTTACACTTTCATGACATAAAAGAAACCAAATAATCTTTCCTCTATGGTATACATTACCCAAACTCTTGGAAAACTCCTTCTTTATCTTCCTTGGTGACTCTGAGAGTTGGTTAAGGTTTACGTCAATAATCATGTTTCGTGAAAACGAATTAGGCGTGATTATAATAACATTCACTCCAGTGATCATCCCACTTGAATTATAACTAAAAATCATAAATCCCATTTAATATTGTTCCAAATTTCTTCTGGTTCCCTCTATTTACTAATAACAAAATAATAGTGTTGTCCTTACTTATCATAGCATAAATCACATAGTTATAAAAAGAATTACCTACAAGATGTCTATGTAATAACACATTATATAATCTATTAAACCGTAATTTTATCTTAGTTTATTCTTTTCCAAATTATATTTAAATCATTCATGATGATTCAGGAAGGGTTTTTTAATTCCCAAAGCATATCTCTTTGGTAGTGTCAAACAAGGTGTGTAGAAATGCCTATTTTCATGTATCGGATTACCCCAATTCAGGCCCACAACATCTTTTCAGAGTAGTTACCCAAAGGTACATCTATTCTAGATCCACATCCACTTTTAGTATCAAGAAATAGATGTATTTATAGGAATCCACTCACTCTATCCTTTACCAAAATTCCAAGACATTTTCCTAAATGTTGACTCATCATGATGCTTATCCAAGGAGACATCCCTAAAAATAACCTTATAAGTATACCAAGGGTTCTCAATAAAGTTTTCTCATCCATGTTTCAAGTTTTACTAAACCATTCCTTTGATACCAACTATAGTAAACTAGTATTAACATACATGTATATTATAACATCTTAGATGAATATTCAGTACATTACAAAAATACATGCATGAGGACCATAATAAGTTAGTGTCTTTGGAAACAATGACACATAGTCTTTTATATGGGTGAAATATCTTCAACAAATCCCATAAATATCTCCACATTTAGTAGTTCCACCTAAAACCTTTCTTCATATCCTGCGGAAAGGTAACATAAGAAAGCTGTAAGATCAAATGATTCATTAATGTAAATAAGGGACATATATAACCACAATGTTTGAGTATAAGTGTATGATAACATGATAATGAAAATTGAATATCCTACCCTACATATCAAAGATCATATACATGAAGCATGGAATAAATCATAGAAGATCATAAGATATGAATCATATAGAAATAGAGAATTTAAACCATGGATGTATAATATAGGAATAAAGCACCAAATTGCGGAACACACATAAGCATATATAATTATTTCCATACTAGTCAAAGAATTGCTACCAAGTATATATTAGTTGACATGGCCTTTTATTGAAATTGGTTCACACCATGTTCTATTATTTTATTACAAAATCAAGTTCACTCCACATTCTAGCACAGAAAAAATGAACCAAGATCATTTCGAGTTCACGCCCTACAACACTAAACTTACTTCATTTCTCATTTCATCCCTGTAATAAAGAACTGAGTTAAATTCTCATTCCAAACCTATAATACTAAAAAATTAATTTCTAGTTCCAACCCTATAATACTAAATAAAATTCTTTTTTCATTCCAGCCATGTATATTACATGAGATACAATTCTTTTCCAAATACATTAAATTGAGATATAGGTCTCACTCTTCTCATAATAAAATCATAAATGTATCCTCCACAAAATGATAAATATTCATATCATAACCCATTAAATGAAATAGGTATCATAAACAAATAAACATATCATAACCTATAGAAAATGATATAGTTTTCATAATCATTTCATTAGAAGCATAACCCATGAAATAGAAATTGATTTCTAAAATAGATAACCCATGACAATGAAATCGGTTTCATAAATACCATGACATTAAGAATATCCCATTCATATAATTAATATAAATAGACCCTTTAGATCATTGACTTGAATGGACTGAGTAACATCAATAGATTTCATCTTAGATAGAAAGTACTTTTGAAATATTATTCAAAATCTTTTCTTGAGGAAAATATCCTTTATTCTTTGAAAAATAATTTTTAATACAAAAAACCAATATAAAATTATTTTTAAAGAAAATACATTGAAAACTTATAAATATAACTTGATATAATTTTGAAAAAAAAAATTCTTGAAAACTTATAAATTACTCTTCAAAACATTTTTATTTCAAACCACTTTGAAAAATGATAAAAAAAATTTGAAAATGTTTTGAAAAACTATTTTTTAAATATAATTTGAGAGCTTATAAATAAATCTTAAAAAATTTTGAAAACAATTTTCCTTGAAAAAATATAAAATGAACATGACAAAATTTTGAAACCCGTTTTCATTGAAAACTTATAAAATAATGTTGGAAAAAATTGAAAACCTTTTTCTATTAAATTTTATTTTTTAAAAAAAAATTCTTAAAAATTAACCTTTTAACATGAAAAGAAATCTTGAAAGGATTGGTGGTGGATAAATATGTACATGTTTCACAAGGAAGAAAAAATTCTATCTATATGGTAAAAATGCAATAAAAATGCCTCCTTTGGAAAGTGATATGAATATTCCATTGAATGAAATGGTAAATGAAAAAAATGGTACAAATTTCTTTTAATGATTATATGATATTAGTATAATATTATTGGAAACCCATTTTAGAAATCCTTATTTTAAGGAAACACAAATTTCTGACTGAAATGAGGGTAAAGTCGGGATTTATTAACAAAAACATTCTTAGCAATCTTATATACTAAAAAGTAGAAATATGGCAACAATACATGAATTTGACATGAATATACAGAGGATAATAAATTTCATAAATGTTTTTGAGATATGGTTCATAATATTTCATTAAATAAATTATAAACATAAACAATATTGAAAAGAGATGAAATTTCCATAATAATCTTTTATAACTTGGTAACTTGGGATCAACCTCTACATGTAAGAAAATGAAATAAAATTAAGAATAAAATAAATTCAAAATAGGTAACTTCATGATATAACATGTAAAATATAATTATATAAACCTCAGAAAATAATTTATCTATATAACAAAACATGAGTCCCAGAGAAGGAAAATTGAGAAAAATCTATTTTTCCAATTTGGTAACTTTGGAAACCTAAAAACAAAGAAAGAAATATCATTAAATGGATATGTTAATACAAATAAATTTAAGAATAATATAAATATAATAAAATTATGTTTATTACATACCCCACACAAAATTAAAGAGTGTCAAACATAGCATGTATCTCACAGAAATAAAAAGTGAGATGAAATCCCCTTACCTTGTGTCTGGACTCTCTTCATACTCATTAAAAACACTTGTATTATAAATATAATTTTATAATAAATATTTTAAATAACTATATTATTTTATATAATACCATATATGTTTTAATTGTGACCTTATATAACTCACTTGTTAACAATCCTATGTTAAGTTTTCACTTCAGGTAATGTTCTCTTTATTCTTCTAATGTGTCTTAATTTTTTATATATTTGGTCCTTATATTTATAAAATAATTTAAAAAATTTATAACAAGAAAAAAATATAATTTATATAAATTATATGTGTATTATAATAATATATAGAATATACAGTTATTAAATGGAATTCATTGTTCATGGAGTTGGTAGGACATACGTACACATGAATGATATTTCTATTTAATTATCGTGTTGAATAAAAACTAGTAAAAGAAATATATGTGTATATATTATTATTAAATTATCTTTATGATATCATATATATCATAAATATTCCCTAAAACTTCCCATAATACAATCCATGTATTTTATGAATGAATCTTATCGCTTAGAGGGGACGGTAGTCCACATTTCCTCAAATGAAATTATCGTATTCACAAAAAATGGAAGGTAAAAAAGATATGTGTTGTAAAATGAATAAAAATCATAAATAAAAAATAAATATAATATATGATATATAAAAATGTAGTTTTTATCATAATTTCTACCGTGAGAGGTGGTAATGAAAATTGAACAATGATCGTTTAGTGAGGAGGTAGTTCGTCGTACACGTAAACAACATATTCGTTACGCATTAGATAGAGATGTGTGTACGTTTAGGTCAAAAAATAATCAAAATAATAATAATATTAAATGGATAATATTGGTTTTATTATTAAATAATGTAATAATGAGAGTGGAGGGGTTCAAAAAGAAAATAAAAGAAATGACTTTGTAGAAGATGTCACTTCTAAATCAGGAAACTTATTTTGGGTTGTGCCAAAAGACTTCCTTGGATTTACTTCTCTTAAAGGGAAGAATTAAAGGGGTAAGGGAGGGATTTTGGGAATTTTATTGGTAATATATGTTTCAAAAATAATTTTTTTTATAGCAGAGAGGATTGGAGAGTAGTGGTGGCCTTTTAAAGAAAAGGAAAAGGCCTCACTTTAAATGTTTTTTAAATTGTTAGGTGTAAACATTTTCTTACCAAACAAAAGTAATACCACACCAACATAAATCAATAATGGAGGTTTTATAGACATATAATGAACATATAATGGGTTATTGACTAGTTTATAGGTTATTTAGTCTCTTAATATTAAATTTTAGTGCCAAATTAAGCTTAATTTGACCTTAATAGACGTAATTAATTTTAACAACTTTTCTACTATTTTTGGTATAAAAATTTATTTTATCTTTTTATATTATAAATATTATAATTATAAGAATAATTTATGTTAGTTTTTAAAAATTCAATTCACATAATTGAAAAAATGAAAATTAATGATAAGCCCATAGATGGGATGAAAATATAGGATTTTAAAGTAGAAATATTTTCAAATGTTTATTAAGTTTTTATATTCAATTTCATAGTTTAATTGATTCTAATGATATAAATTTTATAAATATAGGTACAATTGGCCTAATTTGTTCTTAAAATAATTTTAAAATATAATATAAAGTTAATAATTATTTAAACAAAAAACAATTTTTAACTAAAATGTAGTATTTTTCAATAATCATAAAAAAAATTGTGTTTCTAAGAAAAAGTACCAAAAATTCATTATAAGCTTATTTCAATATTAAAAACTATAAAATGATGTTTATTTTCTCAAATTAAAATTTGATATGTGTCTAAAATTCATTTTTTTATAAAAGGACATGAAGTGTAGCAGGGTACTGTTGTTGTACTGTAGTAGGTCACTGTAGCAGTACTGTAGCAGCGGCGGACTGTAGTAGCGGCAACACTATTGCGGTAGAGGGACTATAGCAGGGTACTGTTGCGGAGGCGGTACTGTAGCTGCGTGGGTACTGTAGCAGTACTGTTCACGGAGGGGTCCTTTAGGCCAAAAAATGGGCTTTCTAGCCCTGTATGTAGGCCACTTGGCTTGGACCTTCGGGCTATGTAATGGGTCACCCTCTACCCAGTCTAAAAAGGTCTTTTATTTAATAATAAATTAAGGCATCGGCCCCAACCTTTTAAAAAAATATCTTTCATTATCAATATATGTTACTTATTTAAAACCATTATAATTTTTTTTGAAAAGTAGTTATTAATATTAATATCACTATGTTTAATTTCTAGGTTATGATTATATATTTTTAAAAATTATTATAACATGATGATTTGAAGAAACTTAGTTTTGCGTGTAACATATGCCAACTCAATGTTGTGGGTAGCGCAAGGCCATTCAGTATTTTATATAGCACAAGCCAAGTCAGTTTCATTTCAAAGGAATGTTTGACTTAGTGTTTTAATATATATATATATATATATATATATCTGTTTGTGTGTGTGTGTATGTATAACTATTTCCAATGCCGTGATAAATGAAAAATATCAAAAAGTTAAATTAATTCTAAAAACAATAATTCACCTAATCTTAGGGTGTTACACGGTGGGTTCACCTAAAGTTTAATATTAGTGTCTAGAAATATATAAAGGAAACCAAAAGAAAGAAAAATTTATTTAGTTGAAATGATAACCACAAATGAGCCCTCATTGTATGGTATGATATCTTTTTCCCAGTATCTCATCAATAGAGTTACATACTCATGTCATCGACCGATATACTTGATACATCTTTCTTCAACTTCTTGAAATGGACTCATCAGCAAACCATTACAATAAAATTTAACAAGATTGTTCCATTTCAAATAATGATCTGAGATATAAATTCCCATTTATATGTAAGTTTCATGTAACAGTGTGGGATTTTATGAAATATGTTTTTTTTTGAAATAAATTAAATTTCAATAGTAGCTTGTATTACAAGGAACACTAAGTTTTAATCAACCATAAAAAAACTATTAATATTATTATTTAAACAAGATCATTGTTGTGTAGTCATTAAAATTTTCAGAATTAATAGGAAAACCAATATTTCAAATATTTTGTAAAACTTTTCTATATCAATAATAAAAATTTATAAAAAATGATTATTTTTTGGTCAATACATTATTTTTTTGAAAATATTATTTAATAAAAAAATTATTTATTTTTGTGAATAGTAATAAAGTTTTTTTTTGAAAATTTTACAAAATAAATTTGATAATATAAAATTCAATTTTTAAATAATAATTATAAAAAAATATCTTATGGATAAATTTTTGGATTTTCTGAAAATCATAATTTTTAATGGAATAGTGAAAATGAGAGTTTTATTAAAATCACCACATCATTTAACGATTTTTTACAGATTATTTTTTATTTCAATTGGGTTTGAAAGAATAATTAGTTAAATAATTTATCTATTAATACAATTTAAGTCATTTTAATCATTTTTCATATTTAATTTTCATGTAAAAACCTTAAAATCTTTTGAATATTTTATCTTTTGAAAAATGCATTCTCATTTTATCTGCAGGTATAATTTTAAATTAATATGTATACTTATTTAAATAGAATTTGTAAAATTATATTAATAATTTGGATTCATGATCATTCATATTATATAATTTTTTTACTTAGTTTTTTAATACAATAAATAGTCAAAATTGTAAAAAAATTATTACCATGATTATGGTAAAAATGGATTTACCTTGGGTTAAACTGATTAGATATGGGCTAAAAAGGACCCAAAATTTTTCTATTCCCCATTCTATATCCCTATTTTGAACGTATCATGCGATCTATATTGGTTCATTTTGGATCCTTTTTCATGTGAAATACATTGGTACACAATTTTCATTAAAAATATTACAAGTGTGCCACATACATCACTCATAAAACTCCACCTTTTCTCCTCTCCTATTCACAATTCAAAAACCATTTGTTTTGACCAATAACTATATATATATCAGCCTTAACTCCATCCTCTCATCCTATAATCCTTATTTTTGTCATAAATCTGACCTTGGAAGGCTTTGGTGAAAACCTATGTAGGTTACCCGAAGAATAAGTAACGTTCTAAAAGGAGCATTTTTATATTATTTATTCCTCCATCTCATTCAATTATTATTAAAACATGATGATATAATAACCTCAATATATTAAATACAATGAGATTATTTATGTTAAGGTCTTGACCTAAAAATATTTACACTTCCATCAAATATAAAACAAAATCATTATTCATGTGTATGGTGGACTATAATCTCATGAACTAATGTTATGATTTTTCCATCAACACATCTGACAGATGGATATAATGACATATTAAATTGTTTATATGATATTTTTGATATTTATATATTTATGGAATTATTATATCACACATACCTTTTTTTATTTCTATTCCTTGGGAATATGATATTGTCACTCATGTGTAAGGTGGACTACCGCCTCACAAAGCAGCAAGATTCATTCACGATTTACATGGAAGGTAATAAGAATATGTTTAATGAAATTAGGTGATATATATAAAATATAAAATGATATTATAATTTTAATTTGTTATTTACCACTAATTAATACAATCCTTCTAAAAATGGAAACTACGTTCAGGCATATATATGATTTACCACCTTTGTAAATGATATATTTCATTCTATATCTCTAAAATATATTTATTACCATAAATACATATATACTGAATATATATTATATTTATTTAATTTTTAAAATTTGATATATTTTTGAACCATGATCGAATTAGTTGGAAAAAATGTATCAATCAAAACATACAGGAAAAATAAAGTAGTTATAGCCTAAAACTATGTTTTAACATGATATTTGTAATAAAAGTGTAATAAATGGTCATAAGTAAATAATGTATGGTATTATAAAAATATATATACATATTTATGGTTATTTAATAGATATATAATAAACTTATATTTATTATATAGTAGGTTTGAACATGTATGCAAGAAGTTGATACTTATGGTTGTGGTGTTTTGTCTCACTTTTTACTATTGCGAGACACATACCTTATTCACCACATATTTAATATATGTGGTGTATATAATTCCCAAGAATTTATTTAATTATTATTATCTTGAAAATTATTATTATTTACAATTCCATTTTATTTTATCTCTTTCATGGGTTTTATAGTTTAAAGGGAACCAAAACATTAAGGGTCATTTGTCTTAATTTTTCTTTTTTGGGACATATGTTCTATTAGGAACCTAAATTATTTTTTGAGGAATATATACTTCCCATTTGACATTTTTAGTCATTAATATCTATATATTCTGGATATATTATGTTTTATTTGATTTTATTATTTCATGGGGCTAATAATTCAATGTTACCAAAATGGAAATGCTTTTATAATACAATATCATCTTTAATCTGGATTGTTTAAGTTCATACTTATGCAAAAAAAAATTATGATCAATTTTTCAATAACCTCATGAATTGTTTCCTCATTTGGTTATTTCATTATAATAATTGTTTTCCCTTCATTTACCACTCTTTAAGTACCCAATATTTTAAGAGAATGTTTTTAATAAAAATAGTTTGTATTTCTCAATTTTGTCGAAAACTTATTTTTCTTTACGAAACCATATTTTCTAAAAAAGTCATTTTTTTAACATTATCAAAATCATTTATTTAAGAAATTTTTATCCAAGTATTCTATTTAAAAAAAATAACAGAATATTTATTTTATTTTCCAACCAATTCCCTTTTGTAGTTTTTCCTAAAACATGAAAAAAAATCATTGTTTTAAGATGTACATCATGCATGATATTTTCACCTTTATTACCATCAAATTATATTAAATATTCCATTATAATTTTCTAATTTTGTTTTCAAATATAATTATTTCCAAAATGTTCTTTTTTTTATTTTTTGTTTTAAAATTTTATTTTGAAAAATTAAATGATATTTTCCTCAAGAAATGTTTTAAATGGTTTTTTATGATTTTTTAATATGTTTTAAAGTTTATTTTAAATAATGATTTCAAAAAAAATCAAACTGTAAAGTATATTTTACAAAAGAAATTTTATAAATGATCATTAAATATTCTTTTATTTGTTTGTAGACTTATTTTAAAAGAAAATTATTTTAAAAATGTTTTATATTTTTAGAAAATTCAATGTAGAAAAGATAATTTCCTCAAAAAATTCAATGTGTTTAAATATAACTTTATATGTTTCCAAATTAATTTTAAAAGAAAACTATTTTGAAAATATTTTATGTTTTATAATGTTGTTTTAGTGGAATGGCTACTCTTAATTGGAAATTTTTTATTTAATCTTTCAAAATAACTTCCATCTAAGATGAATTATTTCGATATAACCTGTTATTTATTTAGGATATGGTCCAACGAAACAATTATTATTATTTCTCATAATTTTTTTATTTATGATGGAATGATGTTTATGAAACATGATTCTCTTCCACGTTTAATTTATGGATAACTGATTATGAAACCCACGTATTTTTCTATTGGTTTTGTTGTGACAAAATCCTGAAATAATTCTGAAACCTATTTATTTTCTAAAGGATAAACTGTGATGAAAATTTTATGAAACTCATTTCATTTCATGTGTTCTGGTATGATTAATGTTATATAAATCCTATTTCTTTTCATGGTTTCTGATATGGTGAATGTTTTATGATCTTTTGAAACATTTATATATGGTTTTAATTGTGTTTTATTGGTTACATTATAACCAAGGAAAGCGATTATGTTTTAAATGAAGAAGATGGTTATGATATAACCAAATATGGTTAAGACCTATATCTCCTTACAAATAATTGGGTAAATATTGATATCTCATGAGATAAATAGGTTCAGAATGGGGAGTAAACCCAATTTAGTAATGTATTTTGTCCACTATGATATTCTTTGGAGTGAACCTTGAATACAATGATGGTTTGGTAGTGAACCCACTCAACAATATTTGTTTTTTAAATGACCATTTATTATTATGGAAAATAATTTCTATTCTTATGTGTATACAAAAAATATATTCCTTATGATAATATAATGTTCTCTTGTTTTATGTTCTTTCATTCCATTATGATTCAAGTCTTATTAAATTTTATGAATTATACCATTACTCAAGTTTATAATATATAATACGAGGGGTATATTTTTTAATTTATATTATAATGTTATCATACACTTATGCACATGATATGATTATTTATCTCCCTTGTTTATAGTTACTGAGCATCTGAGCTCACCCTTTCTTTTCTTTCATTTCACCCATCCATGAATAAACGATTTATGTAGGGTATGTCTAAGAAGATTATTATGTATAAAGATAATTAAGGGATATTTTGAAGATATTTCATGAAATAAGAAGATTTGGTGTCTAGTATCCAAATAAATTATACCTTTACAATCCTTAGGGATGTGTTTTTTAATTTATTGAATTTTAAACTCAAAGAATATAATATCTATGTACGATAATTTTGGGTCATTATAGTTGTTATTAGAAGATTGGTTTAGTTATAATTTGGAAACTAGAATGATAAAACTTGAGTATAACTCTAAAGATATTTCTAGGGATTAATATATAGATGAATCAAAGTATAGGAAAATTTCATTCATTTTTTTTAAAAGATTCTTGGAGTATTTTCCAGGAAATTACATCCCCCTATAGATACTATAATTTAATGTGGATTTAACAACAAGTAAGTTAGAGTAAATAACTCTAAATTATCAAATTGATCTAGACTTGATCGTCACCTAGTGTGTGATAACATAACTTGTTTCATACATGGTTGGGTAATCCATAGGGATATGCTTTAAAAATTCACAAATACATTATGAACCACCAAGAAAATTTTGAATAATGACCATTAATGACACTAGTTAAGCCTAAAGTTTCATATACTGAAAATAAGGTTTCAAGATTTATACAACCTATAATTATATTTTCATGATTATGTGGGTTTCTCACTGTTATAATAGTTTCTCAAAATATTCTTTTTGTTTTTTTCAATGTCTATAACTATTAGGAATTATGATAACCTTGAATTTGATGGACAATTCAGTTTATATGAGAAAAAAATTAACTGATGACTAAACATAAATATTTTTTATTATGGATAATCATATATCGAGATATATGATAAATAATGCGAACATCGATGAGATTCCTAAAGTATAAAATAAATAAATGTTGAAATTTTATGAAATTTTATGTTGTAATAGATACATAGGTAAAACTTTCAGGTTATTATGTCTCTAGAAGGTATGTAGTTGATCCTAGAAGACTAAATCAAATGGATGGGAATGATTTATCTTTGTGGAAAAGAATGTCATAGAGTGAAAAAATGTCAAGGAATTCAATGTTTTATGTATAGAAACATGGGAATTTTATAATTAAATGCCTTTAATGAAAAATAAAATTATAGACCAAGTTTGCACTAACTCCATGTAAATCAATGAAGTTACAGGAAAGAAGTATTTTTATATCAGGATTCAAGAATTATGTTTTATAAGTATTTTTTTCATAAATGGTATTTTTATTTTAATAATCATGAAACATATCAGGATTATGTTAATTTAAGGTGAATATATTAATCCTTGTAGGATTAATATAAGGGATATATAAACCACCATGGTATTATGAGTTTAATGCTTATAATAAGTTAAATGCATTAGACACATATTTTGATTTATTATGTGATGGGATTTTATCAAGATTAATCATATTTTGGGTGACATTTATGGAAGTACTACCCTTTGGTTTTATATATGGTATAGTAGAAAAAATTATTTTAGGTTGAATTAATTTATATTTAGAGGTGTTAGGATTAAATTTATTGGTGACCTTTAGGGTTTATATTATCTTTTATGTAAAGGTAATTATGAGATATTTCAATTTTATAATTTTTTAGGACCTTGTTAATATTATTTTGTAAAAAACATGACCAATATGTCGGGTGAAAAATTGATTCACCTGATGAGGAAACGGGTCTTGAACCCATAACTAAAATAAGATAAGGGTATAAGCCCTTCCACTAGACTACATGAGCGATTATTTCTTGTATAATAACATGAAAAGAGATATTATTGATTATGTATGTTAGTACTCGGTATATTAGTAAGTTAAGGCTGATAGAAAAAATTATATGGGGATTCTACAACCATTATCCATACAAGAATATAAATAGTAAAAATCATTAAGGATTTAGTAAATGGGCTCTCTAAAAAACTAAATGTAACAATATTGTATGGGTTCTACATGATTTCCTAACAAATTCATTATACTTCATCACTATAAGAGACTATTTCTCTATAGTTCAGCATACCAGAATATGCATTAACTAAGTAGTAAGGATTCATAGAGTAACACAATGAATTGTATATTTCTGGGATCTAAGTTTTACATTTTTGGTAGAAATATTCATTTTTATTGGGATATGGAGATATCTTTTATGACTACATATCACCATTGGAAATATGGTCACTCTGAGAGAACTATTCAAACCCAATTGGATATGTTATGATCTTATGAAGCCCTATATGGAAAGAAGTGTATAATTCCAATGTACTAAGGTGATGTTTTATAAATAAATCTATTGGGACATGTGTTAGGTGATGAAATGGTATATAATGTTTGATCTATACAAGAATACATAAGTAAGGTTATCAGAACTTTATACTGATAATTGATGATTTAATCTGGAATTTGAAGCTGGCGAGAAGGTGTTTCTAATAATTTTTCTATCATAGAAGTTAAAGATATTTTTGAGAAGGGAAAAAAAACCAAGGTATAATAGTCTTTTTTAAATTTTTTATTATATAGGGATGGTGCCCTATTGGTTAGTGCATCCACCAAACTCTCTCAAGTTCATGATGTGTTCCATGTATCTCTAATGAGGAATTACATACCTAATACATAATATTTAATAAACTCAAATATTATAATCTTGTAGAAGGATGTTTATTATGAGGAACAACCGGTGGAGATTCCGGATCAAGCAGAGAATGTTCTAAGAAATAAGGCAACTCACCTGGTCAAAAATTTGTGGTGAAACCACCAATTTGAAGAAGCTATATGGGAAACTGAGAATATGATGAGGCAAAAGTATCCTCATTAGTTTGTGTCAGAGTATTGATATATAAATCATGGAATTAATTTTAAAAGGAATAGAATTTAAAACTCAAATATTTTATGAAATATATATTTTATCAATAAATTAAATTTCTTTGATATCCTTTGTTATAGGTAACATCGATTTTTAACGAACCATGAAAAACAATTACTATAATAATTTTAACAGGAATTTTTTACCTTGATGTCAAAAATATAGGAATTAATAATAATTAATTAATTTTAAATAATGTGTATAATGTTTTTATATAAATAAAAATTATTGTTAAAAATACATAATTTTTACTAAAGTATTTATTTTTCTGAAAAATATTATTTTCTCTAAAAATTGTTTTTTATTTACGTCTGTAAACAATAATAAAATTAATTTTTAAAAACATTAAAAATAAAATTTGACTTCATAAAATTAATATTTTAAAATCATCATGAAAAAATTATATTATGGTGAGGTTTTTGGATTGTTATTAAAAGATTTATTTTTTAATGAATAGTGAAAAATTCTGAATTGTAATGAAAACTGCCTAATTGTTATTACAATTTCTGATGTAACTTTTTATTTTACACTGGGTATAAAATTTAAAAAAAAAATTAATTATTAATCCCATTTACTTAATTTTGTTTATTTTCATTTTGAATTTTTATATAAAAACTTTTTAAACTTTTGAACATTTTCTCTTTAGAAAATCATTTTCTCATCATGTCTGTAGGTTTAATTTTAAATTAAAATTTTACAATTATGTTAATGGAATTTAAAAATGTGGATTTTATATTTTAATAATCATAATTTATAATATCTAATAAGAAAAAATAATAATTTTACTATAATGAATAGTAATAATAGTAAAAATTATTTACCATGATTAATGTAAAAATGGGTTTATTGGGGGAGATAATAAGATATGGGTTAAAAATGACCCCAAAATTTTCCAATTACTTTTATATAGTCATATTTAGTCCTCATTGTTTCTAAGTATCTATATTATCCTTTTCTCTCCTTTTTTTAGGTGAATAATGTGCGTACACCTTTTCTTTCAAAAAATTATAAGTGTTCCACTCGCCTCACATATAAAATGTCACCCCTTCTCCTCTCATCTTATCTCATAAAAAACTTTTTAATTTAGATAATCCATAAAAACCCTCCTTTACGTTCATAATATAATCCTATAAGCCTTTTTTCCATAAATCCAACCTATAAATACTTTTTGAGAAAACCTAACGAGGTTACCCAAAGAAGAGGTAATGTTCTTCGATGAGTATTTTTATTTTATTTCATACTCAAAAACCTTTAATTATTATTTAACCATGTTGATATAATAAAAAAATTATCTTACATACACTAATATGTTCTCATTTGAAGTACGTGATCTACAACCATCCCCACTTCCATTAAACATGATACAAAATCATCATTCGTGTGTATGGCAGACTACTGCCTCACAAACCGATGTTATTATTTTTTTCATAACCACCTATCACAGGTCATTATAAATATGTATTTAAAGGTTTTATATGAAATTTATGAAATTATTAGTCATCTAAAATTATAATATCGTAAATAAAATCTTACATTCCATTCCTTGATCATACAATAACGTCACTCATGTATACAGTGGACTACTGCCTCATGAGGTGATGTAATTCATTAACACTTTACATGGAAGGTGATAAAGATTTTTTAAGTAAAAATATGTTATTAATATGACATAACAATTATTTTTTAATTGTAATATATTATTTACATTCATTTTTTAAAATCATTATAGAAAATGGAAATAATGTTCATACATATGTACATCTTATCATCTCCATAATTGTTATATTTATTCTCCTATCTATAACATTTATAGATTACTATAGATACATATATATTGAATATATATTATATTTATATCATGTTTAAAATTTTTGAAATTAAGGATCCATTATAAATATAATAGGACCAAAAAATAACAAATAAAAACAAACACGAAAAACAAAGTACCTGTTGCCCAAAATGTGACTTTAACATGGAATTCTTAATAATTGGGTTATAAAGGTTACTATGTAAATAATACATGATATTATGTATATATATATATTTTTTGTTTTACTTAATATTTTTATAATCACTTGTATAAATTATATAAGAGGTTTGAACAATTTTGAAGGAGATCAAGACCTAAGGTAACATATTTCAATCTTACTTTTTTACTTCTCTGAGATATATGCCATATTCCACACCTATTTATTATATATAGTGGATATAATAACCTTGAATGTATTTTAAAATGATTATTTAAAAATAGTTTAAATTTAAATATCCATTTTAGGATTCCTCTTTTATGTATTTTAAAGTTTAAATGTTACCAAAGGAATAAGTGAATTTTGTCACAATTTTCCTCTTTGAGACATGTGTTATGTTATGAACCTATCATAATTTATGGGGTTTATATAAATCCAATTATATAATTATATCTTTAATATCATTTTATTCGTGATATTTTATTTTTAATATAATTTTATTCATTCATGGTTCTTATTAATCAATGTTACCAAAGTGGTAATGGTTTAAGGATGCAATCACTTCATTTATAAAGATTATTTATGTTTATTCTTACTATGATTAAATATTATGATCCATATATCATGAAATTCATTAATTATTTCTCCTATGGTTATTATATTAGAATACATAATTTCCTTTTATCTTCCTCTCTTTACGTACTCGAGAGTTAAATTGGTGGTTTTTAAGAAAAATCATCTTTATTTGACTCTTTAGTTGAAAACATATTTTTCTTATAAAACCATGTTTTAGGAAAATATTTTAAAACAAAAGTTTTTAATTTTATCTAAATGATTTATTAAATACATATTTCCAATTTTTAACTTTTTACAAAAATAAATATAATAATTTATATATCATTTTCCAAATATTTCTCATTTTTCTTTTACTAAAAATGTGGAATAAATCTTTGTTTTAACCTATGACATGGGAAATATTTTCTACCATCTTTACCAAATCATTATTTTAAATATTCCTTTATAATTTAAAATTTTATTTCCAAATAGTATGAATTACAAAAAAAATTATGAATTTTTTGTGTTAAAAAGTAATTTTCAAAAAATAAAATCCATTCTCCTAAATAAATGTTTTAAATTATTTTTAAATATTCTTTAATAAGTTTCCAAGGTTATTTTCAATGATCATTATATTTAAAATGTTTTATGTTTTAAAAAATATCAAAGTGTAATGTATATTTTCCTCAATAGAATTTTTAAATGATCTTTAATGCTAAATTTATATGATTCCAAAGTTATTTTAAAAGGATATGATTTTGAAAATGTTTTCTATTTCGATATATTTTTCTTAAAAGTGTAAATGATATTTTCTTCAATAAATTTGTTGAGTTATCTTTTAATATTCCTTTATTGTTTTCCAAATTTATTATCAAATAAATGTGTCCGTAAAATTTTTTTTGTTTCCAAAAAAATCAGAGTGGAAGGATATTTTCCTCAATAAATGTTTTAACTAATCATTCAAAATCATTTTCCATATAAGAAGACATATTTTTATGCAACCTATGTTTTACTGCGAATTTGATCCAAGGAAACCATTCTTATTAATTATCTAAATGGTTTATTTTTATGATGATAATATTTTTATGAAACCTTTTCTCTTACAAGGGTAATATCATAACAAAATTATTTTTAAACCCACTTATTTTTCTATGGGTTATGATTTAATGAAATGATGAAATGATTATGAAACCTATTTCTTTTCTATATTTCATTCTATGATGAATTTTTTATGAAAAAGATTTCTTCTCATAGTTCCTAATATATTGAATGTTTTATAAAGATTATTTATTTTCATATGTCATTATATGATGAATGTTTTATGATCTTGTAGGAAATGTATGTATGGTTTTCATTATGTTATGGTGGTTATGTTATATCAAAGGATGGTGGTTATGTTAAAACTAAGAAAAATTGTAACGTTGTAACCAAATACTTGTGGGACATATATCACCCTCCAATGCATTGGTTAATTATTTACATATCATGATCTAAATAGGATTGTAATGAGGATTGAACCCATTTAGTAAAGGACTTTTTCCACTATGATCATCATGGGAGTGAACATTTACTACTAAAATAGTTTAGGGAGTGAACTCATTCCACTAGGAGAGTTTTGGAAATGATAATTTACAAATAAAGAAATGATTTATATAGTTATGTGTATTCCAAAAATCTGTACATTATTCAAATGTTATGTTAACATGGTTCATGTTATGTGATTCCATTATGATTCCAATTTTATGAACTGCTAAGATTTATGACATGACTCAATTTTATAATCTATGATTTGTAAGGTATGGTTTTTTATGTTATTCTAATGATCTAATACACTTATTATCAAGTTATGATTATGCATCTCCCTTGATTACCCTTACTCAGAATCCAAGATCACCCTTTCTTATGTATCCTTTCCCCATGTGTTGAAGAAAAGTTTTAAGTAGGTAATTTCTAAGAAGATTACATTGAGGGATGGTTTATGGGAGATGATGAAGATCCCCCATGAAATAATAATATTTCATGTCTAGTCTCCAAAGGAACTATACCTTTACTGTCCTCAATAATTTTTTTTGTGTAATATAATTAATATTAATCCCAAATATATAATATCAATGTATGATAGGTTTGGTTCATTTTTTTCATATCTTTATTTGAATTATTCATTAATAACATATTACTCTTCATGAACCCAAAGAACACAACTTTGTTTTGAAAAAATATCTTCATGTTTTAAGATATTACATATAAGTACTAAACCCATGATATATATTAATAATAGTCTTAAAATATAGGGATGAATATACACATTTAATAACAGAAGTATCCAATGACTTGTAACATATGGAATTCTTAATAGTGGGTTTATCGACATAATTTATCATATTAGAGGTCACCAAGTGAAAAAATCCTGAGACGAAGTTTCATCCACTTACGAGTACTCTTATGTTGTATTATATATCATCTACGTCCCATAATATGAATTCACATGACTATTGGACTATGTTTAATAAAATAATCATTGCATTGTATGGTTTCTATCATAGCAGGGAACTACTTATGACCTTTTCAATGTGACAACTACTCAAAGACATTATCACATTAAGGCTACATAGAACAATTATTATATGGTAATATATTAATAAATATTCACTTATTTAAATATATATAGGATATGTAAAGTAAAAATTAATTAGTTCTAGGACACCAACAACAATAATGGCTATATGAAATAGGCCAAACAATAGTTGTTTTTTTATATATACATTTAATAGGGGCTCTGAAAGTTGAATTTATCTCAATTAACATTTTAGATGAAATTTTTCATATCTAGACCAAAATTTTTAATTAATATTAAAAATATTAAAGTGTATAAAATAATTATTATTAATTATTATTTAATATTAAACACAAAATAGTTATCAAAACTATGTTATCAAAAACACACTCAAATATATATATATATATATATATATATATATATTCAACACATACATAAATATATATATATATATATAAATTATAAAATGATACCTTATATCGAGATAATATTTAAATAAAATTGTTGACCCACATATCTTGAGGTCCTCCTTTTTAAATTTATAGAGTTACTTCATCATTCTTTTTAACGCCACTTAAACCACATGCCATTATTTTTTAATTTATTTCACTATATATATGAGGATGTAAAGTCTTCAACAATGGCCTCTGCACCAATAAGAACTTATAAAAAGGTAATATATCATTATTTGAAGAAAAAATAACATTTTGGATAAGAATTTTGATGAGTTTGTTGACTTTTAAAAGATACCAACATCTTTAACATGAATTCAAGAGGATAATGATGACCAATATATAAACACAATTCAAACAATATGAACTAATCATGAAGTATGGGTTTTTAAAAACCATATTTCAATATAGGTAATATGTTGTAATATATTTATAACATTTAATGTATAATATTATCCCAATATTTTTTTATATTATTTATTTTGAATAGTTTTTATTTTATATGTATTTAGTTTAAAATGTAACTATTCATTTTTAATTTTACTTTTATATATTATTTTGATTAAATAAAATTCATATGTATGTTATCATGTTATTATATAATAAAATCATTGAAATTATATCATTTTATCTTATAAAAATTTTTCAGTAACTGAATTACATTTTACACAAGAAAATTTAAACTGCTCAAATTATATTATTTTACATTCTTTTTTAAATGTTAAAAATATTTATTTACATACATGAGAGTATTATTATTTTAGATATGAGACGTTTTTAAAAGTATATATTAAACCCAAATTTATTTTATATTATTTTTGTTGTCAATAAGAATCAAAGGAATTATGGGAAGATACATGATTTAAATATATTGATGATTAATTTCATAGAAGTTGTTTATATGTTCCCATGGTCGATGAGAAGAATAATGGAGTTCCCAATTAAATTTATTATTAGATACAATTAATTTTGTATAATATTTAGGATTTTTTTATCCTATGTCTTAGAATTGTCACTCATATAACCATTCCCTTTTTAGGTAAAATTTTTACACGCTTGAGTTACTACCATGAAATATTTTGAAAGAAGAATTTACAAGAATTTAGAAAGAATATAGTATATTATGGAGGTTTTATTTGTGTTCCAAAAAACAAAAAGGATGAATTAATCAATTAAATACTCCAACCCAAATCATATCAACCACCCTAGGATCCTGGATATCATGAAGACACCAAGAAAAAGTCAGATATGGGATCCAACCTTTAGTGGCATGGTAAATAAAATAACGAACTGTTGTTAGTTGGAATTGTCTCAAGGAGGGTAAACATATTGTGGGGTATAATAGTGACTTACTAGGATGGTGGGTGCTAAGGGATTCACTGATATCTTGGTCTATTTTCTATATGGGATATGAGAAATCTATGAACTTTTCATCATTTTTCCATGTATTTAACCACAATAATAATACATTATTACATATCACCTTGTACCCTGAACCATTAGGGATAACGCATTTTATTTTTATTTATACATCTAAAGGTTAAGGTTGGGAAACTTGTAAAATCGATAATTAGGATGACATAATCATGAGAGGATCCTCAAGAGCAGAAGAAGTGTATATTGAAAGTCATGTAGATTTTATATTCAAATGATCTTTGTATTAAATGTGAGTTATACTAATTCCATAATAAGAAGAAATATAAGGTTCTTGGAACATGAGTTTGTATGAAATATATGAACCATTTATGAAAGGAATGTTTCATATGAAAGTGGTTTTTCTTATATGAGATCCAGAAGATGTTTTTATGAAAGGTCTCATTGTATAAAACATAATTTTGTATCAATGTAAACTATTATATAGATGAATATTTTTATATGAGGTGAAATATCATATGATAGGAATTGAAATTTCATTTTAAATGAGAAATTATATTTGAAATAAATTCTTCATATAAAATAACATAATATGAGGGATGATCATTGGAAGAGTAATTCTACTTGTTTAGAAGAGTCATATATTTTTGATAAGTACAAGCTATCAAAAAAGGGTGCCCTGAATTTAAAATAAAAGTGGGTTTAAGAAACTAATATAAATAAATAAATGTGAAAATGAGATATTTAGAATTCAATTATCAAAATTTTATGATGATAATGATTCTCTCTTATAGTTCAAGAAGTGTTTAATCCTAAAAGATAATTATAAAAAAAAAATATGTGCAAGGTTCTATATGTGTATTAGGATGTAAGGTGATCGATGTGAGAGTTTTGATATAAAGAAATCAACATATAGATATCTACTTCTGGATATCATCATATATTGATTACAACATAAGGAGAAACCAAGAGTATAAGGAGTTTTTTATGAAGTGGCTTTTGTATAGATTTATAAATAGATGGAGTTTCGGAATATCAAGGGAAGGAAAATAAAATAACACTGAGTCTCCAGATAGAAATAAAAAAATTATTAAGTATAAATAAGTTTATGATATCTTTAATGTCATGAAGAATAATTCATTATCTTAAGGAATTTTATGATGAAGAAAAAAAATTAGGACTAAATATTCTGGGGTTTTAAATGCTAAGATATATAGTAGTTCAAATTTTTAATAGATGGAGAATAATATTAAGTAGGATTAGTGAATATAAATGTGATGTAAATTAATGATGAATCGGTAAACCCAATTCTACAACCATAATGTATATTTTTCAAGATGAGGGAGAAGGGAAGGTGTAATTTTAGTACTTCATTAAGGGGTCATTCTAGAAACTGAAGATCAATAAAAAGAATACGGAATTATCCATCCTTGTTTTTTAATAATCATACTTTGGTTAAGTAATTATAGAAAACATCCTACAAGTATTTTATATTATATAAGAATAAATATGTATGATACGAAACATCTATTAGTGTAATTTGAGCTAGTATTGAATATTTATACATATCCAATAATTTTATTAGATTATTTGTTTCAAGAGAATACTGGATATGATTTTCAAACCACATTTCATTAAGAGTAGGATAGATCTGATATATCTATAAATAATGTTGGAGGATATTTCATACTTTATACCTGGTCAGTACCAAGATACAGTGTTTGAGTTTATACCCTTTCCCAGGATTATATTGATAATGAGAAGAATGTTTTGTGTGCATGGGAAAATAATAATTGTACACCAGTATCATAGTCTTCCTAACATATATGACCCCTGTTAGCAAACCTCGATGTTCTCATTCCGAATATTTCATTTTTATATTGTCATGTATTCCAGAAAAGGGAGAGATAAAGAAAGATATAAATCCATTCACTTAATATGTTTATATATAATAGGGTATAAAATATTAAATTGGATTAACAAAACTATAATTACCCCTCCTCCCTACATTAGTTTTGGGAACATCCCATTATGATCCTTTCAATTCATATTAGGTCAATTAATTCCTCTATTGTAGTCTTATGTTTCATGGTTTATATTTTTTTTTAATTTTCTCATCTAATGAAATCATGGGATAAAAACTTTGAGGAATTATATCTTCTTCTGATTATATTACCATATATTCTAAAACTCAAAAGAATTAAAGGATAAATTTTTTAAAAAATAAGACTTCCCTCTTATTAAATGTGGATGAAAATCCTTTTTCATCATAATATTATCAAGAAAATATAATACCTTGCATGAATATTGATTATTTTGTAGAAAATATAGTGGAGAGATTATAGATAAAACTTATACATCAAATAAACCAATTATTTTACATTGAAATGAGTTTATAATATATTGTTTTCTAGATAGATCCACCGATAAACCAACTATAAGTAGAGAATACTTCATCCTACAAGAATTTCTAGAAATATCATATAAAGAATCATATGCTTATATGATAAATATTAAGAAGGTTTCACCTAAATATCTAGATGAATTTACTTTTATATATTATAAAGAATTATATGAGGAGATTATCATCTTTAAAGAATATTTGGAGATAATAAGTAATATCTTGTATTTAAAGACTTTAATGTGAAAAAATATCATGAACCCATTAAATAAAATAGTAGAAAGAAATTTTAGATTGAAAATAAAGACTCACAAATGGAAGAACTTTTTCAAGATGAATCAACAAAAAAAATTCTTTTAGAAGGATAAAATAATAGATATAAGCCTTAAAAATAATTAAAATTATTACTTTGATGTTAAATTCAATGAGTAAAGTCTGAGGAAAATAAGATAACAAAAATTAACACATTGATATTCAAAAGAGATAAAACGAATGAATATCATGGGAAGTATGTTTATTATATAAAAATTGATTTTTAAGAAAAATAAAATACATAGAATAAAAGAAAAACCTTATAAATATGATTTATCTTAAAATTAAAGTTTTATTAGTGAATCTATAAAATGTTCATGCAATCTCTTCAAATGTTTTCAAGAGTAAAGGTGTCACCATATACACAACAAAAAAGGATCGTAGAAATGAGATATTTCTATATGGTGGAAAGATTATCCTAAATTATTCCCTTGAAACTATTCAATAAACTCAATTAATAAGTTACCAATCACATCTATGAATAAAGATTACACAAATTCTATTTTTATGAAAAAATCATGTTTAAATTCAAAATATGTACAAATTTGGATGAGATCAAACGTGTAGGTACCCAACCCTATATCCAAGGATGTTAAAAGAATGTATAAAATTATTTATTTTTCAAAATAAATCCCAAATAATGGAATAAAATTCCCAAAAATAGTATCTGTATAAATATGGAAATCTTGTTGTTCAAAAAAGGAAACCATGGTTTTTTGGTAATTTTTACCTATAATAGATCAATCATAAGGATTAAAATTTCTTGAATAATATATCCCTTATTAAAATATGAGTATTACCCATATCAAGGTGTATTAAGGATAATAAAAAGTAATTAGTGTAGAATATTGAATAAATCTATCTTTCTCAAACTATTTTTAAATATATTATGAAATATATGAACATCCCAACAAAAGGGATCATGGAAATGGTGAATTCATGACCAATATATATAATAAAGTTTATAAATGTTATTAAATATATAATAATAAACATTATAAAGAGAAAGGAAGGTAAGAAAATTTTAAAGTCTCATTTGGATTATAAGAAAATGTATCCTTTCTAAAGAAAATCTATGAAACCCAAGAAGAAATATTAACAAAATATAGTATTGTTTATTTTATGAGATAAAAAAACATCATGGAAAATTTTAAACAATACGTGGGGGTGGATGTTATAAGAGGAAATATTAAAAACAAGTAAAATAGTATTAAGATAGTAACAGATGAACTTCCTTAGTGAAAATAATATATTGAGATACTATATTGATGTTCTAACAAAGAGGTCTATGGTTAAAAAGTATGATGGATTATCCGAACACCTAACATGGAAAGGAAAAGGAAAATGGTTTATTCCAAATTAAATTATGTTTAAAAAGAAAAATTGGATTATCCGCAATAAGAGGGAGCTGAACATCATGAGGGATTGTAAAAATATTGAAGGACAACACCTTATGAAGTGTTCTGTTGTAGGGGAAAGAAGGTTGGGAAAATCACAAAAGATTTTCCAAAAACAATAGTATCCCAATAAGATATCATTAAGAGAATGAAAATTACCACAAATGTTGAATGATCCTTGGTGGATCATATTAAACAAAATTCATCACAAATAGAGAGAAGTAAGTGATCCATGGAACTCAATCAAGTTATGAAATCCAGAATAGTTATAAGGAATATTTCCCTAGAACATAATGTAGAAATAAAGTATCTCGGTTGATTAAATATTTTCAGGCTTGTTTCCCTCACTAATAGAGATTTAGGTTCTAATTTCTTCCCTTATCATTTTTTTTATTTTTTGTGCACTCATAGTAAAGAATTGAAGGCGAATCTCATTCTAAATAGATAAAAAATCAGAGAAATATATAGGAATTACTATTCGAGATATGATGAAAGTCACCATAATTATATGATTTATGAACTTTTACTATAAATTAAAACAGAATAAGATATCTCCCATGATTAAGTGGATATAGGGATAATCATTTAATGGATATGTTATTCAAATAATATTCTAGAAGGTTATAATTCCTGCAAATATAAATTCTAGAAATTCCTTGATAACGCATCCTTTAAATGTTATGTGTGGATATTCTATCATCCTTGGATTTCAATAATAAATTCTAATATTAAGGGAGAATGTTTTTATTAAATGATAAAAATATGAGGTTGTTTGAAAATATATCATTGATAATTTTGAAAACATTCTATATGCGTTTTGAATGTTTTTGGCTTCTGTATTGTGATAAGTGAAGGATCTTAGGTTGTAATTCATATTATTACAATGTTATCGATTTTAATACTAGTTTTATCATTAATACATATATAAAACCCCTTAATGAGTCATTTCAAGTAATATTAATTGTTATCAAGTTCATTTTTTAATAGATAACATTGTTGTCTTAATCAAACACTCTTTCTTTCTACACCAAGCATGACTCATTTGGACATTAATTGAAATGATTCATGACTCATTTATCATGTATGAAGTGACACAATATTATCCCATAAAATTAATATTTATTATAAACAAGGGTGAGTGATGAAAATGATTGGATTCAATGAGAAAATGGGGAGAGATATATGATGATGAATAATTGGTTTACATATGATGAATGAGGATAAAAAATTGGTTAACATGTGATTAATGAGGATAATTAATTGATCAACATATTGGCATGGAATTTTCTATGTGGTATCGACATTAAATAAAAATTTAGCAATTTTTTTACACCCCAATATTTCACGATAGGTTTCTTCAATAACTTGTGTTGCATGCAACACCGAGTTCGAGCACACTATGATCTATAAAACTAGCATTTTAAAAAGTAGTTATAAGTATTATTAATGCTGTTATAGAAATTTATAAATTCTATTTTCCAAAGTAAAATTCATATTTGAATTTAAAATATCGAAATTATCCAAGGAGAATGTTTCGTATCTTTCTAAAAAGTCTCACTCTTTGATGAATGGTGAAAAAATATTGTAATGTTGTTAAAAACAGACATTTTCATTTAAATAAATATTTTAATTTAAATTGATTTTAAAGTCACAATAGATAAATAATAAATATATTAATCCAATTTAAATCATTAGAACCATTTTTATAATAGCATTAGATATAAAAATTTATTGAACTCCTGAATTTATCTTTTACCCGCCTTCTTGCAACATCTTCGGGATTGGAACTAATCATACTTTTACCACTTATTTGAATTTAATTTTTCACACATTATTTTATCCGAAATGAAAACTTTTTTTTAATTGGATGAAAATAATTTTTTTTTGAAAGGTAACTTTTCAATTTTATTTAACCCTGTTATAGTTAAATAGGGTAATTAAAGGTAAAACTAATATTATAATGATGTAAAGAAACCCCAACACTTTTCCTAATCTCCTTTTAAAAGTTTTTTTCTACTAAATTAAACCTTAATTAAAAATTATTATCCTTTTTAAGCCACATATGTTAGATTAAGAAATAAATAATATTTTATTTAAAAAATAGTTGAAATGTCATGTGAATATTTTAATAAATGAATCATTTTTAAAATGGAGTCAAACATAAGATAAATTAGAATATATTTAGTATTTATAAAGATGAAAAATTTATCTAAATCATGATAGTTTATATATAATTTTTAGACATCAAGTAAATAAATTAAATGGTGACACAATGATAATACAGTAATTTATATATTAAAGTAAGATTCCATTAAATGGTATTAATAATATTAAAATAAATATAATTATAAACATTTAATGAAATAAACTAATTTTTTATATGAAATCCACATATTTGTGATGATTTAATGTACTTTCTTAAAATTAATAATGTTTTTATTATTTTATTAAATTTAAAATAATAAATAGTGTAAAAATTGGCATATATGAGATTTTAAAATAAATAATATTTTAGTAAATGATATAAAATTCATGAAAACATTATTTCTTCCAAAAAAACTAGTATAATGTTAAATATTTCATTAAATATCAAATTGGGGTTCTTTTATAATTTCATAGTAACTCAATTAACCCTATTCTGTAAAAAGACATGTTGTCACGGTAAGAGATCAATTGTTTAACTAAGGGTTAAAACCAAAATATAAAGTTAATTTTATGACCTAAATATATCTAAAATTATTATTTTGAGAGGATTTCGACCCATACTCCTACATGCAACCAATATTTTTTCATTTTCTAAAATCCGGTTTATGGGTAACCGGTAACCATTACAATATTTAAAAACGTCACCCAAAAACATTCCACCTTCAAATTAAAAATTCAAACATCAAAATTCCAGATTCAAAATTCAAAATTCAAAATTCAAACCAACTTCCCTTATCAATCTTGAGCCACCAACCACAACATGAATACCCATCGTGTTTCAGAAATCCATCGTCCATCATGTAGAGGCCTGACCACGTCAGATTGTCACGCCACTACCCACTACCATCTTCGTTCTCAATGACACCGCCAGTCTATCCACATAGACGACATCCTCATCATTGATGCCCACTACCACAACACCACTGAACACCAACATCCTCTCCATCTCCATCCAGCAGACAATCATGCCACAAATAGGATCCATCGAACTCAAGGATGAACAAAACCAACAACCACAGATGCAGAAAGCTCCACTGAAAACATTAAGGAAGAAACACATAACAAAATCTGACGAACAAAAATAAATCCCTATAATCATTGTCGAATTCACAACTGATGATCGCCATGAGGAACGATAACAAGTACCAAATACATCCTCAAAGGAAGAAACCGAATGAATGATGAACTGGAGAGATCCACCATAGGACGTGCTGCTAAGGAATAAAGAACAACTGTCAACTTCAAAGAATACCTTCCTTTAGGACCGACATTACACCGAGCTGGCTTGACATAGACCCAAACAACATTGACACCTCGCGTTGTTAGGATGGTATGTGAGTATGATATACTCTATAATAAAAAATGTAGGATCGAATATATAATTATGAGATGCTCAAATACAAGAGGGGGTGAATTGTACTTGTTAAAAATCCATAAGGAAATTTTGCATAAACAAAATTCACAGTACCTCAAAGTTCTAAAAACTTGCTTGATTCTAGAAAAGTGATTCTGAAAATGAAACTTAACAAAAGTTTACACCAACTATGACTCTACCTTAGAGCGTATAGAATCTAACTAAATTAGAGTACAACTAAGGATGTATAAGAAAGATATACTTTCCTTAACAATACAAAATGCAGCGGAAAACAAGTAGTAAGACTAAAAGTAAAAAACAATTACTCTTTTAACCCAAAGAGAAGGGTATCCAAGAACCCTGGATAAGAGGTCCCTTGATTTATACTTTCAACAATGTCTGTCTTACCCACACCAGGGTATGCCCCCGATACAAAGATCAGATTCAGACTTGCTATCCCTACAATCCCTCAACTATCAGGTAGTTGGCACCTCTGTCTTCCTCAGAAATTAAGCCCTCAAATTCATCGTGTTGTAACCTCTGTATTCCTATCCCCGGAAGTCCCTGATAGAGTGCTATCGTGGGCACCCTCAAATGATTAGTGTGATTTTGGGGTACTTAGGTGCATCAGAGTGGCTGACCAAGGTCGTCTCTCAATGGAGGAAGTGAATTTAAGCAACTTATTAAAAGGTATTCTAAAAAAATAAAATAGAATAGAATAAAAACACTAATTTAAAGGATTGGGGTTTGTTATAGTTTATGAATCTAGAAGATGTTTTCTGGAAAAACATTGTATATTTTTTTTAGTTTTGAAATGAAGTTCGATTGAAATGACACAACAAAAATATGTTTTTTTAGAAATCTATTTTAAAAGGAATAATAGATCTAACTCTACCTCTTTAATCATTTATTAATCTTTATCATTTAAATTAATATCCACTTAATTATGATCCCCTGATTTTTTATCCCTATAACCCTATGATAGTTAACTTAACCACAAAGATGAAATTACTTATTCCTAGGCTAGCTTCGGAACACGCAATCGCAGCACCCTGCTTTGATTGTTGTTCTAAGGATAGCTTATGGTCAGTGGTTAATTAGAGCACATATCCATACTAGAGATGAGGATGAATTGTGTTTATTTATTATATTTTAACTCTACAAATTTATCCCATGTGGTCTTGTATTACCGATTATGATTACGCTCTCAAAATTTACACAAAATCCCGACCTCGCATATTTTTGTGTTAATTTTTCAATTGCTTTCTTAGTTTATTTTAATTTAAAAACACAATTCATGGATTATATTATGAGAATTACAGTAACTCATTTATTATAATTAATTAAATGAAGAGGGTAGAAGATATATCGATTACTAAAAGACTACTCTTCCATGGGTGGCATAATCATCGTAGAAGCGTTTTGCATGTGCAAAGGTTTATAATGGGTGTAATCCAATAACGCTTCTACTCAAGAATTCTAGCCCAAATAGTAATATTAAGAGAAAATAAATTTAAACAAAACAGAAGAAAAGATATGAAATAAAAGAAGAACAAATAAGTTTATTACACAAACAAAATCATTACAACATAAAGGAGAAGAAGAAGGCTTCGTCGAAGGGATCCTTGCTTCAAGTGATACCCTTATTGAAATGGTTGGATAATTAGAGTGTATCCACTTCTCCTATTCCATCAACTTACCAATGCACTTCCCAACCCCACCAAATGAGAAAATCACCAATTTATAGAATTTTGGGGAGGCTAGGTTCAATGTGGTTTCAAGTGTGAATGGGGAATCTCGGCCAAATATTTTATGCCAACTTGCACCGCTCATTTGACCACCAACACGCGTGAATTGGCTGACCTTCTAGAAGGATAAACTATGAGAATATGGTTCCTCTATCTCCTCTCAAACTTTGTGCTTAATCTAGGCAGATATGAAAGAGTTATGGTCGACATACAGAAGCTTCTCCATTCTGGCGAGTCTAGCCCAACTTTGACTTCATGACCCATTTTCAACAAACAAATGCACTCTTTAGCTCAAGTGTCCTGAATAAAGGTTGTAGATAATTACGTTAGGAACACTGTTAAAATAGTTCAAATTCATATAATAAATATACAAATATGTAGCTTCGAAATACTACAGTGAACAATAAAGGGTAAAATTGGAATTTTCATCAAATATTCAAATGAATGATATAATCCCAAATACTTTCTAATTAAACATATTTAACACAATGTGAGGAAATTATATCATTTATTATCAATAAAATATTCAATAAAATAGTGTTTTATCAACTCCCCCACACTTACCCTTTTTCACTCCTGAGCAAAACCTCATATCAAGTAAACATCCATATCAAATCAAAATCAATTTTAAAACACATATCCTTAAGATCAATCAATTTCACACCAAGAATCAAAAGATATCATGCCTCATAAAAAACCTTATTTCAAGTTCTTAATTTATATCATTCAATATATTTCCACTTTATTTATCCTCCCATGCACAAAACACTTACCTCGCTTGAATTTTCTCTCATCACTCAAATATCAATTTTTTTTGCAATGTATTTCTCATCCAAACTCATACAAGGGTTACCATAGGCTTGATAAATTCCTACATCGCTACCCGATGTGAGTCAAGGATATATGTTTATCATGAGGACTTTTTAGGGTTGTTCTGTGGCTTTCGATTGGTAGGATTTAGATGTGAAAAATTTTGAGGCTGAATAAGGAGGGCTTGACTCTTTTTGAAGCAAAATTGCATTAATCTAATTTTCACTGAAATATGGTCTTCTCATTAATCCCCATAGTATCAATTAAGCTCCATAATCATGAAAAGTCATGAAAATTTTACACTATTCATAATTTCAGCATCAGAAATGTCAATCTTCTCAAACATGATTTTCTTGAAAGCTCTAGATGGGAACAACTTTCCACCGCAATTAAAAGCTCCAGAAAAGGCACAGCTTCACTTGTCATGAAAGCTCCAAAAAAGGAACAGCTTTCAATATAATGACTTTCTTCAGCAGATAAAACATCTCTTATTAATTTAATTTTCCACCCAAAGTATCACAAAATGTGGTAGCACAACAGAAGACAACTTCCCCCACACTTAAGCTCAACTAGATTATTCAATTTCACTTCAAGAGTTGGTTGGATAGGGAAAATTGGCTTGTAATGTGGTTAACCTAACAGGTTTTGCATGGCTTCTAAGGGATACAAGGATTAAATATTCATGGTAGGCCATTATAAAAAAGGATTATTTGAAATAGGGGATTTAATACCAAACAAATGCCTCAATCATTTAAACATAAGTACCTCAAACCCTCAAGTTTTGATAGGAATATATCAATTTCTAATTAAATCAAGCAGGGTTTGGTTCTCTCAAGAAGTGAGGTGAATGTAAAGAATATGAAAATAATGGTTTAGAAGCCTCACAGGAAAGTGATTTCAAATATAAAGACAGTGAGATGTGGCATGTGATTCAAAATTCAGTGTACATTTCATGAAATTACTAAATATTTGAACTTGAAACAAAGTCATTTAAGCATTCATTTAAGCCTAGTTTATTGTGATAAATCATTTCACTCATTGATATGCATTTAAAAATTGTGATGAGAATCATTTCAGCTCAAAAATATCAAAAACACAAAGAAAATTGCCAAATAAACACACTAAATTTGAAAAACACACAAAACAATTTTGGTTTTTTTTAAATAGGAAAACAATTTAAATTACTAAACTAAATGGTTACCTCCCCCACACATAAAATATTGCATTTTACTCAATGTGAACCCATTAGATTATATATGTACCTAAAATGCATAATTTTTAAATAGGAAAAATAATATAAAAGTGAAAGTGTTAGGAACAGCCTGATGTGCTCAAGTGATGATGGGGTCATGCAGTGTGATAAAATCCACTACATTAGTAGGAAGTCCCTCAATATATCTCTCCAAACGTTTCCCATTGACTGTAAATCTCCTTCCAGTGTCCTCTTATGTGATCTCCACTACACCATAAGAAAAAACATTAGTCACAATATAAGGACCTAACCATCTGGAACACAACTTACCAGGCATCATCTTGAGTCGTGAACTATAGAGAGTGACTTTCTCTCCAACATGAAACTCCATTTGTTGGATCATTTTATCATGAACTGATTTTGATCTTTCATTGTAGAGCCTTGAGTTCTCATATGATGATAGTCGAATCTCCTCAAGCTCTTGAATTTTCATCTTCCTTTGAATTCCAGCTTGGGCCAAATCCATGTTGCATTTCTTTATAGCCCAATATGCCCGATGCTCGACTTCCACTGGAAGATGACATGCTTTCCCAAAAACAATACTAAATGGGGACATACCAATGGGTGTCTTTTATGTTGTCCTATAAGCCCACAATGAATCACCAAGCGCTTGCTCCAATCCTTCCTATTTGGTTTCACAGTTTTCTCCAATATTTGTGTCAACTCATGATTTGAAAGCTCAGCCTGGCCATTTGTTTGGGGGTGGTATGGTGTTGATGTTTTGTGTGTCACCACATACTTACGAAGGAGGGAAGCAAAATACCTATTGCAAAAGTGTGTCCCTTGGTGATTGATGATGGCCTTTGGTACTCCAAACCTGCAAAAAATATGTGCTTTGACAAAGTCCACAACAACATGAGAATCGTCAGTCCTGGTGGCCTTGGCCTCCACCCATTTATTCACATAATCAACAGCAACCAAAATATACAAAAATCCAAATAAACTAGGAAAAGGACCCATAAAATCAATGCCCCATACATCAAAAATCTCACAGAATATTATGGGTTGTTGGGGAATCTCATGTCTCCTAGAAATATTCCCAGTGTGTTGGCAACGAGAGCATGACTTACAAAACACATGGGCATCATGGAACAAGATAGGCCAATATACTCCATAGTCCAAAACCTTCCTAGCTATCCATTGGGGTCCAAAGTGTCCACCACAAGCAAGTGTATGACAGAAATGCAAAACAGACTCAAACTCATGATCAGGAACACACCTCCTAATGACTTGGTCACTACACATGAGCCAGAGATAAGGATCATCCCACACATAATACCTACATTAACTTTTTAATTTTTGCACTTGATGTTTCTTTAAATTTTTAGGGATTTCAGAGGAAACAATATAGTTAACTAAATCTGCATACCAAGGATGCGTACCTGAGATGGAATAAATATGCTCATCGGGGAAAGTGTCCCAAAGTGGTACCTAGTCCAAGGTGTCATCCTCTAGTGTGTGAGTAAGCCTACTCATGTGGTCTGCCACCAAATTCTCTGATACCTTCTTTTCCTTTATCTCAATATCAAATTCATGAAGAAGGAGAATACAACGGATAAGTCGTGGCTTTGCATCTGGCTTCTTTAGGCGGTACCTCAAAGCTGCATGGTCAGAAAAAACAACTACTTTAGAGCCCAATAAATATGAACGGAATTTATCTAAATCAAATATGACCGCAAGAAACTCCTTTTATGTGGTTTAGTAGTTTTATTGGGCTGATTCCAGAGTCCTCGATGCATAGGCGATCACAGGTGAACGTCCCTCCACCCTCTGAGATTAGACCGCTCCAACCACGAAGTTGGAGGCGTCAGACGTAAGCTCAAAAGGAAGGTCCCACCGTGGGGGCTGTATGATCGGTGGAGTGGTCAGACACTTATTTAGCTCATCAAATGATACCCTGCATGAATCATCAAAATTGAAGTCAATATCTTTTTGAAGCAATCGAGATAAGGGTAGAGCGATCTTACTAAAATCTCTGATGAAGCGTCGATAAAATCCAGCATGTCCAAGGAATGATCGAACCTCACACACACATGTAGGATATGAGAGGGATGAAATAATCTCTACCGTAGATTTATCATCTTCAATTCCACGTTGTGAGACTATATGACCTATGAAAATTCCCTTTTCAACCATGAAATGACATTTTTCAAAATTTAAGTCCTAATTCTTCTCAATACAACGATGCAACACATCACCCAAACTAGAGAGACATTCATCAAATGAGGATCCATAAACTGTAAAATCATCAATAAATAACTCCATGCAAGTCTCAATGAAATCTGAGAAAATACTCACCATGCATCTTTGGAAGGTACCTGGGGCATTGCAAAGTCCAAATGGCATCCTTCTGTAAGCAAAAGTGTCGAATGGGCAGGTGAATGTCGTCTTCTCCTGGTCCTCTACTGCAATGGGAACCTGAAAATAGCCATAGAAACCATCCAAGAAGAAATAATGCATCCTACCTGCAAGTCTCTCGAGAATCTGGTCAATGAATGGATGTTGGAAATGGTCCTTACGAGTGTATTGATTCAGTTTCCAATAATCAATACACACTCACCAACTGTTTTTCACCCTCATTGGAACTAACTCATCTTTCTCATTTTTAACAACAGTAACACCACTCTTCTTAGGCACAACCTGAATTGGACTTACCCACTGAGAATCTGAAATGGGAAAGATTATACCTGCCTCGAGCAATTTCTCAACTTCTTTTTTAATAACTTCCAGGAGGGTGGTATTGAGTCTCCTTTGTTGCTGTCTCATCGGTTTAGCCCCATTGTCCAAGAGAATCCTAATCATGAAAATGGAGGGGCTAATACCTGATATGTTATCCAAGGTCCACCCAATCGCCCTGATGTTCTCCCTCAAAATATTCAAAATCTTTTCTTCATGTTCAAAAGGGAGATTGTTAGCAATGATAATAGGTAATCTCTCACCACTCAACAAGTATGACTATTTCAGATTTTGTGGCAATGGATTGAGTTCTAATGAAGGAGGGTGTAGTATGGATGGAGACATTGAAGGAACTGAAATATGTGCACAAAGAGCATTAGTATCAGAATAGACATCATCAAAATCAGAGAATAAAGCATCAAATCCATAACCATACTCAACAGCCATGTCATAATCAGAGTGAACATGATCAAAATCAGAATATGAATCCACATAAAAATCAAATCTTAGAGAGTCTTGTTCCTTAAAAACGGGTGTAAAAGTACTCTTAGACATCAAACTAGAACCAATACTCATAATCTCCCTAAGAATAGGACAATCCAATTCCATAGTGTTTTTACTTGGTGGTTCAAAAAGGGAGATAACAAAAGCAGAATTGTCCTATGAGGGGTACTTCATGGAATACATAACATTAAATATCACAACTTCATCTCCAAATTTCATGGAAAGTGTACCCTCATTGACATTTATGATAGTTTTTGCGGTTTTGAGGAAGGGCCTACCTATGATAATGGGGGCATGAGAACTTACCTGATCATCCTCCATGTTAAGCACATAGAAGTCTGCTGGAAAGATCATTTCTCTTACCCAGACAAGTACACCCTCAAGGACTCCAACTAGATATGTCGTAGCTCTATTTTCCAATTGCACCACTACTCTTGTTGGCTTCAACTCACCAACCTGCAAGGAAGAGAATACAGAGTGAGTCATCACATTTATTGAAGCTCCTAAATCACAAAGAGCATCAGAGAAGTGCAAATCCCCTATGGTACATGGGATGGTGAATGTCCCAGGATCCTAGCACATTTTTGGCATTGCTAGAGTTGTTTTATTGAGTGTCGAGACATTCCTTCCAAGGTTTATCCTCTCATTTCCCTTGATCCCTCTTTGATTGGTGAAGAGTTCTTTTAAAAATTTGGCATACCTTGGGATTTTCTTAATGGCTTAAAGTAGAGGAATGTTGATCTCCACGCGCTTGAATGTGTCCAAAACCTCCTTTTTTAATTTCTTCTTCAGCCATCTTCTTGGTTTGAACAACCCTATTTGGCAAAGGAAGGGGTTTAGGAGGAACATCATCAATCTTTTTCTTACCTCTATCTTTCTCCTTGAATTGATCATCAGTTGGTATAGAATGCAGATTCTCTGGAGTTGAGGTGAATCCTGGTGGAATGGTAGGTACAGATTTATCATTAATTTGCTTCCCACTTCTCAATGTGATGGAACTAACATTCCCCTTTGGATTTGGAGTGGGTTGGGAAGGTAGATTTCCGGAATTCTTACTTACAAGTTCATGGAGGGCGGTGGAAATCTGCCTCATTTGAGTCTTTAACTCCCTCAGCTCCGAAGGGGGCCTTTGTTGTTGTCTAGAGCCATAACTCATGTCTGAATGATCTTTCCACCCTTGGTTGTATGCTAGATCAAACTTCTTTTGGGGATATGGTTGTTGTTGTTGCTGCTGATATGGTCTCCCAAGGAACACTGCTGCACAATCTTCTATTTCTTGGAGTTGTGGGCAACAGTCAGTTGGGTGGCTTGTCTCAGTGCAAATACCACAAGGCCTTGAAGGAGGGGGTAGAGATTTCTTTTGTGCCAATGAAATTTGCCTCACAATAGTGGGCAATTCTTCCAACTTAGTATCAATCAAATGACTTTCATGAGAAGAAGGACTTACCTGATGTACTCCCCTGACATGTGGTGTACCTCTATCACCAAATTGTTGGGAGTTTTTGGCCATCTTGTCAATAAACGCACGTGCATCTACTGGTGTCTTTTCCACCAATGCTCCTCCAGCTGTAGCATCCACCATACTTCTCTCCATCGGTGTGAGTCCTTCATTAAAGTACTGAATGAGTAATTGCTCACTGATTTGGTGATGTGGGAAGCTTGCACAAAACTTCTTGAATCACTCCCAATACTCATACATTGACTCCCTTTGTGCTTGCTTGATCCCCGATATCTCTTTTAGAATGGATGTGGTCCTTGATGATGGAAAAAACTCCCTGCTAGAAAAGACGTTTCAAATCATTCCAACAAGTTACATCTTCGGGTTATAAATAATACATCCAATCTTTCGAAGCTCCATCAAGTGAGAATGGGAATGCTCTTAATTTGATTTGGTCTTCAGATACATTTCATGGTTTCAAGGTTGAGAAAACCACATTAAATTCTTTCAAATGTTTATTGGGATCCTCACCAGAGAGGCCATGAAACTTTGGAAGTAAGGTAATTAACCCAGATTTTAGTTCAAAGTCCAATGTGAGATTTGGGTACGCAATACAATTTGGTTGATAGTTAATATCTGGTGCAGCCAATTATCGAATGGTTCTATTAAGTTCATTTCCATTATTTCCAGCCATTGGTTCTTCTTTTATGTTTTTATTTGAATAACTTCCAATTCCAATGTTTCCAGAAGAGAGGAATTCACCAACTGGTTGAATATTGAAACTTCCCGTAGACTGAGAGCGTCTGATTCATTCCCCAAGGCTGCGTTCAATCTTCGGGTCATGATCTAAAAGATATTAGGGATTAGTTCGTGTCATAAATCAAATAAAAATGAAAAGAAAGAAAGTGGACCATAGTAAAATAAAAATGAGAAGATTGAGTTTATGGTCCAAAAAGAAGTAGAAGAAAATAAAAGAAGAAGAAGAAAAATCAGATTGGGTAAAGAAGGAAGAAAGAAGAGAGAAAGAGAATAAAATGTAAAATAAAATAAATACCTCTAATTGGTTCAAACAATTACTTTCCTCCCTGTAAATGGCACCAATTTTATAGAGCACTATCATGGGCACCCTCAAATGATTAGTATGATTTTGGGGTACTTAGGTGCCGCAGAGTGGCTTACCAAGGTCGTCTCTCAAAGGAGGAACTGAATTTAACATCTTATTAAAGGTATTCTAAAAAAATAAAATATAATAGAATAAAAACACTAATTTAAAGGATTGGGATTTTTTATAGTTTATGAATCTAGAATAATTTTGCTGGAAGAAGATTGTATATTATTTTTGTTTTTTGTTTTGAAATGAAGTTCGATTGAAATGACACAACAAAAAGATGTTTTTTTAGAAATCTATTTGAAAAAGTGTAATCGATCTAACTCTACCTATTCAATCATTTATTAATAATAATAATTTAAATTAATATCCACTTAATTATGATCCCCTAATTTGTTATCCCTCGAACCCTACGAGAGTTAACATAACCGCAAAGATGAAATTACTTAAACCCTAGGCTAGCTTCAGAACACGCAATCGAAGCACCCTACTTTGATTGTTATTCTAAGGATAGATTATGGTAAGTGGTTAATAAGAGCACATATCCATTATATAAATGAGGATGAATTTTGTTTATGAATTATATTTTAACTCTACAAATTTATCCCGTGTGGTCTTGTATTACCGATTAAGATTACGCTCTCAAAATTTACACAAAATCCCGACATCGCGTGTTTTTGTGTTAATTGTTCAATTACTTGCTTAGTTTCTTTTAATTTTAAAAAACAATTAATGGATCATATTATGTGAATTACAGTAGCTCATTGATTCAAAATAATTAAATGAAGAGGGTAGAAGATAGATCGATTACTAAAAGACTACTCTTCCATGGGTGGCGTAATCATCATAGAAGCGTTTTGCATGTGAAAAGGTTTATAATGGGTATAACCCAATAACGCTTATACTCATGAATTCCAGCCCAAAGAGGAAGATTAAGAGAATGAGAAATTTAAACAAAATTTAATAAAAGATAAGAAATAAAATAATAACAAAGAAGTTTGTTACACAAATAAAATCATTACAACTTGAAGGAGAAGAAGAAGGCTTCGTCGAAGAGATCCTTGCTTCAAGAGTTACCCTTATTGAATCGGTTGGAGAATTGGAGTGGATCCACTTCTCCTCTGCCCTCAAATTCGCAATGCACGTCCCAACCCCACCAAATGAGAAAAATACCAATTTATAGAGTGGTGGGGAGGCTAGGTTCAAAGTGGTTTCGAGTGTGAATGGGGAATCTCGGCCAAATATTTTAAGCCAACTTTTACCACCCATTTGACCATAGAAACGCATGTATTGGCCAGTCTTCCAGAAGGGTAAAATGTGTGGATATGGGTCCTATATCTCCTCTCCAAATTTGGGCTTAAGGCAGGCCTATATGAAGGATTTATGGCCGAAATACAGAAGCTTCTCCATTATGGAGAGTCCATCCCAACTTTGACTTCATGGCCCATTTTCAACAACCAAATGCACTCTTTAGCTCTAGTTTCCTGAATGAAGGTTCTATATAATTAAGTTAGGAACACTTTTACAAAACATAAAATTCAAATAATAAATATAAGAATATGTATCTTCGAAATACTACAGTAAACTATAAATGGTAAAACTGGAATTTTCATCAAATATTCAAATGAATGATGTAATCCCAAATAATTTCTAATTAAACTTATTTAACACAATTTGAGGAAATTATATCATTTATCATCAATAAAATATTCAATAAAATAGTTTTTTATCAGTCCCCGATTGTAATCATCAACAATCTGAGTCTCACGAAGCAAGTCTGCACAAGGCAAAGTTTGAACAAGCTGTTCAATCTTTCTACACAATGCTTTGAGAGATGATAAGAACCTCTCTATCTAGAAATCACTTCAATAGCATGAAAGCACAAATTTTGTCATGTGTTGTTAAATTTATTGCTTATTTTCAAATGAGGTCTTATTTATAGGTGAAGCACCAACGGTCGGCTCCCTCCTCCAACGGTCATATTTATCCTTGAATTTCATAGGGACCTGTACATTTGTCTTTCAACCAATTTTTAGTTTATAAATGAAGACATGACATTGTTTTATATTAGAACAAGTGTAATCATAAGTAAAACTGATGTTTGGAATGATAGTAAATAAAAGTTCGGAGTCTAATAGAATTCGGAGTCTATAAGACTATGATATTCGGATTCTGTTTTGTAGGAATTCAGAACCTGGATTCTATAGAAATCTGGATTATGAATTTCAAGAAAATTTGGTGTCTAGATTTCACTAGAATTCAATAACAGAACTTAAAAAGTTTATATTCAAAAGTCATGAGAATTTGGAGTTATAACTCATCATAGTTTGGAGTCTAAATTCAGAGAACTCGGAGTCAGAACATTGAGAAGTTTGTAATTAGAATTTGGATTGGAACTTTATGAGAGTTCGTATCCTGAATTCAGAGTGGAACTTCATCAGAGTTCCTATCCAGAATTCGAAGTTTAAACTTCATTTTAGTTCGTATCCAGAATTCTGAGTTGAAATTCATTAAAGTTCGTATCTAGAATTCAGAGTTGAACTTCATTAGAGTTCGTATCCAGAATTCGGATCCTAAAACTGAATGCTTCATGTATAATTATTATACGAATCTGAGGTTTTAGATATGAATATGATTTTTATACTTAAGAAAAATATTGATATGAACAATGAAAACAAGGTAGGGGTAAATTTCCTTTTCGATTGGAAATTTTTCTAATGGGAGTAAAACAGGGGTTAAATGAAATTTTCCTTAAGAAAAGGTGTTTTTGATTTTCAAAACAAGAAGGAATGGAAAAGTAATAAGGAAAACCTTAATGACTTCAATAATATCCCCCTTTTGGAAAGCACAAACATCCTTATGAAAAAGAATGTAAGGACTTAAAATAAATTTCTAGACATTGAAATTAAAGCTTATCTCCCTTTGTTTGTGGAAAATGGTGAATACGACTAACTCCACCTTTGGAATTGAAACTATAAGGATTTTATTCTAGATTTCCAGAATGATATATTTCATTTGAATGTATAATTCATAAATATAACTACCCTTTAATTAAGGATAGTTCTTAACTTATTAATTTTTATTCTAATTTTTAGATTTTTCCTTCTCCCCCTTTTGAGTAGTTCTTTTTCCTTCTCCACCTTTTTTATTTTCAAAAAGAGTTTGAGGGAATGGAAAAACAATAAAGTACCTGAAACATTAGTAAAGACATAAAAACAACACAAGAAAGAAAAGTTTTCCTTAAGATTGAAAGTATTTTTACAAGGAACTACATTACAACAAAATATCGGATTGGTCTATTTGTCTTCTTTTTTCCTTTGGGATTAGCTTCTCCAGAATGATTTTCAGCTTCTTTAACTCTTTGTGGTCCTCCTCTACTTGATTTTATATGGTTTTAATTCTGTCGTCTTGAACCTTCAAAGCCTCAGACTGAGCCTTAAGAACTTTATCCTGCTTTTCATGCTTCTCTTCAATCTCAATCCGGAGATCTCTTTCCCCTTTCCAACTTTGAGCAACCGAGTTAAGTCTCCCATTCAGATCCTTTACCTGTTGATTCCAAGTATTTTTCTGAATGGTCATATTTTCCTGAAGATTTTTAGTCTTTGAATCCTCGGTATCAAAAGTATCTTTTACATAATTGAGAAAATGATCAAGCTCTACCAAGTCATCATCAAATTTCTTTGACCATAGAGTGGTTTTCCTGCATGATTTTTTGTGGACCTCATAATTAATAAAAAAAAATATGCTCTGCTTCAATTTTACACATTTATACATCACTATGGATACGAATTCTGACTTCTGGTTTAAGATGTGCTAAAGCATCTGGCATCTGGAGCCTATTGTAGGTAAGATCGGAATTGTATCCACCAACTTCTTCAGGGACTCAACCACAAAATCATGTCCCAAAGCAGATGACTCTGAATTCGATAACATTATAGGTGAATGTTCTTCTTCAATTTCAAATATCTTTCTTCTTGAAGATCCACCAACATCCTTATTCCTTATGATATCTTTTGTTGGGGTGTCCATAAGCACTTTCTTAACCTTATCAACTTTCGGAATGGCTTCTTCATCAGGATAGTCTTCCTCACTTTCAGATAATTGAACATTTTTGTCTTCATCTGGTTTCTCCTTCTCTACTCCTTCCTCAACAATGTTCTTTTCATATCTTTCCTCCTCAGATAATTCATTCTTTTTGTCTTCTTCCTTGTCTTCATCTTTATTCCCATCATTTCCATCTACCTTTCTCGGAGTGAAAAACTTTGACGATTCGCCCTTAGATGTTTGGAGTGGTAATTTTGCTGATGGATTTTCCTTTTCCTGATAATATTCTACTTGTTTAATCAGATCATCTAAATCGCCACTATCTTCTTCTACTTCTTCTTGTTCTTCTTCTACTTCTTCTACTTATAATTCCTCTTCTTCTTCGACTTATTCAACACCTTATTCTTATACTTATTCAACAACTTATTTCTCTTTAGATTTTTCTGGAGGGAAGGAATTCTTCCCTGGAGTCTCGGGTAATGACTCCGCAAGGAATGTTTCTGGTACTGGAATATTTTCGGAAGCTACTTCTGTGGATTTCAAAAGATATTGTACAAATTCAGCCTCAAACAATTTCTTCTTCATCTTCTTCTATTTTTCTACCTTATCATGGTATACAGCAGTCATCTCCCTTAAAGACATAGCTTTAGTAGGGTCCAATCCAAACTGAGGTTCCCCTTCTTTCCTCTTTTCTTTATCTTCCCTCTATTTGGAAAACACCTCATCCGGATACACTTTTTGTTTCTTTGGTTTGGGAGGTGTGGATTGAGATTTCTTATCTTGAAAAGTTTTTTCTATCTCTTCAACTTCTTTCAGCTTCCTTTTCTTGAAAACGTTCATCGATGGCTTAGAATTTTCAATATTCTCCGGAATGGCTTCTGCCTCTTCCTCTGGCAGATCATAAAACTCTTTTGTCTCCTTGAAAAAAACCATATTCATCCTTTTCAGAGTGTCATCACTAACAAGCATAAGTTTTCAATTCTGAGACTTGGATTTTCATGAAATTTTAAAAGATTCGAGACACCGAACTATCATCTTTGAATGTTAGGCAGGATACATGATAATTTGAGCTCTAATATTCCCCTCCTTGATGTTCTTGATTTTTACAAGTACATGCCACATCAAGTTTATTTTCCTTAGATTTACCAGGAATTCTAAGAAATATATATCACTTTTCTTCAGTGTATCTTTGTCACCTTTTCCCGGTACTATGAAACCTTGTACCCATAGCTGATGGATCCGGTTGTTAGAGGAAAGGTGAGAAATTTTTTAACTCTTGACATCAGCAAGTCCAACACATTATAAGGCCTTTACCTTACCAAAACTACCTTGAACATCTGGGAGTTTGTGTGAGAAAAATTAAGCTTCTCCATCATTTGCCAGCCCCACCAAGCTTGCAGCATTGGTGTAAGTAAGTTTGTATGTCTCCCTATAAGACTTGAAAGAAAATTTTTCTCTCCCCACTTCCTCAAAGAAACAAGATGATTCATAGAACTCTATAAGTAATTCCAGATACCCCAAATCTTGAACACATGTCTTAGATATGCATACATATTCCCAACCAGTCAACTTAATATTCTTAGAAATGATATAATCATACATGAAAAAGTTTGGATGGACCAATCTTTCCTTGTATACTTTCCATTTGGAGATTGGCTTAGTGGTAGAAAATTCTTTAGAAGTGGCTTCTACAGACATTCAGATTCAAGGAAAACTGAGAGATTTGGAACGAGCTTTAAATACTGAGGTAGAGCTTCAAGACGCGAGAGCATGGTAATTGATTTGGGATAGCATTAGGGGTCCCCTTAATATAGGTGATGGTGGTGACCTTTCAACTTCCAAAAACAATATGATGGTTGAAAAACTCGCTGATCTTGTCTGATGGTTGAAAAAATTCCCACAAGGAAATATTGAATCCGATATTTGAGGGATTTAAGAAAAACATTCAGATTTAAGAAGCGAATCTATGAAATTTTAAAAGAAAAAGAAACTACCAGCAACTAAAAATGATTATAAAAAAATAAGTAAGGAATTCATACCTATCAGATTGGCTAGGAAGTTTATTCGTAATAGGTAATATTCTTCTTGAAGATAATCTTACTATGGAAAAAAGAAACTGAGTACGAAAATTTCACTACGAAAAAAAACCATAAAATCTAAAAGTTTTTTTTTAAAAAAAACTTTGAGTTCCAGAACTTAATTATAAAAATTATGAGTTTGAAAATTCCCATTACAAAAATTTTCATTAGAAATATTCTCATTACGAAAATTTCCATTTGAATATTTTCCATTAGGAAAATCCCCATTACAAAAATTTCAATTACAAAATGTTTCATTACGAAAAAAATAATTCAAGACCAAAAACTTCATTACGAGAATTTCCAGTATAAAATTTTCATTACGAAAATTTCATTACGAAAATTTCTAGTAAGAAAATTTCATTACGAAAATTTCTAGTACGAAAATTTCCTTATGAAAATTTCCTGTTCTGAAAATTTCATTTCAAAAATTTTCATTATGAAAATTTCGAAAAACTTCTTTACAAGAAACATGAAAAAATAAAACTATATTACGAAAGACCTAATAAAACATTATTGCAAAAATTTTGAAAAATTTTCTAACATATGTACTCCCCCTATGAAAAGAAGTTTATTACTGTAAGGATATTGATTCAACAAGAAGTTAATTAAGTAAGATTACCTTGTGGTTATCATTCCTAACTTCTATTTAATGTATTCAAATCTATTGGAGGGTAAAGAGTTTCTGAAAATGTCAGCAAATTGATATTGTGTTCCGATGAATTGAAGAATGATATCTCATTTTTGTGTGTGATCACTAAGAAATCGATGCATAATATCTATGTGTTTTGCACGAGAGTGATGTGCAGTATTTTTACTGAGGGAAATGGCACTTATATTGTCACATAAAATTTGTGTTTTTGTAAAGCTCAAACCATAGTCTGTGAGTCTGTGTTGCATCCACAACACTTGATCACAACAACTTCCAGCTGCTACATATTCAGCTTCAGCAATTGATAGTGCTACAGAATGTTTCTTATTGCATGACCAAGAAACTAATGAATCTCCTAAGAAATGAAAAGTTCCAGATGTACTCTTTCTATCCATTATACACCCACCAAATTCAGCATCTGAAAAAAAAAATTTAAGATAAAATCATTTCTAGAAGTATAAAATAGTCCTAGATCCATGGTTCCCTTTAAGTAGCGAAAAATTCTTTTCACTACCTTTAAATGAGATTCCTTAGGATTAGATTGGTATCTTGCACATAAGAATACTAAAAACATTAACTCTGGATGACTAGCTATCAAGTATAGTAACCTTCCTATCATACCTCTAAAAGATGTTTGATCCACTGGTTTACCAGCTTCATCAAGATCAAGTGTGTTTAAGGTACCGATGGGACTACTAATAATTTTCGTATTGTCATATCCATAATTTTTAGGAAGATCATTAATATACTTATGATGGGATATATAGATTCCTTCTAGTTTTTGAGAAATTAGAAAACTAAGGAAAAATGTTAACTCACCCATCATACTCATTTCAAATCAGATTTCATTAGATCTGCAAAGGAATCAGTTAGAGATTTATGAGTTGAACCAAATATAATGTCATCAACATAAATTTGAACAATGAAAACATTTTTCTTATATTTTTTATAAAAAGGGTTGGATCTAGATTTCCTTTAACATAGTTATTTTAAAGCAAAAATCTTGTAATTAAATCATACCACGCTCGAGTAGCTTTTTTAAGGCCATACAAAGGTTTGGAAAGTCTAAAAACATGATCAGAATGTTTTGTGTCTTCAAATCCAGGAGGTTGTTCGACAAAAAATTCCTCTTGAACATAACCATTAAGTAAGGCACATTTCACAACTATTTGAAAATGTTTGAAATTAAAGAATGCTACAAAGGAAATTAAAATTAGAATAGATTCAAGTCTAGATATTGGAGAATATGTTTCTTCATGGTCTATTACTTCTTGTTGATTATAACCTTTAGTAACCAATCTATCATTATTCCTAACGATGACTCCATTTTCATCACACTTATTTCTGAAGACCCATTTTACTCCAATAACAGAAGATTCTTTAGATCTATCAACCAAGGTCTAGAATATATTTTCTTTTGAATTCATTTAGTTTATCTTGCATGGCTTTAATCCAATCATCATCACCTAAAGCTTCATCAAAGCATTTTGGTTCCAATTGGGAAATAAATGCTAGATGTTCTACATCATTTCTTAAGGAACTTCTAGTCCTTACAAGTTGATTGACATCACTAATGATGCAATCACTAGGATCATTCTTAAGAATCACCTGATTTGGGTTTTGAAGAACCAGTTCATTAACATAGGGTAGGAAATCTTCGGGGGTAAATGTTTCAGAAGAATCTTCCTGAAAATCAAAAGGATTTTCTATCATAGGTTTATAATCAGTTTTTGAAAACACATCCGAGGATTGAGGTTGGGGTTGTTTAAAAACAAAAGGATCAGTTTCATCAAATTTTACATGCACTGTTTCTTCAACAGTACAAGTGTTTTTGTTCAAAACTCTATAAGCCTTAGATGTTGTGGAGTAGCCAAAGAAAATTTCTTCATCAGATTTTGGAGCGAATTTGTGTAAATTATCTTTTGTATTCAAAATGAATACTTTGCAACCAAAAACCCTAAAGTAGGAAAGTCTAGGTTTTCTACCATTCCATAACTCATAAGTAGTTTTATTAAGAAAAGGTCTAATCAAAACTCGATTTATAGTATAACAAGCAGAACTTATAGCTTTAACCCAAAAATGTTTTGCTACAGAATACTCAATCAGCATGGTTCTAGTTATTTCTTGAAGAATTCTATTTCTTCTTTCAACAACTCCATTCTGTTGAGGTGTTATGGGTTCTGAGTAGTTGTGAGTAATACATGTTCTTCTACAAAAAGTTTCAAAATCAGAATTTTGAAATTCTCCTCCATGATCACTATGAATAGTTTTCAACGAAAGGTTTTTCTCATTTTTTGACTTGGGCTCTAAAACTTTTGAAATAAGAAAAAGCTTCAAAATTCTTTTCTAGAAAATAGACCCATGTAAATCTATTGTAATCATCAACTAAGAAAAATACATTATAATTTCCTCTAATGCTTCCAGTTTCTGTTGGACCAAAAAGATCCTTGTGCACCAACTGTAGTGCATCTGTTTTTCCAACTTCACCAATTGATTTAAATCTTCATTTATGTTACTTTCCATATTTACAAGGGTCACAAACTTTTGAAAAATCAAATCTATGCTCTGGTAGATCCTTAACAAAACCTTTCTTATAGAGTTTTCATATGTTCCTACGGTTATAGTGTCCTAACAATCTATTCCAAAACCAAGAATGATCTTCCATTTCACTGAGTCAAGGTAACTCTTTGTAACAGCCCGAGATTTTATGAAAAATATTCTTTTTTATTTCACTAATGTCTTGTGTTATACGCTACACCAAAAGGAGCTTGCACAACACGCATCCTTGACTTGCCTTGCATTACACGCAATCGCGACCTTCCTCGATAGCGTGTGTAGTACGCAATACCGAGTTTCACTAAACAACGATATGCTATAAAAATATTATTAAAACTAGCCGTTATGAATAGTAATAACCACTTTTTGAAATCCAGTAAATCTTATTTTTCAAAATGAACTTTATTTTTGGATTCGGAGTATCGAATTTAGCCTAAGGTGAAATTTAGGTACTTTTCGGATAACTTTCATATTCTGATGAATAGTGAAAATTACTAAATTATAATTAAAAACAACTTTTTTAATCGAAATAATTAATAGTGATAAATCATTAATTTGAGTGGTTTTAAAGTATATTTAGAATATATTTTTACAATTTAATACAATGTTGGTCATTGGATGTAATTTCACATTTAAACCAGACATAATCAAGTGTCAATCTTTTGATAGATATTGTTTCTTAAAAACACGCTATTTGTTTTAACAGCGGGATTTAATTATAAAATTAATTAATGCAACTTTTATGTTATGAATTTGGTAAAATAGACTTCATTTTTGAATTCGGAATATGAAATATAGCTTGGGATGAAATTTTGGCATTGTTCTGAAAAACATCAATTTTTGATGAATAGTGAAACTACTAAGTGGTAGGTTAAAAACTGAATTTTGCATAAAACTTAATTTTACCGCTTCTGTGAATGGAATTTCAAAAATCCGAGAGACACGGTTAATATCAAGGACTAAAATGTGGTTCAATGAGATGAAAATAATTTTTTGGTGAATAGTAACTTTTTACTTTTTTTTACCACGGTTAATAGTAAATAGGGTAACTAAGGGTAAATATGATATTAATATTACCCTAACACATGTCCTAATTCTATTGGACAAGTGTAATTCGACCAAAAAAACACTTAGGAATAAAATATGACCATTTAGGCCCACTTGGATTAGATTAGGACATTTATTATTAATTTATTTAAAGAAGGGTTAAAATAGTTAAAATCAAAGTTTAATAAGTAAATCATTTTTAATATGGGGTTATACATAAGATAAATTCGACTGTAAATATTCATTAGAAAGCTAAAAAGATTTCCTACAGGATGGTATTTTATTTGTAATTTTTAGACATCAAATAATATAATTTATTTATGACACAAAAATGATGTAGTAATTATCTTATTAATGAAATATTGACATAATTGATAATATAAATACCAAAATAAATGTAATTTAAGACTTTTTATGAATTACACTAATTTTCTAGGTTACTATGATATATTAGTGTTGATTTAATCAACTTGGTTCGAACATATAATTCTGTTATGACTTTCACAAAAATCATATATCAAATAGTGTCAAAATTGACACAAAATAGTTTTTAAATCAAATATTATATTATTAATTGTTATTTTATTCCTAAAAATCTAAGGTTCGGCCAAATGACTTAGATAAGGATATATGTATTAATAATATATAATTTGGGGTTCGTTTGGCATGTTATAGTAAGTGTATTAACCATATAGTGAAAGAAAACAAAAAGACACGGTAAAAGATAAATTATTTAACTTAGAGTTAAATCTAATTGATAAGGTTAAAATAATACCCTAAACTTGTCTATATCCTATTGGTTGATAGGATTTCGACCCATCCCCACTTTAGCTTCGAAATAAGACCCTTTGGAACCATTATAAACCGATTTTGACTTTAATATAAAATAATATTTTGAGATATTCCTAAGGTGCCCCTCTCCTCCCTTATAAAAGGACACCTCCTCCCCCTCCTCCTCACACCAAATTGAGTACTCAAGCTCGTCCAACCCCTGCCAAAATCCCTTCTCCACTTCCCTAGCAACATCCTAGAGGTTCTGGTATTCCTCAAAGACCAATTCTAGTGCCCTAAGAGGAGGTCTCAAAGAGGCACTTCAAAGAAGAGGTAATTACCGTTACCAATTCTTTCATCTTTATTTCTTCTTCCACTTCTTCTTCTTAGGTTGTTTCATTATGAAGTAATAACATCAGTATCACTCATATACTGATATGTTATTATAAGTATGAAACAACCCTATTTCACCATCTATCCATCCTACGGAAAAAGAAATCACCGCGCGTGCGTACGTACGGAATACCGTCTCCACGCCGTGGTGTAATCTATTTTCCACCACCACCTTACATGGATGGGTATAATGGTGTAAAGAATAACTATACATAGTTATTACAACATCATATTGATTCTGATATATTGTATAATCCACTCCAATTCAATTCAATATTTATAGAAATGATATCATCGCTTGTGCGTACGTACGGACTACCGTCTCCACGACGCGATGAGATTCATTCTCCATGTTAACCATTTAAGAATGATTATAATGTATATATAAGAAATAATAATGAAATATATGACATTATAAAGCTACTGGATTTATGTATATATATACATATGTATGTCATCTACTTACTTCCATTTCAAGACAATAAGGAAAGTAAAACAACGTTCATGCGTACGTACGGACTACCGTCTCCATGAATGGTGTTTTTCATTTTATTTATCTATCTATTATATATATATACATACTGAATATATATGATATATAAATCATATTTTATATTCTGGAAGTAAGTAAATCATGATATAAGTAATAGTTATGTCAAGAACAACAAGTCAAAACACCTAAGATAAATGAAACGATTTTACCCAAAACGCTTCTTTAACATGGAATTTACAAAAGAACGGGTAATATAATGTCATAAGTGAACCATATATGATATCATAACAATGAATATGATTCTGAAATAAGTCAATAACATGATTTAAATCATTATACAGGAGGTTTGGACACTTACAAAGCAAGTCGGACATAAGGTAAGGGAAATATCACAATCTCATTTTTATCCGAGATTGTTTATTCGTAAGTATTTACTGGGGTGTATTTTATCATCCACATCCATGTTCCCTCAATATGTAATATTGTTTCCATCCACTTGAAATAGTTTAAATCCAATTTTACCCTTAGGTGAGTTTTTAGTAAAGAATATGAAAGGAATCTTTTGTCGTTTTTCGGTACGAGGTACTTTTTGACTTTTCCGACAAAAGTACGAAGAATGTTTTTTTAACTTATACGGCATGAATGGATTTTTTAAAACATTGTTTCCAAGAAGCTTCCTTTACAAGTTTTCAAGTTTATTTTTAATCAACTTCTTTTATTTTAAAGTTGTATGACATGTTATGAAAGGAAAAATGTTTTTGAAGAAGAAAGGATATTTTCCTCAAGAATGGAATTCAAGTATTTTATCAAAATTATTTTCCATCTAAGATAATAAAAGGGTTCTGTTTTTTATCCCTATTATTACATGGATTTGATTATGTTGTGATGGAAATATTTTTATGAATTCCTTTATCTTATATGAATTGATTTATGATGTCATGATGTTTCAAGAATCCCATTTTTGTTACATGTGTTATGGGATGATGTATGTTTTATGATTATGTGGCACACATAAGAAAGGATTCATTATAAGATGGGTGGGACCTATATCTCCCTCCAATGCATTGGGTAATGATTTCATATCTCATGAGATAGACATGGCTGGAATGGTAGGTTATACCGGTTCAGTGAAACAGGACTGAAACGAGGATTACTCGATTCAGAAAGGGACTTTGTCCACTAAGATAGTCTTGGCAATGAGTCTTGACTAACAAGAAATGATTCTCTATGATTATGTGTGTATGCCACAATGAGTAATGTTTTAAGTTATGGTTTCATTTTCACTACTATGATTTATCCCATGTTATGAAATTATGCTCTCTTTTGCAGGTTAAGATTTCCAAAAATGTTATGTTCTTATGAAAATTATGTGATTGATATTTCTTTTGTTTACCCTTACTGAGCATTTGAGCTCACCCTTTTATGTTTTCTTTTCCCCAGGATATAAAGAAAGGTTTTAGGTAAAAAAAAAGAGGAAGATCTTTATGGGAGATTTTGAAGATCTTTCCCCACGATTAGAAGATTTTATTCCGAGTTTCCAAAGACACTAAACTATTACGGTCCTTGTGTGTGTGTTTTTGTTATGTACTAAGTATTCCGCAAATGTAATGTAATGTCCATGTACGATAAGCTTCGGGTCTCTACAGTTGGTATCAGAGGAAAGGTTTAGTCAACCTTTGGAAACTAGGATGCGAAAACGTTAGTGAGATCCCTAGAGATATTTCTAAGGTATGTCTAGGGATGTCCCTAGGGATAAGTATACGTATAGGTTATAGTAATAGAATTACGCTAAAGATCATAGATTTAAACCTAAGATGTTGGATATTGAAGGTACTCCCCCTTTATTATGTTGTTTTCCCTAGCATGATTTTTGCCTCTCACACTATTCTTTTTGGGTTTTAGACGATGGCTGGAACCCGAAGGAACCGTGTTGATCAATGCAATGGACAATGCAATGATTTCCCTCCTGAACAAACAAATGTTATGGGAGATGGAGTGCAAAATCTTATTGCTATACTTACACAAGCTATGAATCATTCTGGACTTCCAAATGAGCAGAGAAGGGAACAATATTCTATTGAGTCCTTCATGAGGCAACGTCCACCTTCTTTCAGTGGGTATTCTGATCCACTTGTGGCCGAACAATGGATCAGTACTACTGAAAAGATATTTTCAGTTCTTCAATGTTCTGAACATGATAAAGTCATCTTAGCAGTATATCGTTTGGAAGGTGAAGCTGATCAATGGTGGAATCTTATCAAGAATACGAGGCCAAGAGATGAAATTGATTCCATGGAATGGGACGAGTTCAAGAACTTGTTTTTCAGTAAGTACTTCCCTCGTGTTCTTCGAACAAAGATGGAGAAAGAGTTTCTTGAACTGAAGCAAAGGGACGATGAATCTGTTGGTACCTATGAAGCAAATTTTACAAGACTTGCAAGGTATGCTTCTGGTATTATCATCCAACCTGAAAGTAAAGTTGATCGATTTTTCAGTGGCTTAAAACCAAGTCTTCGAAGGGCATTAGCTATAAGAGACTTCAGTAGCTATGAAGAAATTGTGCGTTGTGCTATCAAGGTAGAAATGGAAGTTGGTGTTACATATCCATCTCATGGTTTTGACAAGAAACGAAAGATGGAGTTCAAGGAGAAATCTCAGAATAATGGTGAAAAGAAGATGAATGTTTCCTTATGCACAAAGTGTGGAAAGAAGCATGGTGGAGATTGTCTTAAAGGGACTTGAAAATGTTTTAAGTGTGGAAAAGAAGGTCATCGAGCAGCTGAGTGTCGAAGTAATGGAAAAAGGGTTTATAATGATGTGAATAAAGCAAACACTGCAGAGAACGCACCACCAACACTTCAATGCTTCAAGTGCAAGGAAATGGGGCATTATGCTAATAATTGCCCAAATCCAAGGGTTAGTGATGATCAACATGAGCAACCACTGAAGGAAAAGGACAAAGGGAAATCACATGCGATCACTATTGGCAATGTTGAATATGACAACGATGTGGTGGAATGATTAAGTGTTTATGTAATGGGATTCCAAAATAATGTTGTATCATTGAGTATTGCAATATTTATTGATGTGGTATTCAAAGTGATTGAGATATTTTTTTTGGAAATAAGATGATATGCGCATAATGAAGACGAGAAAATGAAATGTTTAATAGTATTCATGAGCTCATGATTGATATAAGGACTAAGTGATATCATGGTTTGAGTATATAGAATTTTGAGGATTTTGGTAACTTTTAACTGCACTCATGTTTTCACTAAGGTATTCAAGAGAATACACGATTAAGGACTTTGAATGTTTGGAATGTGACCAACAAGACATATCTTATGATATGTGGGGATCAACGACAGTATTAAATCTCTGGTAATCGATGTCACTATATTATGAAAGTGGACTGCAGTATTATGTATAAGCCTAAAGATTAGATTGGATTATGTTGGACATAAGTTAGTATTGTTTAAGGATAGAAGATTTTCGATATTATTGATGGGATGTTATAGTAACGTAGTTTTAGAAAAAGGGACAACCTGCAGGACGGGCGACAGCCCATCGCTTCGGAAAAGGCTGTAGGAATCGAACCCACAACCGAAGTGTGACTGACCTTTATCGCCTACCACTGACCTACAGGAAGTCCCTGTTTAGTAGAAACTAGTTTTATTATATTAAGCAGTATGATATATGAAGTATAAGTCCATTTTAGAAACCATATGTGATTAATCTCACTATAGATCGACTTATGTATATAATTTTGCTAACCTTTTGTTTGAAACAGATGGAATGACCCGTCATTCTATCACATGATCTGCTAACACTTCACGAATAACAAATTCAACTTCATTTATTTAAGAGATGAAGTGGAAATTGTTAAAGGCACGAACAACAGTGAGATTGTACCAAAATAATGTAAGTATTTATTCTAATTCAAATTCTTTAACTTTAGGGAAATGATCTTGAAAACCAAAAATGTTGTCCTAGTTCTCTTATACCTGATGAATCAGATGGTACCTTAGATCGTCACAAATTTATGGATTTGTGATTACTGGCTTTTCCATAGCCATGTTCTCTATCACTCTCCATCAGAACATGATGGTTAGATTTCTCTTCCATATCCATATTTTCACCTATGTGGAAACCCAGTTATTAGTTTATTTGGATAATCGTTACATTTCATACTTTAGTTTTTAAAGCCAAGTTTTGGTATTCCCTTTTACGATGTGGGTTTCTATTAAAGAAACTTTCGAATAGTAAACCATTTATAACCCCGACGAATTTCGAGGGCGAAATTCATTTTAAGGGGGGTAGAATGTAACAGCCCGAGATTTTATGAAAAATATTCTTTTTTATTTCACTAATGTCTTGTGTTATACGCTACACCAAAAGGAGCTTGCACAACACGCATCCTTGACTTGCCTTGCATTACACGCAATCGCGACCTTCCTCGATAGCGTGTGTAGTACGCAATACCGAGTTTCACTAAACAACGATATGCTATAAAAATATTATTAAAACTAGCCGTTATGAATAGTAATAACCACTTTTTGAAATCCAGTAAATCTTATTTTTCAAAATGAACTTTATTTTTGGATTCGGAGTATCGAATTTAGCCTAAGGTGAAATTTAGGTACTTTTCGGATAACTTTCATATTTTGATGAATAGTGAAAATTACGAAATTATAATTAAAAACAACTTTTTTAATCGAAATAATTAATAGTGATAAATCATTAATTTGAGTGGTTTTAAAGTATATTTAGAATATATTTTTACAATTTAATACAATGTTGGTCATTGGATGTAATTTCACATTTAAACCAGACATAATCAAGTGTCAATCTTTTGATAGATATTGTTTCTTAAAAACACGCTATTTGTTTTAACAGCGGGATTTAATTATAAAATTAATTAATGCAACTTTTATGTTATGAATTTGGTAAAATAGACTTCATTTTTGAATTCGGAATATGAAATATAGCTTGGGATGAAATTTTGGCATTGTTCTGAAAAACATCAATTTTTGATGAATAGTGAAACTACTAAGTGGTAGGTTAAAAACTGAATTTTGCATAAAACTTAATTTTACCGCTTCTGTGAATGGAATTTCAAAAATCCGAGAGACACGGTTAATATCAAGGACTAAAATGTGGTTCAATGAGATGAAAATAATTTTTTGGTGAATGGTAACTTTTTACTTTTTTTTACCACGGTTAATAGTAAATAGGATAACTAAGGGTAAATATGATATTAATATTACCCTAACACATGTCCTAATTCTATTGGACAAGTGTAATTCGACCAAAAAAACACTTAGGAATAAAATATGACCATTTAGGCCCACTTGGATTAGATTAGGACATTTATTATTAATTTATTTAAAGAAGGGTTAAAATAGTTAAAATCAAAGTTTAATAAGTAAATCATTTTTAATATGGGGTTATACATAAGATAAATTCGACTGTAAATATTCATTAGAAAGCTAAAGAGATTTCCTACAGGATGGTATTTTATTTGTAATTTTTAGACATCAAATAATATAATTTATTTATGACACAAAAATGATGTAGTAATTATCTTATTAATGAAATATTGACATAATTGATAATATAAATACCAAAATAAATGTAATTTAAGACTTTTTATGAATTACACTAATTTTTTAGGTTACTATGATATATTAGTGTTGATTTAATCAACTTGGTTCGAACATATAATTCTGTTATGACTTTCACAAAAATCATATATCAAATAGTGTCAAAATTGACACAAAATAGTTTTTAAATCAAATATTATATTATTAATTGTTATTTTATTCCTAAAAATCTAAGGTTCGGCCAAATGACTTAGATAAGGATATATGTATTAATAATATACAATTTGGGGTTCGTTTGGCATGTTATAGTAATTGTATTAACCATATAGTGAAAGAAAACAAAAAGACACGGTAAAAGTTAAATTATTTAACTTAGAGTTAAATCTAATTGATAAGGTTAAAATAATACCCTAAACTTGTCTATATCCTATTGGTTGATAGGATTTCGACCCATCCCCACTTTAGCTTCTAAATAAGACCCTTTGGAACCATTATAAACCGATTTTGACTTTAATATAAAATAATATTTTGAGATATTCCTAAGGTGCCCCTCTCCTCCCTTATAAAAGGACACCTCCTCCCCCTCCTCCTCACACCAAATTGAGTACTCAAGCTCGTCCAACCCCTGCCAAAATCCCTTCTCCACTTCCCTAGAAACATCCTAGAGGTTCTGGTCTTCCTCAAAGACCAATTCTAGTGCCCTAAGAGGAGGTCTCAAAGAGGCACTTCAAAGAAGAGGTAATTACCGTTACCAATTCTTTCATCTTTATTTCTTCTTCCACTTCTTCTTCTTAGGTTGTTTCATTATGAAGTAATAACATCAGTATCACTCATATACTGATATGTTATTATAAGTATGAAACAACACTATTTCACCATCTATCCATCCTACGGAAAAAGAAATCACCGCGCGTGCGTACGTACGGAATACCGTCTCCACGCCGTGGTGTAATCTATTTTCCACCACCACCTTACATGGATGGGTATAATGGTGTAAAGAATAACTATACATAGTTATTACAACATCATATTGATTCTGATATATTGTATAATCCACTCCAATTCAATTCAATATTTATAGAAATGATATCATCGCTTGTGCGTACGTACGGACTACCGTCTCCACGACGCGATGAGATTCATTCTCCATGTTAACCATTTAAGAATGATTATAATGTATATATAAGAAATAATAATGAAATATATGACATTATAAAGCTACTGGATTTATGTATATATATACATATGTATGTCATCTACTTACTTCCATTTCAAGACAATAAGGAAAGTAAAACAGCGTTCATGCGTACGTACGGACTACCGTCTCCATGAATGGTGTTTTTCATTTTATTTATCTATCTATTATATATATATATATACTGAATATATATGATATATAAATCATATTTTATATTCTGGAAGTAAGTAAATCATGATATAAGTAATAGTGATGTCAAGAACAACAAGTCAAAACACCTAAGATAAATGAAACAATTTTACCCAAAACGCTTCTTTAACATGGAATTTACAAAAGAACGGGTAATATAATGTCATAAGTGAACCATATATGATATCATAACAATGAATATGATTCTGAAATAAGTCAATAACATGATTTAAATCATTATACAGGAGGTTTGGACACTTACAAAGCAAGTCGGACATAAGGTAAGGGAAATATCACAATCTCATTTTTATCCGAGATTGTTTATTCGTAAGTATTTACTGGGGTGTATTTTATCATCCACATCCATGTTCCCTCAATATGTAATATTGTTTCCATCCACTTGAAATAGTTTAAATCCAATTTTACCCTTAGGTGAGTTTTTAGTAAAGAATATGAAAGGAATCTTTTGTCGTTTTTCGGTACGAGGTACTTTTTGACTTTTCCGACAAAAGTACGAAGAATGTTTTTTTAACTTATACGGCATGAATGGATTTTTTAAAACATTGTTTCCAAGAAGCTTCCTTTACAAGTTTTCAAGTTTATTTTTAATCAACTTCTTTTATTTTAAAGTTGTATGACATGTTATGAAAGGAAAAATGTTTTTGAAGAAGAAAGGATATTTTCCTCAAGAATGGAATTCAAGTATTTTATCAAAATTATTTTCCATCTAAGATAATAAAAGGGTTCTGTTTTTTATCCCTATTATTACATGGATTTGATTATGTTGTGATGGAAATATTTTTATGAATTCCTTTATCTTATATGAATTGATTTATGATGTCATGATGTTTCAAGAATCCCATTTTTGTTACATGTGTTATGGGATGATGTATGTTTTATGATTATGTGGCACACATAAGAAAGGATTCATTATAAGATGGGTGGGACCTATATCTCCCTCCAATGCATTGGGTAATGATTTCATATCTCATGAGATAGACATGGCTGGAATGGTAGGTTATACCGGTTCAGTGAAACAGGACTGAAACGAGGATTACTCGATTCAGAAAGGGACTTTGTCCACTAAGATAGTCTTGGCAATGAGTCTTGACTAACAAGAAATGATTCTCTATGATTATGTGTGTATGCCACAATGAGTAATGTTTTAAGTTATGGTTTCATTTTCACTACTATGATTTATCCCATGTTATGAAATTATGCTCTCTTTTGCAGGTTAAGATTTCCAAAAATGTTATTTTCTTATGAAAATTATGTGATTGATATTTCTTTTGTTTACCCTTACTGAGCATTTGAGCTCACCCTTTTATGTTTTCTTTTCCCCAGGATATAAAGAAAGGTTTTAGGTAAAAAAAAGAGGGAGATCTTTATGGGAGATTTTGAAGATCTTTCCCCACGATTAGAAGATTTTATTCCGAGTTTCCAAAGACACTAAACTATTACGGTCCTTGTGTGTGTGTTTTTGTTATGTACTAAGTATTCCGCAAATGTAATGTAATGTCCATGTACGATAAGCTTCGGGTCTCTACACTCTTGGCTCCTAAGGTCTTATAAGTTTAGTGTGTAAACATTATCTTGCCTATTGGCAGAAAGAATAAATTCTTCCTTGTAATTTTTTACTAAGAACTTATCATTACTAAAATTCACAAGGTAGCCTTCATCGAATAATTGACTTATGCTTATACGGTTGTTCGTAAGACCCTCAACAAATAAAAAATTTGGAATCAAAGTTTTTACAAGATGAACAATTTTATCTATAATAATAATTTTTCACTAAGAATTTCTTTTGAAAGATACTTTTCCTCCTTTCATCTTGATAATCTTTTTGAAATAGTTTTTGTTACCAGTCATATACTGGGAACATCCACTATCCATGTACCAAGTATTGTTGTTGGAACTATCCCTATTTTCCTAAAAATAAGAAATAGTTAGGTTTTTGGAATCCATACTTTCTTGGATCCGGAAATTTTAGAAAGAAAAATTTTGGGTACCCATATCTTCTTAGAAAAATAAGACTTATAAAATCCAAAAGATAGGGTTTTGTTTAAGGAATAATTCTTTTCCCAGTGACCACCAAATTGACAATTTTTGCAAAATGGGGCTCTTTGAGGAACAAAGAAGTTGTTACTAAAAATCAGTTTAGAACTAGTGTAACCAAAACCAGAAGTATTCCTTTGAGATCAGATTTATGAATGCATTTTATTACAATTTTCCTTACCATGGTTAAAGTTTGATAAACACTTACTCAAGGAAAATATTTCTGATTTTAGTTTGATAACTAAGTTCTTATCTTCAAAAACATTTTATTTTGAGCTAGATCTAGGCTTGAAAACATTTTTCTTAGAAATTACATTTTCTAGATCTTTAGAAATTTTATTCTTCTCAGCACATACATCCTCAAGATTTTTTGAAATACATTAAAAATCATCATTTTTCTTATCAAGATCTTTTGAAAGATCTGATATTTCCTTAGTAAGAATAGTATTCTTAGAGTTGTCCATATCTTGTTTCTTCACGAGTTTTGAGTTCTCAATATCAAGAAGTTCAGAAATCCCAGAAACTTCTTCATAGGTAGGTAAAGTATTTTCTTCATTAGAAGAGGATTATTCATCAGAAGAGTTTTAATATTTACTATCATTAGCAATTAGAGAAACGTTGGTCAAGGATTCAGCATTGTGTACCTTAGCCATCAAGAAATGATTATCAATATGTATCCTGGCTACAAGACAAAGATTATTCTGTCCTAAAGATTCATAATCTGATGATTCATCTAAAGAGTCACCACCACTGGAACTCCAGGTGTCATTGGATTTCAGAAGTTTCATAGCTTTTTCTTTGTAAAACTTCTTCATGTTCTTCTCATAATGACTTTCCTTTTTTTATTTTCTCTGGAGCATAGGACAATCTGGTCTTATCAATCTAGATCTATCCCATTCATAGCATGTGACCTCTGAATATTTCTTACCATTCCGTTCCTTCTAATTATACTTGGATTGGAAATTTCTCTGTCCAGCTATCTTGTTCATCCTTCGAGCAATATTATCTAACTCATTTTATGAGACTTCACTCTCACTAGATTCTCATTGGATAATAAACTTCTTATATCTAGATCTAGTAACTCTCTCAGGAGTCTTAGCATTCATGTTATTTGAAGTTGTAGTAAAAGCAACACTACGATTCCCATTCTTCTTCTTTATGTTGTCAAAATCTCTCTTTATTCTAGTCTCATGTTGAAGAATAGATCCAAATAGTTCATAAAGATAAATTTGAGTAACCTTCCTATTTTCATTGATAGCAATTCTCTTTGATTCCCACTCATTGGGCATAATATCTATGATCTTGTCAACAAGGGTTCCATCATCTTGACCTTTCTCTCCCATATATTGTATGTTCTTCACAATAGTCATGAATCTCTGTTGCGCCTTACAAATTTGTTCTCCATAAAGGAAATTAAAACCATGATACTCAGCTCAGAGCATCTCTCTTCTAGTCTCAATCACTTTAGTTTTACCAAAATGTGTAACTTCAAGTTTCTTCCATATACAGTTAGTTGTTTCACAAGAAAAAAAATTTATATATATGTTCCTAGTCATTGAACAAAGAAAAGTATTGTATACCATATATTTGAGTTGGTATTCATGATTTTCTTGATTAGTAAAGGCACTAACTTCCTTATCAGGAATTTTGTATCCTCCTGTAAGAATGAAAAAGTTTTCTAACACAGTATTGATAATGAAAGTCTTTATACAATCTCTCCAATATTCGTAATCATTTCCATCAAAGATTGGTGGTCTGGTTGGATTAAGATTGTCAGTGGAACCAAAATTGATTCCTTCCATCCTTAAGAAAGTATTTGTCACACAAAATTATTAGTAGAACGAGTTTATAAACTAGAGGAAAATATCCTAAGAAATAAAATATAGAATAAAAGTATCACTACGAAAAAGTGAATCCGAACTATGAGTCTAAAAAATAGATTACCAAAAAAATATGAATCCGAAAGTGTCAATCCGAAAATTACTTCTGAATCTAATCGTGATATTAATTCAGATTGAACCAAACCCTCTGATACCAATTGTTAGGATGGTATGTGAGTATGATATACTCTATAATACCAAATTTAGGATTGAATATATAAGTATGATATGCCCAAATACAAGAGGGGGTGAATTGTACATGTTAAAAAATCCCTAAGTAAATTTTGCATAACCAAAATTCAGAGTACCTCAAAGTTCTAAAGACTTGCTTGATTCCAGAAAAGTGATTCCGGAAATGAAACATAACAAAAGATTACACCAACTAAGATTCTACCTTAAAGTGTATAGAATCTAACTAAATCACAATACAAGTAAATAAGTATAATAAAGTTATACTTTTTTTAACAATACAAAATGCAGTGGAAAAACAAGTAGTAAAACTACAAGTAACAAACAATATCTCTTTTAACCGAACTAGAACGGTATCCAAAAACCCTGGATAAGAGGTCCCTTGATTTATACTTTCAATAAAGTATGTCTTACCCAGACCAGTGTAAGCCCTTGATACGATGATCGGATTCAGTATTGTTATCCCCACAAGCCCTCAACTATCAGGTAGTTGGCAACTCTGTCTTTATCAACAAGGAATCCCTCAACTTCAAGGTGTTGGAACATCATTCTTCCTATCCCCGGAAGCCCTTGATTGTAATCAAAAACAATCAGAGTCGCACAAATTAATTCCGCACAAGGTAGTGTTTGAACAAGTTTTTCAAACTTTCTACACGAAGCTTTGGGAGTTGATAAGAGCCTCTCTCTCTAGAAATCACTTCAACAGCATGTAAGCACAGATTTCATCAAGTGTTGTTAAAGTTATTTATTCTTTTCAAATGAGATCCTATTTATAAGTGAAGAACCAATGGTCGGCTCCCTCCTCCAACGGTCATATTTCTCCTTGAATTTTAGAGGGACCTGTACACGTGTCACTCAACCAATGGTTAGTTGATAACTGAAGACAAGACATCATTTTATATTATAACAAGTGTGAGAATAAGTAAAACGAAAGTTTGGAATGAGAGTAAATAAAATTTCGGAGTCTAATATAATTCGGAGTTTATAATACTAAGATATTCGGATTCTATTTTGTAAGAATTTGGAACCTGAATTCTGTAGAAATACGGAGTCTGAATTTCAATGAAATTCGGAGTCTTGATTTCACTAGAATTAAAAACTAGAACTTACAAAGTTCGGAGTCAAAGGTCATGAGAATTTGGAGTCAGAACACATCATAGTTTGGAGTCTGAATTCATAGAACTCAGAGTCAGAACATAGACAAGTTCGTAATCAAAATTCGGAGTGGAACTTTATGAGATTTCGTATCCAGAATTCGTAGTGTAACTTCATTAGAGTTCATATCCAGAATTCGGAGTTTAAACATTATTAGATTTCGTATCCAGAATTCGTAGTTGAACTTCATTAGAGTTCATATCTAGAATTTGGAGTTGAACTTCATTGGAGTTCTTATCCATAATTCGGATCCTAAAATAGAATAATTCATGTCTAAGTATTATACGAATATGAGGTTCTAGATATGAATCTGATTTTTATACTTAAAGAAAATATAGATATGAACAATGAAAACAAAGTATCGGTAAATTTCCTTTTGGAATGGAAATTTTCCTAATGGGAGTGAAACTGGGGTTAAATGAAATTTTCCTTAAGAAAAGGTGTTTGTAATTTTCATAACAAGAAGGAATAGAAAATTCATTAGGAAAACCTTATTGACTTCCACACACACCTCCACGAACACTGCACATCGATAACTAGAAACATAATTAGAGATTAAAACCACAAACTGAACCAAAAAAAGAGGCCTCCCAAACATCAGATATTTCTGAGAGGAGCCGCGTTGGGAGCCATTGAAATAGATCCCGCCCTCGCCTTCAGAGTCACACCAGAGGACCAGATTTCCCAAAATGCTTGTAGACTACATAGAACGTGACGACACCCCCAGACTACCGCATCTGAAACCTTCACCCTGTCCCAACACCATGAAACCTTGGAAAACCCTACCCATATCTGAGGTTAGAGCGAGAATAAGGTCAATCATGATGCGGATCACCATGGATGGAGACGAGCCCATGCCACTTGAAGCGGCCATGCCACGAACATGCTGATCAGAACGCCGAGGGACGAAGATCCAACCGGAGGAGGAGGTGGGGAGGAGGGCGGCGGAAGGGGAGAGAGAAAGTGAGGTGGATCCTCTTACGGGCTCATCCAACTATTCTTTTATTTCAACCCATACTCATATTAGCCTCCACATAACTCACTTTGGAGCTATTTTATATAAAAGATCAATTTATAATAAATCAACGGTTTGGAAGTTCCTAAAGTGCCTCTCCCCTCTATTATAAAAAGAAACTTATCCTTATCATTTCATAACACTTCTAAATACCTTTGCTTCATCAAATAGTAGACAATTTCCCTTCCCAACTTCACTCACATAATCATAGAGGCCATAATTTAGGAATAAATCGAACCTAAGTTTTCCTTTGTGCAAGTCAGAAAGAGACACGTGAAGAAGAGGTAATTGTTTTATGAACCCTTTCAAAGTTCTTTTCGACTTCTTCTTAATTTTCCATATTTGTTTCCATACTAATGTAATAAATACAATATCTACTAAAATTTTAGTTGTTTTAATGATTATAGAAAAACCATATTCCTCCTTTTACCCATCCCATGAAAAAAATATGACCATGCGTGCGTGTGTATGGCTTACCGTCTCCACGGTGTGTTGTAAATTGTTTTTCACCTATATTTCATTTCAATGAGTATAATTTATCGAAACAAACTTTTATTTGTAAAAATTCATATTGATCTAATTAAGTTTTTTATTATGTAAAATGGTAATACCAAACATATGCACTTCATGGGTTTTATGTTTTTGGATTTTTAAAAACTGTTAAGAATTGTTAGTATTGCTAATAAAGTCATCGAATAGTGATCACATGATTAGTAGAAATATAGGGACTTAACAAATCCAATTTACCCACAAAAATGAAGCAATGGCCTCATCCCATATAATTTCCCCAGATGAAACCCATTTTTCAGAGCTCGGAAACAATGTAGCTTCACTGGGCTTCGCTCTTAACCAAGCCCAAGTTGAGTTTCGACATGTTAAGCATGAACAAAATTTCCTACGAGTGAAGTGGAAGTATATATATATTACCACCCGATTGAAATTTTATAATATTCCTCAAGAGTCTATCACCATCTCACACCTTACCTTTAGGTCTCATGCATGTGTTATAAGGGGTTATGTAACAATACCCAAGCACTATTATTATGTGCATTCTTTTTTTAAAGAATGAAGAATATATATTCATTTTATTATTATTACTATTTAAATGGTTTTCAAAGAAAAAAATAGTATTTTTAGTTAATATTCAATTAAAAAATCTATTTTCATGAATTAAGGGATATTTTAATTAAATAATTTTTCAATAAATTATTATTACTAAATTATGTTTTATTAAATATAAATGATCGTATAATTTTTATACAATTGTATTTTTTATTAAGGTTTGAACGCTATTTTTTTAAACCCCTGAATTTCTAATAAATGTGAGGATTTATTTTAAAATTGAAAATTAAAATAATTAAAAAATTAATTATAAAAAAAAATATTATTTTTGGATTCCTGACTTCTAAATTATCCAATGGTGAATTGTTCATAATTTTCTCACACAGTCGAATTATTCGGTAAAAATTAAATAATATTTAAATATATAATGTGTTTTATGACATCATAATGACCCAATATTGATGTAATAAAATACTGTAAAAGGTTTATTCAGCCATTATATTTTTTACCTTTAAAATAGTGGATTTTATATTTATTTGATTAATTTTAGAATACCTTAGTTGACCCTCAAATACTTATAAAATATTTTATCATTTAAAAATAATTTCCATGAGAGTGTGACTCACCTGTACATAATGAGGCATACCATTTTTATAAGTTCATCTAATGGCCTTATAAAATAATTTTTTTCACTCCCCTTTGGAAAAAAACCATGTGCAAAAATCATGGTATGTTTTGTGGTTTTGAATATTTAATTATATAGATTCCCAAACCTAAGTTTGGGAAATATTAAAGAATTCCCTTCTCATTTCCTATATAAACTCACCAAATTTCCCACTTCTCTTCACTAAAAAATATTATATAACGTCCCTATATCTCCCTAATATCTCTATAATCCTACAAAGTCACCCCAATATCCCAATAAGTCTCTCTCATACCTCTCCCAAGCCTTCAGGATCACACTTCCAAGAAAGGGATCCTCACTTTCCATCCATCCTTTTTTATGTCCATGTTTCCTTATATTGTTATACACTTTTATGCCCAATTGAAAACGTCTAGGTATGATTTCACACCTCAAATATACTTATATGGATATGTTTTAAAGATTAGATACCCCTTTCTATTTCATTAATGCCTCTCATTTACACCTGTTACCATGCCCTCAGATTTCTCTCTCCTCATTTACATTCAAGAAATTATTTTATATAAGAGATCTAAATTCCATTACCTATGTGGGGATATTATGTTTCATGAACCCCCTACTTTACATTAGATTTATAAATTATTAGAGTCCCATTTATCTCTCATCAACCCATTTTACTATTTTTATGTCACTCTGTTATGCTGCCGAAATTGCACCATGATTTTCCAAGATAAATAATTGTGTAATGTATACCATATCCACTTCTTTATCAAGGTTATTCACATTTATGAACATATACATATTGAATGGTACATACATATATTTAATCCATATTCCCTAATCATGGAATAACTCATGATGTTGAATGATTACATGTTATATGATCAATGTGGCACACTTATGCATGAAATGAAATGTTTATAAAAGGTGTGCCTGGATAGCACTCCAATGCATTGGGTAAAGAATAGTATCATGATATATCATGTGAAATTAGTGTTGACTCATGATAATTCATGTTCCATTATATTTTACTCATTCTAACTCATGTGTAATGAGGTTTTAATCATGCTTCATGTGCAATGAGCCTTGGCTCATACTAATGTCAAGTTAAATGTTTTGGCCACATATTCATGATACGATAATCATGATATATCATGCATTTATGTTCATATTTTTATTATCCTCCATTGATATTATTATTTCCTAACATGTATTTTATTCTTTCCTAACATGTATTTTATTCTTCTTGTTATGCCTTGTTTACTCACTTACTAGGCTTTATAGCTCACCCATTTCTTATGAATGTCATCAGGTTATCCTATGCAATGATAAGTATGAATGAATGTTGTGGTCATGTAAAATAAGTTTTAAATAATGATGTTGTGATTATGTATTATGTAATCATGTATTGTTCCAAATTTTCCAAGACACTAGACATATTTATCCTTAGAGTTGTTTTAAGTGAAATTTTATGAAATAAATCATATTTAAATTTGTAATAAAGAGCAGGGTTGTAATTGTTGGTATGAAAGGATAGGTTAAGTTATTTTTGGGATTAGGATTAGAAAAACCTTGTGAAATCCTTAGGGATAAGAATAAGTGTAATAAATACTTCCATAAAATTTGGTTAGTATAGAGTAAGTGGTTTATCAAGAAAATACATCTCTGTTTGGATACGAACAAGTAGAGGTAACTTTGGCACAGATGTATGTAGGGGTAAAACCTGAAAACAATTCTTTGAACTAGACTCAGACATGAACTGGTTAAAGACAATGGGACTTTCTATACTCTTGTTTCTACACTCCTAGGGGATATGCTTTGGTAAATTCATTAGCTTAGTATTACCATTATTAAGGGAATAAAAAATCCCCCTAAGAATATATGCTGGGAAGTATATCATAGATAACATAGATCAGAGCTTGTAAATTCATAAGTTAAGGAAATAAATGTAATTTGGAAGCCATCCCATTTTTTAATTGGATTCCCCTTATGTGTTTCCCCTAAAAATCCTTTTATTCCAGCCAATGGCTGGTAATAAGATGACTCGAACTAACAACTGATTCGATGATCAATGTGATGATTGTTCTAATTAGATGCCCAATCAAATGGGAGTGGGAATCACGAAATTGTCATGATACTCTCTCATTAAACTCAATTTTTTAATAGAATCATGGGTCAATAGGAATGTCCCCCCTAATAAATAACAAGGTGAAATTTAGATATTCCTGAGATAAAGGACTCCTAATTTTAATGGAACATCATATCCCTCAATCCAAGAACAATGGATAAACTCCATTGAGAAGATCTTATCCATCCATAAATGTTCAAAACAACTAAAAGTTTTTATGGATGATTATTGTATGGAGGGAGAAGAGATCAATGGTGTACACTGATAAAAAATATGAATCTTGATGAAGAGACTGGGGAATTGGAATGAAAGTATTTCTGGAAAAACAATTTCCATAAATATTATCTGTGAACCCTCTAACATAAGATGGAAAGGTAAATGAATTCCCTCAAGAAAAAACATGACAAATCCATTGGAGTGTATGAGGAAAACATCACAAGGCTTGCAAGATATGCCTCTAGCTTTGTCATTACCCCCAAATTCAAGGTTGACGGCTACATTGGTGATCTAAAACATATCCTACGAAAATCCCTAGAGATCCATGACATAGATATGTATGAGAAAATTTTCTGATGTACCCTAAAAGTCTAAATTGAGATCTTTCAATCTCAGGGGCACCATGGGGATAAGAAGTAAAAAGAGGAATTTAATTCTGGTTGTCCGATGGATAAATCCAATGGGGCAAAGAAATCCCAGAACCCCACTTGACAAAGGTGCAAAAAGAAGAACCCTGGAAATTACCTAAAGGTGAAGACTAAATAATTTAGGTGTGGAAGAGAAGGGAATCTAGTCATTAATTGATGACAAGAAAGACACTTTGATGTGACATAATAGAGGAACACACCATTAGACCCTCAATATATTGTTCATTGCTTCAACTGAAAAGAACAAGGGTACTTTTCAAACTATTTCTCTAAGATAGGGGTTTTCAGAGGAAACCAAAAACCTCTATGGAAACAAGGGTGATCTTATTCCATCACTACCACTAAACTGAACCCTGAAAATGATGTGGTTATATGTACACTACATATTCATTCAAGAAAACAAAACATACTTTTTGATTGTAGTTCTACACATTTTTTTATACCTCGAATGTTTAGTAGATAAATACCAACACCACCACAGATTATGGAAGTAGAGTTTTTGGTGAAAATAGATAATGGGGAATTATTTTATCCCATGATTATAACTCCTCCTCTGACCAAATTTGTGTATTTAACATCTCGGTGGACCTCATCATACTCTCTTTGGTGTAATTTGATGCAATTATTAGAATATATTGGATTTCCCTATATTGATCCTATATAAATTGTTGTGAGAAATAAGTCACTCTCCATATGGAAAATTGACTCCCAATTATATACAAGTGCAAGGAGATGGATGAATCTTCTTTATCACCATCAACTCAATCATGGATATTAATTCCCTATGAGAACGTGTATCTTTATCAGATGATGGAGTCTAAATAAGACACCATCCTTGAAGATGAGCCTATTGTGAGGGAATTCGCTGTAGTGTTTCCCAAGGAACTTCCAAGTCTTCCTATTATAAGAGATGTTGAATTATCGATTGATCTTATACCTGGGGATTTTTCAATATCCAATACACTGTATATAATGGTTGTTCTGAAGCTTGAGGAGCTAAAGAAACAACTAAATGAGAATTTGGATATAGGGTTTATATGCCCAACTACTTCACTATGGGGTTCACCGGCCCTCTTCTTCAAGAAGAAAGATGGGTCAATGCATATTTTCATTGATTATCATGAGCTTAGAAAAATCACGATAAGGAACAACTATACTCTTCCACGAATTGATGAATTTTTCAATCAGATACATGGAGCACAATACTTCTCCAAGGTGGATCTATGGAGGGGAAATTACAAGGCAAGGTTGAAGGAGGAGGATATCCTGGAGACTACTTTTCATACAAGGTATGAGCACTATGAATTCATGGTAATTCCATTCAGACTCACTAATGCTCCAAAAAGAATCATGTAATTGATGAATATAGCCTTTAAATATTAACTTGAAAAATGTGTGGTAGTCATTATAGACGATGTTATAATATACTCCAAAAACACAGAGGAGAATGGGAGTATCCAAGCACTATAGTATATGACTTGTGAAAGGAAAATCTCTATGGAAAGTACCGCAATTTTGAGTTATGGTTGAAGGATGTCTCATTCTTGGGTCATATCATCACAAGCAATGGCATATATATAGATTCCTCTAAGAAAAATGAAATTAATGGATGGATTAGTCCAACATCTATGATGGATGTCCATTGATTCCTTAGCTTAGCTGGATATTATCGCTGATTTCTGAGAAATATCTCACGATTTTCAGAACATATTACCAAGATAACTCAGAAGGGTGTCAAATATTCTTGGAGTGATGAATAAAAACATAGATTCCAAGAGTTGAAATGGAGGTTTATCACTATACTCATTCTCACACTACCCACAAGTGAAGAACATTTTGTGGTATTCAGTGTTGCTTTAAAAAATTGCATGGGTTGTGTGTTGATGAAAAATGACAAATTCATTTCCTATGCTTCAAGGAAATTTAAATATCAGGAGAAAAACTATCAACAACATGATTTGGAGTTTTCTACAGTAATATTCCCATTAAAGATTTGGTGACATTACCACTATTTCAGTTCATTATATTGAGCCTGCTATGCTTAACTCCTCCACTTCCAATGTCAAATCAATTGAGAACAAATTGGAATCTACTCCCCCCCTCTTATTAGAAGATCTAAGAGGAAGAATAATTATAGGAAATCCAAGAAAAGGGGTTCTAACCCAAAACATATGTAGCAATGAATCTCTTATTTTGGAACTGCCAAGGCATTGCCAACAATGACACCTCTATAACTCTTAGGAGGCTCTTAAACACTCATAAACATTAGTTGTTTTCAATCTCTGAACCCAAGGTCAATTTCAATCCTAATTTCATGCGACTTGGCTCTCTTCATTACAAATTCTTAGGATCCTAAAAAAATGGTCCTTTGACGGACTCTATGTGGATATTTTATCACTCCTCCCTTAAAAAATAAATGTTTTTAAAACCGCTGAACAACATTTCACTTGTGATTTTACCTGGAATGACCAGCACATCTATTGCATGATAGTCTATTCCAATAATAGGTATCAGCAAAGAAGAAATGTTTGGCAGGATCTTCTTGACATGGCAAACTCAATTCAGGATCCGTGGGTGATTAGTGGTGACTTCAATGCTATTCTTAGTCCCACTGAAAAAATTGGACCCTCACATCTTTCTATATCCACAAGAGAATTTAGATATGCTATTGAAGACTATAATATCTTTGAAGTTAACCTTACTGGGGAGAAATACACTTGGTATAGAAGAAATTATAATACAACTGTTGCCATTAAGCTTGACAGGGCCTTTGTTAACATGAAGGCCCTGGAAATCTGGTATAATGTGTCTTGTATAACGCTTCCCAAGCTCAATTCTGACCATCATCCCATATTACTCAGCTCCCTATCTAATGAACGCAGAAATCCCCTTCCTTTTAAAAATAATAATGGTTGGTCTCTAGTCTTTGACTGTGTCACTTTGATTAATAACACTTGGAATTCTATGAACCATCATCAAGACTCTTTTGCCTGTATCTTCAAATTGAAAATTTTAAAACAAGATCTCAAAGGTTGGTGTAAAACCAAGAGCTTACAAATGGATTCTGACATCACCTCTCTTGAAGATGAGCTTAATCAAATACAAACTCATAGTACCAACTTTGATTTTACCCTTGACCCTAAACTGGAGGTCAATACACCTCTTATGCTAAACACTTTACTCACCTTCAAGGATAAAATTCGGAAGCAAATGATTAAGACCAGATGGATGGCTGATGGGGATAGAAATACTAAATTTTATAACTCTCTCCAAAGAACCAGAAAATCCAATAGTCCACTTACTAAACTGTTTCACAATGAATTGATCATTGACTCAGAAGAGGCCATCTCGGATCATGTTGTCTCTTACATTAATGGCATTTTCAATGGCCCTGAGATAAACATTGATCTCGATCCCATTATTATTTCCTTAATGGTGGATGAGAAAGACAATGACTCTCTCTTAGCTATTCCATTGTAGCATGAAATTAAAGACACTATCTTTAGCTTAAATCCAGATAGTGCTCCCGGTCCAGATTGCTTTAACAATGGTTTCTATCAAAATCACTGGGACACCCTTCGTTCAGATGTTTTTAAACTGGTAAGGTCCTTTTTCACTCACGGAAATCTTCCTCAGGGTATCAACGCTCAATTCGTCATCTTAATACCCAAGGTTGATAATGCTTCTGAAATTCATCAATTTAGACCGATTTCTCTTATCAATACCCTATACAAGATCATTACTAAAATCATTGCCAACATATTGGTTCCTATTTGCAACAAAATTGTTTCATAGAATCAGTTTGGCTTCATCAAAAACAGATCCATCCAAGACTGCATTTGTCTTGCCTCAGAATGTACCAACATCCTCAACAAAAAAATAGTGGAGGTTGTGTTTCCATCAAGCTTGATATTAAAAAATCCTTTGATACCATTTATTGGGGATTTATATTTGGAGTCTTGAAAAACATTGGTTTTCATGATATTTTTATCAAGAGAATCAAGACCTTATTTCAATCTGCTATCATTTCCATATTAATAAATGGCACCCATCGAGGTTTTTTCAAATGTTCTAAAGGTGTTAGACAGGGAGATCCTATTTCGGCCATTCTGTTTGTTATTGCGGAAGACTTCTTTAGCAGACTCATTCATAATCTGGTCGATCAAAATAAACATAAACCCGTTCAAGTCTCTAGAAACCTCAATGTCCCCACTCACCTCCTCTATGCTGATGATATTATTTTGTTTTCAAAGGGGGATCAAAGAAATATTCAATGTCTTAATCAAACTATCTCTCATTACGAGAACATTTCTGGCCAAACTATTTCTGGGAACAAATCTCATATTTTCTTTGGAAAAAATTTCCCTGTTAGAAGGAAAACCACTATCACCAATAACCTTGGAATTAAAGAAGGTTTCTTTCCCTTCATGTACTTAGGCATCCCGATTTTCTAGGGACTTCCTAAATCATTTTATTTCTCTAATATCACTGATCAAATCATAAATCAACTCTCTACTTAGAAGGGTAAATCCCTTTCCATGGCTGGTAGAATTTGTCTTGTCAAATCAACCATCGTCTCTAAGTTGGTTTACTCGCTCATGACTTATAAATGGCCCATAGGTACATTCAAGAAAATAAATACCTATATAAAAAATTTCATTTGGATGGGAATTATCTTTGAAAGGAAACTCGTCACCATCCCATGGAATACCTGTTGTAAACCTCATGATAATGGAGGCATTGGGATCAAAAACGTAAAATTGTTGAATGATTCCCTGCAAGAGAGATTCACTTGGCATCTCATTAATAGAAACTCTAAAGCTTCTGAATTTTTAAATCATAGATTAGTAAATAAACTTTTAAAAGGAAATTTTAATTTCATTAACTCCGCAATCTGGCCCTCTATTAGAAATTATTATCAGAAGATTATGACTAACTCTAGATGGATGGTTAGCGCTGACTCCAACATTAAATTCTGGTGTGACAACTGGATGGGTAATCCTTTAATTTCTATGTTGCCTCTTAATAACACTCCTATAGACACCATCCATACTACTAAAGATGTTATTCAGCTTCATAGGCATGATCTCCCCAACAGAATTTCGCAAATCATTGAAAATTATACCTTCTCCATTTCTGGGGACTTCTTGGTTTGGGAACCTGCTCCCAATGTCATACTTGACTCGAAACATTTCTACATGCACAAATTCTCTAGCAATGAACCAATTTATAAATGGGTGAGAACCTTCAATAAGACTTGGATCAAACCCTCTAGGTCACCCATATTTGTCATATTGCTCACAATAGATTTCCCACTGAAACTCGACTTCAAGCATTTGGCATTTAACTTTGCTCAAAATGTCATTTATGTAATCAGCACAGGGAGGATTCTGATCATCTTTTCATGTTTTGTGCTATCACCTCGGCTCTATGGAATTACATCTTTGAGCTTTTTAATTTTTCATGGTCCTTATCTAAAAATATTTGCTTACTTTTGAAGAAATGTACTAAACATGAAGCCTCTCAGCAAGTCAAAAATTTTATTCTTGCGGTAGTGGCGGATCTACTACATGAAATCTGGTATGTATGGTACGATCTCATCCATAATAATCACTCTTTCAGTATCAATGTAGTAAAATCTCGAATTCTCATTGTGATACTTGAAGCTACCTCAATTCAAAAAGATTTTTTCTGCAATTATATTGGAGACTTCGAGATCCTCAGACGTATCCATGTCCCGGGTATTTTCCCGAAGACCAAGCACACCTTTGAAGTATTCTGGAAACCTCCGATGCCGGGTTGGATTAAAGTGAATTTTGATGGTACCTCAAAAGGCAATCCTGGACCTGCCAGGTGTGGGGCCATTTTTAGAGATTCTGCTGACCATTTCCAAGGTTGATTTTACAGTGGGTGTGGGATTGCCTCATCCATTGAAGCGGAGATTCTAGGAGTCATCCATGCTATTGATTTTTCTCTCCAAAGAGGATGGTGAAAACTGTGGATTGAAAATGATTCTACCACCATTTTTCAATCCGTTTGGCATGGAGTTATTCATCTCCCATGGCCGCTCACTACGCATTGGATGAATTTCCTGAATTCTCTTCAGGAGATTGACTACATGGCCACACATGTCTTCCGTGAAGAGAATGCTGTAGTTGATGCCCTTTCCAACAAAGGTGTCCACCACAGCATGATTTTGCTGGATGTACTGCCAGCTGATTTACTTCACCTCTTTGAAAGAGATTGTAATAAAATCCCATCCTTTCGACTCATGTAAACTGTTGTTTCATTAATTTTTAAATGCTGCGTCGGTCTTTGACCAAGGAATTACCCAAAAAAAGTCCTAAAGTATATATTCACACATAAAGGGTTGAACATATGCCACTGAAAATGGTTAGAGATGATTTAAGACTATGACGGCTCAATCCATTACCACCCTGGGAAAGAGAAAAAGGTGTATGATGCTCTATGTATAAAGGACCCAAAAATTCTATCATTGATGATAAATGAAAATAATCCAATCTTCTTAGCTTTGATGGATGTGTACATGGTAATCATGAATAATGGAACATCATCAATCCTTTCATAAATTATTTCTCAACCATCTATATTGGAATGGTTAAAGGAGGCTCAAAAGGATGATGTGGGAATTCATAAGAAAGAAGAAACTATCTGAAAAGGGAAATCCTTAGAGTTCAATTTTAATGAATAATGAATTGTTAGATTTTGGACTACACTATGTGTTCTATAAAATCTGGAGTTAAAGAATGACCTTTGGATAATGCACATAGTTTTAATTTCTCTATTCACCTAGGAACCACAAAGATGTATCGAGATATTAGAGATAATTATTGGTGGGATAACAAGAATAATGAGATCATTGACTAACCATCAAAGTGCCTATTGTGTTAGCAAACGATGACTAGGAAGAAGAAGTATAAGGGTAGGATTCAAACATTACACATACCAACATGGAAATGAAAGAAAATCACCACGAACTTTGTCATCGGACTTTTAAATACATCCAAAATAAACAATGTTATCTGAGTCGTTGTGGATTGTCTTACAATTAATTCACACTTCATTTCAATTCGGGAGTATTTGTAAATTGGATCAACTGGCGCAGATATACATTAGAGAAATGGTGAGGCTTCATGGAGTACCACTATCGATTGTATCTGAAAGAGATCTATGATTCACCTCAATTTTTTGGAAGTGTCTCCAATATGCAATGAATACTGAGATGAAATTCAATAATTCTTAACATACTCAAAGTGATGGACAATCTTATCGGACTATCTAAACACTTGAGGACATATTGAGAGAATGCTCGATGGACTTCAAAGGAAGATGGGATCAATATCTTCAAATGGTTGAGTTATCTTATAATAACTGTTTCTACTAAAGCATCAAAATGGTCCCTTATAAAGTTGTTTATGGGAATAGGTGTTGAACATCAACATGTTGGGATGATGATGGGGAGTGAAAACTCCTATGTCTCGAAATGGTTGAATAAATTACAGAGAAGGTTAAGACCATCCAAAAGCTAATAAAAGTTTCTCGTAGTTGAAAAAAATATATGCCGATAATCGTTGATGATACCTAGATTTTGATGTTGGTTACATGGTATTCCTCCCCATATCACCATTAAATAGAGTTTTGATATTTGTGAAGAAGTGAAAGCTTATTCTATGGTACATCGACCCTTTTGAGATCTTTGATCGCATTGGAGTAATGGCCTATCGACTAACACTCCCACTGAACCTGTCTCAAGTACATGATGTATTCTATGTATCACACTAAAGGAAGTACTTACCTAAACCATCACATGCACTCAATCCAGAGGAGGTACCATTGGAGAATGAAATCTTCTATAAAGAGATGTCAGTGAAGATCTTATATCATAGGTAAAAAGTTCAACAAAATAAGAAAATTCTCTTTACCAAGATGTTGTGGAGAAACCATATGTTTGAAGAAGCAACATGAGAATTAGACTAAGTGATGGAGTAGAGTTACGATCGACTGTTTTATTATGGGAAAAGGAAATTTCAAGGGAAGCTTTTCTAAACGGTGGATGATTGTAAAGACCCAAACATTTATTAAAAAAAATTCCTCTTGATCTAATTAAATGTCTTATTAGGTAAAATGGTTATATAAAACATATGAAATTCCTTGGTTTTATGTTTTTGGATTTTAAAATAACATTAATAATTTTTACCATTTCTAATATAGTTATTGAATAGTGATCACATGATTAGTATAAATATAGGGTTTTAACAAATCCAATTTACTCAAAAAAAAGAAGTGATGTCCTCATCCAATAGAATTTATCCATACAAAGCCAATTTTTCATATCTCAAAATGGATGTAGTGTCGCTGGGATTCTCTCTTGACCATGCCCAAGCTGAGGTTCAACATTATAAGCTTAAAAGGAATCGCCTACATGCGAAGTGGAAGTTAATAGAGATTTCAACCCGAGCGATGTTATCAAAGTCACCCCAAGAGTTTTTCACCGTCACACACCTTACCCTTAGGTCTTATGGGGTTGTTATAAGGGGTTATGTAACTAGGCCCTATCACTATGATTATGTGCATTATTTTTGTATCGTATAAATAACATACATTCATTTTATTATTTTTATTTTGTATATGGTTTTTAATGCACTAATAGTATTTTTTTGTTAATTTTCAATTAATAAATCTCTTTTGATGAATTATTGATTTTTGAATTAAATAATATTTTTTAAAAATATTATTACTAGATTAATTTTTATTAAATATAAATGATCTTATAATTTTTAAACCATTGTAATTTTTATTAAGGTTTGAAAGCTATTTTGGTCAAAACCCTTGAATTTTTAATAAATGTCAGGTTTTATTTTAGAAGTGAAAATTCACATATTTTAAAATTTGTTTAGATAAACTGGATATTATTTTTGGATTCATGATTTCAAAATTATCTAAAAAGGAATTTTTCATAATTTTCTTATACAATCGAATTTTTGGGTGAAAATTTAATAATGTTTAAATATATAATGTATTTTCTGACATCATAACAATACAATAGTGTGGTAATAAAATAATATAAGATGGGTATTCAGACGATATATGCTTTACCTTTAGAATAATGTGTTTTTATCTTTTTTTATTAATTTTACAATGCCTTAGGGTACCCTCCAATACTTCTATAAAAATTTTAAAAGTTTAATATGATTTCCTTGAGAGTGTGACTCACCTCCACATAATCAAGACGAATATTTTAATAATCCTAGCCATTGGCCTTATAAATTAATTTTCCCCACTTCCATTTGTAAAATACGATGGGAAAAACCATGTAACGGTTTTTGGTTTTCAATATTTAATTATATAGATTCCAAAACCTATGTTTGTGAAAAGTAAGTGAATTCCCCTCTCATTTCCTATAAAAACCCACCCAATATCCTACTTATATTCACTAAAAATCCTTGGAAAACGTCTTTATACTTCCCTCATCTTTCTATAATCCACCCAAGGCACCCCAAGATCCCATGAATCCTCTCTCAATCATCTACCAAGCATTTGGGATTACCCTTCCCTCTAAGGGATCCCGACTTTACTTCCTTCCTTATTTATATCCAGGTTTCCATGTATTGTTATGACCTTTTATTTTCAATTAAAAATGTTGGGGTATGACTAATAATATCCACTATACTTCCTTACTTATTTTTGAATGATGAGATAACCTTTTCTCCCTCAGTAATTCCTCTCACATACACCCGTTACCATGCTGAAATTCTATAAGGGATTTCTCTCTTCTCATTTACATTCAAGAAATTAATTTTTATTATGCATCTAAATTATATTACATATGTTGGAATATTATGTTCCATTCCCCCCACCCCAACTATCCATTTCATTTATTACTATTGAGATACCCATTTCTCTCTCATCAGCCCATTCTATGATTTTTATGTCACCCTATTATGCTGCCGAAATTGCACCATGATTTTCCATGCCAAATCATTGTGTAGTGAATGCCATACCCATTTATCTATCATGGTGATTCATGTTTATACATATATACATATCTAATGGTACTTAAATGTATGTATTCCACATTCAATAATCATGGAAAAACATATGATGATTAAGGATTCCAATTTATATGATCCATGTGGCATGCTTATGCATGAAATTAAATGTTTATAAAGGGTGCGCCTTGATAGGGATCCAATGCATTGGGTAAAGAATAATATCATGATAAGAAATGTTCAATGAGTGTTGAATCATTATAATTCATGTTCAATGATATTCTACTCATGCTAATTCATGTGCAATGAGGGTTTACTCATTCTCCATGTGCAATGAGCCTTGGCTCATGCTAATATTATGTTAAATGTTCTTGCCACATCTCCACGTTATGATAACAATGATATATAATGTCTTTATGTTCATGTTTCTCTTATTCTACATTGATATGCATATTACCTAACATGTATTGTATACTTTATGTTATGCCTTGTTTACTCCCTTACTGGGCTTTATTGATCACCCTTTTCTTATGTATGTCCTTCGGTTATCCCATTCAATGGTAAGTACTATGGAATGTTGTGGTCATATAAAATAAGTTTTTAATAAAGATATTATATTTTATGTATTAAGTTGTCATGTAATGTTTCTAATTTCCCAAGACACTAGACCACTTGATCCTCTGAGTTGTCTTATGTGAAAGTTTATGAAATAAATCATGTTTAAATATGTAATAAAGAGCTGGGTTGTTATATATAACAATGAATATAAACGATGTAAATAATAAATATGAGTTGATTTTGTTTCTTTATAATTTATATTCTATCCCATTCTATACCATTTAACCATTAAGGTAATCATATTGTCGCTTGTTCATAGTTACGACCTACTGTCTCCAGGAAATGATGATATTCATCCCCCACTATAGCCATTTCATAATGATTATAAAAATGTATATACTGAGTAAATATGAATTTTATGAAAAAATAATTCTTCAAGAATAATATATAAATATATGTTATTTTCTTTATTTTGTTCAATATTATAAGAAAATTGAAATGGCGTTCATTCATACATACGACTTACTATTTCCATGAATGGTGTATTCCATTTCATATATCTATCTATTATATATATATATATATCTATATACTGAATATGTATGACATAAAAATCATTTCTTACTATATATAATTACATAAAATATGATCTATTTAGTAAGATCAAGAATAACATGTCAAAATACATACGATAAACACAAGTGATTGTTACCTGAACTATTTCTTAAACATGGAAATTGTTAATAAATGGGAAATATAAATTCATATATGATTCATATATGATATCATAAATACAATTACTATTTTTTTAGAATTTAATAATATGTTCAAAACCACTATGTGTTAATTTTTTAGATGCACAGAGAGTATTAGACCTAGAGTTAGAGAATTCTATCTCAGTATTAATTTTAATGAGATATAATCCATCGTCACCACCTATTTCTTGTGTGTGGTGTATGTACTACCCCTATTACATTTCATATCATCAATACATTTATATTAGTAGTATTTAAATACTTGTTTTATGATATCGAGATTATGATTTAAATTTCAAAGTGGTATGGGACGGTTTGAATGTTTAAAGAATTAATTCATTCTCAATTTGAATATTCTAGATATTATTTTACAAAACATTTTATATGGATATAAAATTATTATAAATTAAATTCAATGCATATTGTTATTTTCATTAAATTGTTTTCAGAAAAACAATCTTTATACAGTTTTATGTAAGGGCCACTATAACAAAAACATCAATTTAAATGTTAAAATGTTTATTCTTCAAAATCATTCACATTAATGTTCATGTTTTCAAAATAGTTTAAATGATTTATTTGAATAAATGATTTCAACGAAAAGGAAGTATTTTTTCATGATATTTTTAATTATTTTAATTGAGTATTTTCATCTATGTCAACATCCTTTGTTGATTATTGTTCTTAATTAAGTTTTATAACTTATGATAGAATTTAAAATATTTTATTGAATGGTTTAGGATCAGTTTGATTGTAAATATTCTATTTAGATATCATTCATGGTTTACAGTTGAATTATTATTATGTCATATACTATTTTTAGACATGAATGATTATGTTGTTTATATTTCACCATTTTCATATGAGTAATTTATTAGACTTAGTAAGTTATGGTAGGGACATGTTATAGCCCCTCGATTCGTCAGTAGGTCTCATGAGACAAACTAGTCTGGGTTTTGGCTGAGGCCTTACCAATTTATTAGATTCTTAGAAAGAATCCATGATAGTAATAGATTCTTGTAATAAAACCATAATAGAAATAGAAACATGGAATGAATCCTTGAAGGTAATAGATTCTTGGATCAAAGCCTTGATAGTAATAGATTCATGGAACATAGTCAAGATGGTATGTTTTAGATGTCTAAAACTATACATTTTCCCATTATAAGATTAGTTATTGATATTATATATGATTATTTATTTAGAATAATATCCATGTAAATGTTTAAATAGAATCATTTAATTTATTATTTCCTTATTATGCTTAATATTATGTTTAAATTACTTGTTTTTTAGTTGAGCGAGAGAGAATCGGGAGCTTGGGAGCTCGGATCAAGATGAAACCCTAGTTGATGCAAGACAATGAATTCCCCCCCCCCTTCCGGGAGGTGGGAAGGGGGGTATGGCTTTCCACAGAAGTCGCAAACCCCCTTTGTTCTGTTTTCCAACCCTGTGTATCTCCCGGAGTTCCTGGTGATAGAGGTGAGCCCGAAGGTGCCGAATCTCCATCTCGGGAACCCTCAACTCCCGATTTCGGTGTTAGAATTCTTTAAGGCGACGAGATATCTAAACCTGACTCTGGTGGATAGATTCAGTTTTCGCAGACCGTCGGTGGATGATTTTGATCAGTTTGTTTTTGGAAAATGGGAAATGCAAGATCGTGCGGTCGTTGGTCTCCTGGATAGTCGGCATTTGTTGATCTGTTTTGCCTCGGAGGAAGATTTGATACGTGCGTCGTCTGGTGCTCCTAGGCAATGCAACGGTTGTAAATTTATTCTCCTGTGATGGAAGTTTGATATCTGTAAGAATAGTGATCTGACCACCATCTCGATTTGGGTACGTCTTCCTCACTTTCCTTTCCCTTTCCAAAACCTGCAATTATACACATTCTTGGGAACCTAGTTGGGAAATTCTTTTGCTCTGATGTTCGAATAACGACTACGACTCATCTGATAAATCCTCGATTGTGTGTTGAGGTGGATGTATCGAGACCGCCGGTTGACTGGGTCTGGATTTCAGTGGGTCAAGAATTCAGATGGAAGCAAGCAGTGGTGTATGAGTCGTGGATTGACTACTACACAAACTGCAATAGGTTGGGGCATTCGGATGATAGGTGTCATGTTGGAGGTGTTAGAAGGAGGTCTCTAGGCATTGATAAAAGGCTATGAAAACCCGGTGATAGGAGGGGAATGTCTGTTGTGGATGATCTGGTAGGAATTGCAGGACATGGCCCCCGAGCTGCAGCTGTTAAGCTATGTGAAATTCCTGCAAACCCTCTAGTGTATGTGGTGTTAAACGGGCTGAAACAGGACCTGCAACGGGGGAATGGTGTCCAGGACGCTGCGGACAGAAATGCTACTGCTATTGGAATGGCTTCAAGAATTCTTATGGATGTAGGGGAGAGACAGAAGGATACCGGGGTGATTGATGATGGTTGTTCCCCTCTTGATCGCGGCCAGAAAGGTGGATCGTTTGATGGAGCTGATGCTATGGTGCGGGAGTGTAGCAGTGGCAAGGTGAGAAATGGGAGGTAGGGGTCCTCACTAGAAGCTAAATATGGGAGGACTTTTGTTGCAGCTCTAGACTGTGATGCTCTTCTACCAGTGGAGGAGTCCGGAGTCTGTGTACGGGATATTGAGGTGATTCCCTTGGTGTCCATCGGGAACCGCTTGCATGGTTTGGAGGCTGAGTGTGTGGAATCCGGCACACAGATTCAGAATGAGGATGAAGTGATTGGTGAAATGGGGAAACCTGCAGAATGTTATCAAGTGGATATGGGTGCTTAAATGAAGGAAAGTAACAACATTCGGCTTGTCTTGACTGATGCACCGATGGACGTGGATGATAGCCAGGTGTTTGGAGGGCTGCCACCATGTTTGGAACTGATTGACTGTAACATGAACAATGAACAGACCAGAGGGGTGGAGGATGGTTTCCATTATGTTTTGGTTACTAGAAAGTTGTGGGATGTTTTGGATAGTAACAAAGAAAATGTGACGGTTAAACCTTCATATAGTGAGACTCTGATGGACGGGAAGAGGAAATATGGAAAGGAGGTGCCCACCACAACAAGCCAAAGGATGAAGAAAGACTACTCTGAGTTGCCGAAGCTGTTGTCCACTAGATCTTCTCTCAAACAATCTCCGTAGGAGTTGATCTCATTGGAGAAATTGAACCCCATAAGGATGTATTCCAAATCCTAAGGCACTATGAAATCTCATAATGGGAGACGGCCACTGCAGAAGGAGGCTCTACTATAGGTTGTGATGGGTTTGATGTTTATGACATGTAATCGGCTTCTGATTTGTGGTATGTTTTTGATTTACTTTCTTTTATTTAATAAATAGTTAGGGGCCTACCTCTAACTAACTTTCCTGGTACTTGTTTTTTAGTTTTATACATTTCCCTAAAATTTTATGCTTATTTGTCAAAGATTATACTGTATTTTTTAACCTTGTTGAGAATCTCAGTTCACCCCTTTCTTATGTTTTAAATTCCTAGGATGTTTATAAGTGTATAATGATTGATATAAAAAGTTAAAATAAGAGTGTAATGTCATTCTCAAAGGATTATAATTTATTATTTTATGTTTTGAATTGTAATTTATGGTTGATATATCATATAAAATTTCCAAGACTACAAAACTGATCGGACCTTCGAGGTTTGATTCCTTGTAATCATGAAATGGTATTAAAATAATGTACCATATATAGGCTTCTAGGATTGAGAAATTACATTTGGTATCAAATTAATTTAAAAACAACCTTGGATAGTATATTTAGAAAATGCATATTAGGGAACACAACCCAAAAATAAACATTGAGGATAATAATAGAAGAACGTCATAGATTTTTGGTAAGATAGAAATTATGTGGGTATTCCTAGAAAATAAACTTATTTCTGGATACTAAAAGTGAGAAAGGATCTGGAATAAATGTACCTAGGGGTGGAAAATATAATAAGTTGTTTTAGGCCAGGCTTGGGGTAACTTGGTACATGACAACAGATCTTACTACACACCAAGTTTGACACTCCTAGGGGATATTCTTAAGATAATTCACATTTTCATTATAAACCATTATGAATTATTTACGAGTAAATATATCCCCAAAGAAACCATATTTATGTTTATGATATTAGATGTTCATAATTTTTTATGTTAGTTTAAAATTAAACACTATGGTTGATAATCTAATTTATGTCATAGTTTAGAAATGGTTCCTAGTGGAAGGAATGGAAATAGTATCAATGCACATAATCCATTTAGTGATTTTCCTCCAATTATAAATAAGGATGTTGGAACTAGAGATGATACTTCTGTTTTGAATCATATAACTATACTATGATTGCAGACTTGGGTTTTGAAAAATTACCTTACTCGTATGGGGAATCCTTATCTGTAATAAGGGGGATAAACGTTAGCTCTCTTCATAATGAAACAACCTCCAACATTCAGTGGGACTACGAATACATTAATATCTAAACAATGGAATAATTCCATAGTGATGATATTTAATATTGTGGGAAGAAACCAAATGGAAAAGTTTGTCATGGTAGTTTATCATCTCTTAATAAATGCGGATCAATGAGGGTTACTAATTCAAAAAATGAAAGAGGAGGTTAAAATTTCAAGTTTTAAATGGAATTATTTTAAAGAAAATTTTCTTGGAAATATATTTCCCTCGTGATTAGAGAGCAGATATGGAGAGAAAATTCTAGAATCTAAGACAAAAGGTGGAGAGTATTGTTGCTAAATATGAAGCAACATCAAAATATTAGCAAGGCATGTTGCAGGATACTTATGTAACCCAAGAAGTAAGATTGATCATTTCTTTTATGGGTTAAATCCATTTCTCAAAAAGACATTAGTCTCCAAAACATTCTCATCATAAGAATAAATAGTCTCATGTGCTGTCACGATAGAGAAATAATTTTCTATGTCTTATGACATTATGAGAATGTAACAGAAGAAGAAAATGATGGAGCAAGAGATATATAATAGGAGAAAGGGAAATAAGGATTTTCCCACATGTGAAAATAGTGGAAACTGATACACCGGTTCCATTTAAAATAGAAAATGAGTGTTTTTCAATTATGGAGAAAACATACACCATGCTCATGATTTCAATGAAAAGAAAAGAATTTTTAAATGTGAAATGTTTCCACAATAATAATATTTGTGAACATGGAATATTAAGGCCCCAAATGTCAATGAAATATAGATAAAAAATCAATGGGATCAGGGTCAAGCTTATTCTATTACTACAGTCGAAGTAGAAAAGTTAATTTTTTGTGTTTTTGGATTCAATAATTATGTTATGAAATTCTATTTATGAGAATAATTAGACATGTTGGGATTATACTATAGTACTTTTTATTTAATGTTTTGGTATCATGAATGTTTTCATTAAGGTTTTAATATGATCATGGTATTTATATATTTTTTATGTGACAAAAAGAGTAAAATTATGTTGTTTGAGGATAACCTGATGTAAAGATTTATTTTAGGAATTTAAAGACTATTTTGGACTTTTAATTTGGACAAAAAAATTTAGATGAGCCTCAAGGATGAAATGGATTGTATATTATTTATTAAGGTTATTTTTTGGAGTTTTAATAAATTATTTGAAAATATACAACTCGCACAACAGATGACATCCCATCACATCTGTCAAGGTCATGAGACTTGAACCCACAACCGAAGGGTGCTAGGGGTGCATCACCTACCACTACCCTACGCAATTTCCTGGTTATTATAACATAGTATTAATTATTTAAACAATATGATAGATTATGTATAAGTTTTTTTGGAACCCTATACGATTAAGATCAATAGAATATTTTTAATTTTGGTTATCTTTTGAAGAGAAAGATGAGTTTGTGGTGGAAATTAATTAAAGGAAGAAACTCTACTTATTAAGTAAGTAAGTATAATTTTTGTTCTTAATCTTTTAATTAAATTATTTCTTAAACTCTATTTAAAGGATCATGAAAAGAGAATTTTTTTACTAGTACTTTCTTTTGCGATGAATCAAATGGTCCGTTAGATCATCACATATATTTAGCTTTGGGATTGTTAACTCATTCCTAATCATGTTCCTTATCACTCTCAATTATAATGTGATTGTTACATTTTTTTCATGTTTATTTTTTGCAACATTGAACAGTATTATGTGTTTTCTCTAGAAACCTTCATAATTCACTTTTCATTATTTTAAAATATAGGTCTCAGTAACCCTATTTCTCATGTCTGGTTTCCGTAAAGGTATTTTTTATGATCAACCACTTATTTTATAAGTGAAATTTTAAATTGATCAGACATGATTTTTTAAAGGTGGGGAGATTGTAACACTCCAATATTTCATGGTACATTAACTTCAATACCATTTAATTCACACAACCTGGAGTTCAAGCACAGTATGATCTATCAAAATAGCTATCTAAAAGTGTTTATGAATTGTATTGACCACAATATAACAATTTATAAATATTATTTCTCAAAATAAAATTCATTTTTGAATTCATAATATCAAGATTAGATTAGGTATAATTTTTGTTATTTTTATGACAAGTTACAATTTTTATGAAAAGTGAAAACATTTGACAATGTTGTTAAAACCCAAATTTTTCATTTAAAAATTTATTTCAATTTAAAATTATTTTAAATTCATAATTGATAAATTAAACATATATTAATACAATTTATATCATTAGAACCATTTAAATAATTACATTGAATATAACAATTAATTTCAATTCTGAATGTATCTTTTACCCGCCTTCTAGCCACATCTACATGATTAGAATTAAACGTAATTTTACCACTTCAGTGAATTGAATTTATAAAAATGGAAATTCATGGTTGTAATAAGTCTAAAAAATTTGGAATAATAGGATCAAAATAATTTTTGTTGAGTACTAACTTTTGAATTTTATTTACTAGGTTTGATGGTAAATACTGTAATTAAAGGTAAAAATAATATTATAATTATGATAAATTGCCCTAAAACATTTCCTAATTTAATTTTATAATTTTTTTTTGACCAAAATAATCCTTAGGATAAAAATATGTTCCTTTTTAAGTCACATGTCTCAGATTTTAAAATTTACTATATTTTATTTAAAAAAGTGGTCAAAATATAAAATTCAAATTTTAATAAAAAAATATCGTTTTAAATAGAGTTAAAAATAAGAAAATTTAGCTTATAAATTCAATTTAGAAATAAATTTATCTTATATACTTCATGCTAATTTATTTATAATTTTTATAAATTAAATAATTAAATTAAATGGTTGCACAATGAAGATATTATAATTGCTTTATTAAAGGAAGAATCAATTAAATGATATTAATATTATAAAACTAAATATAATTAGAAATATTCAGTTATAAGAACGAATTTTTTGTATGAAATTAAAATATTATGGATGAGATAAAATACTTTTTACCAATTAATAAATTTTTTATGATTTTATAAAAAAAAGTCATATAGTTAATAGTGTGAAAATTGATAAAAATGACATTTTAAAATAAATAATATTTTATTACATGGTATAAAATTTATAAAAATATAAATTTTGAAAAAAATAACTACTATAATGTTAAATATTTAATTAATGATAAAATTGTGGTTCTTTTGTAATTATATACTAACAGTATTAAACTTGTAGTTTAAAAATATAAGTGATCACTGTAAGAATAAAATAATCAAACTAAGGGTTAAAGCTTGAATATTAGTTTAATTTTGTGAAATAAACATGTATAAAATTTATATTATGAGATTATTTAGACTCATGATAATATTATACTTTTAATAACTCACTTTGGATCAATTTTAAAGTGAAAATCAGTTTCTAATAAATTAATAGTTTGGAATTTCATAAAGTGCCCCTCCACTTTCTTATGAAAGAGCACTTCTACTTATCTTTGATCCACACCACTAAAAACTGTAGTTTAGACCAAAACCTTCCCATTTATCTTTATAAATTCCCAAAACATATATTATAGGCCATAAATTAGTCAAAAATCCAACCCTATAGAGTCGTTTTGTGCCAATCAGAATGAGACACTCGAAGAAGTGGTGATTGTTTTACCGACTCTTTCAAAGTTCATTTCTTATTCTACTTAATTTTCATAAGTTTTCCCATTGTAAATTAATTAATCCCTAATATAATATTTGTTTATATTTTTTTATGATTATGGGACAACAATATTCCTCATTTTACCCATACTACGAAAAACAATATCAACATTCTTGTGTGCGTACGGCTTACCGTCTTCACGCCGTGGTGTAAACTATTTTTCACCAATTGTTCATTTTGTTGGGTATAAAGATTAAAATAATTTATTTAAATAATAAATATGACATGATATTTTTATTAATAATTCATATTCCATCAAATTTTATACAATTTAACCATTAATATAAGGATATCATCACTTGTGGGTACATACAGCCTACCGTCTCCACATCGCGATGAGATTCATCCCCCACAAAAACCATTTAAAAATGAATATAAAAATGTTTAAAGTTAATAAATATAAAATTTATGACATAATAATTATATTCTAATATATATATATATCATTTACTTTCATCCATTCGATTTGATAAGAAAACGAAAACAGCGTTCTGGCGTACGTACGACCAACAGTCACAATGAAAAATGTATTCCATTTCATATATCTATCTATTATATATATTTATATTATCAATATATATGATATATATAAATATTTTTTCAATTATTTAATCATGTGAATTGTTATCTAAGTGATATTATCAAGAATAACAAGTCAAAACAAATCCATTAAACAAAAGCGATTATTACTTGAGATATTAATTTTAACATGGAAATTATTAATAAACCTATCATATAATATCATAAATTAACTATGTATGATAAAATAAATATTATTATTATTATTATAGAAGTTAATAATATGTTCAAAAGAACTATAGAGGAGTTTTATAGACGTAAAAAGTGAATCAAACCAAAGGCAAGGGAATTTTGTCTCTCATTTAATTTTCATGAAATTTAAGCCATGTTCACCACCAATTTCTTTTGTGTGGTGTACGTAATACACATATTACATTCCATATCATGAATAAATTTCCCTTCATTGTATTTAAATTATTCTTTTCAATATATCATGCTTATAATTTAAATTTTCAAACTTGTATGGGATGCTTTGTAAGTTTAATGAATTAATCCCCTATCTATTTAAATATTCTTGATATTATTTTACATATATATTTATATGGATATTAAAGTATTATAAATTAAATTTTGTTCCTATTATAAATTTCATTTAAATGTTTTTAAAATGAATGTTTTTATGTTTTTATGTTTTTATGTTTTTATGTTTTTATGTAAGAGACTCTTTAACTAAAACATTTTTTCAAATGTCCTAAAGATTTATTCTTTTAAATCTTTCTCATTAATGTCCACATTCTAAAAACGGTTTTAAGGATTTATTTATATGAACATGAATTTTTTTAAATATTAATCCTTTCAATAGATTTTTTCTGTTATGGGACATTTCAATTCAAAAATCACTTTTTAAATTTTATGTTTTATAAATGTGTGATTTTTAAATAAATGATTTCAAAAAAATGGGTAATTTTTCAAGATATTTTTATGATTTTAATATAATTTTTTATCTATTTCAACCACCTTTATTTGATATAATTATTAATTAATTTTGATCTCTTATTACATCATTTACCATATTTTATTAAATGGTTTATGATCAGTTTGATTGTGGATGTGCTATTTAGATACAATTCTTATTTTATATTTTGAGTATTCATATTTCATATAATATTTTTTATTATGAATGATTATGTTGTTTATATGTAACATTTTTTATATTATAAATGTATTGAACTTATTATGTGATGGGGGTCCCGCTATATCCCTTCGATGCATCGATGGGTCTCATGAGAAAAAACTAGATTGGGTTATGGCTGAGGCATTACACATTTATTTGATTGTTGGCATTAAGCCTTGACAATAATAGATTCTCGGAACAAAGAATTTAATGAAATAGATTCTTGGAACTAATCTTTAACAATATTATATTTTTGAAATGAATCCTCGATTGTAATAGATTCATGGAACACAGCCTCGATGGTATGTATTAGATGTCTAAAATTACACATTTACCCATTATGATATTAGTTATTAATATTACATGCGGTCATTTGACTATTATAATATCCATGTGAATGTTTAAATTGATTTATTTGATATATTATTACCATATTATCCTATTTGTTTTTTCTAAAGTCTTGTGTTTTATTTTTATACATTACCTTAAAATGTTTTTCTTATTTATCAATGATTTTATCATATTGTTTAAATGTACCGAGTATCTGATCTCAACCCTTTCATATGTTTTACATTCACATGATTCCATGATGTCTATTATAACTGATATTTAGGGTTAATATAAAATAATAATGGAATTCTAAAAGTAGAATCCTTTTTTATTTTATGTATTGAATTTTAATATAAGTTTGATGTATGTAATATATTTTCTAAGACTTCTAAACTAATTGGTCCTTTGGGATGTGATTCTTTATAATCATTCCATTGTTTTAAAATAATTCACTAGATCCGAGCTTCTCGGGGTCTGGCCATTACGTATTTTTTAACCCACTTTTTTTTAGGTTGTTTTTATTGTCAAATTGGATGAAAGACATTAACAGAATCCATACGATGTAAATATATTAATGATTAATTACATCGAAGTATTTTAGAAGTTCCCAAGATTTCTGAGAAAAAGAATAGAGATCCTAATATAATGTATTATTATGTGTGATAAATTATGTATACTATTTAGGGTTATATTTCTTTCCTTTAGGATTATAAACTATCCCTTAAAAATCCATTTACATTTCAGGTAAAAGTTTCATAGGATTTAGTTACTTCTATATGATATTTTCAATGGATAGTTTGTGAGAATTTTGAAATTGTAGAGTATATACTAAAGGTTTTATTAATATTTTGTAGAAGATTAAAAAGAAGAGTTAAGAAAAAATATCAAATTTGAATGAAAATCATCCATCTTATTATCATATATATCTTAGAGAAAACCTAATAATATCAAAAATTTAAGCCAAAAATGAGCGAAATGGTGAAGACGGTAGGAGACATCATATGTTGTAACTGTCCCAAGGAGATAAAAACTATACATGATAACAAAATTAACTTTTGGTAAGTTAGTACGTAAATGATTTAACGAGTCGATGGTGGAGCACACATTATAATAAGGTTTCAACAATCCAATTAATCTTTTAAAGCGGTTCATGATAGAATTTGGAATTATTCATTATCTAACAATGCATGTTACCGAGATAATATGTCATTGTTTTGTATCATAATCCACCTCATAATTTTAGAGTATATGTATAAAAAATTCTTAAATGTATCTCAAGGAAACTATTGAGAATATCAAAAAACAGAAAATGGGGAAGATAAAAGTCGGTGAGGATCTAGAATAAAAAGAATAAGTTGACACCATAATATATAGAGATTTCATAAGAAATTTGAGATTCATATGAAAGGTGAATTTATTTAAGTCTATCAGAAGTAAAAAAACCAAGGTTCATGTATCATTAGTTCATATGAACTAGATCAACCACTTCTTAAAAGAAAGTTTCATATGAAATTGTTTTCCTTATATGAAATCCAAAAGAACTTTCTGTGAAAGGGTGTATAATATGAAATAACATTTTGAATGGAGTAAATTATAAAAATAAAAAGGTTTCATATGAGGGTTTAAATATCATATGAAAGGAATCAGGGTTTTTTATGAGTGGTGGAACAAAATTGGAAATAATGTCCTAATGTAAATGATTTTAATTTGAGATATAAACTTTGTAAGATTAATTCTCAATGTTTGGAAGAGTAATGCATTTTATAAATGTACCTGCTAGGGTGGAAGAGTTTTATCATTTTAGAAAAAAAAATTCCATAAGGGTAAATAAAAAATTAAATAGGATAATTATCCACAATATTTTAATATTTAAAATACCATGATGATAATGATGATTAATTTTGGTTAAATCTGACTCCAATAGAATATTATAACCATATAGGGAGATTACAAGGCATCCATGTGTGGGTCCCATTGTATAGATATAGATGTAAGAGTGTCGATGTATGGTTATCGGTGTAAGGAGATACATTTGTATATATTTACATAAGGGGATATCAATTTAAAGAGTTCTTATGAATACAAGTTGTTTTTATGAAGTATATTTTGGGGTTATTTATTTAAGAGGAAGAGTTTCCAAATATCATGAGGGATTGGGGGAACCATCCTATAAACATTATTTTTTGTTTAATTCTAATGAATATTAATATAACACACTGATTTCTATAATTTTACAAAACAATTAATATTGCTTCATGATTAGGAGGGTGATTATATAATTTTTATTAAGAGAATACTAATGTTGAGTTTTTTATCACACTTCACTATTAATAATTTGAATCCAATATATCTATAAATTGAGATGAAATTCAGTACATTATTTGAACCCAGTCAATGACAATATAGTTGGTCCAAGTCTATAACCTTGCCCATTATTCTTTTTAGAATGAGAAGGAAGTTTTTTGTTGATGGGAAAACCACCTTACACTAGGGATGTAGTTATCCTAATAAAGATGAACCTCATTAAAAACCATTTTTGTTCATGTTTTTATTCATCCATATTTATAAAGTAATGATTATTAACTAAAGATGGGATTAAAAATATAAATCCATTTATGAAAAAAGTGAATAGGTGAGCATAAATAAAATTTTAAATTGTATTAAACATATACTAACATTTATTCACCACACTGTTAGTGTTGGGTATATCCGATTGTGATCCTTTTAGTAGATAAATTTGGTGGTAATCATTTTTCTGAGATTTCATTGGAACATTGAAAAAAAAGAATATACATGTTGGTTTCGATGAAAATGATATTACTGTTGGTATTAGTGTTTAAATATATAGGTGTTACATGAATTTTCAGTGTCATATAAATATTTGAAACTTTCATATTATGTAGATGAGTGTTTCTCAAGTGAAACACAATCATCCATGGGATATCATATTAGTAAGTCCAAACACTTGTATATGTTTTATTTTTTTATTTTTTATTATAAATTTTATTTTACCATTATGTTTTATTTTTTATTTGATATTTATATTCCTTATTCAATTAGAGTTAACATTTTATATTACCTCTATGATAGATATGAGGTGGCGATGGTTGTGTTTTAGAAAAAAATATGGGAAGGTTTTAAATAAACATGAATTTAAATTATTTTTCAAGGGATATGAATTTATAATATTCTTTTAAGAACTATAACTTTTTATATCTTAAGAAAAAGATGAAGTTTTAAGCTAGTAGATGTGAAAATTATTTTTATTGTGAGTCTAATAATTTATAATTAATATATGAAGTTCATTATGATATTTCTAATTTAAAAATGGTTTCATTAATTTTTTATTTTAAAAATATTTGAAAACAATATATGAGAAGTTATTTGTGAATAAAATATACCTACATTCTCTTTCTATAAATGTGTTTATGTTTTTACAAGATCTTTTAACGGTAGATAATTTAGAATTGTTGAGAGTTTTCTTGTTATACACTATAAAGGTTATTCCTCCCTCTCCCTCTTCTTGTTATGGAAAACAATTATATGATAGAATAACTAAAAGGAATATTTATTCCAAATGAATCAAGGTATGTAGTATAAAACTTTATAATAGTAAATATTTCATTCTTATAGTTTTTTTATTAATATTTATTTTCAAAAATTTATTATAGGACCCTTTAGAAGTAGACTACCTAGGGGACTGTCATATTTGAGGTTATGGTGGAAATATTTATAGCCGATCTCATAGAAAATTGGTTGTGATCAAGGATTTAAGGCTAGTGTTAGAATTATAAAACATTATGGTAATCATATTGTTGGTATAATAGAAAGAGGAAATGTGGAGAAAATTAGTAATATAAAAAACCAAATAGGGGATATAAAGGAATAAACAGAGTATATGAATAGATTCATGGTACTTTAAATGTTTAAATCCATGCATAGACATTCCAATGCTTGGAGGATCACTCCACCACCATATTATTTTCCTCACACAAACTATTAGTTATACATAGCGGATCACAAAATTCATAGTGTAATGTTCGTGCTCATAAATTTTATGGGGGAAATAATGCATCATCAATAGACATGGTCAAATTAAAAGCAGGTGAATATAAAATATATTTTTCTTAGATATGATATTCTTCCATACCCTTTTTGAGGAGTATATCATGATTAGAAATTGTATTTGAAATTGTATTCTATGTATTTCTAGAATCATATGAAAAGTTAACAACAAAGGTGTACATTGTTTTTAATAATTATTTAAATTTTGAATTGACAATAACTGTTACATTTAATTTGTATAAGGAATATAAAAATGTGAAAAACTTATTATAGTCTAGTCACCAATACCCAGATCATGTCTCATTTAATGTTACTTTTCATACATTCAAATATCTCTCTAAATTAATTGCATGTCCAATCCCCATTTATTCAACTCTTTAAGACCCTAACTTGTTTGAAGGAAACACTCCATTAATGCAACAAATAATACATGGGTGTGTGTTGAAGATTAAGGGGATAAAATTTCACACACCCAGATATGAGAGGAATTCCCCCAAAACAGAATATCTTGATAAATGTCAATTACAACCCAAATGTAAATTTCCTATCTAATAAAATGTAAATTTTTGGATATATAAAATAATATGAAATTTTTTTAAAATAAAATATTTTAAAAAAATCCCCCAAACAAAAGAAACTAAAAATATATCATTATATACTCAATATTAGTAGACATAGCCTGACCACCTGCACTTATTATCCCCTAGCTTCCATCCCGAAAATGCCAACTAACACACATTGGAATATCTGAAAAAAAAAAATCTAATAATTAATGGTGATTATAAACACACTTGTTAGGTTACTCCAAAATCATCCATTTATTCAAATGGGATTGGAGCATGTATTTCCTATGAGTGTAAAAGAAGAATAAAAAAATTAAGTCACTCCATATTAAATTACACTAATTCTAAAGAAAACACTTAGCTGACAATAAACACACTCCACAAATTACAAAGGTATACAAAAAATTATATATATATATATATATATACGGTTCATAATACTAAAATTATCAGAAAATACCCCCTAATAAATTTTGCACACTACAATAGAATCATAATCCTAATATAAGACATCCTAAAAACAATATTATAACAATGATTTCATATCATTGCTACAATAATCCATATAACCACTCATCATTTACAATATGTGTGGTAGGGAGAAATACCAAATCAACTGATCATTTATTTGGTCACCACTACTATAATGTTGGGTCACATTTGGTCTCCGCTATCTCGAATAGTGATTTTCAAAGAGAATGAATCTACTGCATCTCAAAAAAAAATTAAAATATAGTAATATATATATATATAATCCTTGAACTTAACCATTACAATCATTACTTCTCCATTTTATATAATTATGCTATACCACTCACCTAATATATGATGACCCATGCCCAATGAAATTGTATGAAACTTAACACATCCCAAAAACCATTACACTATGGTCCACCTCAGGATCCCCAATATACCAAAAACGTGGAAACATTTGATATCATGATAAAACAATCACAAATATCAAGATAAAATACCATAAATACCAACACAATCCAATTTCCATTTTCTATAATACTAAATCTACATCCCACTATCTGTAAATTGAGTTCCACCCCCTAAAATACACATACCAATAAAAAATTCATAGAATAATCCTTTATAACTACCTATATAGATTCAAAAACCATCAATCATCATACATCAGAACTACAAATTCCATCTCAACACAATCTAAGAATCTACCTATAGATTTAATTTTTTTTGGTAAAACTAACCCATGATATAGAAAAAATATCATAGTCAAGATAATAAGCTATTTAAATTATAGAGATTTGACCAAACATATCACCACTTACTCTCCAAATTAGATCAATTTTTGTAAGAAAATAAGGAATAAATTAACTTTACGGAACCTAGGGAATTCAATATTCCAAATTATAATCAACTAAACATCCAATACCATTGGTCTAAAAGAAAATACAAAATCAAGATAATGGAATGATAAATACTCCTGAATTATAACTGTATCATATGATTTTATCCACTAACCTATCCTTTTGGAAATCTAGTATGGAGAAGTTACTATTTACAAACATTATATGAAAAAAAAGTCCTCATATAAACAATTATAAATAAGGATTAAGATGAAAATTATACAGGGGATTATATTTTACATATTCACATGATCTCCTGGTATTTCTATTTTTAGTTTTTACAAGGAAGTATCTAATTTACATAAATAATTTAAAATAAACTTATATAAGTTAACCACTATTAAATATTCCAAGATTCAAACCTAGAGGGTTGTTCAAATATAAAAAACCTAAAAATAACACAATTTTATTTCTTAGACCATGAAAAATCATATAATATCCACCATTTATCTAATTCTTACAAAAAACTAAATGATACTTAAATTTTTTATACACAAAAAATTCATTGAAAATAGAAAACAAAATGAAACTACTCATCGAACAAAAAATTTAATATTAAATAGTCTAATATACCACTCAACTTATAAAAAATATATGGCCAAATGAATAAGGAAAAATAAAAAAAAAACCGTAATCAACAACCTCAAAATAAAAGGAAATTAGAAAGAATAAAACCAGACAGATCCGCTTGCCACCATGACTTCCTTCAAATTCCAAAATGGAAGGAATACTCTATAATAATTAAAATATACTATATATTTGTTCACTCATCAGTCTAAATAATATAAACTATATATATTAATTTATGATTCCTCTAACATTAGAGAGTAAAAATCATAACATATGGAAAGAATAGGAAATGAACCCCAAAGGACCTATTTATATGAAATAAATCCCCACACTGTCTACAAATACTATTTGAAACCCACTTTAATTTTGATATTAATGTTACTTAGAAACTATTGCGTTTTAAACCTACAGATATTTTTTATTTTTTGGAAGATCTAAATTAATTAATGTTAATCTGAGATCATCTACTTGGTAAAAAAATTATCAAATTTCCTATAAGATCAAATCTGAAAAAATAACTCTTGAAACTTTACAAAAACTAAGAAAACCAATCTAAATCATCTACATCATACCCCCTTTAAAAATTATCATCATAAAAAATCATAAAATAAAAAAATGAAAAGGAAAAAAGGAAAAAAATCGTGTTATCCATTCCATCATTATCATTACAATTGAAAAAATTTAATACAAGGAAACATATAGGGGGAAATTAAATCAACTATTGGAAGAGAATTATTATCTGAGAGTAACTCTCTCAATTTATTTCCTCAACTAAAACATTCCTCCAATGATATTACACCAAAAAAATAAATTTACAACATAAAAACCTTCCATATTAATCCTAGATCTTAATTTTATACTCTATAAATGTTATATCCTCATATTAGTCCAACTCAACATAATCAATTACATGAGAAGGCTAAAATACATAAATTATCAACTATAAAACATAAAATATATCACTAACACCCTCTAAACACATATTTTGTACCAATATATATTCCAATATATTACATTTTTCTTTTAAATATGTGTCTCCCAAAACATATAAAACCACCCAAAAACCAATGACCTTCAACAAAAATTTACTATGATTGATGATTCTAGTTATCGTGATATTTCTATCTAATATAAATCAATCCTATAATAAATAAAATAAAGTGAACATATCATGTCTTTACTTTTAGAAAATATTAATAAATATAAAATATTTCCATGTTTTCCACCCTTCACAAAACAGAATACAAAAAAACTTATACAACCTCTCATATAATTCTAAATCGATGGATTAATTTTAGAGATGGTTAAAGGGTAACTCAACTAAAGATAAGTTCCAAGTATACAGACCAAAAAAATAAAATATTCATTCTTGTAACATATATTCTAAATTCAAAATCATCCTTTTAGTATAGATATCATTCAATGAAATGAATATAGTTATTAGATATAAATTTCTGTTAAAATCATGTTTAAATCCATTAGATATCTAGAACATAAATCAAGAATCATGATAAAACACAATCAGATGAGGGAATTCATTAAAACATACCACCTCAACCATGTATAACAATATTAAGGTCTCCATTAAATATATCTCTCTCTAATGAGTATAAAATAGATATAATTCATCAACTGATCATCTATTTCTAATATAACATCACAATATCTAGATGCAAGAGGAAACCGATTCTTAAAATACACACATGCACACACACACAAACATATACATATATATATATATATTATCCCACCTCCAAAAATTAATTAAGAATACTAATGAAAACATCACTATAACCTGATGCCTACTATTCACTAATTAACATGCAAGATATTTTTCAATAAAATCATCCACACACTTCTTTAATCATATCCACATAAATCGATTCCTTAAACAAAAACACATCATCAATTCTTTAGATGCACAACCAAATATTTACTATGAAACTCAAGAAACACCTCATCGAGAATTCTTCAAAAAATAAAAAAAAATTGCTTAAAACAAAACCAAATGTCCCCATGTTTAAGGAAACCAAAGAGTATATAAACCAATATAATTTTATCATGTCATACCATTATATTAGAATCCACTAATATAGACTCAATTACTTTTTTCACAAAAAAAATCTATTGAACCCGTATACAAAAATGATTACTGATCCAACCTATCTAAGTTGAGATACAAAAATACCAAATCCTCCATAATATTCTATTCATCTACACATATTATACCCTTAATTGTAATTCTGTGTTTTATATTAGACAAAATAGTAACAGGAGAAAATAATCCTTCTAAACCCACTTCAACAATATTTAGATATGGTATATTTTAATTTCATTTAAAAATAAAGTATAAAATCCTATCTTTAAATAAGATTACACATTTTATTAACTATGGTGGATGTAGACCATTAAGAGATAACTAAAGGACTCCAATATCTAATGATATCCATAAAAATTTAATCCACCAAAATCTTTGGATAAGATTTCTAAAACTCTCATGACCGTCTTGAACCATAGTATTAATTAGAGGTGAAAACCATATATATGTGTGTGTGTGTAACTTCAACTATAAAACACAAAAATGAATCAATTCTCACAATATCAAGGAATAAACCTCTTTATATAATCTTTTATAATTAACATCAAAGGTTCCTTTTTTAACAATGAAAAATTCCAAATCATTCATATTGAAATATTTCATTTCAAAAACGTTAAAAAATTTGTCCATAATAGCAAAGGAATCAATTGACTTTTAAATTATACATGTAATAGTTAAACAAACATTCATTCAATATCACATAATTTATAATTAAATTATCCTATATTTTTTAGGAATATTAAATATACATACCACGATATCCTTGTATTATAAGAACAATGTGGATAGAAACACACACAACACACATTCATGCTATATCCGGACCATCAACATTAATTAGTTTATTATGCTAGCTCTATAATGATATTTATGGAATAAATTAATCAATAACACATTTTAGATAAAGAAATCAATATTTTAAACACATTGAAACCTACGTAACATTATATGAAATATATTTTGAGACTATATCAATCTTCCCACGTGTTATCATTAATTATCATAGAGGAAAAACATTCAAATTTATGTTAATCTTCCCTAATACTAAAACCCAAAGGAATAGTATAGTTCATGTCAAAGATCATTCCTTTAAGGAAACAAAATATAATGATCCTAGATAGTAAAAAAATAACACTTATTGAATTTAACAACTTATATATGAAAGATTAAATTAAAATAAAAATTTGATAAATATTACTTCACAAGACAATGGAATAATATTAAATTTATATCAATGGTTTGTTTTAAAAAATAAACTTTTGTACACGTGCGAGTAGGAATTTATTGGTTTGTTACACTGTTTATTATTTAATTAGTATCCATTTAATAAAATTTTACCAACACATTATTAACTATTTCAAATACTCATGTCTAAAATAACATTATCTAATTAATATTCCATAGTTTCCATCCTTATAATAAAAGTAATTATCCATATTATTTTCATATCCATTTTCATTCCTTAAAATATTGGTTATAATCCACTATTAAAAATTTTCTTAAATAAATTACCATAAATAAAATTTATGTATTTATCTACATAAAACACAAAACTAACAATAATAATTGTCAATAAAACATGATATTCAATAAAATATAATTCATTTAATCTTATTTCATTATACCTATAGGTAAATACTCACTCATGATCAAGAGAAAACCAATTATCAATGAATAAAACATATCAAGATATTTAAAAAAAACAAGAATCCATCAAAATAATTAATAAATAGATTCAAGAAAATATATTTTCATAAAAAATTAATTCCAGATTCCTATGATAAAAATAAAAATTTATTAACTATCTCCAAAAATTAAAAAATAGAAAACGTTTTTTAGTGATAATGGATCGTATAATTACACTAATAGGGGAGTGTTGAATCAGGGACAAAAATGTTTTAGTATCTATTCATTCACTAGAAATAAACCAATGTGACCTATTAATATTCATTTCCTTCACTAAAATACATTACTCTTATCCTAGAATGAAGTATTAAAAAATAAGTTGAATATAGAAAAAAAAAATTATAAGGGTGAGTTCTGGTCAAAAGACCAGAACATAGAGATTTATTCAAAAGAAAAGAGAAGCATTCAAGTTACAGGAGACGGAAAGAGGGAAATATTCTAGATTCCTTAATAAAAAATGGTGTCAACATCGGAGGGAGTTCATTCCTCCAAGTGATCTCATGTGAGACACCCATGTTGGAAAGCCCATCAGAGATCGTTTTAGCCTCATGATAGGGATGAGTGGCAATAAAGTTGAGGCCATTGAGCACGGTGAGGAAGTCCATCCAATAGGGGGTGAGAGACCAAGCATGATGAGCATCACCCTTCCAGATGGCTTGAACAATAGTAGTGGAGTCGCTATATATCCAGATATTATTCCAGTTGAAAATCTTTTCATAGAATATGGAATGAATGGTAGCAAGAATTTCTGTCTCCAGTGCCAAAGCAATGCCGCAGCTTCTATAGAAGCATCCGAGGATCTGATACTGATGGTATCTGAAAATTACTCCGCATCTTGAAAGTTCAGGGTTTCTTTTTTAGGCTCCTTCCACATTAAATTTAATCCATCCAGGTGGAGTCTCCTACCAGAAGACTTCAATAGTGTAGTTTGGCTTCGGAAAATTACCTTTGACACCAATTCGGTGAAGGTTTTCAAGATCTATGATAGAATTGTCACAATAGCATTTTTTGATTGTGGCCACCTCTTTTATAGAAAGAAGAATCCTCTTTTTAGATTCATTTATATTAAAAGTGTAATTGTTGAAAAATAAATCGTTTCTACCATACCATAGAATATGCAGAAGCTCTGTAACAGCAGTAAGAAAGAGATTCTTGATTTGGGGAGACCTTAGAAACTCCAACGTTCTTTTCAACTGTGAGAAAATAAATGTTTCCAAAAGCCATCTGCACTCAAAGAGGTCAAATATGTAATTCCAGAGGGCCATTGTAGTATCACAAGATAAAAAAATATGATTAATGTCCTCTCTATGTTTATTTCACAATCGACATTTAGAAAAAAGATAAAATCCATAAGATTGCAGGAAAACTTCAGTTGGGATTTTTTGATGAGAAATACGCCACATGAGTGTAAGACAAGAGGGCATGATCCAGGCCTTATTGAATTTGGAAATCCAATTAAAATTTTCATCCTCATTTGGGAAATTATGGTAATAATATTTTTTAGAATCCAATAGGCCATTGTGAGTAGGTTCCCAAACCAGAAAATACTCATTGGAAGTGAAATAATAATTATCAACAATCTCCTTTATAGGATCCGAGAGTTGAGAACCAGAGGAATTGATCATATCCCTGATAGAGCAGTTCGTGGGATTAGGGGTGAAAGTATTAGGCATCTCCTATATGAGGGGGGAGGCAGTCCAGTTATCATACCAAACATTTAATGAAAAATTCTCATTAACAAGCCATCTAGAATTTTCCAAGATAGAGTGAAAAGAAGCTTTGATCGATGACCAGATAGAAGAAGTCATGTAATGAAAAGAACCAGATTTAAGCTTATCAAGGAAATGAGTTTTGAGGAATCTCAGGGAAAGAGATTTATTATATATGAGAGACCACATGATTTTGGCTTTAAGGGCCTCATTAAAGGTTTTATGATTCTTAAGACCAATGCCTATGTTTTCAATGGGTTTACAACAAGTGGCCCAAGATACCGTAACCAATTTTCTATCCAGAGTAATTCCACTCCAGATGAAGTTTCTTATAGCAATATTTAACCGTTTAATCATGCCCAAAGGGAATTTGTAGATCATCATGGAATAAACCTGCTTAGAGACAATGGTGGATATGACAAGGAAAATTCTTCCAGCCATTGAAAGGGATTTTCCTTTCTAGGATGAAAATTTATTTGCAATTTTATCTACAATGTGTTGAAAATAACATGCTTTGGGATGACCCCAAAATATGGGGACACAAAGGTTAGTGAAAGGTAAGGTGCCTTCCTTAACCCCTAAGAAATTGGTGATAAGAGTTTTCCTATTAGAGGGGAAATGTTTACCAAAGTAAATAAAAGATTTTTTCCAGTCAATACACTGGCCAGAGACCTCCTCATAGTATGAAATGATGGATTTGAGTTTATTGAAATTTCTTTTATCTCCTTGGAGGAAGAGAATAATATCATCGGTATAGAGAATATGTGAGGGAGCATGAAGATTTCTAGAAGAAATAATAGGTTTGGTTTTTCCTTGCTCAACATTGAGGGGGAGCAGTCTGCTAAGGTAGTCTTCAGCAATAGAAAAAATGATAGCAGAGAGTGGGTCACCTTGTCTGACTCCTTTGGAGCATTTAATGTATCTCCTGGGAGAACCATTAATAATTATAGAGATATTGGCTGAGTTGAAGATGTTTTTCATTTTACTGACAAAGGAATCATTAATGCCAAAACCATATAGGACTTTAAAGATGAAGGTCCAGTCAATCGAGTCAAAGGCTATAATGATGTCCAGCTTAAGAGCAACATTTCCACCACCAGTGTTTCTATTCAATAAATTAGTGGATTCTAAGGCAAGGGTGATGAAATATTGCATAGATCTTCCTTTAATAAAGACGAACTGGTTCCAGGAAACAATTTTGTTCCTGATATTAGAGATCCTATTACCAAGGATCTTATTGATAATTTTAAAGAGAGAATTTTAGAGGGATATGGGTCAGAAAAGGTGAATTTTGTCTGCATTTTCAAATTTAGGAATTAACGTGAGGAATTGAGAATTGAGAGAATTGGGGAGAACCCATTTTTCAAAAAAATATTTAACTAAATTACAGACGTCTTTTTGAAGTACATCCCAGTGTTTTTGATAAAATCCATTGTTAAAACCATCAGCACCTGGAGCACTGTCTGGATTAAGACCGAAGATAGTGTCTTTAATTTCTGAATCAAGGGGGATGTTGTTGAGAAAATTATTATCCTATAAAGTAACCACGCATGGGATAATGTTTGGAAGGATATCATTGTTAATGTTGGGACCGTTGAAAATGTCAGTGATGTAGGAAACAACATGATTAGCAATCTGTTCCTCCAAATCGATGAGTTTACCCTCAACTCTTAGGTAAGAGAGACCCTTACAAGCTTTTCTAACACACTGAAGAGAGTTATAAAATTTGTTGTTTCTATCACCTTCAATGAGCCAATTTCATTTGAATATTTTCTTCTTTAAGTTATCTTCAAAGTTAAGTGGAGAGATCAATTTAGTAGAGATGTTGATTTCTTCGTGGGGATCAGTATTGAAACTGGATATGCTCTTATTATTCTGAATGAGAGTCAACTCCTCCAAATCCTGAATATCTTTATCAATTAAAGCATATTTAGCAGCGCGTCACTTTTTAATAATGCTTTTAAGGTTTTTCAACTTAGTGGTTCAAGAAAAGGAGTCATTCTGGTAAACCATATTAGTCTAGGAATAATTGATAAGAGAACACACTCTAGGTCCAATGACCGTGCGAAATTAAATCTGAAAGGAAAAAAGAATGTTTCAAAAAGTTTTGAGGGATACTGACTAAGATCAGATGATGATCAGAAGTAAGTTTAGTGAGGGTATCACACAAGATCTAGTTCCATTTATCAAGGGCAGGCTCTTTAATGAATGCTCTATCAACTAACAGTGAGTTGGGTGGAATAACCCTTTTCCTATAGTTTCATGGTATCATGTTTCTATCACCATACAAAATATAACAAATTATAATGATCCAAGATAAATGAGAATAATTACTTGAAGCTCCAAGTTACTTTAATGAATGATTAATATCCTTCTCTCAATCCAAATAAATATATATAACTGAATATTCTCACTTTCCTCAAGAAATAAAAAAGTAGACAATAAGAATAATAGATCCATTCACTTCCATTCCACTACATGATCCATCGAGGGTTTATCTTCTTATTCTCTATATATTTTAAGATGACATGAAGATATACTGTTATATGAACACAACCACATATTCAAATTCACACACATGCACACACACACACATGGTCCCCTTCTCGATGTATTATATTTTTTATTACATAGTCACAACCTATATTTATTTCAGAAAACACTATCCTATATAGAAGATGCATCAATTCCAAATATCTTATTCATATACCCAAATCGGAATATAATAAGGTTTCCTTAGACTACCAAAACAAAGTGACATGAGAGTAATGATATTTTGAACTCTCTCGATATTTCTTCCCAATACACATTAAAGACTATAACATGGGACTTATCCCCAATAGTCTCATGAAAATGCAAAAATTTCCATAATATTCTTCCTTAGGCACACAACACCACTAGGATCCACTTTGAAATTACTCAAAAAAATGTATTTTTTAATAACATAAATAATCAATAGACTTTTATACATTAATTAATTGGCTCATATTTATTCATATATTTTTCAATTTTATTATGATGTAAAGGAAAAAATTTCAGCACAATGTTCATCAAAATCCATCATTAATATATATATGATATTTTAAACACACAACTTGAATCACTTCACTATATGTATGTGATTTTAGGAAGTCAACAATATCATATCATCATCCCAATGATATCTAAATTATTCATTAAAATTTTAATAATTAACTTCAATTCCATTAATATCCTTTTTATATAGATATTATTATGGTTAATATTATTCCTAATGATATTGGAATAATAGAATCATCATTTTTATTGATTCACAATTTAATTGAAAAATTTTAATGATTGAGTATTGACTTAAAAATCATCTAATTTTATGTCTCAAGAATATCGGGATTTTGGGAAAACATGGTTTTTTTATTAAGTAAAATATCATACATATGGTATTTTACATTCCATTTTTCCAGCCACCCACAAAAAACTTGTTGTGAGACAATATTTTATGACATGGGTTGAAACATCATATGGGAATACGCTTTTTCCTACATATAGAAGAATATACTTTTCCAAAATTCCTGATTCATTCTAAAAAACTAAAATAAAAAATGACCTATTATGATTTCATATTCTTTATGAATTTCCCTTTGAAAAATATTCACCAAATCAAATACCATACCCATAGTTAAATTTTATTTTTCATGTAGGATAAATTAATTTTTCAATTTTCCAACCGCTTGGCCAAAACTCAATACTCATGCATGGATCGATTTCACTGATTCATGGGATAATTATCTTATATGGTGACCAAAAAATATTCTATGAGAACTATAAAATAATTTACTTATCATGATTTTCAATGGACAATAACAAAATTCTAGTACATAACAAACACTCACAAAACATAGTGATGTCACTTTAAGCTACCATCAACGATATCCAAAATATTCCAATCATCAAAAAAACATCTTAGTAACATAGAATTATTATCAAAAAATAAATATATTTAAAACCATTGACAACACAAAGAGTACTTCAATATCCTACTTTTGGATTTTTTTAAAACTCTAACAAATTCATATAATTTTAATAAAAACTATTTAAGAATACATTAAATATCATGAGAGTCATAAAATCATACCCATCATCATGTTATAAGTTTCTTTCACTACATTACTAGATAAGGTAACATGTTTTAGATAATTTTATCCCTTGATGATAGTAAATTGTAGAAAATATTTTATAAATGAACTCCCCTCTAATGCATTATAAATTAATTCTTTTTCTTAATGAATTCCAAGTACTCCCCATTTGACACAAACCCCTCAAACACATATGTAATATATTTTCACTATTCTTCTCCCATATTGACAATAGAATCCAAAAGCTTATGGGGGATGGCCTTCAAAATAACTTTAGATGGGGGAATAGGGAAGAACATGATATTTTAACATCAAGTCATGTCACTGATCCTTTGTAAATTATTTAGTGAACTTTTTTTAACTTGATCCTTGGTAAAAATGAACTCAAGTCTAACATCACTATTTTCACTAATTATTTGATAAAATTATTTATAATATCAAATTTATTTTTTCATGAGTGTTGAATTTAATCTTTATAAATAACTATAGCACTTTTATTATCACAAGAAATCCAGGGTATATTATCAAATATACCTCTCATGTTAGATATCTTAAATTAAATCTAAACAATTTGTCTAAAAGCATGATTAAATAAAATGTTCTAGGATTTAGTCAGACTCAATCCCATGGATCTTTTCTTCTTGAGTTTTCATGTTACATGTCCCTCACCAATAAAAAATGTGCTACCAAAAGTAGTATTTTTATCAACACAATCACTAGAAAAATCAGAATTTGTAAGCCCTTGTAGAGTTACATTTGATTTTTTCTTGTACAATATGATAAAACTAATTGTGTTATTGATACACCTCAAGATTCATTTATCTACCAATAGATTTTATTCCCTAGGATCACTATGAAATCTATAAAATTATGTCCCAACAAAAACATTGTTAGGTAAGGATATAAATTACATTATGAATTATTTTTCTATATTCCTTTGTATTCACAAAAGGTATAGTCTCATCCTTGCTCAAATTTTTACCAATAGCCATAATATTTGAGATACCTTTATATACATCCATCCTAAACTAATCCAATAATTCCATTTAGTAATTTTCTTGAAATATAATGATATGATTTCCTCCTTACATGATTAATATATCAAGAAAAAATTATACCTCGCACAAAATTGAACTTTCAAAATTATTTTTCATTTCATACATGAATTCCATGTAGAGATAATCTATGTCACCATAAAAAATATTTTCATCAATATATACAATGTCAATAAGAGTATATGTGGAAAAAATCTTCACATAAATCTTACTTTCCAATTTTCTTTTTAATAAATCCATTCACATAAAAAATCCATCTAGAATAAAATATCAAGATCTTGGGGCCTAATTAAACCCACTAAATTCATTTTTACAATTTTACAACAATCTTTCATATTTGTTAAGAATAATAACCCCAATTTTTTCAATGAAAACCTCTTATTCAGGATCATAATTATGTAAAGAATATTTCACATCAATTTGATAGATTTATTAATTTTTATGAGCTTCCATATCCCAAAATATATTGATGGTCTCAATAATATACACTATGGAAATGGATTATTCAAAATAAACTACATTTATATGAAAATAACCACTCGAAAATAGTCTTCCTTTATTTCTTATCACATACACATTTTTATTTATCTTTTTTCAAAAAACCCACTTTGTAAAAATGGGATTTTTTTAGGCCTAATTAAAAGATCCAATATAGATTTATTCTCTATTTGATAATGATCTTAATCCATTTCAATAATCCTCCTTCAGAAAAAACGTCCTCAACAATAGTATGAGTTTCAATTTAGGAAATAAGTTTAGTTTGGTTTTCTAAACTATGAATTCATCATGTCTGTATAGTTTTATCCTATTGGACAATAAAACTCTCAATTTAAACAATATACATTAGAAATTAATGATAATTACCATGATTCAAAGTCTCATATTCACCACTAGTTACAATTGAACCTATATTAACAATAACCTACTTGGTGACACCTTTTTCATCAATCTAATTTTTAGAATTCTATAATTTTATAGCCCAAACTGTATCATCTTCAAGCTCAATAGGCACATATTTATCATGGTTCTTTTTAATTATTTTTATACCATAACATTCCACAACATAATTCTTATTTTTATCCCTTCTTTTGTAACCATTTATATTGAATAGATACCTTAAAAAGTAACTTTTTCCATTTATTCAAACATTCCTAATTTGTTTCTTGAACATCATGTAATTCTTTCCTCAAAAGGCATTGATGTATTATAAAATTGGACTTTTTATATATTATATAATAAAAAAATTACATTTTTTATGTTTTAGAACGAATTTATTTTGGATATGAGCATATGTTCAAACGACTTCTTTCCAAAAAACATTTAAATTTTGCGCTCAACTATTATGGTTATTCCCATTTCCACAATACTTATATTTTTTATTCAAAAAAAGTCCTTTTTGAGGGGTTTATGGTGTTATATATTTATATTTGATCCCATTATTTGGCATATATCTCTCAAAATCATAGCTTGTGTATTATTTTCCCTTATCAATCCTCACCTTTTTTATGTAAACGCCAAAGTCCTTATCCAATTGTCATTTAAAAATTTAGAACATAGGAATAACCTCTGATATGTACATCCTAAAGAAGAAACTTTTCACATAGATATAGTTATATATGAATATAATGAAATAAATATCATCGTCATTGACTTATTTCTCTTAGAACTGCACATGTAATGACCGATGATTTATACGTATATTTCTCCGTAAATAAAAAAATGTTAAATGTTTTGTTCCACACCCCACACTAAACCTAAATGAAATATGACACCTTCTAAATATAATATTCATATGGTAGTTGAAACATTTAGGGGAAGAAACATTTTGATATATTTGATATGAAATAAGATTAAAAACAGTTAATATTCAGAGAAGTTATCTTCCTGTAAAAATGATTTTTTTCATTATATTTGATGATCTTTTTAAAAGATAAATTCTAAAATTTTAAGATTTTAATTTTGAAAAATTAACATCATTTATTGAATTAGCATTATAATATTGGTTTCAGATGAATTTTAGGTTTTTTCTAAAAGACTTATTTTTTAAGTGAATAGTGAAAATACCATTTTGATAAAAAAAACCATGAATTTTATTACATTATTATTATAAAATTTTGAATTTGAAGTCTATGAAACTATTCTTCAGACAAAATATTTTTTTAGAGTTATTTGGAATTAAAAAAAATTATCATTGTTTACAAAACTGTGTTTTATATTTTTGAACTACAGCTATTGAATTCCGTACAACTATTTTAAATACAATGTATATTTATTATTTCAAAATTAATTTTTATAACTTCTAAAAAGTTAATATAATAAAATTTATTTCAAATTTGGAATTTTAACTTTCTTATTATTTAATAAGTATCTTTTTATTTCTAGTCATAAAAAATGAATTATAAAGGTTAAAATGAGTTACCACAATGAAAGTGAAAAAAGGTAAAAGGATTTTAAAGATTTTTAAAATCCTTAAAACTTTTTTAAAAAAATTCTTATAAGTTTCTAGATGATAGGTGAATCATAACCCCCCCCCCCCACCATTATTTTACACTTTTGGAACTTCTGAACCTTGAATAGTGACATGCCATTACTGAAATATAATGATTACTTCCAAAATTATCATTCTCTTAACTTATAAAACATACCTCTCAAAAACCCATCCAGACCGCTATCAAATTCATTTTAATATTGAAAATATACCATTTTACTTATATGGTAAACCTTTTCCACTTCCATTATTTTCTAGTCACAAGATGTTAGATTAATACCACCATCTCCAAGAGGTCTTCCATGGAAAAAACTAAATTTCTCAATGTGAGTGCCAATATTTCCCTAATTTATTTTATTTTTAACTCTAATTTTACAAAAATAAAATTTGAATTAATATATAATTAAATAATTTTGGTATGTTTAACTAATTTTATTATTCTGGAGTAAAAATCATTAACCAAACCTTACCTTTTCAATTACTAGAAACTACAATGTTGCATATGGGTAAGTGAAAACTACCACCTCCATGAAGTAATGTATCTCATTTTCTCATTTAGTTTCTTTATTATTTATTAAAACAACTTAAAATTTAATTAAAAAATAAATAATATATAAATAATTTCAATATTGTTTAATAATAGTGTTATTATTAAAAAATCATTTTTACAACTTACCAATTTATTATAGTATTATCTTGTTTGGGTTGGTTTAACCACATAAATGAACATTATATAACTAATTATCATAGATTACTAATGAAACATAACAAATGGTATTATTATGTAATGAATTGTTTATAGTTATACAAATGTAATAATAACATTAAGAAGATTTATTAAAAAATTCCCTTCTTAGTTGATAAAAAACATCAAAACTAATTTGTCACCAATTTTATCTTCACAATACATATCCATGATCGCCATAAAATAAAAAATGGATTTAAATAATTAATGGATGAAAATATTTCAATATCTAAAATAATCCAAGAATTTTTAGTTTGTGATAGATGAATAAGGATCTTAATCAAAATTATAAAATGTGTCGAAAACAACAACAAAAATTAACACCCACTAGTAAAATTAATTCATAATTTATTGATAATTATTAAATAAATATTATAAATCGAGCTTATAAAATGTAAAATATAATAATAAGGTTATGAAATTGGTGTTTAAGATTATTATTTTTTTTAAGAAGGTTTTAGTGTGTTCAAATAATTAATAACTCAATGTCATGGTTTTATTAACTCAATTGATTATTCATTATGCCATAGGATTTCCAAAATGAATGTTCTCTTAGTTGATTAGTTTATTTTACCATTCCACTATTAAATATGGTATTAAAAATTTTTTATAGTTAAGTTACTTATCATGGTCCATAACATATTTTTAAATGAATTATCATCTCAAAAAAAGTGTGATGTTCTTAAGAATATCTCATGTTCATATCAATGGATATTTATCTTAAATCTACATTTTGGGTTTTATAGGAATGGATTTAATAGATTTTGACGTGTAAAATTACCCATGAAATAAGGAAATTTAATTAAGTTCCTCATGAAGGTTCCAGTAAAGTAAATTATACTAAGACTGATATAAAAAGACAATATCATGAAATATTTAGCCTACAATATAATGATACAGTTACCATAAAAACCACTAGTTTTTATATTATTTTTAACAGAAGAACTACCTCAAACTCAAAAATTCATGGTGTTTTTTTAGAAGTAGTTTCTTAAACCACATCTAAATAGTTTAAAAATAATTTCATGGAGGTTTTTTAAAAATCATAGATAAAACTTTTAGATATTTCATAAAAAAATGAAACTTATTTCCCCCAACACCCCCTCAAACCTTAAAACCCGACACCCCCACGACTGAGTCCCCCAAGTCCAAGACCTTCACTACCAGTATGATCCCAAACTGTTGATACCCCATTCCTCTTCCAACATTGTATCATGATCCCAATCAACTGGTGCCCGCTTCCCCCAATAAGACCCCCTTCTTGATCTCAAGCAACCAACACCCCCTCACACCCACCCCCCATGCCCCTCGATCTCAATACTTATCCATAAATATATCTCTTACTTGAACCATCACAACTGCTACTCCCCCTGGTCACTAACCCATTGATGGTCCCCCTCCACCGCTTACTACTGTAGTATCCTTCTTCCTTATTAGTTATAGATCATCAACATATTAGTATACCATTATTGTGGTATGTGTTTTTATTTAATTTATTCTTATATTGATTCATTTGCTAATATAATCATAATTTAATCCATTTGATATTGGTTAATCCCAATTTATGGATTTTTTTTCCAAAAATGACCCATTTTGATAACATTTTGTTTAGCATAGATGTATTAATATAGGTATTTATTCCTTTTTTTTGAAATGATACAGGTTTCTTCACTAACATCAGTGGATTTCATTATCAAAATATTACGTTTAATTTTAATTAAATTATTTTTAGTCACTAATTTTAATTCTACAAGTTTTAATTTGTGTGTTGCCTTTATATGTGTTTTGGAATTATTTAAAGAAAAACATTCAATGATTTTTTTTTGAATTCTTTATCACATGTTATTTCAAAACATTGAAGTAATTTCATAGAATTTTGATATTCCCGCCTCAAAGGCCCTTTCATAACATTAAAATCAGTTTTAAAGGAAATTGGTATGGTTGGGTTTTAAAAAATTAATGGTTGAATGAAATGATTTATTTTATTGATAATGGAATTGTTTTCCAACATAGTTTTCTAGAAATAACCATTTGTAAATTTGTAATGTAAATTATGTAATTTGATAAATTGTTGATGAATAATCTACTTATGATTTTCCTTCATGTGTGGTTCTAGGTAAAAAAGATAATGGTTGTTGAAATAGGGGTTTTGGCCATTGAGGGATCTTAGTGGTGGTGAGATATGGGAACTTTGTATCCATTGGAATGGTGATTGTTCAATTTTATTCCATTTATGATCATTATTGGGATCCCTCTTTCTTGAAATGTCACTCACCACTGTTATTGGTCAAGGGGAATACATGGTATAATGATGAGAAAGTATTGACTAATTATATGATTTTAAAGACTCCAAACCCATCTATAATCTACCTAGATATTTGAATTTATTCTAGTGATATTCAATGAGTAAGAAGGTGTGTCCTGAGTTGGTAAGATTTTATAAATAGTAGATAAAAAATTGGAATTTATAATGTTATTGTAATATTTTTTTTCTTCAACATTATCACTAATATACAAAAGACTATCAACTGATATATAACCTTGACATATAGCGTTGGAATTTTTTATATACCTCCGATCACTTGATCGTTACTCAACACTAGAATTCTTACATATTAACTCCTTCATTATATCTATTTGATTGTTATGAGGTATATTTTTAACTATTGTATATTCATTGGTGTGATGTATTCTTCATAGGCATAGATTATATACTCATATCTTCAATATCAATTACTGAAATTGGATTGTGATATTTTTTTCAATGATTTATTAAAAGAATATTTTTATTAAAAATGGACTTGAACATGTATTTTTTCTTGTGGTTTCTTAATAGTGTTTAAATGAAAAATATAACTCTCTTACACACCATTTTCCTAAAAACTAGACTTTATGGATTTCAATTATCCTTATTAAAATGACTCATTTTATACAATATGTATTTTTAGGATCACATGGTACTATGTATAGTTTTGGAATAGAATCTCATACTACTATGTATAGTTTTAGAATAGGATTACTCAATCCCCCTAAAAATATCTTTTCATTAAATAAACATTAGACATTATATCCTATTTTTTGTGTTTGTTTAGGTGAATCCATTTGATCACCTTGACAAATTGTTGAAAAGTTTCCTTCAATGTGATTTTCTCTCTAGTAGTATCAATATTTATTTTCCTCTTAGAGATGTTAATTATGGATATTTAGAAAACTTATCAATTTTTTAATGAATTTCAAGAAGGTATTTATATTCATATTCCAATTTAATCACTGAATATACTTTAATGATATTAGACTAGTTATGTTGATAGGGGTAATTTTTAGAGCATGGAATATAATCAAAGCATAATTTACTAAGTATTACACTATCATATTATGATATCTTCATCATTTAATAATTAAAATTTAATAGAATAACATATAGTTACATCTATAGTAAATTTAATTATGACTAACACAATGTAATTTGTTATACTATAATATTTAAGTGATTTATTCTTGAGGTCCTCCACGACTAGAAATTCTAGTGAAGAATTATGTAAAACCCCCTCAACTACTTCTATGAATCTTCTTATTTGACTCTTCTTATAACTAAATGGATTGTAGTTTCTTCACTTCCATTTATCTATTTTAATATTTTTTAATAATTATGTATTTTAGTTTTTTATAATAATATGTTGGAACATTCTAATATATATGGATAAAAGATAGATCACATTACTGAGGAACACCCCTCAGTATGATATGGATTGGAAGGATTATTTAGATTTCACACCTTCTAATCGATACATGGATGAGAGAATAAGATGTACATGCCCTTAATGTAAATTTATAAAATGGTTTTAGATATATTATGTTTATCCACAGATCATATTAAGGAAATTACATTATTATTATTTTCTTGGATTTGGCAGGAAGAATCGAATATTACAGAAATGTTGAGAACTGACATCAATTGACAAAAAGAGCTCCCAACTTCATAGAAAATGGACAATGAAATTAAAAACCTTGTTAATGATGTATTCAATGTTACAAGGAAAAAACATCAACATCAAAACATATCAAAATGACCCATTGAGGATTCCATAAGTAAGAACATGATGGTTGATGTTTTTGAGAATATAATACAACCAGATCAAGATTGTAACATATCTTTGTATCCTCCTCTTGATCATGTGGATACTAATGTAAGTGAAAACTTCAATAAGAATATAGCTGTGTTTTATGGTTTAGATGATGATGGAAATCAAGAGTTGTATATTGTATATTTGAAATATTCAAAACATTCTTTTCTACTGAAGTTTTACCATATCAAATTTCTGTGTGGAATTACAAATAAGGTGGTGTCCATGATATTGGAATTGTTTCATCATGCATTTCCAAAGTTAAATATTGCTGACTCTTTTTATGATCTGAAAAAAATTGTTAAAAAATTGTTCTGAATTATACAAAAATGCATGCATCTTCCAATGATTGTATGCTTTATTGGGGAGATGATTAAATTAGATAGGATTTCAAAAACATTCATCTTATAGTTGTTAGTAAATGAGTGATTTTGGAAGTTTAAATCAATATAAAACTATGAAGAAGGAGAATATAAGGAACACACCTTCAAAGGTTTTGTGTTACTTTCCTTTAAATCCCGATCGAAAATATTTTTCATGTCAACAAAAACTACTGAGCACATGAAGTGGCACTCAATAGATAATAATAATGATGTGTTAATGCAACATCCAAGAGATTCACAATCGTGGAAGAAATTTGACTCATTACATATTGATTTATCTTATAATCCTAAGAATGTTTGATTTTTAATAGTTTCCGATGGATTCAACCCATTTGGGACTTTGAGCACTTATTATAGTATTCAGACAGTTTTTTGATCCCATACAATCTACCTCCATGGATGTGTATGGAATGAAAATATGTTATAATTTTGATGATTATTCATAGAAAAAAATTATTATAAATGGAATTGATGTATACTTTAATCCTTTAATTGAATAATTACAGGAGTTATGGAGCAACTGTGTTGGTACATATGATGCATCTTCTTGAAAAAAGTTCAAAATAAAAACTACTCTAATGTGTACCATTATTGACTTACCAAGACCTGGGAATTTATCTGGTGGGAACACATACACGAGTTTGTATTATCCTATTTATAACATTAATTTTGAGCCGGAATGACTACCTAATAGTAGAAAATGGTTCTTCTTGTGTCATCTAATATTTCTCAATCCATCTTATATATTTTTCTTAAACATGTCCAAATAAAATGGTTCTATTGATCATAGAAAACCTCCAAAGTTGTTGATAGGTTCTAAAATATTGGCACAACTTGGAAATTTTGAAATAAAATTTTGGAAGGTGTATTATTTAACTTCTAATGGGAAATGATTTCTAAGTTCATCTTCAAGTGAAATTAGATCACAAAAGTAGAAGAAAAAAATATATTTTTAAAAATTTTGTATTGGGAATTTAATTTGTTATGGCATAATCTTGATTTGATTTATGTTGAGAAAACCATTTTTTAGAATTTGATCTACACATTTCTTAATGAGCATGGAAAATTGAATAATCATTACAATGCTCTAAAAGACATACAATAAATGAACATAATGTGTGATCACTGGCTATATGAGAATTGGAAGTACGCTCTAGAAATTTTTACTATAAAAATAGGGATAAAGATTCATTCCATTGAATTTTAAAACATGTAAAGGTATCTGATGGGTATTCAAGTAACATCTCAAGTTATTTTGACTGAAAGAATCATAGGTTACATGGATTGAAAAGTTATGATTCACATATTTTGTTACAGTAGTTTCTAACATTGGAATTGTATACATTTTTACTTGCAAAGATTATTGCTATTGTACTCCAATTTTGAACATTAATCAGACAACTATTTGAGAAAAATCTACAAGCATTTGATCTTGACATCCATCGTGATATATTTTTATCGACACATTCTACAATGTAGATGATATTTCCTCCATCACTTTTTACTATCATGATGCATTTAACTCTGTATTTAGATGAGGAAAATAAATTAGGAGACCTAATAATTATCAATTAATGTATCCAATTAAGAGGTACTTTATTTATATGTTTTTAATTTCAGTAAACAATTTTTGGAACTTGATTAAATACACAATTATGTTGGTTTTATTTTATTTCACAAGTATCATGGGCATTTTATATCATTCATGAAAAATAAATCTCAACCTAAAGGCTCTGATTCTAAAGGCTATTTGGTAGAGGAGTGTCCTACATTTTTTTCAATATAATTTATTGATATTAATACATGATCCAATCATGTTTTATGTGTTGATGACACATAGGATCAATCTCAAATACATGGGAAATCAAAAAACATTAATGTTATTGGCCGATCATTTGGGAGGAGCTCAAATGTTACAGTAAAAGAAAGAGAATTATCACATGCACATAGATATGTCCTTCTGAATAATGAAATTGTAGATCCATTTATTGAAGAGTTTAGGATCCATAAAAATAGATCAATGATATTTCAATCCTGAAATTATAAAGATATAATAAAAGATATTAATAAATTTCTTGTAGAATGGTTTTCACGTGGTGTAAGTTCATAAATATTGCAATTAATAAATATATTAATATGAAAATTATATTTTGTAAATTTATTAATGTAAACTACTTTTTTAGATCATGTATATTGATACATAATATGAATTATCAGAATATATGAAGTTTCTTGCATGGGGACCTCTAAAATACACTAGAAATTTCAATGATTACAATGATAATGTCTTTAAATTTCATACTGTCATTTTGGAAGATGTATTTAGAACATATAATAGTGACATATTTACATTTTCTAACATGGGATACTATGTAATATTGAATGATATTATCTAATTAAACTACCATAGGACTTTTTTAGTTTTTTATTCAATTTCAATTGGGTCAATTTTATTATGGGTGTTAGAGGGTTTTCCTTGAAATATAGTTCTATGTACATATATTTCTTGATGAATTTTGGTGACCATGAATTACATTATTTGTAAATCTTGTCATTACAATAGAAAGTGGTATATTATTTGAAGCATGTTTCGGAGGAAGGGTGGAGTTTAGTTGCTGACATAAAAAAATACTTGTATGATATGGGTGATAAAGTGGAATATTTGACCTCTAGCATTGAATCCAATCAATAGTATGAAGAGATCTTATATTTCCATCATGATATTGAAAATATTAGTCTTAAAATAGTGTAAGAATTATATGAATTAATGATGGAGTAATAAAAAAGAATTTTTGAAAGGGAAAATGAATTTACGTGCAGTCATTCATTTATTTATTTAACACTTATGTCATTTGTGCAGTCATTCATTTTCATAGTTATGTATATTTTTTTGTCAGTTTCATGCATCTATTATCATTTATAATTTTTTTTATACATGAAATTTTTAAAATATATGTTTTTACATTTCATTTATTTGATTAAACGATATGACTTACAATGGGGAAGTGTTGTATTGATACCAGTCAACCCTCAGTAGTGAGGCAGGAGGCCACTCTTGGTTCTTCATGAGTATATCAGAGGGTGATTTTTATATGTAAAAATTTTAATATGAATTAATTATTGTAGTTTTTATTATAAAAACTATTTTTTTCATAAAATATATAAAAAATTGTACTGTAGAGAAAATTATGAAAATTTCAGATGTCAAGAATCAAAAAGTACTAAATATAGTTGTCTTATTTGACTATTATGGGGTCATTGGGGATGCCATCGTGGTATTATTTGGCCAGATTCTAGGCTAGTTGGAGGTGGAGTCATCACCCTTTTGAATAGATATGATAATTGGACACATATTCTTTTATTTTGGAAAAATGATGTTTTGTATTCATAGGTAAATGTTATTTTAATATATTATAGTGTAATTGAATTTTATTATGTTATTAAATTCTAAAATTTTCATAAAGAAACTCTTTGTAAAGATGTTTTTCCACTTTATCATTAATGATGTTATAGTATAAAAGTGGAAATTGAAGGTGCTGGTATATTTATATCAGAATATGACTTGATGTATCCCCAGTGATATTGCATCGATCATTAGTGGTGAGTAGGTAAATCATACAACTTCAAAATAATATTGTTCACAAGCTTTTATTGGTTTAAATTTTAAATATTAATATAAAATCGTATTTAAATTTTAATATAATTGTCTTACAGGTTCTGGTAGTAGGAATTAGAGATGGATATGATGATGGAGATGGATATATATAGGTTGATGATTAGATTTCATCTGGAAGTGATTAGCTGTCTTTTTGATGGCTTGAACTAATATAGAATGAGAGCGTTTTTAAATGTATTTTTTATGAAAAAGACATGAAACCATTTATGGTTGGACATAAACTAATATAATTGTATGTTCATAGAATATTGGTTATATAAGTGTGGTTTTCTGTGCTAATGATATATATTTTGGGTGCTTCTAAAAGGCAATACACTTAGTTTGCATTTATTTTTTTTTATGGGTAGTTCGGGGGCTGCAGAATCTGCAACTGCCATTTTTTGGTAAACAAAAATTAAGTGGTGATTTAAACCACTGATATATATAGAATATTTTTATTTATGGTGGTTAAAACAGCCACTATAAGATGTATTTTTTTGTCATTAAAATATCCACTAATTATTATTCACAATTATTTACCACCAGTTTCAATCATTTTAGCAGCAGTTTTGTACGGTGGGAATTTTGGATTTATAGGTGGTTAAAACCACCACTAAATCCTAATTTCCCCTAGGGAAACCACCATGAAAATGAAAATAATTGTTGATAAATATTATTTCTATTAAGCTTACTAGAAAAAACTCTTAAAAAGACGAAACTGTTGTGTATTGAATGTCGAAATACGATATAGTGTTTGTTTTTTGGAACCATCCCAGAACCATGTAGCAGTGGTTTAAGCTTCCATTAAATCAAAAAATACACCATTACTCAACACTTTTCTTCTAGAGAATGAGGTTTTTATGTATTTTTATTATAAAATATATGATTTTGAAGAAGATACTTTATGGCTTACCTAGTTCTTGGGCACCCAAATAGATGAAAATACAAGGATAAAAGGACGTCCAAAAAGATTGGTCGAAGAACTCATTGGGTCACTAAAAACCTATTAGATTATAATGAATAGTCATGACATGAAGGTAACAAAATAAATCAAGGAGAATAATTCCATTGCCTTTAAGTAAAAAATGATGAATCTTTCAAAAGTGAACAGTAAATTTTTCATCTTTCCCAAAATATGAGAAAATATTTCATGTAAAAGAACTCACAACACCATGACAAGAATATCAATCCAAAAACTAACATATATTTGAGATGATATAATTGAATGAAATGGAAACATAAATAAATATTTCACTATACTCAATATGGAAAAAATTAGAAAAAGGAAAACAAAATAACTTTTACGATGTCAATATGGAGTATAAGTGATGACTCCTTCCCCTCATCAGACTCTAGTGATATAAGAACCAGGAATATCATATACTATATTGAGGTAAAATAATACATAAATTCATCCAATTATTCTTTATAATATATTTATTTAAATTAAAGGGATCATAGATATGATAAACATAAATTATGATAAGGGTTTTCGGAGATTGCATCAAAATTCAAGGAACTCAAAAACAAATACAATCATGTTGTTCATGAGAAAGATTATCTTTTATAGAAAGTGATAAAATATGAGAAATTGGAAATTAAAAGTATTTTCTTTCAAAAAAATGATGAAAATCAAGAAATAATATTCTATATGTTAATATAGGAAAATGAAGTCTTGAAAATTGAACTAAATGACGTAAAAAAAATAAAGGAATAATCCAATGTTGAAAATTTTGAAAATAAATTTATATAGTTTTATTAAGATCTTTCTAAGTCCACCCATGTTGAGTAGAATTTGATTTTAATTTTTGTTTTCCAATTCCATGGGAAAGGTACTCGCGGGCTTGGTTACTCTAATCCAGAATGAAACTCTAGAAATTCCAACAAACCCACTTTTTTAAACATCACTCTCAATATAAACATTGAAAATATTGTGTAAAAATGTGGAACATTATTTTTTCATGAAATTATAAAAAAATATTTTTATAGAAGTCCAAAACTCATTCAACTTTCTACATATTTTTATCTTAGAAAAAAATTTAATGAGATTATGGGATCCAAAATCATTTTTTAGATAACATTTTTTATCCAAATTTTGGGCACCCAAATATTTATTATCTTAATTGTTTTATATGAAAAATGCCTCAAAGATAAATTAACTAGTAGATGTATATTACTTGTGTTGTGGGTTTTCAGGGAATATGTGTGGTGACTACTCTGAGTTTAGCAACCTTGATGAGATTAATGGTGGGCATGTCAACTTTAGTGTCAACTCAATGAGTAATAACATCTATATCGGTACCACTGGAATTTAAAACTCCACTATTACTAAAAAATATTTTAATGGTTTGAAACATAATTTTCATATAATCAGTCAAATATGTGATAGTTGTTTTAATGTTTCATTTGAAAATGATGATTTCAATGTCTTTGATTCCCATGGAATGATATTATTTTCTTTCTCTATATTTCAAAATTTTCATGTTGTTGATTTTGAAATCCCATGAAAGAAAAAATGTTAAATGTTTGAGTTCACAAGATTGTGATTCAATACTATAGAATAAACTAATGTGTCTGTATAGTACACACTAACTTTTGAAACTTACACAAAAAAATCTAGTATGATATTTATTGAAATTTACATTACATAAATATGTTTTTGTGTGAAAAAAATAAAACAAGGTAAATAATAAAATTAATCCTATATGTAAAATAAGAAGGATTCAACTTTAAAGGACCTTGTGGTTATAAACCTACACCTTATTTGACTAACCCATGCTTCAAGTATAGGAGGTTAATCTTAAACATTTGTAGTTGTTAATATTTATATAATATTTAATTGGGTTTATTTCATATCATATAAAAGTGATTCTTAAAGAGTATTCAATAAAAATATATATAATGTCTAAAATGAAAAGGTTTATAATGCTATTTCACTTTAGAGTTATCATGGGAGAAAGTTAGAAAATAATGATTTTTAGGATTTTTAGGTTTCATAATGTTGTAAGAATTATGTTTATACTCGTATAATACCTTAACAAAATGGGTATGTTGAAAGATGAAATTGAACTTGGTATGAAATTTCTCAAACTCTCCATAATGATTTAAATATCCCTCAATATTAATGGGTTGAGGTACTCAATACCAAAATCTATTCTCGTAACTAATTACTCATATAATCCATTCTTAAAAATAAACCTTATGAGGTTTGGAAATGTAAATTACCTAAATATGTTTATTTTATAGTTTTTGGATGTAATTTTTTATTCTTAACACCAATGGTAACCTTAGTAAATTTAACACCAAGTTAAATTAATTTAAGTTTCTCTGGTATTCCAAATCAAGTAAACTTTATCAAGTTTTCAATACAAGTACCAAGACCATTGAAGAGTCAATTCAAATCAACTTTTATGGGAGTTTTTTCAAACATCATCCTACAAATTCATGGTGTTGATGTAGTCCAACATAATTGGACCTTAAATGAACCTCAAACTCATAAATAAATTTTTGTTGATAAAGAACATATCCCATTACCCAAATCCATTTCTTAAATATATAGACCATAATCTTTAAAATTTTATCAATAATTTTAAATTAGGTACTCGTACTATTAGGTATGTTTCGGAAGAAGTATAACGTAGAGATTTTGTGTCACACCAAGAGCCCTAAAATCAGGATGATTCTTTTAACGTCGAGATTTTGGTACGTTAAAAACAAAAATATTTAAATTAATTTACCTAAAAAATTTGTATACTATTTTTGAATGGCCAAATAATCATCCAATATTTGAAACCAAAAAGTTATTTAGAAACAATTTAGTTGATCAAGGTAGCATCACCTCAAATAAGGCTTGACGTATAGCTAAAGTATTCAATCAATAAGGGGGAAATTATTATGGTGAGTTTATGTACCTCTTCTCTTGGAAATAATCCATTAGAATCTTTTAATAATTAAACTCTCATTTCAGTTTTAATATTTATCAACTAGATCTTAATAGAAAATTTTTAAAAAAATTATTTCTGAAAACATTTTTTTGGAACAACCATAGCTTTTTTAGGATAAAAAATTTTCATATAATTTTTTAAAATTAACTAAATAACTTTATTGAGGTAAATAGCCCCTCGATCTAGGTATGAATGGTCCATTAAATTTATTTTAGAAAATTATTTGAAAATTGGAATGTATTATTAAAATATATTTTCAAATAATATTTGGAATGATATTTTAATTTTTAAATTTACATGGATAATGTCATTTTCTTATCAAACTGATAATATATTTTCAAGGAATTTTTGTATTTAATGAGTAATGAATTTGAATTGATTTCTATTTTGGAGCTCAAATCTTTCCACAATTTTCAAATTTCTTCAATTTTTAATGGAACATTTCTTAGCCAAAGAAAACACACTAATGTGATTTCAATTTTTATAGGAATGGATCACGTTAAGGAGATAAGTACTCCAATGAGTAATTATTGTAATCCTACATTGGATGAATATAGTAAACTAGTGGATAATAATATTTATAGAGTTATAGTTGAGAGACTTCTTTAACTTAGTATGAATTAAACAGAAAACATGTTTAGTGCATGAATTTATGCATATTTTCATAATAGTAAAAATTTGTACCATTTTAATGATCACAAAATAATTATTTAAGTATTTTAAAGGAAAAAAAATCTTTTTTACCAAAAGATAACTATTTTAAACATATAATCTTTTTGAATGTATATTTTGGAGGGTTACAACTAGATAAGAAAAATACTAGTGGGACTCTCCACATACTTGAAAAATAACTTGTATTTTTGAGTATAAAGAAACAAAATTTGGTTATTAATTAAATGGAAAAGGTTGAATTTATAAACTTGGGTAGTTATTTCTTCCAATTCATTTAAATGAAATACACACTTCAGATTATGAGTTAAATTATGATCATGTTCCAATTCTGTGTGAAAACACTAGTGTGGTTTTTATTTCTAAAAATTCAATTTAATAATCTCACAAAAAACAAATTGAATTTAGGTACCATTTTAATAGAGACCATTTCTAAAAATATTGTATCATTCTTTATTTTTTTTGCACTAATCTACAATTAGGAAATATAATCACTAAACCCTTTATACTTTATCATTTTTATTTTATTAAGGGGGATATAAGAATGGAGTGATTTTAATTCCTTAATTTTACATTGGGAATAATTATAATTTTCCTTTAATTTTCATCTTGATTTTTATGGAATTATATGATTTTATTTCAATATTAAATTTCTTATTTATATTCAAATATTTGATCAATTTATTTCTATTTGAGTACATTGATCCAATTATTTATTTATTTAAATATTGAAGTGATTGATATGTTATTTCACTATCTTAGGTTTGTTTTTATTCTACGTTCATTTAAATCCTAATTTATATTACATTTTTAACCTCTTATACTTTTAAAACTATGAATATTTTAAGGGGTAAACCCTTTTAAAATATTAAATTGACCAAGATAGTGAATTGTTTTAAAAAATTCACTTTATATTTTTTCATGTTCAAATACCAATAGTTAAGAAAAATCATATGTGGTGTGAAATTTTTGGTCTTGAAGAGACTATTTTTAAATGTTGAAATATTTTAGTTTTTGTATTTTTTTTTTCAAAATAGGATTTTATTGAAATCCTGACTTTATATTTTTTAAATAACAATGACTATGTCTCATGGAAATTAATATTAATGTTCATCAGAATCCAACTCAAAATATATTTTTTTTCTCATGTATATTTGTATAAAATCATTGGCCCTTATTTAGCTAATACTTATTAATGATATTTTTGATAAAATGCTAAGAGGGATAAGGTTTTTAAGATGATGATGTTAAAAGGATCATTAAATTTTTAGTATATGGTATTAAAATATAATTTAGAATATATTTCTGATGACATGGTGTATTCATTTTTTAGAGGATTAAAAAAACGAACTCAATGTTTTTTGGACTCTTTTACTTTGAAATTGATCTCAAAGATATAATGATTTTATGTTTTTATATATTTTTAACAATAACAACAGGAAATAATATTTTCATGATGACATTAAAGGATTTTTTTATATATAAAATGCGGGATAATGTTTTTGGAATTAACTCATTTTTCTCTTAATACTTGAAAATATTCTTGAATTTACTTTTGAATATAATTATGAATCATTTAAATTCCTTCCATAGAATTATATAATTCATATATTAATATTGATAAATTTATTTTGTAATTTTGATTACCCAAAATGGGGAAATGTTGTACCTGATAGAGATATTACCTAAAGACTTATATATATGATACACACACACAAACAAACACAGACACATATATATATATATTTATATATTTATATTGCATGAAAATTATGTTTTATATTCACATAAGTGTATAATATTTTAGGCAATTTGTTATTGTAACAAAATGATAACCAATTTTCATTCTCTATTCTATCTATATAATCAATTATGAAATTTAACTGTTTCAAATTTATATGAAACTTATATGGAGTATTTGAATAAAATAAATGAAATATACATGACATTTATACAATAATTTTAATGCTGAACTCATGAATTAATTCTTTCACAATCAAGGAATTTTCTTGAGGGATTTCTAAATCCAAGTACCATATGATGGTGGATGTGTGGGTACACATGATACTTTCTGAAAACACCCTGAGAACCAAAAATCTCTTTCTTCATCCCCTTTTTCATATAGAGGTACTAGTATACCATGGAGAAAAGTTTAATCCCATTATAATTTGGATGATTCAGATTCTACCATGGATACACTACAAAGGTGGATTGTTTTTTCCACTCGATGATCAATATCAAACTCATCTGATGGATTTTAGATATGTTTTATATTCTATTAGGAGTATGGTATACTTATTTACACCATGTTATTCATTTTATAAACATTCAAAATTTATTATTATCTTGGATAAAGATCTAGGGATATGAATTTCTAACTACTTCGATTATGTCAAATAGGTGTTATTAGATTCATAAGAAACCAAACGATCATATCAGAGAGATCCATGATTTTGGTTCATTGAAACTTTCAAGGAAATAAAAAAACCGTAAAATCATAGTATTATTTCATTTTCTTGAAATTAAATTTCATAAAGAGTTTACCCTTAAGTATCTAGGATATGTAAAGGCAATCAAGACCTTACCCCTAAGGAGATGAGGTGTGTAAGGGTAACTAAGGGTTCACTCTTATGAAGAGAAGTTCGTGTAAGGGACATGTCCTCTTATCCATACATATATTCGTTTGTATAAGGGTCATTCTAAATTACTTTTACACAAATTAATGGTCTGACAAAGGTAGTTGTGATTGAAAACTAGTTATGAAAATGTAGATACGCCTTAATACCTACAACATCACCTTACCCAGAAGGTATCTGTATGGGTAACTTATTTCTAGACATATGCATATTTTTTACGTAAAGGTAAATATCACTTTACCCTTGCACATGTAAGTCATTGGTGCTTAGTAAAGGTCCTTTTTAATTAACATTATTCAATACAAGAAAAGTAAAGAGTAAATTTATGAAAATTGATTGTGTAAAGGTATTTCTTATACACAAGGTGTTTTAAAAGGGTTGTTTCTTCTTTAACCTTACCAAAAAGGTGTGAATACTCTTAGTGGTATCCTGAATGAGAAGGAAATACGTGGCGTAGTGAATCTCGTCAACCCCAATAGCGCACCTGTCCCAGATGGCTTTCTAGGCTCTTTTTTCATTTCTTCCTAGAACATCATAAAGAAAAACCTATCTAAGTACATCTGATACTTTTTTAGAGGCATATCTCTCCCATGAATATCCAGCACAACCACCATTCTTTTTATCCCCATGGTCGACTCTCCTTCCCCTATCTCTCAATACAGGCCCATCACCTTGTGTATCTTTTCATACAAGGTCCTGGCTACCATCCTTGACAAGAGGCTTGGAAACTTCACTAATCAATGGATCTCTGAGGAAAAACATTAATTTTTCAAAGTTAGATCAATCCAAGGGGTTGTTGGGGTCTCCCATGAGATTGTTCAGAACATCAATAGGAAGGTCTTAGGTTCTAATGTAATCATTATGATCGTACCATGAGTTGTATGAGGTTTTTTTAGGCTTCTCTAGATATCTTCTTCTATTTCTACTGCTCGGCCTGGTTTAACATTATTTTTGCTAGGAAATAGTGTGTTTTCATCAAGTCAGTTAGGGGTTTATTCCATGGGGACGCTCCCTTCCCGACCCTTTTCATTCTTTCCCAAGATGCCCTTAGCAGACACTTCTCCCTTACCATGAAACAAGGAGCTATTCGGAACTTTCATTGTGGTTCTCAAGCCCCCAGTGTCTCCGAACTTTTTTTCATGTATGACCTAATGTTATTCATAAATGGTAGGAGTCCCTCCATCAATGGGTTTGTAAAGATCATGGATGCTTATACCATGTGCAGTGGACAATTAATCAACTGAGAAAACTATGGAATCTTTCTCACATTGAGCTACCCAAGAAGATGCAGGATCTCCATTGAAAACATTATTGGCATCCATGAGAAATAGTTTCCCTTAACCTACTTAGGGGCTCCCCATTCCCCAGGGAGGATCTGGGTCCACTTCTTCAAGGATCTCTTGAACAGGATCACAAACCACAACAATGAATGGAATAACAAGTTCCTCTCCTTCAAGGGTAGGATCACTCTATTAAATTGTGTGTTTTCCTCCATTTCAATGCACATATTTTCTTGTAATTAGGGTTCCAAGGTCGGTCCTCAAATGGTTGGAGTCCTACTTAAACTAGTTTCTCTAGGACGCTCATAGTGACGGAAAATCCGTATTGGCCTCTTGGAATAAGTTGTCCAAGCCCCTAGATCTTGGTGGTATTAATGTCATAAGATTTTATGGGTCTATGTTTCTCATGTAATGTAAACTGGCCTAGGAGGTCATTGAGGGTCGGTATTTAGGGGTCATCTTCATAAGTGGGAATAATGGTTTCAGCCATAGGAAAAATGGAAGGACTCCCTATCCTCCCTGGAGTTCTATTCATGATCTGGTACCATCGCACCAACATCACTACCATTGGATTCTTGGGTAGTAAGAGTTTAATTTCAAGGAATGCATCTTCAATGGAGGTCTCCTTGCTTTCCCAGGCTGCACAGCTCCTTATTTTTCTGTCAGGGAGGCCTCCCTTTATCCCTCATTCCTTAGGGTTGTGCTGAGACCAGCTCATAAAGTCTATTTCCTCAAAATCTTCCTGGACAGATCTCTGGACAGGTGCATCTTGAGGTTCTCTCCATCATGTATATTTCAAGAAAAGGGATTATCGGATGACCATCTCTAAGAAATCATCCAGCGACCCATGGGCTAGTACTCTCTCGGGTAAATATATTCCACCCAAATTTATTTTAATTATATGTAGAGTCCAACATAATTCCCTTCCAACAGAAATGGCCATCAAAGAAAAAGGTATCCATATAGCCTATCGATGAAACTGCTGCTCATCCCCTGAGAAGGAATCTGCAATCCACTTCTTCCTCCATATCAAATGGGCCATCCATATTTGGAGTGTTCTTGGGTAGTCCGCGGTTATTCCACGGGTGGCCTATTCTATTGAGTAATTCGTCCACCACTGGTTTAACGGAGCCCCCTCTAGACATAAGGCTGATGGGTGGTCAATTCTGATAGGTGTTGGATTTTGGTCCATTTGGCAAGCACAAAATCAGGCAAGACACCATGGGTCTCACCCCTCCCTTCGTGCGCTGGGTGTCAATACTAGGTTTTCTACCTCAAATCTGGGTCACCACCATAAACACCATCAGTCGGTGCCTTCCCTTCGGCGTTTAACTGCAAATCTGTCGCATCCTGACCCTCAATCCCATATGCCCCCTGGGTCATGGTTCAGATAGTTCCCCCCTCCCGACGAGCTCAAACTCAACACAGATGGGGCTTGCGGCTAGGGAATCATGATGGGAGGTGGGTATATCAGGCCCATTGCTCATTCTGTCATCCTCAAATTCAATTAATACCTAGGGACAGGTGACTCTCTAGTGGCCGAATCCAAGTCCATGTACATCGGAATCGAGATCAACCTATCTCGGGATATCCCTATCACCATTGTTGAAAGGGACTCAGAAATCATCAGGAGATCCCTTCAAGGAGCCACCCCCAACCTTGCAACATCACTTATCTCATTCACAATTCTATGGATCTCATCCCCCATTATACAGAGATCCTCTACACGTGGTGTGAGGGAAACCATCTGGAATACTTCTTGGCTTCCTGGGAAACTCAGGACTCTCCCCTCTCAACATTCAACTCCCTCGGATCCCTGCCCCCTGGTGGTACGGACGTCGCTCTCAGAGATGCTTTTGGCCTTCAATATTTCATACCTCCATGATCCCATGTTTCCTATGACGTTTCGGTGTAATGACAAGTTGATTTCCTTTTAAATAAAAAATATATATTAAAAAAATTGAAATACCATATATAAAATTATATATCATAACATATGATTTAGAATAAAATATTTTATTTATAAATCATAAGTGAAAATTTATAAGGTGTTATAAATTAGTAAATAAACTCATAATATAAAATTTTGGTTTTTAAATTATGAATTTTTTGTAATTAATTTTTTTAAATTTTTCTAAAATAAAAGGGGTCTCATTCGGTTATTATTTAAAGTACATAAACAGGGTTTTGATAATTGATATGATAATCGTTTAAATAATAATTTTGTATATGATATTAATATTGCATAAATGGTTATATAAAAGAAATTGAATTGTAAATTGGTATTAATTCATAGAATATCATCTATTTAAAATTGAAATTCCATATAATGATCAATAGGAAAGGGATTATATTGGCATGAATATAAATTTTTTAAATTCCAAATTTTTAAATAAATATTATTTAGTTCATATTGAAATGAATATAAAATGTTTATATTCAAAATTATAAAACTCCCACTATATTAATGATGGAAATTATAAAATCCATTAAAATTAAATTTTATTTATTCATTGTTAAAAAATATTTATCAAATTTTTAAATATTTTAATTGTTCATTTATTTAATGTTTATTAACTTATATATTATTGTTTGTAAATTTTTTAATAAATTTGAATATTTATTATGTTTTAATTTTAAAATTTTAAACTGATACTAGGATGAAGGCTTATATATAATTCTATAAATAACTCCACATTGAATTTAGTTTTTAATCTAACTTGAAATCAATTTTTATCTGTAGTTATTAGCTTAAATTTAGTTATTGAAAATAGTTTTTACATATTAGGTGTTTGAGTTATAATGAATTTGATTCTCTCTTGATTAATATATCTCTATGTAGAGGGACTTGGGGTTAGATTACCAATATACCTAGATTCTTATTCCTTCTATATGATGGTGTATGGGGTTATCATATGTTTCTCTGAGCTTAATCATGTCGATAACTCTATTTCTTTGCATGAAGTGTTCATGTACCATATGCATATGGTGTATCTAGGTATGTATGAATATGTTTGAATTCTAATTCTTGGTGAGTAACACAAACATGTTGGTTTCTAAAGAGTTACACCTCAATATGGTTTTAACATATTAGTTGGGTGGAGGTAATAGGATTCCAAACTAATTTACTAGAAGCTTGCATACATAAAAAAATATTGAGATAAGATGGTGAGCTAAAATACCATTCAAATACATAGTGTGATATTCCTTCTAAAGAAAATATTTTTATGACCTCAATCATCTAACCAGGTGGGTTATGTTATAGATGGTGGCCCTGAATTGTCCTCTATAAGGTAAACAATGATGGGTGACACTAAATCTTACATGTGTAAGCCATACCACAATTGAATTACCTTAGATTATGCTTTGTTATCCGATCCTTAGTGCCTATTTTGGGTAACAATATCTGGGACCCCTAACTATATTTTGTTTCTGAAGGAATAGAGTTGAGTATATCCATTTTTCTGATTTGGAAAAATATTTTACTACTCAATTATCCAATACTCACAAATATTGTGATTGGAATGTTACCCTACCTAAATAACTAAATGGTGAGACTAAATATATAGAGTACTCATTACTTAGTGTGATATAGATCTTAGAACACTAATGGATTGGAAAATTTTAATGTCATCATCATTTTAGTCGGATCCAATTTAATAAAATCACATAATGAATATTTATAATTATTGATAATAATAGCATGAAATATTTTTATGTAGATAATATCATCATCATCAAGAAAAACATTATGATTAGACCTTGATAAGGGGAATCTCAATGCATGTTACTCTTAATAATGGTAATATAAAAATGAATAATAAATATTGGTTTCTGGAAAAAAAAATTTAAGGGATGTTCTATGTGTCAGAATAGTTTCACCTATAGTTACTTAGTGTAGAAGTTGTTTAACTAGTCAATCTATATGCTTGTAAAAGCATAGATTGGTTCATTTTCCCATTAAAAGTTATTGGATATAGATTTACCTAGTTAATATTAGTCAAAGCATCACATAAAAAATATGATTGGATACATTAATGATTTAAGTATCATACACTATATATAAATGGGTGTGTCAATATTAGACTCATATACCCAATATGAATGTGTATACCAAATGATATTCAATGTGAATGAATATATTGAATACTTGATGATACTAAGTGCTTCCTCAAAACATTTTTGTTTATATAAAGAATTTATATTATTTTCACAGATATATTATATCAACTGTATGTTTTACTAAGTTTTGTAAATATACATGAAGTCAAAATATTAACAAAATTGAAACATGATGTTTTTGTAGTTTTGGAAAGAAGATGTTGCAGCATTGATAACTTTGTTTCTTCATGATTTGATAAACATATCATAAGATGTATATTTTATCTCATTTAGCTATGGATATAGTTGTTTATATGATATAAGATGTTTGTTTTTTAATACACATGGCTTATAATTTTTTAAATTTTATAATGTGATCTAAAGGGAGACTAAAAGGGAAATGTTTTGGTTTGTGAATTTGTATTATTGTCATCTATGGTAACATTATGACAATTTAACATAATCCAAACAATGTTTACCAGATATTAACAAGGTGTTGAGAATTTATATATATATTTCATATAATCTATTGGTTCAGGATAATTTTATAGATAGTACAAGTTGGTAAAATTCTAAACTAAATTGTAATTTTTTTAGAAAAGCTCTTCAATATTTATTCAAGAATCCAATAAAAGTCATTAAAACGTTGGTTAATTAGAAGGAACAGTAATCATTCAATATCCTTAGATTATCCAAGATATACATGAAGGAGTTTGTGAAATTCTACGGAATGTCTATTTCCGGTGTAGATGTTAAAGTAATTAATTGTTTTATTTTGAATGGTATTTGATACTGAATATATATTTCACAATTTTTTTAAATATATTGGAGTTATAAATCAAATAATTTTTTGATCTTTTATTTTATATTCATGAGATATAGTAAATAGTTATTACATCAAGGATTTGAATTTTAATGAATTTATCAATCTCTTAGGAATCTAAGTAAATGATGTGTATCTTCATAAAATCTATCTAATGTGATAAGTGAAGATTTTTGATAACAATAAGTTATTATGAGAAATCTTGAGATGATTAATTACATCCACATGGTTTATGATTCATTGATTTCTATAAATTTTTTTGGGAGGAAAATATGGATCAAAATGATTTATCTAGGATAAAATCTGTATCAATGTATTCGTTAAAATATGTGGGAATGTGATCCCACCACCCATTGGTGGTATATTTTTATAATGTCTTATTTTAAAATTTAAATGTTCCATACACATAGAATATCACATATGATATAGAAACCACATATTATTTGTTAAATATAATCATTAATGTTGAATAAGTGTTATTTATAATCTGTAAAAGTATTTTTTATCTTATCAAGATACCGTGAAAATAATATTGTGTCTAAGAGGCTAGTGGGAGTGTGTTTTGGGATTATAGAATTTCAAAATTAACAAACAAAATGAAAAAACCAATCTTAGGTTTCTGTGTTTCTCACTTAATATCCTATAATTTTAATGATATTCCTATTAAACAAAAATGTAAAATGGTCCATTCACATACCATTTATAAAGGGAATATAATAATTTACTAGAGGAATACATGAGTTTAAGATTAATCTTATTTTACTCAATATCCTAAAAGATTCTAGGATTGGTGATTATAATGAAAAAATGTAAAGATATGCATTTGGTTATCATGAAAAATAGAAAACACTTTTTATTAAAGGATTGTTAGAAATCAAAAATGAAAATTGAATTACAATTAATATCGTAAAATAATTTATGGAGTGGTGTTAAATAGAAATATAATAGGTTATATTTAGTTATCAAATTAAAGTGATTGTGAATTTATCCAAAAAGTGTTTAAGAGGACTGGTAAACCATAATTTAAGCTGTTACATTATTTTATGGAAACTTTTATGGAATAGAGTTCCAAATATTATGAGGAAAGATGTATAAAGAGTTATTCGTAGGAATTAAAATTTTGACATCATAACCATTGATGTCGAGGAGTTAACAAGTCTAAATATGATCAAAAAGTTGAATAGGTAGAAATATAATTCCTAAATCTCACCATTATTCAGATAGTCATACTTTATATATAATCCATGGACTTTAATAGATGGAAATTGGGTATATTTTATGGTCTTTGTAAATCCAAAATATGATGATCAGGGAGAATGACAGTCAATTTTTTGGAGCATTGGGAATGTGCTATGAAAAAATGGTACATCTCCGTGGCTATAAAATGTGGACAATCACAAGTGTGTGGTGAGTTAATGATGACTCTTCACAGATAATGGATATTTTACCATACATAAATGAACATGATTTTATACGATCATGATAATTCTACTAAAGGATTGGAATCACCTCGAAAGGTTGATCCTATCAATATAAATCTACCCACACTTCATTTCATATGAAAATAAATAGAGAAAAGGATGAATTGATTTGAATTTTACAAGGGAAGGAGCTTCACAAATTAGGTATCAATTTTGAGTTTGAGCATCAAAAACAACAATCTCTTAGTCTTTACAAATGATTAGGTATCTGGAAAAAATGAATTTTTTTATGACTAGTTATTTCACGATGACTTAGTGTTCTAAAATGGTAGTTTTCTTCATTAAGGTTGTGAGATTTACAAATGAGATTTCTGAACAGTATTTTAAAATAATTGGTTTAATTAAACAGTTCCTTCAAGTGTATCAAATCAAGACTATGGTGCAAGCAGAGTATCCTGCTAGTTGGGAAAAAAGGCTTAAATTCCAATTTACTTAAGTGACCTTCAAGTCATTAAAATAAGTAAGACTACACCAATAGTTGTGACATAGGGGGATTTGATGGAAGTTTTCTAATGGAGGAAATACATTTTCCCTAAAATAATGTAAATTCATTATAGCTGGTATGGAGTGACTTAGTCTACATTTTTGTATTCCAAAACTAGTAAATATTAGTGGATTTTTAGTATGAATGACACGATGTTGGCATATAATACTTGGTCTAGAACATAGTGGTGAACCATGTAAAACTATTGTGTTGTCTCTTGGCATATGAACATTTCACTAATGCATGATTTCATTAGACCGGTTTTTTAGGATTCTACCAAAGTAGGAACAAGATCTTCTACATTAAAAGAAAACATTGACTCCCTGATTCACGTCTCCTTTCACATTATGTCTAGGGGTCCTTCAAGTAGTATAATAGCCTATAGGTTTTTGTAATAAAATATATCCCGTATATTTTTAAGGAGAATTCAGGGAGTGTGAGGGGATTCCCCTTCCTTTATGGGACCAACATCTAGATATGAAGAAAAAGAATGAGATCACATTAGAGATCCCTTGGGAAGGAAGTTCTTTTTAAAACTGGTCATTGGATTCAAGCCACTAATGTGACAACTCTATCAATGGAAAAAATAGATGAGAAAATTCCATATTTAGATAAAAAAATGATATTAATATAGCTCTATATGATAAAATTTATTTCAAGGTTATGATTTTCTCCTCATCCAAATATATGTTGGAAAAATTGAAAAATATGTACGAAGGAGACACAAAATTGAAGAATGACATACTCTAATTTTTTCATAATAGGTTGGATGATCTGGAATTTCATCCTAATGAAAATGAATATACCTTTTCAAATTGAATTACTAAATTTCTTAGAAAAATTTCAATAATTAGTAAAGAAATTAACGATATTGTCATTGTTAAAAAAATATTGAGAAGGATTCCACCTCTATATTACCCAAAAGTGCCAGACCTTGAGGAAAGGGATCTTTCAAAATTCTCCCTTAATGATCTACTAATTAGTATTATGGATTTTGAAATGAGATTCAAACCGAAATATGCAACAACTCATGTAAGTAAGGAAATTTAATTAATAGACATAAAAAATCTTAAGTTATTGAGAGAGATGAAGATAATGAAAAATGTGAAATGATTTTTATTATGTCCATTAAATTGAATAGAGGAAAATAGATATTTTAAGTAAAGCTTCCTCTTCCCTATTTTTGTTATGGTAGAGTTGAGTACATTGCCTCTCAGTGTTCAATGAAGTTATATGATAAATAAAGTGAATCAAGAATCATAATGAAGCCCCAAAATGGTTTCTCCAAATGGGAGACTTCAAATCAGGAAGGAAATTATAGAGAAAGAGTTTTGTATATAAAGAAGGATAATATAACAATGAATTTTTTAAGGAAGATGAAGTAGGGTTTAAATATGAAACCCAATCATCCAAGATGTCTACTATTGAAAATTTATATTCTTAAAAAGATAATTGTAATTGGTTTATTTTTTATAAGATTTAAATATAATGAAAGGGAAATATAAAGATTAAATTCATTTTTTAATATTCATTAGAGTACGTTAATCTCCATGAAGTAGAAATTGATTCAATGGAAGGATGGGAAGAATAACATATATCTAATCGAGAAGGCATAGAATATGTTGTGCAATTTGAGATTAGGATTGAAGAGAATGATAAATTTTTAAATAACCTTACATCTAGGCTATAGGAGAAGTCATATAAAATTATTGTACTTGAATGATAAGTTGTTAATCTAATGAGTAAACTGGAAACAGAATCCAAGTAAATGAAAATAAGGAAGAAATTATAATTTATATGATTCTCATATGCAGAGATGTTAGAAAGAGATAAACATGGTTTTGAATGAGATCATATGACCTTGAATGATCATAGTTTCACATGTATGGGAAGAAAGTGGAATTGTCTATAGTTTAAAAACACCAATGTCTATAAATGGAAGATCCAAAATAAAGGGAACCATAAAGTTGTATATATCACAATGGTATTTTATGTCCCCATAAAGAAATTATCAAATAAAATAGAAAAGATAGATAAAAATTATCCTCAAGTATCTTAAAATTATAACCATTCAAATAATTTTACAAAATAACAATACATGAGGATAAATGGAAGTGAGAAGACATTTACTCTTATGAAATTTCAATTCTATAGATTTTTGGGCCATACCATAACATAATGTGAATAGCCAAGGAGTTTTTGAATGGAGAAGAACTAGGAAGTTAACAAAGGATAATGAGACCATATCCTTCATCATATAGAAGTAATAGTTTCTCTGTATATTGTTTTCACTACTCTAACAATGGTCATAAATTAAATTATGGTATGAAAAGGAAAGGTGGAAACATTACCTACATAACTCAGATAAAAGTTAACACCCAAAACTAGGTAGAGTTTCTCTTGAAAATAATTATTCTATTTTAGAGGACCAATAAGAGTATGATAAAACCATTAAAATGGAAAATATATTGTAAAGTACATCTTTTTCATCCACTCAATCAATTATCTCATGGAAAGAAAAGAATAAAACTCGAGAAATCCAAACTTATAAAATTAGTGCTCAAGACTAAAAAAATTGGAACCTAGATTCTTGATAGCTGATGCTAATCCCATATGATAGGAAATGATGATTTATTAAAGATTTTAAAGACAAGGGTTGATGGAATTTTAGGGTTTCGTAATTATGGTGAATTAAAGATCCAATGAAGTTGAAGTATCGAACTAGAAAATGAGTATCTTAGGAATTACGAAGATCTCTATATATATATTTTTCATCATAATCTCTTGATTGTGAGTCATCTCTATGACTTGGGACTGATTGTGAAATTTCATAAAAAATGAGGTACTATAAAATAAAACACATGTAATTATCTCCTTAAATGATTTAGAATAGATGGAAATTTATACCTTGTTGACCATAAAAATAACATTTGTTACTGAAAAGTTGAATTAGAAAACAACTTATGGCAATGAAGGTTGTCTCACATTAATCAATAGAGCATGGAAAATATATCTAAGATAAATATAGACATCGATATTCCTAATTTGATGTGTGAATGAGAAAATAATTCTGATTTTTTCATGTGAGGAAAGATATTCTAGACTTCATATTGACCGAAGAACAAAAGCACATCAAATATGTCTGATCTCTTCCACATAGAATTATTTGGTCTAATAAATGTCGTTATATTATATAGATAAGGGTACATAATTATTTTTATTAATGAATATATTATAATGTATTTTTTAATGATTATACATAGAAATCAACAAGTTTTTGATTGCATGAAAATTTATCATCAAATAGATAAGAATGAAACTGTATGCACAATCATTGTTCTGTGATATAACAATGAATGGTAATACACGTCCATTGAATTTAAAAACTATATAAAACACATGGAATAAATCATGAGGTGTTTGTAGTGATATTACCATAGAAAATAGAGTTTTTTAATGTAGAAATCGATAGGTGAACACTATGTCTAGAACTATGATGATCCAAAGTCATATTTCCCATCATTACTAGAAAGACTATATTCAAGTAGCAGTGTAAATTCAAAGTAGAATAGGTATTTTATGGGAGAAAACAATACACCATATGATTTATTGTATGTAAGGAATCCATCACTAAAGTAATTTAATGTTTTTGGAAGTAAATGTTTCATACGAAACAAATAAGTAATTCCAAGACAAGTATGGGGATGTTGTAGATGCAGGAATATTACTTGGATTTTAAATTAATATTAAACCCTAAAAGTGGTACAATAATCATCTTGGATGTATTTCTGAAAACATTGATGTCAAGATCATTGAATAAAAAACCGCACATACCAAGAAGAGTTTATATGATTCAATGATAGAAGATGGAGAAGAAAGTGTACAAGGGATAGATTTGAGGGATGAAATATAATAGGTGTTATAGAAAAATCATGGATAAAAATATGATGTTGATTCAGAATAAGAATCTGAATAGGAATAAATTGTTGGAGGAACCTCATCAGAACCTTATAAGAGAAATAGAAGACCATAAGTTGATCAATCCAATATCATTGGGGATTGTATCATACCAACACATATAAGAATAATTATTAATAAAGAATATTATGACTTCCAATCAAGTGTGGAACTAACCTCTTTATAAGATACCGTAAAGGATGAATCATGGGTTGAGGACACGAATGGATTACTTTATTAGATTGAAAGGAACAGAACATGGAAACTCATCAAGAGACCCAAAAATCAAAATGTGATTAGAACAAGGTGGATCTTTAAAAATAAATCTGATGAGCATGGGAATGTGATCATAAAAAAGGAATTCTTAGTGTGTAAAGTCTATCCATAGATTGAAGGAATTGATGTTGAAGAAAATTCTTCTATAGTAGCTAGAATAGAGTTGATCAGGATTTTCCATTCCATTGAAATTACTATATAGTAAAATTTTTATCAAATGGATGTAAAAAACAACATTCTTAAATGGATTTCACAAATAGTAATTCAAAATTAAATAACCATTGGTATTTTTTATTAGAAATGACAAGCCTTGGGTTTTAATATTAATCAAGGATCACAGTGGTCAGAATTAGGCAGCATGAGTGTCATATTCTCAACTTTATTCTTATCTAAAGACGATCTAATTTAAATGAGGAGGTTCTAACAATAATCTCTATGTGAAAAAACTATCAGAATGATCATTTTATGGTGATGGGGTTTGTGGATGGTATTATTTTTTGTAGAAGAAGGTAGGGATTAGTGGAAGAATTTTCTAATCACTTGAAATGGGAATTTTAAATGTATATGATGGGTGAACTCAAGCAATTATTGGCGTTTAAGGAGATTAAAAAGAAGGATTACACCATCATTTCTATAAAAACATATACCAGATAGATATTTAATAAATTCAATATGCATGACTCCAAACCAATGTTGACTCTGATTGTTTTTGGTACAAAACACTGAAGGAACAATGATGATAAATCATTGGATCAGTACCTATATTGAAGAATCATTGTAATCTTATGATACATGATTATGACATGACTATATATTGTCTTCAAAATATTTTTAGTGTCCCTCTTTCAAATTAATCCAAATAATATCATCTCAAAGTGGTTAAAAAATGATGAGACATATTCAAGGTACTCTTAGTTTTACATTATACTTTACTACAATAAGATATAAAAAAACTTTATCAACTTATGATGTTGACTAGGCTAGAGTGGTGGGGGATATAAATTCTACAATTGGTGGATCATTATTTATTATAAATAAATGTTTGGTGTGGTTGATAAAGAAACATGAAATCACTTCACTTATTATGGTTGAAGTAGAGTTCGTCTTGGTTATAAAGGATTGCACTCATCAATTTTGGATTAAGAAACAACTGACTAATATTGGTGATGTGGTGAAATATCCAATGGTGATTTTCTGTGAAAAAAATAGCATAATAAATATTGACAAGAATCTAGTTTATCACTCTCATAGAAAATATATTAAAATCAGATATTGCTTTATGAAGTAAAAAATTTGAACTAGGTACGATTAAAATGGAGAATTTTGTAACTAAAGACCTAGTGGATGACATTCTGACTAAGACATTGGAAGAACATGTGTTTGATAAACAATGGTTGAACCAAGGTGTTCAGCCACCTCCATGTGCATGAGGAATTTATAGTTGATCCTCTCTCCTCATGTGTGTTATCTATTCTAATCTATTTGTGGAATTTAAAAAAGTTTGTGGGGGAATATATGATCTCGGGGGAATCTATTTTATGTTCTACAATTACAAAATTAGTTTCTTTAGGTTTATTTATATAGTGGGAAAAAGGAGAAAAATGGAGAAAAAAATGTTATGAGGTAGTAGGATATTGACAACCCATTCAATGATTCCATGACATGATGTGAATTACGTGTTATGGGGAAACAATATACAAAACTTTTATGACATGCTGAGAATTTGGTGTTATGAAAAAATAGATCATATTTACCAGATCTTATCTTGGACATATTTAATCATCCCAAATAATGAGATCCCAATTCATGATTCCCATCCTCTTTTAGACATAGATTATTTCACACATATACTTAGATTATTGGATGAGTTGTATCTCTCTTTTAGGGTTTTTATTGCAACTCGTAATTTATTGAATTTTTTTATAGATTTCCCAAAAACCCAAAGGGGTGTATTGTTGGAAACAATTCCTTTCATAGTTGGAAATTAGGTTTAGTTTTCATTTTTATTCAATCCACACTATGATTACCGGGGAGTATATAAGGCATGTGTACTAACAGTAAAATATGGGTACAATGTTGAAGGTGGGGTCATTTCCCAGTGTTTTCCAAATTTCTGGGCTCAGAATTTGGGAGGTTGGAATAAGATACACAAATTTTTTTTTAGAAATTGTTATTCTCAAATATGGTAAAGGGATAAATTTCACAATGAATGGATTTTAGGAATATTGGGTTTTACAAAAGGTTGACTTTTTCAAAGGAGTGGGGCACTGCAAATATGTGATGAAAAATTGTACGTCTCACTGACTACAAAAAGTGGACCATCATGAGTGTGTTATTTGTTGATGGTGACTCTTCATGACTATGATAAATTTCACTAGAGATTCATGAACATGATTTTGGAGGTTCATGAGAAATCTTTTGGGGGCCATTAATCATCAGAAAAGTCTAAGCCAATAAATTTTTAGCTACCCCCAATTCATTTCATACAAAAATTAATTGGAGAAAATTTTGAATCTCATTTAATTCAGGGAGGTTGAGAGCTTCATGAATCATGTATTCATTGATATAATGTGTATAGTGAAAAGGCTAACTTGGTGTTAAAAATTCATAGGTGTCTAGGAAAAAGGAGTCTCATGATGACTAGTTATTCCTTGATGACTTGGTGTTATATGAAGTTAATTTTCTTCACGAATGTGTTGAGCTTCGTGAAGGTGATTCAAAAATAGTAGTATTGAACATCCGGTTTATGAAAATAATGCATTCTAGTTCATCAAATTTGGACTATATTAAAAGAAGATTCTCATGCTAGTTAGGGACGAAGACAATTCCATGGTACTAAAAAAACTTCAAGTCACTAAACTAAGTATGATTTCACCCAAAGTAGTGAGCTTGGGTATTCCAAAGAAGTGTTTTGATATAGGGGGTTTCTTATCCATAAAATGTTGTAAAGTTAGTACACCTATAATATAGGGACTATTTATAAACATATGTATTCTAAAACTAGTGAATATTGGTGGATTTTTGTATGACCAACACACTATTGGCATATGCCTCTTGGACTAACCCTAAGTGGTTAACCAAGTAAATATGTTTTGTTGTCTATTTTAATTTGAATTATTGATCACTATACGATTCCATCAGATATGTCTAATAGGATCCTACCAATATGAGAGAATGATCAGTCACATTAAAATAAAATGTTTACACCCTGATTCAACCCTCCCTTCTTAGGTTGTTCTGAGGTCCTACATTTTATATATGATTATCAATAAATATTTTATTGGAAGGAATTTATCATATGTACACATAAGGATGTGATTTGTATTAAATATGATGTAATGTGTTAACAAAACAAACAAATTTTAGAAAACATAAGGCTGATATTTCCATTAATCATATATTATTTGATAAACTAATGATTATCTTAGCCTTATTAAATATTTTTAAATGTTATAGAATATTAAATTGTATCTTATAAAACAAAAATATCTATTTTATCAATTTTTCATGTTTTCTATAGAAATGAATTTACAGATATACATTTATTGATATACAACAACAATTAATGTTTTAAAGTATTACTTTGAGTTTATCCCTAAATGATGTTCATCATGGTGTCTTATAAGTTATGATGAAAATTTATGGTTTTCATGAGTAGGATTATAGTATAGATATATAGAATATTCTTGTGAGGTACAAGACAAATAATAAAATTCTTTGTGTGTATTTCATGGAATTATAAATATACCACATTGAGTGGAATATAGTGATTTATTTGGTACACTAGGGGTTCATGAATCATATTTGAGTCCCCACTACCTGAGTCATGTGAGATACTTAGAATGGTATCCTTCATTCTATTATACCGTACTTACAAAAGTCTACAAATTGACTTGGCTAATATGGAGCTGGTTGGGTTTGTTGCTGATCATGTCATCGATAGGAGCACAATCATGATGGGATTTTTCCTCTAGTGTGATGAGTATGACATTAGGTCTGTCGATGGAAATATATTTTATGAGTGTGCAGCCGCAGTTATATATTATATAAGTATATGGATTGGGGTCATGTCATGTTATTATCTATAAGGATGATTGGCATGTGATGTGTTCATAGATCAGTTCTTTCTGTACTTTGAGAATCAATAAGAGATTAGTTGACTATATGGGATCGACATATTCCATCTTCCATAATCACTTCAACTATTAGAAATAATGAAAATGTAGAAATTAATATTTTTATATGATGAAGACTAGTGGACATGGGTATAGATATACATGTGTTTGATGGACATCTTGAAAAATCCATTTATTTCTTGTGTGTTATTAATTCCTTTCAAGAGGAAAAATGTTTTTACATATATTTATTTGGATATTTGTATTTATTAAAAATTTTATAAATTCCCGTGGAGTCGCATTTGGTAGTTGAATGAGAAGGGGTTTAGTTTTACCCAAAGACCTAATTTAAATGCAATTTAGTATTAATCCAAAAGTGTTTTGGTTGGGTAGTCGCAATGTATTGCATATGATGTTATATAAGTTGAATTTATTGATAACTTTCCTAAGTATTTTGGAATATATAAAAAAATATTTTTTGATATTGTTGCAGAATTTATTGTACATAATAAAATAAAATGTGAAATATAACACAATATTTTTATCCTTAGTGTAGGTGGTATATTTATGGAGATATCTCCAAAAACCTTAAATATATATATATAATGAAAATTATGGTTTTCTTTAACAGAAGGGTATATTGTTTTATATGATATGAGATTATAAAAAAATGATAAACAATTATCAATTTACGTTTCACCCACGTAAGCTATTATTAATTGAAATCCTTTCATATTTATATGAACCATTTAGGGAGTAAATACAAACGTTGAATGAACCATCCATGACATTTACATTCATGTTTTAAAAAATGAATTAATGCTTTCACTATTGAGTATTGTCCCTAAGGGATAAATAATGCCTAATCATATATGATGGTCGATTTATGGGAATATATGATGCTTTTCCAAAACTACATGAGACCCATGGCTCACTTTAATCATCCTCCTTTACATATGAAGTTACTACAATACCATGGAGAAAAGGTAAATCATTTATGAATATTGTATGACTCAGATAAGCCTATATATACAATTAAAAGGTGTTATGATTTCGAAAATCAGAAATATTTATCAAACCAATGTGATGGAGTTTGACGATATTGAATAACATCATTGGTGAATAATACGCTTATTTAATATATGTTCTTCATTTTTTCTCACTGCACATTTTCATATTATCTTTCATGATGACCCTTAGATAGGGGTTTTTGTTTTATTATTTTGTATATAATAAGTGTCATTATATTTATAAGTAAACTAATTATACCACACTCTATTAGGTGGTTTTAATGATCAAAAACTCCCATTTGTGTTTCTAACATTTTCATTTGATGAGTTTTAGTGTTTATATTTTAGAAATTTCTCAATAAAGTTCATAGAATAAATAGTGGTATCAAGACAAGAATGGAGGACATTTTTTGACTACAACAATTGTTGGTATCAGCAACTACCCTGTGGACTGTATCAAATAGCCAGTGGTATCTAAACAGAAGAGGAGTTCTTTACAGGTTCCATTGGTTAGTTAGTGGACCACACTTCATAGCTAGTAGGATCAATACAGAACACTGGTTCTATCCAGGGGTCATAGGTTATCCTATGACACCCACTAGGTATCCGGTGGTTTCTCTATACGATTAAAAATTTGTCATTTGTTGATGGTATCATATTTTTTAATATGAATATCAATGGATCTATACAACCCTAAAATTATATATTATGTTTTTAAAGCTACTGAATAATATAAATACACCTCAGGTGTCCTTTGATGGTACCAAATACAATGAATATCATTTCAGATCTCCATTTTTTCATTATTCACCACTTTCTTTTTTTCTCTTACAATTGTATCATATAATCCCTCTCTTTTTTATTTTATTTTTTTAAGTAAATTGTGAGTGGGATTTAAATGGATTATGAAATAAAATAACATGTTTTTCTTTTCTTGGATACTCATTGTCCTCCATTGGGATGGTTTGGGTGCTCACTACCATTGAGTGTGAGGGGGTTGGGGCATACTACAATTAATAGTATGTGGATTGGGTTTCTAGCATCAACTAGTAAAAGGATATTGGGGTTCCTTCTTCAAACACTACAAATAATGGTTTTAAATTCTTGTAAATTGATTTAATTTCTGTCGTTGAATCCAATGAGTAATGGGAACTCTCAATAAATTGAGAGTATAAAGCATAGTAATCCCTTTTGGATTATTTCTGGACACCTTTATCAAAATCTTATGCATTTTCTTATATGTTATACATCTTCTACACATAAACTTTTTAAATTTTAGTTTTAAATTTCATTTAATCAAGTTTTATTTTAATGAAAAATTTTAAAAGGAAATTAATCTCCCTATTTCTATCTTTACACAGACAAAACAAATGAGGTTTCTAAAAGTATTCTTTTTCCGCATTAAAATTTTTTTATGGAAATTTATATATAAGAATTTTAATGAATATATTTAAATGTTTTTGTGAAAAAATTTCTATTTTCGTCTCTATTTTCCCCTAATAATTTTCTATCATGAAGAAATGTTTTGATCACCCTTTAAAATATATTATGATATAATTCCATTTGGAAATAAAACTTCTGATTTCCTAAGATATATTATGTTCATTTTATGTGATGTTTTTTATGTAACCATTTATCTTCAAATAAGTTCTTTATGATATGATGATTTTTTATTTTATGCAGCACTCATATATAAGGTTAATGATGGTTTGGATCTTATATTTCCCTCTAATACATTTGTTACGTATAATAACTCATTAGATAGTTAGGCTTGTACATAATGCTTTTTCTTTAAAATGTGTGTGTATAATGAGTTTATTCACATTTTTTTCCTATGCTTATAATTATACCACCATTCTAAAATTATTTTCATTATCAAGTTATATAAAATTTCATTTTTACGATTCTTTTATAGAATATTCCGTACTTTTTGTTATAATTTCAGGATTTGTTATAATTATTTTATTCCTATAGGAAAATTAATTATTGGGGCACCTATTTGATGTGCACAATATGGTCTTGTATTATAATAATACTTTAATTATATATTTATTTCTTATTCATGATTTTCTAATGTTTATGATCTAAGCATTATTATGAATTGATAAGTTCCCCTTACTAATCATTTGAGCTCACTAATTTCTTATGTTTCCATTCCTCAAGTTATGAAGATAATGGTACCATATGAGATGTCTTGAAGAGGGTCTAAATGGGTATAATTAAATATAATGTTCACATGTATTTTCAAATATGATGTTTCTGTAGCTAATCACTAAGACACTAAATATTTAAGTCCATGGGTTAGGAAAATAATGGTGAGATGTATTATTTAAATCATGGTTTATTGTATAATTAATGAAAATTTTTCATAGGTCACCTAAGTTAGAATCAAATTAGTGCTTAGTTATTTTTTATTAGTTTAGTCATTTTTACTATTGGAGAGATATGATCCAGAATCAAAATTTTATCATTGGTTTTTCAAAAACTTATGTCACAATGGACACGTTAATACTTTTAATGATAACTTATTTAAGACATTCATTAAATTTAATTGGGATTTACCTCTCATATGGGTTTTTAGAAAAATAAATTCCACAATTCTGTTTATTAACATTAAAAGTTGGTTTTTATAAAAATAAATTTCGGTTGTTAATTTTAACTTTTAGAACTGTGTTTTATATAAATTTACATGGAAACTTTTTTATAAATTTATCATGATGGTTTAAATAAAACAATATCAAAATAATTTTAATAAAATAAATAAAAATGGGTTTCTACTTATTCTTTCATCATGATTTTTTTAGAAACCCTATTACATGTGGTGTGCGACACATTACCGCACCTCATATACCTAAATCATCCTCATTTAATATGTTTTCTCTATTTTTTTCTCATTTATCTTCTCCATTTCATCCCCTTAGTTCATCATTTTCTTTATTCGGCCCACCAATAACCTTTATGTTTATAATGTTTTAGTTTCACCATTGTTATAATGTATTTCTTCATTGTTTTCAATATTTTGTTCATCAAACACCATTTTGGATCTCTCTATCATATATTTGGACCAAAAATATCTATATTTTTTAAGAGGAATATGCATTTTTTATTTTTAGAATATTTATTTAGTGCTAATTAATATTATATTATTTAATTTATAACATTATATATATGTATTTATCAATTATAAAATATCATGGTAAAAATTAGTTTTAGAGTATAATTATATTTTTTATTATAAATTATTTTCTATTAAGGAATAATTTCATTGTAATTAGAAATTATTGTATTTATATATTCATATTTGATAATTATAAATTACTATTTTTATAATTTTCTTCCATTGAATTTATAATTAGAGAATTTAGATCACATTCATCCTCAATTATCATATTATTCATGATTATGCATGTAGTTGTTATATAAAGTAATTTATGTTTCCCCCATAAATATGATGGTACTATAATGTTTACAAATCATGATTGAAAAACTCAAAATTCAGGTTCCACATATTTTACATATGTGTATTTCTATATTCAAAAATACTTCTTCTTTAAACGACACAGATCCTGAATAATTTTCAAAATAGTAGACCACTTTGATATATATTATCAACTAAATAATATTGAATTTCATAGTCTTTTCTTTCAATGACATAATATTTTAAGGTAGATACACAATGAGTGATATTCCAAAGTAAATAAAATCACTCTAATACAATAATATAATTATTTGAAGGGCTAAATAAAATGTAATTTAGGGTAAAAATTTTAAGAAATGGTAAACTAGAGTTATGTAAGGTCAAATGGAAGTTATGTAAGGTTAAAAAAAGATACGTATGGGTAAATTAATGTTTTAAAGGGAAAATTGAAGTTAAATAAGGTTAAGAAAGTGTTATGTAAGGGTAAACATAAACTTGTACAGGATATATGAGGCTAAACTAATGTTATGAAAGGATAAAAAAATTAGGGTAAACTAGAGTTATGTAAGGGTAAACACAACTACAGTAAGGGAATAAAATACTTATGTAAGGGTAAAAAAATTGTACCGGTTAAGGGAAAACTAAATTGAACTAAGGTTAAATAAACATAAATAAGGGTAAAAAATATAAGGGGAAACTAATGTTAAGTAAAGGTTAAAAAGTTATTAAGGGTAGAAAAATATTATATGGTTAATAAAAAGTTATGAAATGGTAAAATAAAGGTATATAATGGTAAAATAATGTTATCTAATGGTAAACAGAAGTTAAGTAAGGTTAAAAAAGGTTTAAAAGGGTAATCATAAACTTATACAAGTAAAGTAAGGGTATATTAAAGTTATGTAAGTGTAGAAAAATTTAATTAAGGGTAAATTGAATTTATATAAGGATAAGAATAAGTTAATTAAGGTCATAATAATGTGGTTTATTGGTAAATTAAATTATATAAGGGTAATTACATGTTAATTAAGGGTAAATGGAAACTTGTACATGTTAAGTAATGGTAAAAAAATTAAGTAAGCATAAAAAAATGTTATTCAAGGGAAAAATAAATTTATGTAAGGGTAAATAGAAGTTGTGTAAGGGTGAAAAAGAGTTATGTAAGGGTTAAAAGATATGTGTATAATATAAATAAGGGTATAATAAAGTAAACTAATGGTAAAACAAAGTTAATAAAGGGTAAAAAAATTTAAGTAAGTGGAATCTAAAGTTAATTAAGGGTAAAAAAATATGTTAGGGAAAATTAATGTTATGTAAGGGAAAAAAGAATTTATTTAAGGATAAAAAATTTTATTTAATGGTATACTAATGGCTTGTAAGTGAAAATAGAAATTAAGTAGGGGTAAAACAAAGTTATGTATGGGTGAAAAAACCCTTGTTTAGGTTAAGTTAGTGGAAAAAAGTTATGCAATGGTCAACTAAAGTTATGTAAGGGTAAACATAAGATAACTAAGGGTAAAAAAGAGTTATGTAAGGGTAATATAAAGTTGTATAAGGGTAAATAGAAGTTAATTAAGGGTAAAAATAAGTTATATAAGGGTAAATGGAAATATTTAGAGGTTAATTATGGGTAAACTATGTTATGCAATGGTAAACAAAATCATGTATAGGTAAACAAATATTATTTAAGAGTAATCAGATATTAATTAAGGGTAAACAAATTTTTTAATTTTAAATTGAAACATTCAAATTTTATGTAAGGTAAAATTATTTATGTATGGTTAAACAGAAACCAAAAAATGTTATGTACTGGTAATCTAATGTTAAGTATGGGTAACAAAAGTTATGAATGCATAAAATATTTAGTTAAGGGAAAACAAAAGTTAAATAAGGTTAAACCAAAGTTATATAAGGCTACAATGAGGTTATATAATGGAAGATTAACGTTATGTAAGGTAAAAAAGAATTTATGTAAGGGTAAAAACAATTTATGTTTAGGTAAACTATAGTTATATACAGGAAAACTAAAACTAATTCACATAATATTAACATACAAACCGTTTTAAATTTAAATAATATTAACATTAAAACTCTACAATTTAGTAAAAAATGTATAATTTCAAATAATATTAATATATAAACATGTAAATAGATTTGTTTAATATGGAAATATATTAATTTAAACTATAAAATGTTACTAAAGCTGTGAGAATATAGTTATACTAAATATAAATAAACGTTACAATCCATACAAGACAAATCTAAATAAAACATAATAAAAAATGAACTAAAAGGAAACAATCTTACCCAAACTAATATAACCCAATAAATTATAAATAATATTAAATAGAACCAAATTAAATAAAATAATGAATTAAATAAACTAAGTCCTAATAATATGTATGAAACAAATCAATAGCATATAATTTATTGAGTGAAACAATAACTGAAATATGAATTTAATGAAACCAAAATAGCGTTTTCACGCTGTTTTAGAATGGGTTGCAGATTATCTTTGGGATTCAAAAAACATCTTCAAAGCTGATAATTAAATATTGATAATATGATATTTTTAGATTTTAATGGATGTTTTGAGATTTAAATAGTATATCATATTGATAAGTAAGATCATTTTTTATCATTCCTAAGAATTTAATAAACTCATCTAAGGTAAGTGTATCTAAGAATTTTCTATTATTTTCTATAATTGTTTGTTTTGATTAAATGGTTACTTGATTATTTTGATTATTTTTTTATGTTTTAACTTTATTTATTGATTTATTTTTTAAATTTTTATATGTTTTAACATGTGGTACTTTCATATTATTATCATAGGTAATTGAATAAATTTATGAATAACTACTAATGAATTTTAAAAAGGATTTAATGATTTTTTAATAATTTTCTAAATGAAATATTAAAAACAGAGACAAGATAATTTTTCCAAGCACCAAGTCTTTGAATATAAGAAAGGTAAATTCTATAGAAATAAAATATCATCTGAATGTCTATGGTTTTAATCATAATTTTACATGTTGGATTAGGTATAGTGATATAACAGAAAATTCAACATGAAATATTGATGAGAATATTTAGCATGTGAAAAAGGATCATATTAAATAATTAAGTCATGTTGTAGGAATTAAAACAATTTAAATACAAAAAATATTGAACGATTTTTTGATGATGAGAAAAAACTATTTTCAATTTTCACTAAATTTAATATGCTAACAGTATTTTTAGTAATTGAAAACATGAATGCAAGAAATTGTTGGAGGGATAAAAGTTTCTATGGATTTTTTGAAATTTTAGAAGAGATACTTCCCGAATGGAATGGGATTCGAGATTGAAATTAAATTGAAAAAAATATTTTTCCCAATAGGATTACAATATAAAAAGATACTTTATTTCCCCAACGATTATGTTTTTTATGAAAAGGAATATGAATATTTACCAAAAATTCCAAAATATGGGATATCATGAGACAGATTGAAAATTAAAATCCAATTCATTTTCAAGTTCCGATACCAATCCCCCCAGTAAATAAATTTGGTGTCTTCCAATAATTCCTCATTTGAAGCATCCATTTTAAAATTAAAATGATTAATCTAGATAATTATGGGATATGAATGACTTCATATCTAATGGAAACATATGTCACCCTACTGATCCACCAAAGTGGAAGAGATTTGATAAATAATTTCCTAATTTTCAAAGTGAATCTAGAAATATCATAATGGTACTATACATAGATAGGATGAATCCATATTGATGTTTCATAAACCAAAATAGATCAAGTCCTATTTTTTCATAGTTTAAAGCATTCCCCCATATCTATGTATGAATAAAAAATAAGTTATGTTAAGATTGATCCTTTCTAGACCAAAATATATAGGAAATTAATTTGATGTGTATCTTTCACTACTGATTAACGATTTGAATTTTTTATGGGTGGAGGGTGCTATAATTTTTTATACATAAAATAAAGAAAATTTTATTTTGGGTGCTACAATAAGGTTCAATATAAACTACATTCCTACATATAGGAACTTTTTTGGACATAGTTTTAAGAGACATAATTCATGTCCAATTTATAAATAAGGAACTTAATAGTATAAATTGTTGAATGGAAGAAATATTGTGTATATGAGACATTGAATATTTTTCCAAAAGGATCATCCCTATTTCCGATTTAAAATTGAATTAATGGTTTATAAGAGTATTATCCCCCCTCCACACACACACACAACCTTTTTCAGTGAATAATAACATAAGAAGGTAAAAAATATTGATATCACATTTTTATGGAAATGTGGTTCTTTTCATCGAAAAGAATATATAGAATAAAAAATTAATCTTATTGGATTATACTTATTAGATATTTTTATAGATAAATAATAAAATTTATTTAATACATGTTGAGAAAAACATATTTGAAATTTTTATTGGATCTTTTTTGTATATAAAAGGAATGAAAAAAGATATATTCCATGATATATTGGAATTAATATCCATATAAATATAACTGGAGTTATCTCCCATTACGAAAGGAAACTAAAAATATTTAGCTTCATCTTATCACACATTAAGAAAGAGTGTTTCGCTGAATTTTCTTAATGTACTCATGGCATTAAAGTACTCAGTTGATGTTCTTCAAATGCGAAGAATTTGGTGTCTTTGGAGGATTTTAAATTAATAGGTATGAAATTGCATGACATCGATTTATTGATTCAACAACTACAACTAGTCAAATTTAATGAAATATTGCAGATACCACTCATAAATACTATCATTTGGTTATGATATTCTTTCAAATACATCTGTAACAAAGTAGATGATTCAAGTTTTTTATAATTGATAGAGAATAAAGCTTCCCACATACTTTTTCAACTTGAAATTTATTTATTACCAATGATTATTGAAATAATGGTTCATAAAGTTATTTAATTTGTGTGATAGATAAGAATATGTGGGCTAGTTTATTTATATTGGATGTGTCCTTTTGAAATATATATAATCATATTAAAGGGATTCATTAAAAATAGTCAATGATTAGAGCTACTATTATTAGGTTCCAGCCTTAAACATCACATATTCTAGTTTTTTAACTAGATTTCACTTATTTTCCTTCCAAAAGATCTTTTTGGTATATTGTTTTAGAATGTTATGAAATAATTAATACACATAAACCCATAAACATAAAAATTGGGTACCATTAGAATCGTATCCATTTCATCCAAAACACGAACTTTTAAACACAAAACAACCACATGATTTCTTTGAAAAATATTCATAACATTTAACTTGACTTCCTTATTTCTATTACACATCCATAAAACCTATGAAAATAATTTAAAAACAAGTGATGAGCATAAAAATATCAGTAATTTATATAAAAATATAGAAAGAAACCATTATACCATGAATACTTATAAACATATGAAATCCTTTTCACAAACACATACTTCTCACCCATAAAGAATCCAATACATACATTGTGAAACATGATATTTCCACAAATCATTCAAAAAATAAGTTGATAATAATGGTATCTTGGGTCATCACATACTTAATATTTTAACTGTCATGGATACCTTATGATTTGTAGATCACACAGCTACCTTACTATGTAACTCACACGAATACCTTATAGTGTAACCATTGTAGTTACACATGGAGTAAGCATACGGCCAGCCTCCAACATACACATACCCAATGAATTGGAGGAATATATAGGTCTCACCCTTAAACATAAAAAATTCCCAATAAACAGAACATAATCATAAAAAATAAATAATTTCATAAAAACATTCACTTTTAATTTTGTAAAACGAGAAGTTTAAAAGAGAATTCTATAAGATAAGTCACTTACGAATAAAATATAATTGATATTAGAATCACTACAACTAGAGGAATCTGCTTATACACTATAAATATATATAATATAACATAATATAAACAAAATTGCATCACAAAAATGGTATTACACAACAAAATTAATAATGTAGAAAGTTAACCCATAGAATAGAAATTGGATTAGGAATTCCATTACCTCAAGTTTTTCTTACTTAAAACTTGCTTAAACATCATGTATTGTGGTTCCAATAGTGTTATTAATAGTTTAAAGAAAATTATTGATGTTTATAAAACCTTTTATGATCATTTTATAACATCCTTCTACCCAATAATTAATAATATTTTGTTCTTTACATTGTTTCATGTGCGTTCTTTACTTAATTTCCAACGTCGGTTCATAAAAGATCTCCTTATCAAATGGAAGAGAAACTCCATAAGTGTAATTAGACTGTATTAATATGTATCCTTAATATTAAATTATTCCATACACTATTTTGGTTATATGGTATGATGATGAATCATAAGATAAATCATTATTGATGTCTATTTAGATCATTTTGATGGTTCTTTGATAATCACAAACATGTTTCATTATATAACAATAATGATGTATATATGTTAACCCTAGAATAAGAAATAAGATATATAATAAAATTTAAAATATTTTTCAACCATTAAAATGGTTTTATAACTGGTTTTAAAGTAATTAATAGAAATTGAAAACACATCATCCATGATTTTTGTAAATCAGCACATCACGGGTAGTGTTTTTATTTTTAGAATAAGATGAAGAGAAAAGAAATAATGATAATGAATTTTTCCAAAAAAATGATAAAATCCAGAATATATAATATTATGGATCTCTCATTCCTCTTAGATAATGGTAAGGGATGAGAGTATAAGAAAGGAAGATGAATTGAACAGAAAACACAAGAAGATGAATGAGGATTCTTAACTCTTGATATCTTCCCCTTGAGATCCTACTTTAGGCCTTTGGTTTTTGTCCTTTTGGTGAGAATATAAGGTCTTGAAAGTGGGAAAGATCATTTATAGGGGGATTTGGAAGAATTCAGACAATGTTAAAAGCTTAATAGTTGTTGAAGGAAGAGGGGGTGAAGGTGGTATTTATAGTAGAGGAGAGGAGGGGTTTTCCATTATTTTTATCATTATATTAATATATTTTCTCAAGACTCTATATAGTCTTGATTAATGAGAAAAAAATAGTATTATTTGATTTTGAGTATAAAACAATGGCCATTTATATCATATATGACTCAAGAATGATACAGAAATTCATTTATTTATCATATTTCGTAAATTATCGAATTTCACTTTTCACTAAAAATGTAACTTTTTTTAGAAAAATCCAAAAAAAATATTCCCCAACCATTTTTTGACATGTAGTATTCAAAAATGAACTCAATTTTTTGAAAAGAATTTTTAAAATATTATTTATTTAATTTTTAAATAAAATCATATTTTATTCCAGAAATAACACTATTATAACTAAAAATGATTTTATATCACCATGTAAATTTAATACATTTCTTATTATCTTATAACCTTAAGAAAATAATATACTAATTTTATTTACTACTCATAAGGGTCATATTACTATTCATAACGGTGTGTTAATATTCACCAAAAAATCGAGTTAGTTCATTAAGCTTCTAAATAACTTATTAATCACAACTTTAGATGTCCATTTTTTAAAATCCAAATCATAAAAGTAGAAAAATTAAGTTTAATGTCTAGTTTATCACTATAATTATTTAAACAAGTTTCATTATGTAGATATTTAGCGTTTCATGCATTTCAATTACTTTTTCAATCCTTGGGGTGTTATATTCTCCCAACCTTCTTTAAATTGCATCCTAGACATTTTATTTACCTATTAAACAAGTGAGCGTACCTTTCCCCCATAGAATTATCAGGTTCCCAAGTTACTTCTTAAACCATATGGTTTCTCCACAACAACTATACTTGGTGGATTAAATTATTCTGGAATACTTGTTCTCTTCAATTATGAATTTGAAAAGGTTTATCTTTAAAAGAAATGATCTCTTCTAACAGAACTAATTCTGGGCTCAAAACATGATATGAATATGGCACATACATTCTCAGCATTGAAACATGAAAATTATTGTGTACCTTAGATAAACTAAGAGGCGAATATACTCATTAATAGACTCTTCTAACTTTCTCTTGGATTTCTTAAGGACAAATGAACTCTAGACTTAGCATTCCTTTATTACCAAAATGCATAACATTTTTCCATGGTGAGATTGTAAGAAAAACATGATCATCCACCTTGAAGAGAAAGTATTTCCTATTTTTATTTGCATAAATATTCTACCTACTTTGAGCTATCCTCATGTGTTGTTGGATCATCTTCACTTTCTCAGTCCCTTTCTCTACTAATTTCTGTCCCATCAACTTCCTTTACCGAACTTTATCACAAAATATTGGAGTTTGACATAGCTTCCCATATAATTCTTCAAAAGGTGTCATATGTATACTAGAATAAAATAATTATTATAAGAAAATTCAACTAAATAAATATGTTGATCCCAAATTCCCTGGTATTCCATTAAAAAATCTCAAAGCATATACTATAAATTCTGAATCGTCCATTCTAACTACCCATCTAATTGAGGATGAAAAGTTGTACTTAAATTTAATTATATTCATAATGACTTTTGAAGGTCCTTCCAAAATTTAGAAGTGAACTTTGGATTATGTTTTGACACAATGGAAAGAGGGACTCCATGTAACCTAATAATCTCTTTCAGGTATATACAATAAATTTGTTCCAAAGACATAATATCTGGAATAGGAAGGAAATGACAATATTTAGTCATTCAATCAACAATAACCCAGATTGCATTGTTACCTCAAGAATTCTTTGGTACCCCCACAATGAATTCCATGGATATATTTCCCCATTTCCAATCTAGAATAGGTAAAGGGTGAAGAATCCTCTTTGGTAACTGCCACACTTCTTTAACCTGTTGACATGTCAAACATTTCCTCATAAAATATGCAATATCTCTTTTTATTACATTCCACCAGTAGTATTCCAAAAGGTCTCTGTACATCTTTTTGCTTCCATGATGAACTAAAATCAGATAACTATAAGCTTTTCACAACAAATCTCACCTCATCTGGGAATCACAAGGCACACACAATATTTTTCCAAATCTAAAAACACCATCATTATCAATGTTAAATTCTAGAATCCTACCGATTTTAACCAATTCATCCTTTTTCTATAGCACCCCTTATAACTTCTATTCTTTATAAATTTTTTTTACAATGATGACTACACTGGAACCTGAAAAAAAAAATATAGGAATTTCATTCCCTAACAACTTCAAAGACAAAATCATCAAATCATTGATCAATGGGTCATATTCCAATCATAACATGATTAATGATATATGATGTATTTGACTCAAGGAATCTGTCACTTTTTTTCTTTTCCCAGATGATAATTGATTGTGAAATCATAATCCTATGTCAATTAAAGAAATATTCTCTACCTAACTTTTAATTCCTTCTGAGTGAATATATACGTCTAACTTTTATGGTCGGTATATATTTCAGATTTGGCTCTGTATAAATTGTGCCTCTAAATTTTAAAATCAAAATACCACAAATTATATTTCCAAATCATGTGTAGACTAATTTAACTAATGAGGTATTGTTTGTATTGAATCAAAATCAATTACTTGATCATTCTGCATCAGAACACGACCAATCCCCCTCAATAAATCATCGATGTAGATGACAAACTCACCATTTTTGGAAGGTAGGGAAAAAATTGGATCATTCACCGATCTCTTCTTCAGTTCCAAGAAACAAACATTACATTTTTATTTCCAATCAAATTTCACCCATGTTCGTGTTAACAGAGTTATTGTTCTAGATAGCTGTGCAATATTTTAAACAAATTGTTAGTAATAACCTAATAATCTGAGAAAACTATGAATCTATGTTATATTTGTAGGTTTTTTCCATTCATCAAAAAATATTTTTTATAAGATCAGCTATTATTTCATTATTATTTATAATATTCCCATGAAATGAAATCTATTACAACAAAAATTCATACTTTCTAAATTTATCATATAGTTTATTTTCTTGTAAGGTTTGTAAAAAACACGTAGGTGTTTTTCATACTCCTCTTAAATTTTTGAATATACAAGAAATTAATCAGTAAACACAACCAAAAACATATCTAATAACTCATTAAATATTCTATTTATAAGATCCATGAATAAAACAGGTGCATTAGTTAAGACAAACGGAAAGACAACAAATTCATAATTCTCATATCTTGTGCGGAACACAATCTTTGGGATGTCTTCTTCCTTTACTTTTAGCTGATGGAACACTAAACATAGTTCAACCTTCAAAAAATATTGTTCTCCCTGTATCTTATCAAAAAATCATCTCTATGAGGAAAATGATACTTGTTTTTTATAGTGATGTTATTCAAGGCTATATAATCAATGAAAAGTCTCATTGATCCATATTTCTGTTTAACAAACAAAAAAAGGGCACCCCATAGGGAAGTACTGGGTCAGATGAAGCCTTCATCTAATAAATCTTGCAACAAATTTTTCAATAATAAAAGTTCCATTTTAGATATTTGTTAAGTGGAATTCAAAAATTGTCGTAGCATCAGGAAATAATTCAATTGTTAATTTAATTTCCCGATCATGTATAACACCAGGTAACACATCCGGAAAAAAATCAAGGTACTCATTTACCATTGGCACCTAATTAATCTGAACAGTTCCCTTGTTTTTAATAATATGATAAAATTAACATTCATTCCCATATTTTAACTGTTTCTCAGTTTCCGGATATGTTATCAATTGTAAGGGTTCACTCTTGAATACAAACTAAAACTATTTCTAAAAAACAAGTTCTTTAGCACTATAATCAATCTTAGCAAGATAAACCGAAGTCCAATCCACACCCACAATTACATAGAAAACCACTAAAAGAAAATAACAAGGTTTTCCAGAAAATTCATCCCACATACCATGATAAAAAGATTTTAATAATTCATCTTTTTTGAAATATCATCCCTGGTGTTTTTAAAATAAGTTTCGGTCTCATTTGTTGATGTGTAATTTCAATATTATAAGAAAATTTCTCAGAAATAATGGAATGTGTAGACCCTATATCAAACAAAACTTTAGAAAAATATTATTAAACCAACAATGTACCTGATAAAATTTCATTCGATGGTCCGCCATCTATTTATGTAGTCGCAAGGTATCTCACTACACCTTTTTTCATATAGTTAAGATTCATTGAATCATTCAGATCTCTCTTTGTGAAGGCATTTGCATAATGACCCATCTCACCACATTTAAAACACTATACTATTTTCTTGCCAGGATTAGTATTAGGATCATTTCATTATAATCCCAGGATATATGTTCAATCATACCACATCGAAAACACTTCCTGGATTTGGTAAGGCATTCCCCAGGTTGATTTTTACTAAAACTTTAACAAACTGGAAAATGAAATTTCTAACCATCAGATTTATTTTCTTGCTTCTTATCTATCTCTTTCCCTCTAGACCCATTATTTTTTTTGTTTTAATGGTACATGTCGTCATCAAAATACTCCATTTCTACACTCTAAACACATCAGAATTTTTTTTATAACTTATGTACTCATGGGAATTCATTGCCCTTTCATATCTTGGTTTCAATCCTAATTAAAAATAGTTTATTTTTCTATCATGATCTAGAATAATATGTGGATCATACCTCGCCATCCGGGTGCAGTTTTCTTCATAAATGGCCACTGAATCATCCTCCATATACTTTAATTCAAAGAATTTATTCTCTATCCTATGTAGAACCACATTTTGAAAATATTTTTCAAGGAATATACTTTTAAAATAATCCCACTCTAAGGCATCAATCTCCTCTCTATCCCTAATATTCTTTACTAATGACCACTACTGATCAGCTTCACCTTCAAAATGATAAATGGAAAGAGAAACCTTTTTATTATATAAATATCACATAACATAAAATATCTTTCCAAGGTATTTAATCCATCCTTCAGCCTCTACTAGGCTAGATGATCCATTTAAAGCAGGAGGGTGTTTCCTTATAAAATTTTCCACTATCATCATGATTCTATATGGAATATCTGATTGTTCTATTGAATGGATTCAACCACCATTCATTGTCTTTTTCAACTAATCCATTATTTTCAAAAACTACTCATTTTCAATTCCCATCATTCCTAGTTGTGGATTTAAAAAGATATTTGCCTTTCGATTCCTTCCAACTTCTTCTTCCTTATTTCTTCTGAAAAATACCATTAAGAACAGACATATCATAGAAGAATCAACATGATAGTCTTTAAATTCTATATAATTTCATAATAAACATAAGTTAATAATTATTTATGGTATTCTATTAACACCATATTAACTATTAAAGTTATATAAACCATTCTATGATACCAACTATAAGGTCTCGACCTTAAACATTATGTATTATAGTTATTTCAACAAGATTTAACTTCATTACAAACCCCAAGATCTTTTTGGTTTAGGGTTTTATAAATTTGGGACATAACTAATACATATCAACCCATAAACATAAAAGTGGGTACTATTAAAATAGTATCTATTTCTTCCAAAATAAAAAATTTTAAACAAAAAACAACAACATGATTTCTTGGAAAAATCATCATAAAATTTAATTTGACTTTCTTATTTCCCTTACACATACTTATAACATTTGAAAAGAATTTAAAAACATGGAATAATAATAAGAAGCTTAGTAAGGGATATAAAAATATGGAAATAAAAAATTATCCCATGAATACTTATAAACATATTAAATCATTTTCACAAACACATACTTCTTATCCATAAGAAGCCATATACATACATTGTGAAACATGAGATTTCTAGAAATTAAAGAAAACATAAATTTATCAAAACAGTATCTTGGGGAATGAGTTACTTAATTTTTTTAACCCTCTCAGTTACCTTATTATTTTTACCCTCACAACTACCTTACAATGTAACACTCACGACTACCTAATAAAGTAACCATTATAGTTACACTTGGAGTAACCATATGTAAGACCTCCAAATTACACATAAAAAATGAATTGTAGAGAGATATAGGCCCTACCATTCATCATAAACAATTCCCAAGAACCAAAACATTAATACTTTCATAAAAACATTCACTTTTAATTTGGTAATACTAGATGTATAAAACAGAATTTTATAAGAAAAGTCACTTACAAAGAAATTATAATTGATATGAGAATAAATAAAACGAAATAAATATGTGTATAAACTATAAATACACATAAATATTCATAATAAAAACAAAAAATCATAACACAAATGATCTTAAAACCACCAAATTAACAAAGTATAAGGTTAACCCAAAGACTAAAAATTGGGTTAATAATTCCCTTACCTCGGGTTTTTCTTATTTCAAAAATTATTAAAACTAGTATATTATTGTTAAAAGAGTGTTACTAATATTTTATAGAAACATATTGATGTTTATAACACCTTATTAGATCATTTTATAATATCATTCCACCCATTAATTAATAATATCTTGTTCTTTCCATTCTTTTGAGTATGTTCTTTACATGATTTCCAAGGTTGATTACTAAAGAATTTCCTTCTCGAATGGAATCAAAACAATAGAAGTGGAATGAAACGGTATTAATAGGTGTAAATAATATTAAATTATTCCATTAACAATTTTTTATATGGTATGGGGATGAATCATTAGATAAATCATTAGTGATATCTGTTTCGATCATTTTGGATGTTCTTTGATAACCACGAACTAGTTTCATTATATAACAAAATATTATGTATATATGTTAGCTCCATAACATTAAATAGGATATATAATACATTTAAAAATCTATTTAAACCATTAAAAAAGTTTTATAACCAGTTTTAAAGGTAGTAATGGAAATTGAAAACACATCATCCACGATTTTCGAAAATCAGCACATCATGGACAATGTTTTTATTTAGAATAAGAGGAAGAAAAGGAAACTAATGATGATTTGTTTTCCATAAACATGATAAAATTCAGAATATATAAGATTTTGGAGAATTCATGCCTCTTGTAAAAGGGTAGGAAAAGATATTATAATAAAATAAATGGAATTAAAAAAGAAAACACTTGAGAATGAAAGGGGATTCGTACCTCTTGATCTCTTTTTCATTAGATCCTCCTTACTTTCTAGAGTTCAGGAATTTTGGTGAGACTATAAGGTCATGGGTGTGGGGAAGATCCTTTATAATGGGATTTGGTATAATTTAATAAATTCTCAAAGTTCGAGAGGTTTGGGAGGAAGAGGGGTGAGGGTGGCATTTATAGTGGAGGAGAGGAGGGGTTTTCCATTATTTTAATATTTAGATTAATATATATTCTCAAGAATATGAATAGTCTTTATTCATGAGACCAAAAATTGTAACAAGTGCATATGAGTTGTAACCAATGTTCATTTACATCATCTATGACTCAAACAAGATGTAGAAATTCATTTATTTATCATATTTCATAAATTAAAGAATTTCAATATTCACCAAAAAATTATGTATTTCAGAAAAATCCCAAAAATTATCCCAAACCATTTTTTATGTGTATAATTAAAAAATTAACTGCGTTTTTTGAAAATAATTTACTAAATATGAATAATTTAATTTTTATACAAAATCATATTCTATTCCAAAAGAAAAATTTTAAACTATAACTGATTTTATATCACCTTGAAAATTAAATCAAGATCTCATCATCTTATAACGTTGAGAAAATAAAATAATAATATGATTTACTATTTATAATTTTCATATTACTATTCATATTATTATTTTGAAGGGTATTTTACTATTCACCTAAAAATAAATTTGTTTCTATAAGACTTCACATAACATACTGATCACAACCGTAGATGTCCATTTTTCGAAATTCAAATCATAGTAACAAAAAAATTAAGTTTAGAATCTAGTTTATTACTATCTATTTAAAAAAATAATTAAGTATATATTCATTATTTAATGAATTTCAAATTATTTCCACAACCTTGGGGTGTTAAAACTATTGTTCAAAAATATATATCAGAAGAGGTGATAGTGTCCTGTATTTATTATTTATATAAATTAGAGTATATTAGTCTCCATATATCACGGCATCTGATGGTTTATAGTGATGATAGAGGGATTCAATGATTAAAGGTAACAATAATTACATATGATGAACTGATTTAAGAACATTTATACATTTTCAAAAACATAAACATTGTTCAACCATATATTTCATCACATATTACTTTATTTAATTTATGATATACAAAATTAAATGAAAATTGAATGGTGATTGAGAAAAAAAAAGACATTTGTCTCATTATATAAAAATAAATCCTACATATATTTATCTACATCATGGATTTACACTCATTTATTTCAAAAGATTTATTTACAAAGAGAAACCATTTATTATATAATCACATGAAAATAAGATATTTTATGTTAGTATCCCATCGAATGATTAGTTTTCCATCTTTTTTTAAAGGAAAATAATTCATTTGGGTGATGATATATTGATGTTATGGATATATGTGGGAATAATTATCTATTATGTGATTTCCAAACGATAATAATGACCATAATGTAGAAATAGACCATTCTATTAAGAAAGATAATGTTGAACTAATATTGGAAGACACTAAGTTACACTCATAATTGTTCAAGTAAATATATTGATTTTATTTATTTTTTGAAAGATAAAAACAAAATTTTTTAAATTTGGATGTTTAAATCTATATATTTTAATTATTTCTGTTATTTGTGTGTTAAATTCAATATACAATAGTTTTGGTTAAACATTTTTTATTGAAAAACAAGATGTGCATAAAACTTTTTTATTAAATTTATCTATATAATAAGACTATTTTGTAACTTTGATATCTAAATTTATAAAGGTGGAACATTCTAATAATTTTTTATTTAGTTTTTATATTTATTAGGTTATGATAAATATTATTTGGTTAAAAATTATTTCATCATTATTTTTTTGAAACTTACTCCTGTGTGACACTATTTTTTTCTTTATATATTATTTTCCTTATTTTTATATATTCCCTTTTCTAATAATATACAGGTATACAAAATATCATTAAATTAATATATTTAAATGAAAATCACATAGGAAGAGGAATATTCATCGAGGTGTATGTATCTTTTTTTCATATTACAAAATATTTGATAATTAAATTATTTAATGAAATTTATCTTTTAATTTGATAAAAATTGTTTCCAAGACTACTGGAAAGCCTCAAATGATAAAGTTTTCTTTTTCTTCTCTAGAGACCGTGATTCCTTGATTATGTATAAGTGGGATTAATCATTTTCTGAAACTATCACTAGCTCATGGGGAGTAGAGGAGATATATTATATTTTATGATAATAATATCCAAATTGTCACAGAGGAAATGTAGTTTATGAGTTATAATTCTAGGTAGATCTATTGTAGGATTAAAAATTTATATCCTAATTGGAATTTCATCAAATAGATGATTAATGAGTAGTTGTGGGAGTCCTTAATGATAAAATATATCAACCTATTTTTTCCTCATTAATCAAATATTATATATTTTATACCGTTAATATTTAGTGTATTCAATAAGAAATGACATTAGATTTTAAATAAACTATTGAAATAAAGAAAATGTGTCTACCAATAGAAATGGTTCGATATATATATTTTGAAATAAAATTTAAAAAAATTATGTTGTTGGGAAGTTAAAAAATGAAAACCCAAGCCACAAGTATGGTTTTTTAGTTTTAGATACATGGACTAAATTTTTCATTAATTGATATGAGGAATAATTTCTAGTATAATAATTATTGTATATTGTAACATATCTTCTATATTAACTGATTTCTTATTCATTAATTTTTTTGTAACATGCCTCTAATATATCTCACCAAAATATCTAGTTACAAAATGCATACCCTTGTACATTATCATATGAAGTTTACCATTTACTAGAGGTTAAAATAACTACATTAAATTTTGATGCATTAAGAACTAATCCTATTACTGGGCCAGATGAGATCCAGTTCAGTCATCCATCTCCCCCACTAAGTATTAAAAATTGAAAAGTTAATGAATAAATAAAAAAATGTGTTTGTTATATATCAATCTAAATAAGTAAATGAGAAAATTCGTAAACGATCAATTTAAATTATCTTGATTTTTTTTATTTTTAAAATTAATATCACTTTGTATAACGTTTTAATATATCATTAATGGATGACCTCTAGTAGCAATTGACATGGGAGATTTTATAAATAATAGTAGGATTTGAATTATAGATACTACTTTAGGAAATCCAAAACACCCTGGCTGCATAAGAGGATTTGGGGTGGCTGCCAGTATTTAATTTTTTTTGGTTTTTCTAAGTAATTAATCAAGGGAAGTAAAAATAGATTCCTTAAAAGAATACATGGAATTCCTAAAAAAAATCCATGGGTGATTAAATTAAATCAGTTGTATATGATATGTTTGAACAACTGATGAGACAAATATAGCCTACATAGCCTACCTACTCATATCCTCCACCTCCACATTCAGATATGACCTTATAATGTGAGTTGTATTATAGAGATCTGCATGTATACACTATAGCATACATAGTCATACATATTTTTGGTATTTTTTTATATCACTAGCCAAGGTATTTGGGATTGGTGAGAGTATCGGTACATGATTTTATTGAGCCAAATTCTCTACTTCCATTTCATATAGATGAGTTTACTAGATTTGGATATTGTTTGTTACATTTTTACATTGGTTTGATAGTCTTCTTCATCATATAACGTAGGAGGTATGCCTTGATTTTTAAATATAATTCACATTTTATTGAAAATAAATAATAATTTTTTATGGTATTTAATTTTTGTATGATTTTATAAAAATAAAATAATTAGTATAAAATAATCAAAAGGTTTAGGAACCAAAAAATTAAGATACATTTCATATTTCTAATGAAAAAATATTATCTATAATTACTTCTTTATTGGATAATATTTATGATCCTTCCATGATATCTAATATATGTTTAAGAGACTATGCATTGATAGTATTCAAAAAATATATCATCAATATTTTTTTAATGATATCGACATAAATTTGTTACACTTGTTTTCCATATAAGTAACTTTATATTTTAATTTATATTTCTTTAAATAAATAAGAATATATTTTAATTAATTTACTAATTATTTAATTATGCATCTAAAAATGATTTTCATTCGAAATGAGAGAATTTTTGTATATGTTTTATATATCCAGAATATATTTCAAAGACTGTGTAATATCTGAATGAGGTTTTTAGAGATAAATATTTGGGTGAAAGATCACCAAATACAAATATTGGGTGTTGGTTTTTTTCAAACCTTCATGGGTAAAAGGGATGAGATAATTATGAACTAATATTCATATAATGTCATTAATTTTCATCAATATATATTGTAGTGGTCAATGGATGTTAGGAATATTCTACCCACATGAATGCAAATGATATGGATTTTCGTCTTTATTAGGTGGATTTCGTAAAACATTTCAACAGTTGTCAAAAAATAACTTTTATAATATTTATATGATCTTTAATCTTATTTATTCTTGTTATACATGTTTTTTACTCGATATATGAATATACAAGTTAGGGGAGGAGTTTAATGATGAATACATGTAGATATATAATCTAAAATAAGATTAAATATGTGAAATTATAGGTAAATATTTTTTATATTAAATAGTATTTTTTTACTATATATATATATATATAATGATTTTTATTTTCAAATTAGTACATCATAATCGCAATGTTATAATCAAAAAGGGAATGTGAATTTTGATTATTATGCTTTAAGATTCATGTGTGAGAAAATCAAAACTTGAGATATGACTACATTTAATAAGGTTAGTTATATTAAATATTTTATTTTTTATATCAAAATATTCTATTTTTTAAATCTTATAAAATTCAATGTTATTGTAGTTTTTCAATTATGTGTTGTTTTATATGAATGATGACCTTACCCACCTTCAATTTTTTTTGAAAACTATTTTATAGGAAAGGGTAATTTTTATATTGAGTATAATGTATGTATCTTTTAATTAATGTCTAAAAATGAGTATTTAGAAAAAGAAATTTGTTTATGTTTTTTTTATACTTTAAAACTTTTTAGATGTCTTTGTGGAATATATTTATTGTTTTTATTTTCAAACAAAATTATAACTTTATAAGTTGTATTATTATAAAACTAAAATTGAATATAAAATAAAGGATATTTAAACATCGGTATTTAGTAAAAAAAACTTCTAAATCCACTTCCCATGTTGGATAGATTAAAAAAACAATAAAGAAAAAGAGACTAATTTTTTTGGATATTCCCTCGCCATTTTTATCATAAAACCAATATCGAAAGATCACATAATTGTTTTTCTAGATTTCCACATCAATTACACCATATAGCCAACATGGAAGTTATCATTAAAATTCATTTTAAAAAAACCGGCCTTGAAAGATCAGCTAAATTATTATTTATTGCTTTCCACGTTATCTATAATATTAAACTAATGTTTAAATATCACTGAAATTTTCTTATTTGAAATTTCAATTTTGGGTTTTTGAAAACTGACATTGATGATATTATTTTAAATGTAACTTCCATGGAAATCAATTAAAAACCAATGTTCAAATACTATTTTCCAGTACTGTTGTGGGAGGATGGATGAGATAACTTTAGTAAAGACTCGAGGGGTAATTCTAAATATAGGATAACACCATGAATTTTTGGTATGGTATAGAGTATGTGTCTTCCTTGAATGTAAATCAATTTCTGGATATTGGAATGTGGATATAGATATGGAACAAATAATCCTAAGGGTAATCACCCCCAGAAAGTCTCGTTGAGTGTTGACTTGATATTCATTAAATGTATGATGAGTGGGATTAAGATTGAACACCTCGCAAGACACTCCCATGGGATATGATTTGGTGATTAAAATGGTCTATACAAACCATTGTTATGAATAGGAATATTTTCTGGATATAATTCCTAATATGAAATGAACATTAACAAGATGGATATAAATAATATTGACATAGGTCAAATTCAAAGAATTGTTTTTTAACAAGCTGGTATCAAAGAGTGATCCTTTCCAATGTTAAATTTTTATGTGATGTTAATTTTTCATCACTTAAGTTAAACACTTTTGGTTTTAGTAACAGATATATCGAGAAGGAATCATGTTAACAATGGGTTTGAGAGATAGTGTGACAATTTCAGTAATGTACTACACAAAGGATGGTATTTGGAGTAAAAACACTTGTTCAAAATATTCACTCAACTATATCAATATAGGAATAATAACACAAAACAAGTAGAACTATTGAATGAACCGTGAATGGAGAAACATAATATTGATTATTTTATGTGTTAACACCGACCATACTTTAGTGGGTTTCCCAATCCACTTATTTTTTTACCAATATATCAATTTACTAGAAGATATATTTTATATTCTTCAGGGCTCAGTACATAAAAATGTTGGTCTAGTCATTTATCATTTAAAAGTTAAGCTTATCCAATGTTGTAATTTGATATAAAACATGACGAAAAAGGAGGAAGTATAATATATATTATAGGGGGGATTTAAGAAATTATTCTTCATCAAATATTTTCCTGAAATTATTCATATTAATATGGTGAGGTAATTACTGAGGTTCAAACAAAATAATGAGAAATCATGAGGATCATGAGGAATGCCTACTGCTTTATCTTAAATATTGAATGTAAAATAAATCACATGTTTATTTTCATGAATCCTAGTCCTATAATAAAGATATTTGTAAGATAATTGGGAAGTTATGGAGTGATTGTGCAATGTCCACTTCAGGTGTAAATTGAGGATGGATACTATTTTTATTCTAGAGAAATGTAACGTAAAGTATAGTATCATGGTGGATTTTATGGTTAGACAGAAGATGGATATTAAATTAAACTACCTAATGTTTGAAATATGGGAATATCATCAGGTAAATTGCATCAAGGGTATAGTGAAGTGTTTTCTGTGTTGTAAAATGGGAAAAAATGATTATAATTTTCAAAGTGGTGATAATAGGATGATTCAAATAATGGAGGAAAAAGATTAAAAAACATAAGCACCACACAAACTCCAATACAATAAATGCAAGGAGTTTGGAAATTATGTGAATCAAGGAACTATCCCAAGATAAAATGACCAAGATATACCCCCAACAACCTCATAAATAAAGAGAACAATGGATAGAATAAATAATCATCACTATTGTGGTGGGTCTCAATAATTAAGTGGTGAAATGTACATTTATCCTTCAATATAGAGCTTCAAGTTAACTATTTAATACTAGTTCTACACATAATTTCATATTAGAAATTTTTTCAAATATTATTATTTACCTATAAAAAACATTTCATATTGAACTATATTTGAAAACAATTAAGTCAAAAAGGATTGATATCTCATGGTATAGAGGGGGATGAATAAACCAGATTAAAAAATATTACCAAATAAAATTATTATCAAAGTTTACTAACAAAATTAATTAGCATCGCCAAATAAATTAAAGATCATAGAAAATGTTTATAGTTGCTTGGTCTAAATTTGACCAAGTCAACACTTATACTTCTCAACTTTAGGAGAGATATGGTGTGAGATAAAATTATTTTTGAAGGGAAATCATAACCTGATTATAACATACCATTCATAGTGGGAGTATAATCAAAACACCAGAATTTTTTATGGGGATTCACAAACCAATTCAATACTAAATTTATACTATGGTATTTATAAAAACCCTGCTTTTTATTACACAATTAAACATAATTTATTACATAAACTTTACTTGATACAACATAGAATATCGATATTTCTAGCGTCATTGGGTCTTAAGATCATTACATAACAACTTAAAACATGAAATACGATATCTTTATTGAAAACTACCTTTACATGACCACTACATGCCCTCGTACTTAGCATTTTATGGGATAACATGAGGACATGCATAAGAAAAGGGTGAGATATAATGCCCAATAAGGGAATAATCATGGTATAACATGAGGAATAAAGTACATGTTAGAAAATAGGAATATCAATAGATCACAAGAGAAGAATAATCATAATGTCATGATCAAGCATGATAAACATAACATAGAAATGTGGCAACAACACTTAACTTGGAATTAGCATGAGCCAAGGCTCATTTCACCTAGAGCACATGTAAACCCTCATTGCACATGAAGCATGAGTAAACCCTCATTTCACTTTAATTAGAATTATTCAACACCCATTGCACATGATGTATCATGATACTACACTTTACCCAATGCATTGGAGCGCTATAAGGGAACACCCTTCTTAAACATTTCATCTCATGCATAAGTGTGCCACATGGATCATAAAACATTGAATCATTCAAAATAATCATTTATTCCAAGATAAATTAATGTGGAATAAATACATGAAACTTAGTTAAAAAATAAGTAAATGTGCATAAAGTTGAATACCCTTGATAGAGAAATGGTAATTGTATTCACTACACAATGACTTTGGCTTGGAAAAGTGTGGTAAAATTTCAGTTGCATAACAGCATGACATAAGGACTCAAAAAAATGGTAGATGAGAGAGAAAGGGGTGTCTCATAATATTTACATGTCATGGACAGTAATGGTGTCATATATATACATGTCCCAACAAATTTAATGGAATTTATATTCTTGATACAAAATAATTGCTTGAATGTAAATGAGGAGAGAGAAATTCCTTTTGGAATTTCAGCATAGTAACTGGTGTACATGGGAGGCATTTAAGGAGATAGAAAGGGGTCTCACATCATTAAAACCGAAATAAAGAAGTATGGAGGAGGTTCAAAACCATAACCCAACATTTATAATTGAAATAAAAGGGCGTAACAATTTAAATAATATTGTACAAAATGAGAAAGGAAGAAAAAACCCTTACTTGGAAGTGTGCATCCAAAGGCTTGAGAGAGGCTTGAGAGAGGCTTATTAGTATCTTGGGGCACATTGGGAGTATTCTAGAGAGAAAAGGGAAGAGGTTGGATGAACTCCAAAGGATATGAGTGAGTAGGAAGTGGGACCTTGATTGGGTTTATATATGAAAGGTGTGGGAATTATTTATTATTTTGGTTTGGGACACCTCACATTAAACTAATCCAAACCACAAACCAGATCATGGTTTTTGCCCATGGTTTTTGGAAAAGATAAGTGGAATGAAATATTTTATAAGTCCAAATTCTTAACTTATTAAAATAATTTTTTTTTATGTGGACAGACTCTTGGGGTGGCTTGGATAACATTTCTCGGGTGGTAATCACTATCAACTTCCACTTATCTCGTAGGCGGTCATGCTTGAGCTTAACATTTTCAAGATAGACTTGGGAATGGTAAAGAGTGAAGCCCAAAGAAGAAACCTCCTTTCTGAGCTCTGACAAATGGGCTTCATATGGGGTAGGTCTACTTGATGATTTCATTACTTCCTTTATCTGAGTAAATTGGATTTGTTAAAGCCCTATATTTATACTAATAATGTGATCTCTGTTAAACGGCTATATTAGAAATGGTCACAGTTCTTAACAGTCTTTTAAAATCCAAAAACATAAAACCAAATAAGTTTACATTTTATATAAACATTTTACATAGAGAGACATTTAATTAGACCAAGAAGGATTTCCATTAATGGAAGTTTTGGTCATTACAATCTTCCCCCCTTAAGAAATTTCACCCTCGAAATTTCCACTTCCCACATTAAAATAGATGTGGGTAACTCTGATTCATCATTTCCTCTGATTCCCACGTCACTTATTCAAACTTTAGGTTTCACCACAACACCTTGATGAGGGACATTGTCATATTTCGTAGAACTTTTTCTCTATGGCCTATGATCTTCACTGGTTGCTCCTTGTAAGAAATATCATCCTCTTACTATACCACCTATAAAGAGAGTACATTTGTAGGGTTCAGTATGTACTTATTTAAGAGGGATACAAGAAAGACATCATGTACTTTGGTCGTGGTAGGTGGGAGTTCTAGTCGATAGACCACAGCCCCGACATGGTCAAGAATATCAAAGGGGCTGATGTACCTTGGACTTAACTTCCCTTTCTTTCCAAACTTCGTGACCTTCTTCCATGGAGATATGCATAGAAATACCAGGTCTCCAACTTTATACTCAAAGTCCAGTTGTCGGTTATCTACATAACTTTTTTGTCAACTCTGGGCTACCTTGATATGTTGCTGAATGGTTTTCACCTTCTCCACAATTTCATTGACCATTTCTAGTCCAAGAAGATTACGCTCACCAACCCCATCCCAACATGTCAGTGTTCTTCACCTTTTCCCATAATGGCCTTCATATGGTGCCATTTGGATGCTCGAGTGTAAATTGTTATTATTAGAGAACTCAACAATGGGAAAATGTTGATCACATCCTCCTTTAATGTCCATTGAGCATGCTCTCAACATGTCCTCAAGTGTTTAGATAGTCCACTTGGATTGGACATCAGTTTGAGGATGATATGTAGTACTGAAGGTTAGTTAAGTTTTTAGAGCATGTTGAAGACTCTTCCAAAACTAAGAGGTGAATCTTGGATCTCGATCGGACACAATTGATAGTGGTACTCCATGCAGCCTTACCAATTCCCTGATATATATCTGTTCCAGTTGATCCAATGAGAAATCCTCTCAAATATCTATGAAGTGTGCAGCCTTTGTAAGATGATCCACAAAAACCTAGATTGCATTTTTAGCTTTTCATGTCTTCGGAAGTCTGGTGAAAATGTCCATGGTGATGTTCTCCTATTTCCGTTTTAGTATGGGAAATGGTTGCATCATCCCTTTAGACATCTGCCTATCTGCCTTCACTTTCTGACACACCAGGCACTTTACTGTACATTAAGTGATCTCCTTCTTCATATTATCCCAGCAATAATGATCTCGGAGATCTCAATACAACATTGTGTTTCCTGGGTGAATAGATAAATTTTAACTATGTGCATCATCCAAAAGTTTCATCTTCAGCTCTGGACTTGATTGAACACATTGTCTTTTCCAAAATCTCACAATTCCTTCTTCATTAACATTAAACTCCCAGGATTTCCCTTTTCTAATAGCTTCCACTTTTCTTGAATTCCCACATCATCCTTTTGAGCATCCTTTAACCTTTCCAAAAGTGACCGTTGAGTAATCATTAGTGAATGGATTGATGATGTTCCCCTCTTTATGATTCCCATGTTCATATTCATGAAATCTAAGAAGATTGGATCTTTTTCAATTCTCATCATTGATTGAATTGCTGGGTCCATTCTACTTTGGGCATCTTCCACCTTGTCGCTTTCCTTGGGTGGTAATGTATTGAGCATTCATATCTTTTATCAACTCTAACCAGCTTCGTTAGCACATGTTCAACTCTTTCTGTGTTAATATATACATGAAGATTTTGTGGTCCGTATATATTTCACACTTCTCCCCAAAGAGATAATACTGCCAAATTGTCAATGTGAAGATCACTGTAGACAACTCGAGGTCATGTGTTGGATAGTTCTGTTCATAAAATCTCAATTTAATTGAACCATAGGCAATGAATTTGTCATTTTGCATCAACACTCATGCCAGGCCCCTATTCAAATCATCACTGAATACCACAAAAAATTCTCCACTTGTGGATAAAGTGAGAACGAGCATAGTGATAAGCCTCCATCTCAACTCCTTGAATCTTTCTTCGAATTCGTCACTCCATAAAAACTTTACTCCCCTTCGAGTTATCATGGTTATAGGGTTGCACAATAATGAAAAATATCTCCAAAATCATCGATAATATCCAGATAAACCCAATAAGCTACGAATATCCATTACCGATGTTGGCCTCAGCCGTCCCTAAATTGAATCTATTTTGGAGGGATCCACAGATATCTGGTTGCTTGTGATGATATGGCCCATGAATGATACCTCCTTCAACTAGAACTCACACTTGTTGTACTTTGGATAGAGCTTCTCCTTCCTCAAGGTCTCTAGTATAGTTTTTAAATGCTCCTCATGATCCTCCTTGGTTTTGGATTATATCATAATATCATCTATAAAGACTACCATAAATTTGTCTAGGTAATCTATAAATACTCTATTCATCAAGTACATGAATATTTCTAGAGTATTAGTGGGTCTGAAAGTCATTAGTATGAATTCATAGTGCCCGTATCTTGTAAAAATATAGTCTTGGGAATATCTTTTTTCTTCACACTTACTTGATAATATCCCGACTGAAAATCCACCTTGGGTAAGTATTGTGATCCACGTATTTGATCGAACAAGTCATCAATTCATGGGATAGTATACTTTTTCTTTATCAAAATTTTGTTGAGCTCACGATAATCGATGCATATATGCATTGACCCATCCTTCTTCAGGTTGAAGAGGACTGTGAACCCCATGGTGAAGCACTTGGGCGTATAAACCCTTTATCCAGATTCTCATGTAGTTGTTTCTTCTTCTCCTCAAGTTCTAGAACATCCATTCTATACAGATTCTTGGATACTAGAAATGCCTCAGGTATTTGATCAATTGAGAATTCAACATCTCTTCTCGGAGGAAGACTAGGAAGTTCCTCGAGAAACACTTCAGCGATTTCCCTCACAATAGGCATGTCTTCTAGGATGGTTTCCCCCTTAGACTCAATCATCTGATCCAAATATGCATTCTCATAGGGTAGTAATATCCCCAGTTGAGATGATGGAGCTGAAGAAGATTCATCTTCCTACTTTCACTTGTAAAGAATAGGGGTTCTATTCTCCACATGGAGAGTGATTTCCCTCTGACAGAAATTTATGTTGTCTCTATATAAGGAAAGCAAATCCATGCCAATAATTGCATCAAATTCCACCAGAGGGAGTATGAAGAGGTTCTCTGGGAAGTTCAATCCACATATTATTATAGGGGAGGAGTTATATTCATGGGATGCAATGATTTACCCATTTTTCGTACTCACCGAAATCATCACATCCATGATTTTTGGGGGGACTGGGATTTTTATACTAATCATTAAGGATATAAAAGAAAGCGTACAACCTGAATCAAAAAGTATTTTATCTATTCATGACTAAATAACTGGAATATCTGTCACCACTTCGTTTTCGGGGTTCACTTTGGCAGTAGTGATGGAAAAAGCTCACCCTTGTTGCCCTAGAGGTTGTTGGTTGCCTCCAAAAACCCTTGTCTTAGGGCACTGATTTGCAAGACGCCCTTATTCATTTCAGTTGTAGTAATGAACCACGTGTTGAGGTTCAAATTGAGCATTCCTATCCTCTATCACAGCCATGGGTCTTTCTTGTCGACAGTTAATAGCCATGTTCCCTTCTCTTCCACACATAAAGCATTTCCTCATCCCCTTCAGGCAATTTCCAGGGTGCTTCTTTCCACAAATTTGGAAAGTGGGGTGCTCGATCTTCTTACCACCATTATATTTTATCATCGGACTACCAGTATTGAATTCCAACTTACTCTTCTTATCCCCATGATACCCCTGAGATTCTCCAATCTCCATTTCGACTTTGAGGGCACATCGGGAAATTTCCTCATAGCTATCGAAGTCACAGATCACTAGTGCTTTCCGTAGGATTGGTTTCAGCCAACCAAAAAAGTGGTCAACCATGCATTCGGGGGTAACAACAAATCTGGAAGTGTATCGTTCAAACCTTGTGAAGTTTTCCTTGTACGCTCCAACAGATTCATCACTTTTTTACTTGAGGGAAAGGAAGTCCCTTTCCATCTTAAGCTGGAGGGTGCGTGGAAAATATTTATCAAAAAACATCTTCCAGAAATCCTTCCATTCCAACGCCTCGATCTCCTCCTTAGGCATTGTATTTTTGATCAACATCCACCATTTATCAGCATCACCCTCTATATGATATGCTATCATGAGAACCTTCTCTTGTTTTGAACATTGGTGAATGGAGAAGATATTTTCAATGGAGTTGATAAACTGTTCAGTGATTGAGGGATCAGATGATCCATTAAAAGTAGGAGGCCTTGGTCTCAGGATTCTCTTGATAGTGACTTGTTCTTTATTAGAGGGGGTTGAACGTTCCTCTTGACCCATGTTTCAATTCAATGCTTGAGTTATCTGAGAGGGAAGTGTGACAAAGTTCTCGATTCCCGCTCCCATTGGATTGGGCATCTCATTAGTCGTCACATTGATCTTCACATCGATTGTTAGTCTGAGTCCTCCTATTACTGGCCATTGTAAAGAATAAAAGGAAAGATAGGGGTAACACATAAAGGGTAATACAGGGAAAAACTGATTACTTATAGATAACTCTTATTTTCATAACATATGAATCTATTAGATTCAGTCTATGTTACCCACGATCTACTTTATAACATATATTCTTAGGGAATTTTTTTTCCCTTAATAATGGTTTATACTATGCTTGTGAATTTACCAAAGCATATCCACTGGGAGTGTCATAACGAAGATTGCATCAAGACCCATTTTCACGCACCAGTTCTCATTTCATTCTAGCTCAAAGCGGTCTTTTCGGGTTTTTCCCCTAAGATACATTTGTGTCAGAGCCGCTTCTACCTTCTGGTATCCAGACAGGGATGTATTTTATTGATAAACCACTTACTCAATACTAACCAAAACATGGGGATGTTTTTATTATACTTAGTATTGTATCTAATTCTTTACTATGGTTTTCTTATTATAATCCCAAAAATAACTAAACTTATCCTCTGATACCAACTATGGAAACCCTTCTTTTTATTACACAATTAAACATAATTTATTACATAAACATCACTTGATACAACATAGTAGATCGAGTGTTCTATTGTCTTTGGGTATTTGGGTCATTACATAACAACTTAAAACATTAAATATAACATCTTTATAAAAAACATCCTTTACATGACCACTACATTCCCTCATACTTAGCATTACATGAGATAACCTGAGGACATGCATAAGAAAAGGGGGAGATATAAATCCTAATAAGGGAATAATAATGGAATAACAAGAAGAATACAATACATGTTATACAATAGGTATATCAATAGATCACAAGGGAAGTATAAACATAAATTCATGATAAAACATTATAATCATAACATGGAAATGTGGCGACAACACTTAACATGGAATTAGCATGAGCCAAGTCTCATTGCACAGGGAGCATGATTAAACCCTCATTGCACATGAAGCATGATTAAACCCTTGTTTCACTTGAATTAGACTGAGAAAACACCCATTGCACATGACTTATCAAGATACTATACTTTACCCAATTCATTGAAGCGCTATAAGGGTGCACCCTTCTTTAACATTTCATTTCATGCATAAGTGTTCCACATCGATCATAAAACATTGAATCATTCAACATAATCATTTATTCCCTGATAAAATAATGTGGAATACAGACAAGAAACTTTTTAAAAAATAATTAATTGTGAATAAATATGAATACCATTGATAAAGAAATGGTCATGGTATTCACAACACAATGACTTTGGCTAGGAAAAGCGTGGTGCACTTTTTGCAGAATAACGGCGTGACATAAGAACTCATAAAAATGGTTGACGTGAGAGAAAAGGGTGTCTCATCATATTTAGATGACATGGATAGTAAGGGATCATATATATTCATGTCCCAAAAAATGTAATGGAATTTAGATTCATGATACAAAAGAATTTCTTGAATGTAAATTAGGAGAGAGAAATTCCTTTCAGAATTTCGGCATAGTAACGGATGTACATGGGAGACATTTAATGAGAGAGAAAGAGGTCTCCCATCATTAAAACATAAATAGGAAAGTATGGGGGACTTCTGAAACCATACCCCAACATTTATAATTGAAATTAAAAGGGTGTACCAATTTAAAGAATATTAGACAAAAATGAGAAAAAAAAGAAAAAACCATTACTTAGAATTATGCTTCCAAATGCTTGAGAGAGGCTTGAGAGAGACTTATTAGGATCTTGGGAAACCTTGGGAGGATTCTAGATAGAAAATGGAAGATTTTGGAAGAACTCCAAAGGATATGAGATAAGAGGAAGTTGTATCTTGTGTGGGTTTATATAGGAAAGGTGCGAGAAATCTATATTATTTAAGTTTGGGACATCTTACATTAAACTAATCCAAACCACATAACAGATCATGGTTTTTTCCCAGGGTTTTTCGAAAAGAGAAGTAGATAAAATATTTTATATGGCCAAAGTCCGAACATATTAAAATAATTGGGTTGTTTATGTGGAGGTGAGTCACACTCCCAAGGAAAACAATTTAAAAAGACAAAATACGTAATATGTCTTGAAGGGTCCACTAAAGCTTTGTAAAATAAATCAAACAAACCAAAAATCACATTATCTTAATGTTAAAACATATATTGTCCGAAAATAAAGTTTATAGTATTTTATTAGATCACTATTGGGTTGTTATGATGTCATAAAACAAATTATATATTTAAACCGTATTTAATTTTTTCCCAAATACGAGACAGTATCAGAAAATTATAAATAATTCACCGTTGGATAATTTTGACATCCTTATTCAAGAAATAATATTCATTTTTTCTAAATATGTTAGTTTTTACTTTTAAAATAAAAACTGACAATTATCGAACATTCATGGGTTTTGACAAAAATGGCTTTCAAACCTTAATATAAATTACAATTACATTCATAAAATTATACAATAATTTATATTTAATAAAAAATAATTGAATAATAAAAAAAATATTTTATTAAATTATTATTTAATTCAAAAATCCATTAATTCATCAAAATAGATTTCTTAGTTGAACTTTAACTATAACTACTATTTGAGCTTTAAAAACTATTTACAAGGTAACAATAATAAAGTGAAAGTATATTCATTATTATACAAAAAAATAATTTACATAAACATAGTGTTAAGGTCTTGTTACATAACCCCTTATAACATCTGCACAAGACCGAAGAGTAAGGTGAGTGATCGTGACAGACTCTTGGGGTGGCTCGGATAACATTGCTCGGGTAGTAATCTCAATCAACTTCCACTTCTCTTGTAGGTGGTCCAACATGAGATTAACATATTCAAGCTATGATTGGAATTGGTCAAGATTTAATCCCAAAGATGGAACCTCCTTTCCGATCTCTGACAAATAGACATCGTATGGGGCACATCTACTAGTTGAGGTCATTTCTTCACTTGTCTGAGTAAATTGGATTTGTTAAAGCCCTGTATTTATACAAATCATGTGATCACCATTCGATAGCAATATTAGCAATGGTAAAAATTCATAACTGTATTATAAAATCCAAAAACATAAAACCAATGAAGTTGACATTTTATATAAACATTTTACATAAATATACATTTAATTAAATCAATAGGGATTTGCATTAATGAAAGTTTGGGTCATTACAGTATTCACAACCCATATATTAATGACTTTAAAATATGGGATCTAGAAGTTAAAAAATGAATACATTAGAATGTAAATTCAAAAATAAAAAGTAAGAGAATGTGGGAGAGATAATAAGTAGTGTTATAGACATAAGAAAAAAGGGTGTAATATAAGATTAAAAAAAGAATAAGATGTTTCTGTTCCTGAGTAATGTATTTAGATGTCCCTTCAAGGAAATAATATAAGTCGTATTATTTTTCATTCATCACTTGAAAATATGTTTAGAAAATGAGAACATGATTTCATAGGACTTGGTTTTCCTAGCACTTAAATGTTCAAAGTAATGCTCCTTTAGTTCTCAAAAGTTCATATACTTGTAACTCTGTGCTTTTAAGGTGTCACAAAGCCTTTAAATAGGATCTATGAAACTAAAATTCCAATCTTTAATTGGGTAAAGTAATTTAAATTCAAACATGAAAATTATATAAGAGAGATTAAATTATGATTCTATAATAATCATGAATAATTATCTAAATTTAAAACATACTTTCAAACTAAAATCAATTTTGTTTACATGTAAAATAATTAAAATAGTCTACAAAATAATAGGTCAAATACTCCCATAAAAATAATAATACATTTGAATTTCATAATTTAAATATCAATATACATTGTAATTTCCTATAGAGTGTAATTATTCTAAATTTAATTATATAGAACTAAATGAATTAAAATTTAATTAAGTTCTATGTCAATTAATATTAATTTAGAAAAAAATAATACAAATAAATCAACTCATAATATAAAATTTAAAATATTAAAAATATATTTTTTATGTATATGCATAAATAAAAAATATATTAAATACCATTAAAATATAATTAAAAACACTAAAAATTTATTTATCGTGTATATAAAAAATATATGTATTTTATAAAACCATAAAATAGCAAAAACAATTAATATAAGAATGTTATAAATTAGATTATCAAGAGTAATGAAAAAATGTGCATGCTAAAAATTATCAGATTTTAGAAAAATAAACAATGTATTGAATTGACCGTTATCACTAAGTTACTGTGAGGTGTATTACTTGTGGTTGGTTAACTTGTTGGGACATAAATGTGTTAGGTCGATCAAAATGACTTGTGGTGGCTATACTGAATGTATAACATGACGTCGCTTAAGTTACCATAAATCATATGATCGGATGAAATTTCAATGTGTGTACATTCACTTAATATTTCATCATTCAATATATTTCATTCTTATAGTAGTTCTCGATATACACAAGTGGTAGGTTGGAAAAATATTCATATAGTGAATTCAGGAAATCATTTATTAATTTAAATAAATTTACATGTGTACACTTAATAAAACCTATGGCCACATAAAATAAATCATATTATCACTTTTAAAACAAAACATGTGGTCAATTTTAGAAAACAATGTTGTCATTTGACATCATAAAATTTGGATATTCTTTTGAATAAATAAATGTATTTGTTATCCTTGCATGAAATTGAACGAAATATATATATATATATATATATATATATATTTCTTATATATGAACTACAAGATTCAAATCACTATTGATTAAAAAAATATTATGAGGAATTATAATGTTCAAAACAAAAAAAAATAAATAAATAAAAATAATCTCATTGAAAACTCCCCTTTTAGAAAAATTACAAAATGGAAACATAGTTTTATATAATTCTTTAATTAATGAAATTTTTCAAAAAGAAAATACTAATAAATATAAAAGAACAAAATTGGGAACATAACTAAATAATCATTATTTTAAAATTAGAACCCCCCCCCCCCATAATAATTTCATATATTGATAAGTTAAAAAAACGAAAATAAAAATTTCAATCTAACTTTCTAGCATATGAAGATCAAACTTCAATTTATTGAATTTTGAAAAATCAAACAGATTAGTACAAATAACTACCAATTGATTTTCATCTAGAATATATTCCTGAATAATATCACCTTTATAATTATATTATTAGAGAAAATTAATTTTAATGTTTATATGATTTATTATAGAATAAAATAAAGGGTTATTTGAAATAGAAGTAGTAGACAATTTATCAAAATAAAGAGGTATATTTTCATAAATAAATCCATAATAAAATACAGTTTGTTTAATCAACAAATAGTTTGTTCAATAAAATAAAATATTAATAGACATACTTAAAGTAGTATACCAACAATGTTTTCTCTTCATGAACACTATGAAATTAAATTATTTCCACGAAGTTAGCATACACAAGATGTTCCTTTTCCATCAAGTCTATATGAACTAAAACCAGATTCAAAATAACTAATCCAATAAAAAAAATCTTCTACTATAAAATAAACGAATATTAATATTTCATTTAACATATCTAATAATTTGTTTGAGATAAATTAAATGATATAAAATAGGCCCTGGTTATAATATAACACACAAACAACCACTAATCATTATATGTTATGACCCCCTCTCCTCATAGAGTACCCCACCTAAGCTGGCAATGAGGGAATATAGATTGTAACTACCCGAGCCCCACCTCCAAAAGGCCCCAGGTTGGAGACTAGTACCGAAGCTATAATAAACCACAAATGGAAGGTATTACCCTCAAAGAGAACATGAAAATAGTGAGACAAGATAGATACACCAATAAACATTATCACATAATGGTATAATAAATCCCAAGTGTATACATGAAATGTTATACAGTACTAATAAAACACAAAGGGATACTAAAACTACCAAAAAAGTAAAACTCAGTAGTGACCATGAACCCAAATAGATTATACAAAACTAAAAGCTAGTAATATTTGGTCTGATCTCCAACTAAGTCTTGATAACCTAAAAAATAGTTTATATATATAGGGTGATCCGAAAAATATACTCAATAGGATTCTCCCCATATCCTCTCACATGAAATATAAAGAAAGAATGATAAATCACAATGAACAATAGTGGAAATAAATCATCACCTAAATATGTATACTAAGTTCCAATCCCCACCATAGCTATCTCTCACCATGTGTCAAATAAAAGTGATCATGTATTGTTGTAATAAAACATCAAGGGTACCCTGCTATTGCTTCCCTAATTTTTTACTACTCTACCCCAATATCTAACATCTTAATCCATCTCTCTCCAAAAGTAAGCTGCCCCAAAAACACATTGGATAAGTATCAGAACATCTACATCACATCTTCACATCATCCCATATCACATTTCCATAGGATGAAAAAGTATTTTATAGGATCCACCACATCCCATATGACTTGTATCATACATCAGGTATTATAACTCAAACCATCGTAGCCCACACACTGAGTAAGTTACCTTAAGAAATCATAACCTATACACATCATACTTATAAGTTACCAATAGATACTATATATAAAGATACAAGTGTTTGAAATATTCTGTAGCAAGTCCATAGTTTCTAAATATCATATCATTTTAATTATATAAATACCATCCCCATACGTTAATTCATTTGTTAAACATTATTAACATCATTCCATAAATCAAGTACTCTAGGTAAGAATTATAATCTATCATCAAGAGATGCAACCAAGAACATCCAATTGCCTCAATTTTTAGGGAAATGATTATAGATAAACAAGAAAATCATTCATCAAACATTAAAAAGATTCATATCAAAAAATCATCCAACATTAAGAATATCAACAGGTAAGAACTTCTTCAACCAATTCCATCATCTCTTATTCTATCCCTGACACCCTCGTGCATATCTCAATGCATCTCACTATCACTGGCATCAACTTCTACCCCATCATCTAGGCCTCTCCATCACATATCACATCACCCATTATAATATCATCTATTCTAGGATAATAACACATCACATAGAAAATCTCAAATCTAGAGAACATCACAAGAAAGAAATAAAAAACATAGTAAACCAGTAAATTGGTCCCCAAACTAAGGGATTCATCTTTTCCACACAAATAATCACTCAGATCCCCCAACACAATGAATCCTTCCTTTATAAATAAATACATATCTTGACCCTAAGAATTTATATTTATCAAACAATTGGTTTCATATCATCTTGAACTAACTGATTCAATATTCATTGGTTCCAACTATAGGCCACCTAATACATCATCTATAACATGATTTCATTTATTTAACTTTAATCCAAAAATTATTTCCACATTCATTAAGAATAAAGAAAAAAGTTCCTTAAAATTCTTTTAAAAATATATCATTAATAATCATTATCCTACATTAGGTTCTTTAAACCATTTAGCTATCCCATGGAATATTAAATACAATAAAAAATACATACTAGCGTCAATTTGATCATCATAAAATTACACCACCAAATTAAAAATATAACTATTTTTTAATTTTTAAGATAATTAATAAATTAATTTTACCATTATTTTATTTTCCAATTTCATCAACTACATGCTAAAGAATGGAATCACAACTATTCTTAACAACTATAACATGGATATAACACTATATAGTGAAAAACAGGAAACTCGCTATGATAATATAAAGTTAAAACTTTCAATCACTATATAATTCTTTTTTTAATCAACTTAAACATTTATTAGTTTAATTTTGTGGCCATACAAAGGGATAAACCATTATAACTTTATGATTTCACAAAAATAAAATAAAATCAATGAATCCCATGCCTCTAAGGGATCAATGATTTTTTTCAAAAATAACATTTCAATAATGTGTATTTATAATCACATATATCATAATAAATTTCATGTCCCAAAGATTTTGTGTCACAAAACACAAGAAAACAGCAAGAAAACTCCATAAATTATAGTCGAGATGAAATTCCAAAGAATGGAAATATGTATTGGGTGGAAACGAGATCAAAATTATAGAACCTTTTAGAAATGGAAGTTAGAACATACCTTGGTTCAAAAAAATAATTCACATGAATTTTGAGCTTGATCCCGATTGAACAGGTCTTTAAAGAATTTAAAAACCACTTCAAGGTGCCAAGGGTTTGGGTGAGTGAAGTGGGAAAGAATGGGGATCAAATGGGATATGGTGTATTTATTTAAAAATAGTTGTTAAAGAGATCATGTTGTTTCCACATATACCACACTATATCTCTTCCTAACATAGGGAATTCTATGGTATAGCATGAGGGGCCCTTCACTAGCTACCCTTGGTTAAAGGCAGTTCAAGGTTCCCTGAGTAGATCCTATTAAAGTGGGTCTATGGGTTATATTGCAACCATAAGCACCGTAGTGCTGGACACTCACTACCAGGAACGGGACCATATCACATCCTACAACCCATGATGCATCTACCACTCCTAAGGCAGTAACCTTAAATCCTACTTTCCAATAGCCTTCACACTCTACCCAGCCACAAATATTTTCAATGAAAAGGGATACTTCACAACACTCCTCCATATCATAGCAACCCACTAATTTTTCATTAAGCTTAAAATTCTTACCAAACTCCCCTATAGAACAGTTGAGGTCCACTATGAAGCAACTAAAAACAACATAGGGCAATGCCTAGCTCCACATCATAGTCATTCCATTATTGGATGCGGATCTCCCCAAACTCCACAAACACAATCCAAACCACCTAGGACCTCCTCAGAGAACCTCCAATGCCCAAAATCACAAAATAAAGGGATTCTAGAATCTTATCCCTTACATCAAAAATCACTCAAACAATTATCATCTTTGAGAATATAATACTGACCTAGAGAGAAAGAAATAGAAAGGGGTATTTTTGAAATCCACCCTTCCATATACCTCTCAAGGACCTCCACATCATAGGATCTCAACCGCCTCACTAGAGGAATAAGCACAAAACCATGAAAAAACAAAGAGAATACCTTAAACACAATCTAGGGGAGATACCACTCAAATGAGAGAAATTAATCAAAAAGAAACAAATTATAACCATCTCATATACTTTAAAAAAGTTTAAACATCCACATATAGAATTAAAAAATAAGAGTTCCTAGAACAAACAACTTGGGGTATTGACTGAGTATCTACGACTCACATTCTGATGTAATCTCTTATATAACATCGTGCTACCATGAGAAAGAAATTAATGGAATATCATGGCCCCACAACACCTTCTCCTAGTGGTCCTAGATCTCTATTGGCCACACCTTAAAAGACTCATCATCAACAACATTGATCACACCTGAATAAATGATGTGAGCATCATCATAAATGCAATGACAGTGTTGTGACCCACGAAAAACATCATGTATGTGGCGCATCTATTGGGGGAAGTGTTATATGATATTCCATGGATCCAACATGATCCAAAATCTCAAAAAGGACCAAAAAATGAGGGAGAAATATTATTCCCATGACTAAAACATCAATTATCATAATGAGGAGTCACCTTAGGAAACACATGATCCCCAACATAAAACTCTAAAGGTACCATATTATGATATACTTAAGATTTATAATGATCTTGATCTTCCATTTGTCTTTCATGAATCACCTAAATAATCTCTACCAAATTCTGTAATGGTATCAGCCCGAGAATTGTTGAATCTATGACCTTAGTCCAGAATAACGGAGAAGGGAATGGTCAGTTTTACAAATCATCCAATGGTGGAGTAAAAGATGTTTTTTTTAAAAAACTCTACCAAGGGTAGCTGGCTCATCTACAAACCTCTGAAATTCAAGACACAAGAACAAAAATAGTCTTCAATAGTCTGGAAGTTTTTCTTTCTCTAACCACCAGTTTATATATGAAAATTAGTGCTAAGGCATAATTAAAATATAAAATTATAATAGAGACCTATCCATTATCTAAAGGTAAAACAAGGATCTCGATCATATGTGATCATACTCAATACTTCTTGGAGTCACACTACCTCCTCTAGATACCTCCATGAAAAAAACCTTCATTGATCTTGACACTCTAATCGATATGGAGTAGTATGATTTCCTCAAACAATCCAATATCACTCACATAGTATCTAAGGCTCCCTCAATATGAGTTTATCCAATAATTATGTACATTGATATTTCCTTCCACTTCCACTAGGTAACATCTAATGGATGGAGAGAACTACCAGGAAATAATTCTCAGCCTTCACCATTTTATATTCCAAGCATCAAGACACAAACTTGGAAACATTACACTTCAACCATGACCATTAAAACTAATATCTCGTATGTGGGTATATATTTTTGATAAATTTATATACAACCAAGTTTTAGATATGGATCTCACAAAGAACCACATCACACATCACCAAAGGGAAAAAATTTATTCCCTAAAAAAATATCTGGGGTTAATAATCCTCAAACCAACCACAAGGGGGACATATAAAAACAACTCAATCTCTCCAGACCACCACCTTGGAAAACTCTAGTTGGGAAACCTCCACCATCTAAAGTAAAGAAGATTACAATATCTTTTAAAAAACACAACCTATTCCCCAATACTCTCCCATATCCAGATGCATCACTAAGATCTCTTACATCACTCTCCAGGAATCTTCATATTCTTGAATAGAATCACTCTGTGTCTTCCTGCTCAGTGCATCAGATATAACTTTTCCCTTTCCTAGTGTGTAAATAATATATAATTTTTAGTCCAATAGGAATTTCATCCATTACCACTACTGCAATTTTATTTCACATAGGGATAATATATACCTCATCCTCTTATGATCAGTTAAATCCACACATAAAAACTCACAAGAGAGGAAATGTCTCCAAAAAATCAATGAAAATCCAAACATTGACAACTTGAGATCATTGGTGGAATTATTACACATGTGGGGTGTAACTGAAAATACCCATAAAAACAACTAATCTATACTGCATAAAAACATGTACCAACCCAATACTAGATGTTTCATAAGAATCCTCAAACTGAACTCTCTATGCTTGAAAAAAAGGATTGAATCACTGATCGACTTCTCTATAATATAGTTGAAGGTTATTTGACACTGGTAAGTGCACAATAATGCCTAATCCTTCATGTTTAACTCTTTAAAAGGAGTCTAAACATCTTGATAAATTGGTTATGATCCTCTAATGATAACATTTATGACTAAATAATATTTACACCTATACCGCTGCCTTTTGGGAGTTCTAAGAAAAAATTTCCTCGATAATTGAAGGATCCACAACTACTCCTTACTGGGACATGACACGACCTAATAAAAAAACTTCATGATCCAATATATCACAATTATAAAACATACTAAATAGATACAAATAATGAATAACTCCCAAAATGACATGTAGATTCTCCACATACTCCTCATATCTGGAGTACACAATGATTTCAAAGACGAAAACCACCGCAATATTATCTAGGAACTCCCTGAGCACTATGTTTATCAGACCCATTAACATGTCTAGAGCATTTTTCATACTAAATGACATTAAAATGAACTCATAATTCCCATGATGATACCAAAAAATAGTATTCAAAATTTCCTAATCCCTCACCTTAATCAGGTGATATTTTGATTGAAAATTAGTAATTGAGAAGCATATTTATCCTCTCTATTTATTGAATAAATAATAAATCCATGGAAGAGTATAGTGGTTCTTCGTTGTCACCCAATTCAAGTGATTATAATCAATAAAAATCCATAAAAATTCTTTTACCTTCTTCACCAAAAAAACAAGAACACCCTAATGTGAGACACTTGGCTGAACAAATCCTCATCTCAACATATCAACGAGCATTACTCACAGCTATCATAACATAAAAGGTGAAATGTTATATTGAGAAATGTATATGTGATACATTCATGGATGTAACTATATCCCAAACTTGATCCCTCATCAATGAGGTAACTTGAAAATCTACTCTAGAGGTATATCAGGATATTATTTCCAAACACTAGGAAACACTAATTTTTTAACTTCTAATGACCATAGAATTATCTCAACCATTACAGAAGACAAGGATGGAAGACACCTATGACCCATATGAGGGTCTTTCGCACCAAAGGAGATTGTCATATCTCCATCAACGTCATAGAACACAACCTTCATCTTGAATATATGCATGATATACTTCACTGAATAGAACTAACCCATGATGAGAATTATTTCATAACTTTATATCCATTAATATATAATGCTTCTCAAACAGTGGTTTTGTCCCAACACTAGATCACAGTCTCTATATACATCATATAATTCAACATGATATCCAATTAGAAAATCCAATGAAAAGGTAACTAGAAGACTCTCCACCTCAAGTGTCAAAGCATGGATAAGTTGACGTTATATGATAGAGTTCATATAAACTACATCTAGAAAATATTATGAATCATATCACAAAGGGATCATGAAATGGATCCCAAACTCCCACACACTTGATCTCCACTGTTTAAGGGTAAGTATCTATTGGGGACTGGCTTCCTTCATGTTCGAAGAGAGAAACTCTATATAGAACTAGTCTTGGAACATATCCTATGATACCATTGACTCCTCAGTATCCTCAAGGAGTAAGATACACCAATGCCTCACTACTCCACGCATCGTCATCACATTCAATGAAACCAAATAATTATTCAAAAATCAATATTACTAAATGTTATCTCCACTACCTTTAACCCGTCTTTTGTGATCAAAACTTAAATGGATCCCACAATCTTTTGTAGTCTCTGAAGCTAGAACTCTTGGAGTGTTCTCCTCCAAGTATCATTGTTTGCATACTCTACTTTGTAGTTATTGGTTGGCACATCCTACTAAAAATATTTAGCACGATCCTAATGAGTACATCGACCAAGATCCATGCCATTATAAATAAAAAATTGTTAGAGCTCCTAAACCTAAAATACTGAATACTTAAAATTAATTAATTATTTTTTAGTTTTTTTAATTTGTTTTAAAATATTTTGAGGACTACCCACATAAAAAACTTGTAAAAAATAATAATGATGCATGAACATTTCCTAGATATCTATCATACAACTAGTATCACTTCATTTAGTATGCTTATTAAACCAAATGGTAAGTGAAAAAAATCACATTGGGAACTATATACTCATGTCTTAGTGGGTCTCCTAGGATCACATCACTTACTAAACATAGATGATTTTTTCCTTACCAACCCAAGAAATATCACCTATTCCTAACTCTAAACTCTATCATATCCCTCAACCATAAAATTTGATACCACTCTATTAAGATCCCCTCCCCTAGAAGTATACCTTTCTTGGGCTAGTAATGAGAGAAGGGAGATGGTGACTGCTCAATCCCCATGTCTAATAGGCCTCTTTTCGTCGACTCACACTGAGATTATAAAAAAAATGGATACTTTACCCTCTAAGAGGATGTGTATAAGAGAGAGATAAGATAGATACACCAACCAAAACATTCCCATAATGATAAAATAAATACCAATTATATACAATGTCCTACAATACTAAAATAGAAAAAAGTGAAACTACAAGTACTGAAAAAGTAAACTTGTAAGTGACTATGACGCCCAAACAGCTCTTCAAAAACCCAATGCTAGTAATATCCAGCTGGATCTCCAAATACCTCCTAAAGACCTGAAAAATTTTATATATACATATCATGATCATAATTTTATACTCGATAGGAACCTCTCATTTAAAAGATGACAAAATAATGCTAAATAATAGTAAAATAATTGAAACTAATTCATCATCTAAAGAGAAATACAAGGTTCCCATCCCACAATGGCTATCACTAACCAAGTATCACATAAAAGAAATAATTTATTTTAGTAATAAAACCTCATGGGTACCCCTCTTTTACTTCCCTGGTGGTTTTCCACTTTACCCAAACATCACATGTCTTGATCTATCTCTTTCCCAAAGTAATCTAGCTCAAACTCCCCTAGTCTACATATAATAACTTTCACCTCATGCATCACATCATCATGTCATCTTATATCACATCTTCATATAGTAACCAAATAGTTTTTGGGATCCACCAAAACCCTTATAAAATATATCATGCATCAGCTATTATACCTCAATCCATAACCTCCCACACACTGAGTAAGTTACCTCAATCTGTCACATTCTATACACATCATACCTATAAAAAATTTATAGAAAACTATATACATATAAACATATTTTTGAAATAACCACATGTCATTGTAGCCTTATACAAACATATATATAGGTAAAATGACCTTCGTACATACCATAATATGAAACTACAAAGAGAAGATAGTGGCAAAATGGGGTAAATCAACCATACATCTTCTCAATGGGATGTTGGGGAAACACCATCTTTTATTCTAATAGATTTCAATCTCCCAAACCGACATGGGTGGGGTTGTGTATGAAATCATATAATATAAAGGATATAATATATTTCAAAATCATATTATGGATATAACCTATACATAGGCCCAATCACAGTTAACATCACTTGGACTCCATATTTTCATTGTTAAGAATAAGGCATCCTATAAGCACACAAGCATTTAAAGAGGTACATTAAATTACTTTCTTTTTACTAAATTATTCACTTGATCATTATTAATTAATTAACCATTTCATAAAATTATCCCAACTAAATTAATTTAACCTACAATGTGATGCTCAATCCATCTATGAATAAACCAAATTGAGTCCATGGTTTATCAAGATCATCTTTTCTGAATTCCAGTAACGCTAATCTAATGGGTTATGTCATTATGTTAACATTATAAGAATAGTTTCATAAATCTAGATGCCCTAATAAAATATACTAAACTACCATAAAGAGATGAAATCAAGAAAATATAGATACTTCAAGTGGTGGGGAAATGAGTGCAGATAAAAAATAAACGCATACATCGGCCATTAGATAGATTCATATCAAGTATGCATCCATCTTTAAGCAGGTCAATGGGTAATCCCAAATTTAGTCTATTCTATCATATCTGGTTTCATCCCTGAAAAACTCATGCATATCCGGATATATCTCTCTATCATATGAATCAACTACTTCCACATCATTTGGGCCTTCCCACCCAATATCAAATTATCAATCCTAGGATCATTCATTCCAATATAATAAGAAATCATAGGGAAACCATCACATCCAGAGGAAATCATAAGGTAGTAAGGACAAGTGTCAACAATATGGAAATAAATCCCTAAAACAAGGTATTCAACATTTTTAGATAAATGGGCACTCACAACCACCAACAAAATATATACTACATTTATAAACAGGGTTCAATCTCATCCAAAATATTTTATATTTGTCAGGCATTCTGTTTTATTCCATCTTGAATTATATTATTCATTATTCACGGACTTAAATTATGGTTAACCTAAGACATAAACTATAAAAATATATCATATATTTAACATGATTCTATGAATCTTTTCAATCTTCAATAATATTAATGATCAAAAATTCATTATCATTACATTTTATGTATATCTCCAATAAGAATTATCATGGTTCGTGTTTTTTAACCAATTCCATTATCTCATGTAATAACTAGTCCAATTAAACAAACATACATGAATCAAATTTATAATCATTAAATTATAACAATGGATTACAAACCTGAAACATCTTTAATTACAATGCCTATTAATAAATTATTTAAGTATTTCTTTTCTTTACCAATTTCATCTACTATATACTAAATTTGAGCATCACAAACTAGGCTTAACAAGCATATCATATATATCACACTATCAAGTAAAAGAATAGGAAAACCATTGTCACAGTATAAGGTTAAAACAAATGATAGATATTTAATCCCATTATTTAATCCATTTTGATATTTATTTGGTTAATTATATATCCATACAATGTAATAAATTGTGCTATCTTTTCAATTTCACATATATAAAACTGAGTCAATGAATTTTCATCCTCAAAGGTGTCAATTTTCATTGAAGAAGAATGGATCAACATCACAAATATTTTATCACCTATCCCAAAAGAAATTACACCTCATGAAGATGTATTTCAATGAAAACATTGTAAAATAACAAGAAAACTCCATAATAATTGTAGAGACCAGACACTAAATCATGGAAAAAGAGAAGAGGAGGAAATGATATAAAATTCATAGAAACTACAAGATAGAGGATGTTAGATCATACCTTGGATCACTATATATTGATCATATTAACCCAAGGCTTTATCCCTATGGAATTTGAATTAAATGATTTTGAAGACTACTCTAGGCACCAAGGGTTCATGCAGGAGAAGTGGGAGAAATGGGGCTTGAATGGGATTGAATGGGCTTGGGTATTTATTGGAAGAATATTCTTAAAGAGACTATGATGTGGCCTCATATACCACACCAAATCCATTTCTAACACAATGAATTCTACGGTACATCCCGAGAGACCACTCCACAGATACCCTCAACTAAATTTTGTTTCAGGTTCAATGGAATGATATTATTGAAGTAGATATTTGGGTTGCGACATAGCAATAATCACTACACTATAAGATCCCCACTACCAAGAAAGGGACAACGTCGCAGCCTACAACCCTCAACGTATTTACCCCTCGGAAGGAAGTATCCTTGAAACCCATTCTTCCATATCCATTATGGCCAATATTTTATCACTTAACTACTATGGTAAGGGCTATACAACAACATGCCTCAATTCCACTTCTTCCCATATATTTGGAAATGGCCTTGAAACTCTTCTCGAGCTCCCCTATGACATAGAAGAAGTCTCATATGTTGCAACCACTAGTACTATGGAATAGTGCCTACCTTCATGACATAGTCATGCCATTTTTTGTTGTAGATCCCCAAATATTCTTCAAACACCCTCCAAAACACCTAGAAACTCATCCAGTTGCCTCTAATGGCCAAAAATCACAAAGAAAAGGGTTACCATAATATGGGATTTACAATATATTAGTTCTAGAGGTAGTTAAATAAATCAATATTATAATAATGTCTCTAAATAATTTGAAAAAAATATATTTTCTGGAATGAACTGCATCTAATATACAAATAATACTTTTAAATGTTTTAATATATTTACAATAATAAAGAACAAAATGTTTGACCAAATATTTATAACAATTATAAAGATTCAAAAATATTGCTTTATTTCTTTAAAAAATGTAATGTCCTAAAAAGAATTTCAATTCCCCCATAAGACCAATATCAAACATAATTCCATCAATTTTGAAAATTCATTTCAAATAAAATAATTTTATGGTTCAAAAAAATATCATTAACATTTATTTGAATAATTAAAATTTCATTGAAAAACATTTAATAAATAATGTTAGATCAACTTTACTTATATAAAAAACCATTTTTATTAAAACAAGTCTATTATTCCATACATGATGCGATTTATTAAGACCACACAAAGCTTTTGATATAATAAAAACATGATTAGAATATTTCTAGATTTCAAAACATTGGGACTAAGAATCATAAACATATTTAGAAATGAACCCATTTAGAAATAAACCTTTCACAACCATTATAAATATCATAAAACAATAAAAATTCATCATGCCTAGAAAAATTATTATAGATTCAATTCTACCAATAGGTTAAAAATAATCATCATAATTTATATCTACTTCGATAAAACAAAATTAAGTGATAAATACAACTTTATTTTTAACAAACTATATGGATTCAGCCTTACAATTTCTAAAAATCAATTTATTTTCATTGATATGCATATCTAAATGGGGTTCGACTAAATACCAAAAAATATATAGGAAAATTTATAGAGATCATCATTCATAAAAACTATCCAATTAGAATCATTTAAATCATCATTAATATGAATTGGAAAAAAATAAAAAATTAAATTAGAATTAAAAAAACATTTAAAAAAGAATTTATAGTGTAGATACCAAAATTAATATTTCAAATAAAAATGTAAACAAGATGATGTCTATGAATATTCCATGATCTAGGATCAGGTCAACAGGTACTATGATCTAAATTAATTGATTATTCCAAATCTTGTGGTTTTTATAACCATTTAATTTATATTATGATATTACTTCTTTTTTAAAATGGAAGTTTTTAAAACCAATGATTTCTGAAAATAACAATATGTTTTGTATTTTTATGAATATCATTCTCTTTATGTGTGTCATTTATCATATGGTGAAAAATGATTTTTTTTGTGGAAAAAAAAGTAGGTATAATGATTTGTGGGGTATTATATCACCCTACAATTAATTTCTTAAGTTTTATATCTCATGATATGGTAATGTGGGGATATAATGGTTTTTTACAAAGTCATAGGCAGAATGAGTTTTGTCAAACCTCAATGTGTGGACATATAGTGTTTTTTCAAAATATCAGGGGAATAATTTTTTTTCTTACAAGACATTACTTTTCTGATGATTTTTTTCAACTTTTTATGTTTCTTTTATATTCATAATATGTTATATTCCATGTTTTTTATTTTGAATAGTATATTTCACAAATTTGTGTTATGTTCCCATGATTAAAAATTATTATTCTATGCTTATAATATGTGTTATTATTATTGAGCCTCATTAATGGCCTTACTAGGGTTGTTTGTTTTAATGACCTTTTTATTAGATATTTATATCTCCTTCATGACTCTAGCATTTTTATGATCTTAATATTATGATGAGTTGATAAGTTACCGTTATTGATCATTTTATCTCACCCCTTTCTTATGTTTCCATTCCCTTGGTCACAAAGTTGATTATAATATATGAGATTTATAGAATACGGTAAAGAAAAGTGTGATTAGGAAGAATGTTAAAATGTATTATAAACACTACTGAAAAATAGAGCTATACCCACAATTTTACCTAAACCGTGGGTATAGGCACCCATATACCCACGGTTTTCCAAAATCGTGGGTATATCATAGTTTTTAAAGAGCTATAACCACGGTTTAATAGAAACCGTGGTATAGGGTTGGTTTTTGAATACTTATACCCACGGTTTGGTAAACCATGTTTTAGATTTCCTGCCTTGTAGTGCGAAAAAAATCACGGGGCACAAAAAAAATTCATAGGAACACCTATTTCCAAGGTTTGCTACCTATATCCACAGTTTATATAAATATATATAACTAAATATATATTTATATACAAATAATACATATAGGCTAGTGGTTTGGTGTGGGAGGAATAAAAGAGATGTCTGGGGATCGAATCCTACGACCGCTTTTTTTGTCAAAGATATACCCATGGTTTCAAAACTGGGGGTATAGGTGAATGACACGGTTTCATGGTGTCTGACATGGTAGACAAGACCTATTCCCACGGTTTCCTAAAACATGGGTTTAGATCTGGGGCTATCTCGATGCCTAAGGAGACCATGGTTCCCTGAAGTTATGGGTATATCATATACCCATGGTTTTAGGGGAAATACCCACGGTTTCAAAATGTGGGTATATGTCAAATTTCCAGTAATAAAAACAAGATATTTATATAGTTAATATAAAATAAGATAAACCTTTAAGCCTTAATTTTTTGTGACTATTTCTGATACTTATTAATTAAATCATGTTTTTAATGTATAATTAATAAATATTTATCCTAGGTTGGCTCAGCATACAACAGAATATATTACATTCAATGGTATGGTGGATTATATTCCCATTTTATTATGTATAATTTTATTCATATTTCATTTTGAATATGTTCCCCTAAAAACATCTCTTTCTCACTTGAGATTAGAAAATTATCTCCCTAGTTCATGCTTAAAGAACATATTCCCTTTATCAAGGTGGAAAATTTTTTGATGCCATAGATCATTTTATTTTTCTCACACATATAACATGAGGTTCATGGATTAATACTCTAAAATAGGTTTCCACTTGTTCTTTCACCTTAAGTAATATATATTCCATCCTTAGATTACTAAAAATTCATGAATTATTTTACAAAAAAAACATCATTCCCCTCATCAAATTATTAACTAACACTTAATATTTGGTGTTTCAACCCTCCCATAAACGAGACAGTTTTTAACTTGAATTCCTCAGAATCAATAATAATAGTACCAATACTTTTGATAATTAAAGTGCAATCATTTCAAAAAGTAACTAGTCCACCTTCATGTTACTCATTTTCTTTCAAAAGATTGTTGTCTCTAATCATATGTAAATAAGAGTCACTATGATGTGTCCAAGATCTTCATTTCATTATTTCATTAAAAGACAACTATGAAAAAAGTTACCCATCAAATTTATTTTTATTTTGAATACATTTGACATATTCTTGGTTGGATAAATATGAAGGTACATTTTCGATACAATTTTCAACACTATATTCTAGATTCTAAGATTTAGGGTATACTCTTATTTTAAACTAACAACCCTATTCTGAGTAGAAATATTTTATCTGACTTTGTTTATCGATTTCTTCTTGGAGGAATCACATATTTTCATCTCAGAGTTACTCCAAATAGATTCATGACTTATTATGGGTAGATATATGTTGTTCCAACATGTTTAGGTCTAGGGAATATAAATTCCACAAAAACAATAGTTTCTATTAAATATTAATCTCAGGTTATAAATATTATCATAGTCTAAAAATGAGATTGTATAATTTTCACTTTATTGTCCAGATATGCCATCATCTTGATTTTTATTTAATGGAATTGATTTTCATTACATTATTCCTTATTTTATAGATGTATAGGCTCATTTAAATTCTTATTTATTGGACCAACCTCATATATATTTTTAATTAGAACCTATTTGGTTAGGTAAACTATGATTAAATTTTAAAGAATCTTCATGTACTAATTTAAACAAAAATTATGTGATGTAATTATTAGCTACTCTAAGTATCTCAAGAACTTCATGGAAAAGTGACCAAAAATGATATTGCCTCATTTTTTGAATATGTTAGCTTCATCAATAACATCAAGACCAGGTGACAAAAAATAAGGTGGAATGTTATTTTCCTTTCAAAATATGATTTTTCTATCAAATATTACACTGATTGTGAAGATGAATCAGTGTCAAATTTTCTTTTTTATGTTTATTAGAACACTAGAAATAAAAACCTATTACCTATTAATATCTAATTCTATCACATATATAATTTACACCTAGCATTTTGTAAATATATATATATTAAAGACAAAAATATGCGCACTAATTTTTATATGTTGCATCCATAATGTGTAATCCCACTCCTTGCTACATCCAATTATTATCCTACCTATATATTTTCCAATATAAATCAATCACCAACTTACAAGTTTTAGGGGTGAATCACCGTTCTCTTATAGTTTCTCATCATCATAACACTACGATTACATAGTATATCAATGGTCATAATTATATTCCCATCATCTATAATGAGTTATAATAAATGAAAAAGATCATTTCAAGATTAAATCTTCATAAAAACGGATGAAGATCCTTATCTCAGGCAATTGAATATATAGAACTGAATATGAAAATTTTATTTAAGAAATAAAGTTATATATAACTATAATGAGATATCTATTATCTTCCTGATCACTACATGAAAACCATTCAAGGTTCTATCTTCTTAATTATCTTATCTATATATAATAATCATGGTAAAAGAAATATTTTTAATATAATATTACCTCATCTTTAGATTATAACAAAAATACATGACCCTATTCATGATATTTTTTATTTTTCATTCCCCATCTAAAACTCATATTTCTTCAATAAACCTATTTTCTAGACATACGTTGAAATAATTAAATATATCATTTCAATATTCCTAAATTATTATATAATAAGGTATGTTATACCTAACAAAATAAAGTTCCATGAGTAAACAAATATTTTAATCTTCTTCATCCTTTCTTTGAAAGACTCATTAAATATTGTTATGTTTTTGTGCTCACCCATATTCTTAGGAAAATACTAAAATTTCCCTCTTCTTATTCTTTGATCACACAAAATATTTAATACCTACATTGAGAATGATTTATAAAAATGTATTTTCGAATATAAAAAATACTCAAAAGTTTTTTATGATATAGTTAACTAGATCATCTCTATTCATAATTTCCAAAATTGTTTTATTGCGTATGGTGAACATTTATGTCACACCATGCCCAAAAAATTAGAATTAATAAAACTAAGTCATTTGAAATACTCAGCTTGAATCAATTCATAGTTTTCAATTGATTTTAGGTACTAAATAACAAAAAATAATCATCCCACAAATATCTTCATTATTCTTTAAAAACAGGATAATTAATTTTAGTTACATTTATATATTTCCCATATAGATGTTCTCATGGTTAATCTTATTCTTTATGATATGAGAATCATGGAATAATCATTTACTTAAATAATAATTTAATTTTAATATTTTATATATTAAGGAATGTCTTGAGAATAATAAAATTTCAATTATTCATAATATCAAGTTTTTGGGAAACATAGTTTTCCACAAAGTAAAATAAAATATCTGTGATGTTTTACTTTTTCAATTTTATAACCAGTTGTTGAATAATTCATATGAATCCAAATTTCCCTTTGAAACTTAAAACATCATATGGGAAAAAACTCCTATGAATAGATGAATTTAATTTTAAAAAATAAATGTAGACATTCTAGAAAATTCAAAAAACATATGGCCTATTGAAATTTCATACAGCATATGACATTTCCCTTTCATATATTTCATCCAAATCAAATATAAAAAGTGTAGTTGAATTTTATTATGTGAGATGGATAAATATTTTTCTTTTTTCAGAAATCCTATGTGTAACCTGATTCTCTTTCAATGATTTACATCACTTATTCACTTTCTTCCATCATCAACAATGTCAAAACATTCCAATCATCACAAACACCATCTTAGTAGCCATGAATTATTCTCAACAAATATTAAAAACAAATAAGAACCCTAAAAACTCTAGGGGTACATATAAGTCCTTCTTTAATTAAAAAAACAAATTTTTATAATATCTATATAATCACAGCATAATGACTAATATTATACAATAATTTATGAATATTAATAAATCTATTTATCTTTTATCATCTTTCTCCATCAAACTATACACATGTAACCCTTTTAAAAATATAAATCATGACCTTAATGTTTTTCCAAAATTCATGAAATTGTGTTGAAATATTTATATTATCTAAATATAAATGACAAACATTATTGATTAAATATGATATTTTTCATATAATTCAGATGAATTAATCCTTCAAATTTTCCTCAATTTCAAACTCATCATACCTTAGTTGAAGTGTATCATAACATGTTTTATTATATATAGGTTTTTTTATTACTTCATATATTCCTCCAAAATTCAAATCATGATTTATCCTTTTGGTCATCAATTTCAGTCATTTGTTATAACTACGGCCTATTTTTATTCCATTAAATTATAATATCATATAAAAAATCATATTCTAACCATATAATTAACATGACTTAATTCTTCTCCACTAAAATAATATTTATTTCCATTCTTCAAATGTTTTCAAACTTCTCTAAATTTATCTCTAAGGTCAATTTTCTCATCAATAATTGCAAGAACATAGAATTTTTCTATAATATGATCATTTTAAAATGTAATTTAAGATAAAAAATATGTTCAGAAAATAGTTTATCATTTTCCAAATATGTTTTTGAATATCAAAAAAACCATATAATAAATATATTAAATAGATCACATATATTTGTATAAAAACCATGTGATAAAATAGATCAAAATTTATAATAATATTTTTTATTTCCACATGGGACTTCATAACATTATAAATAATTTTAATTCCATTATAAAGGATTATAATGAAAGGGAGTCCTCAAAAGAAAGTGTTAATTCTTATTATGATACAAATGGATTTGAAATGATATCCAATAAAAAAAATTACCTTAGATCTATGTCTAAAAAATTAATCTAATTCATAATCTATAATCATATAATTTCTTTTTAAAAGACATTGAGCCTAACCATGGGATAAAAATCACGTTAATCTTGGATAGTTCAATGCATATATTCTTGATTCTATGAATAAAGATGGGACATAATGGATAAATTCATCACATTTCATTAAACCTAAAAAATGAGTATGTCATGTATACCTCACCTATATAGATAACCACATATATTTCCATTTACCATTATATGGATATACATTTCCTAAATCCTACCTAATCAAGCGACCAGATCTCATAATTAGTGCATGTGAGAAAAACTTCCTACCATTGTTAAGAAAAAAAATTTAAAATTTATACTCAACTTCACCTTGATTAACTCATCCATAAACATATAATAAGAAAGGTATCAAAGAATAACAATTCACTTTTAAGGTGAATTGTTAACCTCATGTAATAAGAATTATAATCAAACATAAAATCCTAGTATACCAATGAAATAATGTATAAAATTTTATAGAGTATACTTGACTAATCAATCCAAAATAAAATATGATTTATGTGTCTCGTGTGTGAAAACCCTAACTCTATATGATATCACTAATATTAACATTTCATCACAACTCATTTCACTATAATTATTATCCAACATGAATAACTTAGTATTTAAACACTAAGGAGATAATTACCATTCCACTATTTATAATATATGAAATACATATCAATGAATGATAAGTGAAAATTAAATTATTAACATCATAAATTTATATATTCATTAAAAAATAAGAAACTACAAAAAAATCATATACATAAATATCAGTTTAACCACATATTAAAAAGAGAGACCTCAATAAACTTTTTTTTAACAATTTCACTGGTTTCATCAAAGCACATTACATATCCATCAACAATGGATACATCACTATGTAACACATATTATATAACCATTTAACAATATGAAAAAAATATTCCACCAATCCTTTTAGTGAGATAATATATTTTATGAAATATTTCGATAATAATAATATTGAGAATATTAGTTCTCAGATTCAATACTTTAAAAATTATACCCAAATAACATTACTTCATAATATACAATATTATTATGTATATATATATTTTTCTTAAAATGGATAATATCTATAAATCATAAAAATAAAAACATTATTTTTCATTATTATCAAGGTTGCTACCCATTACAAAGAATTATTTATTTTTCTGATCATAATATAAAAACTTTTATAATAACGTAAAATAATTTATTTAGTGAAATTCATATAAGATAAAACAAGTATATTATAAATCATTATTCATATAATATATCACTTTTTTAATTTTTAATTTATATAATATCAATATTAAATCTCATTAAGCTCTTTCAACATATATATTTCTCTAAATATATTATTTCTAAGAAAAAAAATCACTTTGGGTTATATATTCATATTTCATATAAATTCCTTATTAGAATACATTAAAATTTCAAATCCTATCTCATATTAATTTATTATATCATATGCAATTAGTACATAGAGAAAAACCCCAATAATATTAAAATTTAAAACAATTTCAAATTTTATTACATGTATAAATAATTTATTTGAATCTCATTGAAATTACTTACATCAAAGTCTTCTTTCTCTCAATATGTTATAGATTAGATTGTAAAATGAACAGAATGTTTTTTTTCAAAAATTATTATGTTATGATACCCTTATTTATTTCATTAAATGAACCCCTATTATCAAATAATATAGAGTGAAAAAATAATAAAATCCATCAAAATTTATCAAAAAATATTAATCAATATCAATACTCATTAACAAGTAAACCGTTATTTTTCACTAGACATTATCTCCCACCTTAATTTATCAACACATCCTTAAAAAATAGTAGAATTAACCCTTTATATAATGTAAATAGTGATGTAAAATACCATTACAAATAGAATAAATAATTTGTGTACCATTAACAGTTGATCTGGTCTATGAACTATGTTTCTTACCCCCCCCCCCACCTAATATTGTTTCAAGTATATGTATCCCCAATATCCAACCTTTCTGTAATGGAAACTATTTAATCACTTATTAACACCTATCTTAGTTTTTAGTATCCCATTCCTCCTACTATATCATTCAATATCTTTCTTCATACTCTTGGTGTTGTAATTATCATTTTATACTATCATTAAAACACCTGATATTATACCTTCTACATCATACTTAGCAACCCTCAACATATTGAGGGTGTTTGGTAAGAATTTATTGAATTAATTTATATTTTAGTTCATAATATATTATTATAAACTTTCCAAAAAATGATCATATAATGATATTTATAGCCAATTCCATCCAAAGAGGATCCCCCAATATCTCTAAGTCATTAACAGGCACAATCATATTGAGAAAATATATAGAGACAGACGTTTCTTTTATTATTCTCCATCTAAATGATTTATTTCAAACCTATCAACTTCCATGTAATACATGTTCCTGATATATGTTCTTATGTTTTTATATCATTTTTATGGACTCAATATTCTAATATTTCTTTTGTAACATTGTTTACATGGAAATTATTAGTATTTATGAAAAAATAAAGGAATATTTATTATGATTTTGTTATATATTGATATCTAATTATTGAATAACATCAATTGTTGGTTTTTCAAGAATAGGATACCCAAATACATACATTTTTCTATCACAAAAATGGTTCTCAAATTTATTTTACAGTTAAATAAATAGCTATTATTTATATTTTTCTTTTCCAATATTGATATCAAAGTCATGTTTGATGATTATACCATTTTATCAATAATAAATGCATTTATCATATGAGTATCTTGTTTCTCACATATTAAATAATAAATTCTATTGAAATTACTTACATAGAAAGGATAATGTTGTTACACCATTTCTATTAGTCGAACCAAAGTTCACACTAGGTATCAGCACTTAACCATTAGTGCCATCTATTTCTTACTCATATTATATAATATGATTCATGGGAACCTAATTCTTTTTGTTACACATGATGAATGGTTGAATAATTATCAAGTGTATTATTTAGAAGGAATATACAAATAGTATTTTTAAAGGGGTCTTATTTTGATATCTAAATCTATTGAAATAGGTTGTGTTTAAATCCCTATTTTAAAAAAGAAAAATAGAACCCCAGTTCAGCTATGTTTAGATGGAACTCATTAAAAGACATGACACAAACACGCATGGGCTGAAGGTAAATTACAATTAATGGTCCAAGGACCCAGAGGAAAAAATCCCAAAGCATGTCTTAAAGGAATTTATGACTATTTATGTCTATAAAGGGTTATATATATGTGCTTGATTCTAGTGATTTGATTTTTTATATAATAAAATTAACATGATTAATATTTTAAAAAATAATAGTGTTTAGGAATATATAAAACCAATGATTTTTGTTTCTCTCTAAAAAATAAATGTTAATAATATACAATAATGTAAAAAATAATATTATAGATTATGTATATGAATCCATTTTATGAAAATTTTTATAATCATATGAAACAAAAAATATACCCAAGATAAATTATGGTGTGGAAACTAGATAACTAATCCCCTTTGGATATAAATAAAATTTCTAGGAAAGTGTATCTTGTCCCAAATTTCATCTATCTAGAGATCAATACTCCATAGTCATCTCAATTTAATTAAAATCATAACACCCAGTTTGAATAAATCACAATTAACCATTATTATTGAATTTATTTCTGAAAAATGCTATTTTAAAAATGCATTTTGGAAAATGGAAATGCAAGTGACTTCTACCTATGATCGTTAATAATATATTGTTTTGCACTCTATTTTTTACTATTCATTCAGAAAGATAAAAAACCCATATCTTCTACCTAACCCAAATAAACTATGATTTTCCCCACCTCTAACCCTACTTGGACCCCCTAACATCAAAATAACTCAACCTCCTAATCTCCACTGTTTCCATTGTCCTCTCTAGTTCATTGGTGCACGTGAACTATCACCCTAAGTCACCCCACCCTTATCATTACCACATATTTCTTTCCAACCCCCTTGCTATTGTATCATGTTCTCTATTTCCACCAACCTCTCCTGACAACACCATGTCTATCTCGAGAAGAAATTGTGGTATGGTTTTTTCTATTATTTCAAAAAAAATCTAGGTTACATTTTTCTTTTGTTTAGAGTATATGATGACCAAGAAACAAATGAATTGATACTCAACTATCCAAACAGAGAGTGTCAATTATTTTTATTCCCACCATATAAATTTTTAAAAAAATAACGTTAAATGATTTTCTCAATATATATATATTGAACAAAAATAGTTTGTAAAAAAATTAAATGATTTTTTTTCTATTTTTTTGTATATATATATACCCAAATTTTAAACGGTATTTAAAATACTACTATTTTTTCATAATTTCTTACATTTAATTAATTCCAATATATAACCAAAAACCACACTCTAAAAGCCCTTTTATAGGGGTGGGAACCTAGACATCCCTAATCAATTTTCTATTTGGGATTCGGTTTCACTTTTTCTCCATTATAATAATAATTTGATTATTATTATTATACATAAATAAAAACCAATAATTAAAAATACAACTAAGTGATATATATTTTCAATAATATAAATAATAACTGGTATTATAAAAAACAATTAACATTATTAATATAATATTTAATATTTAATAATATTTAATGTAATTTAATATTAACCATTAATAATTAATAATTAATAATATAAAGATGTATATAATTAAGTTGATATATTAATTAATAAGTACTAACTATTGATTATTGATTAGTAATAATTAATAACAAATAATAATCCATAATAAAAAATTAATAATAATAAAATAATAATTAATAATAATTAGTAATATTTAATAATAATCAATAATAATTAAAAATAATTATTATTATCCAATGAGCTTATACCTGAGTTGTAGATTCTCATTATTGGCATCCAAAAGTCCCAGTTTCAATTTCGGGTGGAGATGATTTTTTTGGGCTACTGTGGTAGTTACACTAATAGGTATTATGCAGTATTGCAACATTTGGGACTATTTGTAACACTTGGATGTTTTGATGAAATATTTTCTTTAAATACATTTAAATCTTCAGTAGTTCGCATTGCATGCAATTAGGATTTTAAATGAGTTGTGAAGAGCCCTTCAAATAAAATTGCCATTATAACCTATTTGTATGGTTTGCAGGGATAAATATAACTAACTTATAAAAATGTATTAAAAATAAAAAAAAATTATATATTTTTATATTTTTGTATTAATAAATGGTGTAAATTACTATTAGTAAATTAAATTGATGAAATATATATATCATGTACTTAAAGAAATAATTTTTATATTCATCCAATAGATATTTTCGTCATAGATTATGAATAAAACCTATTTGATGTACAAAATATTATATTTTTTAAAAGGGTAATTTTCCACCTTTTATTAGAGTGCCCCTTTTAAATTAATATTTTGACCCATTAATAATTTTTATATGAAACCATAAAAATTTATTTCTATGTGAGATATAAAAAATATATTCGTATGAAATTTTAGTATTTTTCTAATAACATTCAAATTGTTTTGAATTCTAAAAAATACCATAAATTTTAATTGAAAACAAATTTTTTATCGAAATAATTAATAGGGTTAAATTATAATTTTAATGGTTTTGAAGTATAAATATAATATATTTTTATCATTCAATATAACTGATGTAATTATCATTAATTTTACATTGAAATCAGAAGTAAAAACATTTCAAACTTTTGCAATTTTTTAACCTTTAAAACATGTTCTCTCTTTCCGACAATGGGAATAATTATAAATTCATAATAGAAAATTCAGTGTTTTGAATTTATGAAAATTTATTCCATATTTTGAATCAATATTTCCAAATAATTTAAATAGATTAATTTTATTTTTTGGTAGTATGAATAGTAACTTCGTTAATTTTTATTAATACGGTAAAAGGGTAAACCGAGTAATTACGGTTTAGAATACTGTTATAAAATTATCATAAAGCATGTCTTAATGTCTTTTCCTGAAGTTCTTTTTACCTCAATCATCATTTGGTATAAATTGTATCCATTTTAATCCACTTGGATGAGATTAGGACATATAATTTATTTTATTTAAAGAAATGTTAAATATGTCTCCCTCAAATTTTAATAACTAAATCATTTTAAATATAAGGTTATAAAATAGATAAATTCCAATATAAATAATAGTTTTAAAGATAATATGTTTTTATTTATCATGGTAATTTATTTGAAATTTTTTGGAGATAAATAATTACCATAATAACATATAAATTAATGATGAATAAATTATTTAATTGAAGAAAAATCAACAATATTGTTTTTATTAAAAACAGAATACCCATTAAAAGAACCAAACACTTCAATAAATATTATTATTAGAGTATATCTCTACCATTATCATCTAAGGGTTTAGTAATTGATCCTCTAGATCCTTATAGAAGGGATTATGACACTTATATTACTTTATTTAAAGTGACATTAAAGTTGTCACGTTCAAAATTTAATAAGTATAACATTTTAAATACTAGATTTTATAAAAGGAAAATTTGACTAAAAATATTATTCTGAAAGAAAAAATATTTATCTTCATCATAGAACATTATTTTTAATTTTTATTCAAAAATAATTATATTAAATAATTATACAAAATTGATGTTTTAATTATCTTATTAATATAAATAACAAATAAATGTTATTAAAAATGTTAAAATAAATATAATTTGGGTTAATTAATATTTATAAATATATTAAAATATTACATTTACCAATTAAAAATATAATAAAATTGTTTTCTTGAAGATAATTTGTTATCTTAAGATATTTAAAAATCAATTAATGGAATAGTTTCAAAATTGACACTAATGATTGTTTATCAAAATAACCTTTTATTAAATTATTTAAAAATCATAAAAAAAATTTAAAAATATATAATAATTTTAATATGGTAGAAAATATTTTGATGTATTTATATATGGTCTATTATTCATCAAATAAGTAAATATTTTACCCTTTTAAAATTGAATTATTTGTTACCCTAGTTAAAAATTAAATATAATAACTATGTGTTAATTAAAAAGATAGGGTTTAAATAGATAGATATAGATGTCAAAAAATTATTGGATGATGAGATTCAAACCTTATATTATATTATCTTCGAATTTGGGTCCTTTTTTAGGTTTTTTGGATTGGGATTTATTTTTTTATAAATTAATATTTTTGGAGATTCTAAAAGTACCCTCATCTTAATTATAAAGGGGAATCTCCTCCCTCACCTCATCACTTCACATTGAGCCTCTAATTTCAGCCATCCCATGACCATTTCCCTTATAAACATCCTTAGTTACATTTTAGATTTTTTTTCTTCAAAGACCAATGGTAGTTCTCTAAGATAAGATTTAGATAAATAACATTGAATAAGAGGAGGTTCAGATATATCCAAAGGAAATCATACCTAAGGTAAGAAATAATTTTCCAATCTCATTATTATCTGAGATTTTTTATATGTAATTATTTACTAGGGTATATTTATCATCCATATCCATGTTTCCTATATATGTAATATTATTTTTATTCTTCTACAATTTCATAAGGACAATTTTACCAATTATTGATTTTTTATTAAATGGTATCAAATTAATGTTTTTTCATTTTTGTTAAGAGGTATTTTTTGAATTTTGCAGAAAAAGTAAGAGAAGAATGTTTTTAACTCATACAGAATCAACGGATTCTTATTCTTTCATAACACATTATTTCTATAAAAAAAATATTTTACAATATTTAAAGTGTATTTTCAATTAAATTCTTTTCATTTCAAATTTTGTGGAATTTTGGGAAAAGAAAAAAAATTAAAGAATAAAGGATATTTTCCTCATTAATTAATTTCAAGTGTTTTATAAAAAATATTTTCTATCTAAGATGAAATTTTTAAATATGATTGTGTTTCTATCCCTATTATTATGATTTTATTTGGTTTATGGTGGAATTATTTTTATGAAATTAATTTATTTTATATGAATTGTGATGGTATAAAGTTTAAGAAACCCATTTTTGTTCCTTGGTTTATGCTATGATGAATGATTTACGTTTTTGTGGCATGCATAATAATGATTTAATTATGATATTGGTGGGACCTATATTTCCCTCCAATGCTTAGGGAAAGTATTTATATCTCATTATATAGACATAAATGGAACGTCAAGTTAATCTAGTTCACTAATACATGGATCGAACAAGGAGTGAACAAGTTTTAGTATTGGACATTGTCTGCTATGATTCTCTTTGGAAATGTGCCTTGACTAATATGAAATTATTTTCTGTTCTTATGTGTATGCCAAAAATGTTCATGTCTTATGTTATTACTTTTGGTATTATTTCCATTGATTATTTTCAACTTTTATCCCATGGAATTATATCCTAATATTTCATATGCAAGAAACAACATTAAAATGTTATGTTATTATATTGTATGTTTATAATAGGATTGATATTTTCCTCATTTAACATTACAAAGAATCTGAGCTCACCCTTTCATATGTTTCTTTTCCCCAGTGAAAGAATGAGGGTATTAAGTAAGATATCAAAAAAAGGTTTCTAGTTGTGATGAAATAAGTGGTAGACAATAAAGATGCCTTATGAAATAGTTTTTTATGTTTCCCTATTTTTAAATACACTATACTTATACGGTATTATCCTGAATATGTTATGTTTTGAAATGAATATTCTTTAACATTGAATTAATATAAATTTATGTAAATTATGGGTCATCATAGTTGGTAATAGAGGAAAGGTATAATTAACCTTTGGAAACAAGGATGATAAAACTTTAGTGAAAAATCCAAGGATATGTCAATGTATAGGTTAAAATCCAATTGTTTTGTAAATGATCATGAATAACCTAGGATAAAATATAAATCATCCTAAATTGAAATTTTCTTCTTGATTATTTTGGTTTCACCATTATGATTATTGCTGCTCACACTATTCTTCTGGGTTTTAGTCAATGGATGGAACCATATAGAGTCGTGTTAATGCTGAATGTGACAAGAAATAAAATGATTGTCCTCCTGAGAAATCAAATGTTATGTGATTTAGAATAAAAAATATTATAGCTATGATGACACAGCTTTATAAAGCTATGAATCATATAGGATTTCCAAATGAGAAAAGAAGGGAGAAACATTCTGTTGATTACTTCAGAATGCAGCGTCCACCTTCCTTCAGCGGGTCTTTTGATCTATTAGTAGATGAATAGTGGATCAGTACCACATAAAATATTTTTTCAGTTCTCTAATGTTATGAACATGATAAATTCATCTTATAAGTCTATCATTTGGAAGATAAAGTTGATCAATGGTTGAACCTAAACAATAATATGATGAAAAGAAATGGAATTGAATCAATAGAATGGGATGAGTTGAAGAATTTATTTTTCCATAAGTATATTCCATGAATTCTTCAAAAAATATGGAGAATGAGTTCCTTGAACTTTATAAAAATGGTGATTAATATGTTAATACCTATAGAGAAATTTTTACAATACATCCAAGGTAATCTTATGGAATTATTATCCAACCTAAGAGTAAAATTGATCGACTCTTTAGTGGCTTAAAACCAAGTATCTGAATGGAATTATCCATAAGGGACTTCAACAGCGATGAATAAATCATTCAATACATCTCAATTTATAGATGGATATTGGAGTAACCCATGAGTCTTATGGTTTTGACAAGAATATAAAATTTTAATTCAAGGTAAAATCAAACGACCAAACTGAAAAGAATATTTGTTTTCCCTTATACTGAATGTGTCAAAAGAAACAGGGAGTAAATTATCTTAAAGGGAATAGTAAATGTTTTAAGCATGGAAAATAAGGTCATCAGGCATTTGAATGTTGTAATTATAGGAAAAAAGATGTTTAATGAAGTGAAAGATAAAAGGATACATAGAATGAACCTCTTACACTTCAATGTTACAAGTGAAAGGAAGTGTGGAATTTCTTCAATCAATTCTCTAATCAAAGGGTAATTTATAATTATTGACATTAGGGACTTTTATGGACAAAGACAAAGGAAAGTCACATGTTTTCACTATCGGTGATGTGGAGTACTGTGATGAAGTGGTGAAAGGTCACTAGTTGAAATATGAGTTTTAACATCGTCGTAATAACGTCGGTTTTTTAAAAATAGACACGAATAGTATGTGCAGGAAATTTATGGCATCTGTTTTTAGTAAAACCGATGCCAAAAACAATTATCCGATGATATATCGTGTCTGTTTTCAGGAAACCGACACAGAAATTTTTTTAAAAAATGTTTTGGTTTCCATTTTGAAGAAAACCGACGCCGATAATAATAATAAACAAATTTTCAGCATCGGTTTTGACGAAAAAAGACGCGGAAAATAATTTAAAAAACTTTTTGGCGTCGGTTCGGTGGAAAACCAACGTGGAAAATAAAAAATATAAAAAACTTGCGTCGGTTTTTTTGAAAACCGACGCCATATGATATTTTTCCGGAGTCATTTTTCTCCAAAACTGACACTGAAACTAAAAAAAATTATTCGGCGTCGATTTTTAAAATAACCGACGCTGAAATGTTTTTTTAGATATTCGGCCTCGGTTTTATCTAAAACCGACGTGAAAAGTCATTTAAAATTATTCGAGGACCGAAACCCTCATTTTGTTCGATCATCGAAATCGAGTTCCGCTGTGGCGCTTTGGAATCCCGATGACCTTCAAACCTGATTTTCGATCTTCGACGGCCATTGTTGAAGGTTTTGTGCCGTTTTCATGATTTCAGGTATGCGTTCGACCTTTTTATCTTTTTTTTCATCTCCCATTTTTTATTTCTTCTTCAATAACCCTATTTTGTACGATTTTCATTATTGATTCGATTTTAGTTGTTTTTTATCATTATTTTTGGTTTGTATTATCATTGTTGGTATAGATTTTATAGTTTTTGTTTTTCGATGTCATTATACCGACCGCAGTTTGGATTTAACATATCCATTCGGGTTGAAATTCAACTTTTTTGTTTGTATTATCATTTTTTTAGTTTAAAATAATGTTTCATTACATTATGAAGTACTATATTTTTAATTCCATTTACATTTTAATTAATTATTCTTCAAAAAAATAATTTTATTGTGTTATTTTTTGATTAACATAGTGTGGTTTGGTTGTAGTTTGTCTTGTTTTTTTTGTATCTATATTTACCATTTAGGTCATGCTATATTATCTGGGATTAACATGTGAATATTTTATTTCATCAGTGACTTTGAATTAAATGTGATTGAAGTTATAAAATTACATTACACCCATTTTGATTGATATTTTACATTTTAAAATAGCCAATTATATTTTTTTACTTTCAATAAATAATTTATATTTATTAATAATTAAATACCCATGTCTATGGCTTGCATTTCACACCAACATTTATTAATTCTTTGCTGGTTTATTTTTTTCTATACATTGTATGAATGTATTGTTTAGCTAATGGTGTTTTGTCTTCCAACATTGTTGACATTATAAGGACTCAAATTAAAGAAACATTAATTCCTTTGACTACATAACTAGAACATTAAAATTGATACTTAATTAGTCATATAATTAAATATGAAAATGATAACAAGAGTAGATTTTTAATTATTGTAAGAGCTATTTCAATGGATTGAGTAGAATCTATTATGTATTCTATAGGATGTGCATTATCTATAATAGTGTAACCACTATATTGATTCTCCACTACATGGTTGCCTCTATGGTATCTTGATTGGCTATAGCTCATATCCTTGTTGATCATTCTCTCCTAGGAAAATTTCCCCATCCTGACCCTCCTCCCTAATCCAACCTCTCCACCTATTTACACTCTCCACCTCACGACCTCTCTACATCTCCCTCCCAATCCCTTTTTGAGCCTCTCCACCTCCCACTGGGACTCTATCTTCCCCATACCATCCTTTAAATAAACATTCATATTTCTGCCTTCATTCTCATTGCCACCTACATTTCCATAATTGAATTAATTACCATTTTCCCTTCAGATCTACCTCCTAAATTCTTATTCTCTTTTTTTCTGCAATGTCCATCCATCCTCTCGAATAACATCATCTGCATTGCTAAACCCTATAATGGGTTCATCCTCTATCGAGAACTGCTACTATATTCACCATCATATTAATCTTGATACATTTATTTGTTAGTACATAGGTATAGATCATACCACAAAATCGTCAATAATTTATACATATTTCAATGTACTCCCACATTTCACTTATTACATCCTTTAAATTAATGTACTCTTCAATATTTTTGGCACATGGAACATCAAAATATTGTAACTATGTAAAATGACCTAATAAATTTTAAAAGAATGTTATTATAATTAAATTATAATATAAATATAACACACATGTATATAATATGAAAATAAACTGTTTACTCTATTGGTAAATGTGCTTCATATCTGATGTCTTTTATCTGATTAACAATAGTTTTTATTAAATATGTTTTTGTTTAAAATTTATCAGATAGATATTTAAAGGTTTATATGTTTTAATATATTCATCAATTATATTGTGATATTAGGTATTAATGGATCGTAATTGGATTTATTTACGAATAACCACTAGTGAATATCAAAAGGAGTTGATCTATTTTTGGAATTTTCTAAATGACATATTTAAAATATTGATTTGATTTTCTGTCCATGTGTGAAGTGTGTAAATATGAGAAAGTTAAACTCCAGAGAAGTCAAGGATCATCTCATTTGTTATGGTTTTATCCTTAATTATACATTTTGGACATTTCATGGTGAAAGAACTGAAAATTCAACATCCAATGTTGATGACGATATTCATAATGAGGCAGAGGATCGTATTGAAGAATTAATTCATGATTTAGGTGTTGAAACCATCGAAAAAAGACCAATTGTTGAACGATTGTATGGAGATTCTGAGAAACCATTATTCCCAGGTTGCAGTATATATACAGTGTTATTAGCAGTTTTGAGATTAGTTAACTTAAAAGAAAAAAATGGGTGGACTGATAAAAGTTTCTCCGGTTTACTTGAGATTTTAAAAGAGCTACTTCTAGAAGGAAATGGGCTCCCAGATTCCAATTATGAGGTGAAGAAAATATTATGCCCAATGGGATTGGGTTATAAAAATATACATTCTTTCCCCAATGATTTTGTACTGTATAGGAAAGAAAATGAACATTTATCAAGTTATCCTACATGTGGGACATCGTGCTATAAGATGGATGATAAAGTCAACTCAGATTCATTCTCAGGTGATGTCATGTAGCGTTATGAAAAATCAATTTTTTTACTTTCCAATGATATCATCCAATATTTTTTGTATACAATTCTGATAATTCAATTCTAATTTATTTGTACGTACCAGAATCAAAACTCCAGCTAAATCAATTTGGTACCTTCCAATAATTCCTCGTTTTAAGCGTCTATTTTCAAATTCAATTGATGCAAAAAGGTAAAGATGGAATTCAGATGAGAGCATCTCTGATGGTAACTTACATCACCCTGCCGATTCACCATAGTGGAAGAGTTTTGATAAAAAGATTCATGATTTTGGAAGTGAAGTTAGAAATCTCAGAATGGGATTGTATACTGATGGAATGAATCCATATCGGAGCCTTAGTCACCAACATAGGTCATATTATATTTTTCTGGTACTTTAAAACTTGTCCCCACATCTATGTATGAAGAAAAAATATGTTATGATGAGCTTGATTATTTCTAGACCAAAACAACCGGGAAATGATATTGATGTGTATCTTACACAATTGATTGATGATTTGAAACTACTATGGGAGGAAGGTGTTAGAGTTTTCGATGCATACAAGAAAGATTATTTTCTTTTGCGTTCTATGAAAATGTTCACTATAAATGACTTTCCTGTATATAGAGACTTATCTAGATATTGTGTTAAGGGACATAATGCATGTCCAATTTGGGAAGAACAAACTTCATATTATCAATTGTAGAATGGGAGAAAGACAGTGTACATGGAACATCAAAGATTTTTGTGAATTGATCATCCTTATCATAGATTGAAAAAATCATATAACGGTTTAGAAGAATACAACCTCCCCCCTCGACCATTGTTAGCTGAAGAATATTATGACAGAGTGAAAGATATTGATTCGACATTTATAAAGAAAAAAAGTTCTGGTTTACAAAAAACATATCTGGAAGAAGTAGTCTATTTTTTTCGAACTACCTATTGTAGATTTTTAGAGATAAAACATAACATTGATGTTATAGATGTCTAGAAAAACATATGTTATAGTTTGATTGGAACTTTGTTAGACATAAAAAAACAATAGATGGATTACATGCTAGATTGGACTTGATATTAATGAGGATACGTTTGGTGTTAGCTCCTGCTGTGAAAGGAAATAGAACATATTTACCTCCAGCTTTTCACAGATTAAGCAAGATTGAAAAAAGGAATTTTTTTCAGTGTCTTCGTGGTATTAAAGTACCCAACGGTTTTTCTTCAAATGCGAATAATTTTGTGTCATTAAAGGATTGTAAATTAATAGGTATGAAATCTCATGATTTCCATGTGTTGATGCAACAAATTCTACCAGTAGCAGTGTGTGGTATATTACCGAAAGCTGTCAGAAAAACAATCATCAGGTTATGTATTTTCTTTAAATCCATTTGTATCAAATTCGTTGATCCAAATTTGTTAGATGTGTTGGAGAATGAAGCAACTCTTATTCTTTGTCAACTAGAAATGTATTTCCCACCCACATTTTTTGATATAATGGTTCATCTATTGATTCATTTGGTGCGTGAGATAAGAATATGCGGGCCTGTTTATTTAAGATGGATGTATCCTTTTGAAAGATATATGAAAATTTTGAAAGGATATGTTAAAAATCCGTATCGACCAGAGGCCTCTATTGTTCAAAAATATGTATCAAAAGAGGTGATTGAGTTCTGTACTGATTTTTTGAATGAGGTGGAGCATATTGGTCTCCCTGTATCTCTACATATGATAGTTGATAGAGAAGGTAGAGGGTTTATACGCTTGAAGGTAAAGTTCATTCCACGTGATGAAGTGATGCAAGAACATTTATACATTTTGAACAACACAGATGAGGTTCAACCTTATATATCCTCACAAATTGCTGAATTAAAGTTACGATATCAGAAAATAAACAAAAAGTGGTTGATGATTGAGCATAAGAAGACATTTGTTTCATGATTTAAAGAGAAAGTCACCCCAAATATATTTTTATCAGAAACATTGAAGTGGTTAGCAGGGGGAGCATCTCTTAATGTGATCACATGGTCTGGTTTTGATATCAATGGCTACACATTTTACACAAAAAACATGGATGACAAGAGTACCATTCAGAATAGTGGTGTGATGGTATTTGCTGAAGCAGTGAATTTTTCGAGTGCCAAAGATAAAAACCCAATTTCTACATCAACGTCATATTTTGGAGTAATTGAAGACATATGGGAAATTGATTATATTAAATTTTGAGTCACTGTTTTTAACTGTAATTGGGTTGATAGTAATAGTGGCGTGAAACCTGATGAATATGGGTTTAAACTGGTTGATTTGAAAAGATTTAATCACAACGAGGAACCATTTATCATAGAGACACATGAAAAACATGTATTTTATGTCATTGATCCGTCGAATGATTAGTGGTCAGTTGTTTTATAAGTGAAAAGATACCATTTGGGTGATGAGGATGATTCTAAAGATTCTAGTGATTTACATTAGCCTTATTCATCTATTACGCAATTTCTAGATGATTATAATGAGTATAAGAAAGACATAGTGCTAGAAGTACGTACCGATCATGATGATGGAATGTGGGAAAACACTAAATTAGTCTCCTAATTTTTCTGGTAAATATTTATATTTTGTGTCAAATTTTAAAACTTACAAATTCATGCTTCTATTTTTACATTTTTATTTTTGTCTTGTTTCTAATTATTCAGTTTTCTAATGATATGTAGGTACACAAAATTTCATTGCACTTTGTAGTAGCAATGTCAGATACAGATAGAGAGGAGAAGTTACTGAGGTATATCTATTTTGACATATTATTAAATATTCAGTAATATAATTATTTAATGAAATAAAACTGTTAACTTACAAAAAAAATTGTAGTACTACTGATGAGTCCTCGGCGGAGGATACTTCTCCAGTTACTACTCAAAAATCAAGTTCTCAAGTTGGTAAACGTGGTATTACACGTTTACCAAAACTATCACTTTCTCATGATGATAACAAAGTACACATCCATTTTGATGATTAAAAAAATGTAGTTGGCCCAAATGCAGTTCAGTTTGTCAGTTATATAGCGATGCAGATCTGTTGTAGGATTAGTATTTTATATCCTGATTGGAAGTCAGTCGACAGGACGACGAAGCAACAGCTTTGGGAGGTCGTGATGGTAAAATATCTTACTTTATTTCTTTTATCTTATTTTTTGAATATTATATATTTTAAATGACATATTTAATTTATTCAATTACAGATGACATTCAATTTTGAGGAAACCAACGAAATTAAGAAAAGACATCTCTCTTTAGTGGCGGTTCGATGGACAGATTTAAAAACAAACTGACAAAAAATTATGTTTTTGGAAATAGAATTTTTGAAAGCCCATGTCGTAAGTATTCATATATTGATGAAGAAACATAGAAGCGATTTGTTGAAAGTCATCAGGAAGAGAAATTTCAGGTATGGTAATTGTTTTATATTTTAAAATTTATGCTATAATTTTCTTATTACTTAGTAGTTTATTTTTATATAACAGGCCTCCAGGAGATCTTATCAGGAGATCCAGTTGAAAAACGTATACCCTCATACTTTATCTCGTGGAGGGTATTCGTATTTGCAGCAGAAAATGATTGATGAAAAATTTGAAGGATTAAGAGCTCGATCAAGTAGTGGTTCAGAAGAGGTCTATTTTGGTCATCCATCTCCTCCCACTCGCCATGAGAAATAGAAACGAACAAGAAGAAGAAAAAATGAACAATATCTTACATAGGAAGCTCATCAAGTGGCTGATAAAATTTTAAGTAAATATTATTTATTTCTTAACAATTTTTCTATTTTAGAATTTATAAACACTAGTTTAACCTTTTTATTTTTCATTTCAGGATGAACTTCAGGAGCAAGAGACACAGGGCTCTTTTATCCCTGAGGGTAGGATAGACATCCTAGCCACTGCTTTGGGAAAGGCAGAACACCCCGGCTGTGTTACAGGATATCAGGGGGGTGTTAGTATTCGGAAATTTTTTGGTAAGGGTAAGCAATCAAAAGACCCAGAAATAGAATCCTTAAAAGAAGAGTTGAAAGATATGAAATAGTCTATGGGTGATCAAATTCAATCAGCAGTGAAGAAGTATTTATTAGAACACTTGGAAAGACAATCACAGTCTGTGCAGTCTTCCCAGTTATATTATTTCTTTGTCGTCAATTTTTCTATTTTATAAATTATAATCACTAATATAATTTTTTTCATTTTTCATTATTCTCATTCTTCTCACTCGGACTACCCTGCCTCATCGGCTTAACTTGCCCCATCTACACAGCCTTCCTAGGTATATTATTTATTTTTCATAAATTTTTCTATTTTATAAATTATAAACACTAATATAAGTTTTTCATTTTTTAGCATTATCAGCCTACTCACCCGGACTACCCTGCCCCATCTTCTTACCATGCCCCGCCTGCACAACCTTTCGAGGTATATTACTTTATTTTAATCAATTTTTCTATTTTAAAAATTTTAAACACTAATATTACTTTTTCATTTTTCTGCCTTCTCATCCTCATCACCCAGACTACCCCACCACATCTGCTTACCCTTCCCCCACCTGCTTACTTTGAGCCTCCACCTCCTCCCTCGGATCAAGCCTTATATTGTGAGTTGTTTTCGGGAGATCCTCGCGTACATATTTTTGCGTTAGGACAGGTGCATTTTTTGGGGGACTCGGTACATCATCAGTCTATCCAGATGGGTCAGGTTACAGTATTAGTACTTGTTATTATAGATCCTACTGCTATACTACCATTTCTTACTATGCATATCACCAGTGTTGGGGAATGTATGGGCTATTTTTTACTTTGGACAACTACCCTTATTCTTTATATTTCACTTGAGGTATGTGTTTTTTTAAATATTAATTACAAATGATTCAAAATTACTTATAATGTTTTCTAACATTTAACTTATATAGGAATATCCGAAAGCAAAAGAAACTGCACAAATGCAACAAAATGTTCAGGAACAATTGTTTGTAGATACTTCTAATATTTCTTACCGGTTAAAAAGATTATCTGAGTCCTATTATTCTTGGAATTTTATCTATGAGTTTCGGATGATGCCCGATATATGTGGAAGAAATTATGGATTGAAATTAATGAAAGAAGATATCATGAATTTAGTTAATTTTGAAGAGATCATGTAGAGTGTGGCGCAATGTTTTATTATGTAAGTAAATTGATGTTTGAATTGCTATTTCTTTAGTAAAAGATTGTTATGTCATTGAATAAATATATTTTCTTTTTAAATTAGGTATCTACACAAGATTCTTTTAATAAAGGAAACAACATGCATTTACAGCTTTATAGATCCAGAGTATATTTACTTGGAATCCAAACTTGTGAAGAATCCTGAAAGGGTTCAATATATATCCGAGAGATCAACACAGAAAGAGATTCAATGCTGGTTTTTTCCATTTCATGATAAGTAAGAACATCAACATTTTTATGAACTAATTATCATTATAATGTCATTAATTGTGAAATTTTTGTATTTTAGGGGGTATTGGATGTTAGGCGTATTTTTCCCAAGTGAATGCACCTTATATTGGTTTTGATCTTTATTGGGAGGTGTGCGTAAACCATTTCTCACCTTATTAAACAGGTATTTTTATTTTTATTTTTTATAAGCTCGTTATGTTTAATTTTCATTGTTTACACAATTATTATTAGTTTATATATAAAAAATGCAGATCATAGAAACATTTTAACAAGGAATACAAGACAAAAAAGAAACCAATTGAAATCAAATATGTTGAAGTATAGGTAATTAGTTTTTATATTTTTGTTATATATTGTTTTTTTTAATTAAATGTTATATAACTGCAGTGTCATCTTCAAAATTAACATGTTTAATGTGGTTATTATATTCTACAATTCATGTACGATATAATCACAACTATGAAAACTACTGATTTTCATACGGTTACTTGTATTAATTTTTTATATATTTTCTCCCATATTATTCTATTTTTAAATTTCATATCATTAAATATTATTATAGGCATTCAATGATTTACAGCCTTATTCCAAATCTGATATGACCCATATTAAATCTACTTTTGCGAACTATTTGTTAAGTATGATTAAGATTTGAGGTATGTATATTCTAATATTTATAAATAAAAATACATATGGGTACAAAAACCTAACTCTTTTAATATATTAGGTGTTTGAACCTACTAATAATCAAATGAATGCTTCAATAATAACCAAAAATGAGCATACCGTAAATACTGGAGTCGTGGGACTTGCAAATGTCACAAAATTTCTTAAAGTCATTGATTGCAGGTATGTGTATTTTAATTTTACTTTAGATAATTTTTTTGATTAACTAGATATATGCATTAAATTTATACGAGGCATTGGATGATAAATACTATTTAATTGTTTTTGTATATTGTGTTATTTTTACAAGGGTTCTGAATTTTTTTGAAAGTGTAATTTGAAATATTTTATAAAAAAATAATATTATTTTCAGCATCGGTTATTTAAATAATCGACGCAGAAATATTAAAAAAAATTAACTTCGGCGTCAGTTTTATGTAAAAGTGACACCGAAAGCGGGTTCGACCGGGGATTCGGCGTCGGTTTTAGAAAAAAACGACCCCGAATATTCTGTTGAAAATTATTTTCGGCGTCGGTTTTATGTAAAACCAATGCCGAAACACTTAACGAAATTGTTTTCGACGTCGGTTTTTGAAAACCTGATGCCAAAAACTTTATTTTTTGCGTCGCCTTTATAGACATCAGTTTAAAACCGACGATAAAATATGTTTTTCCACTAGTGGGTGCACATATCATCCACTCTAAAGTAGTGAATGTTTTATTTGATAATTGATCTGCCCTATCTTTTATTTCTAAAGAATTTTATAAGGGTATCCTCTTATTACCTCAAAAATTTGATGTTGATTTAGCTATGGCAATTCATAATGGAACAACAGTCACATCAAAAGATTATAATTCTTCTCCAATTTATGTTTGTGGGAAATTCTATCCTTCAAATCTTGTTATCCTTCCTATTGTGGAATTTGATGTGATTCTTCACAAGGATTGGATTTTGCTATAAGGATCTCATATTAATTTCCATGTAAGGGAATTCACATTTCACATTCCAGATCAATCTATGATCATCTATCGATGCAATGATAATTATAACCTTCAATGTGAATATTTCTTCCATCTTTTGGGTCTTGATCCCTATAAATGAATTTTATCTATCCCAAATGGTTGGGGAGAACTCCCAATTAAGAATAAACCCATTTTATGGGAGTTTGATGATGTATTTTCAAAATAATTCCCAAGACTTCCACCAAATCGTGAAGTTTAATTCTCAATAGAACTCATACCGAGTGTTATTCCTATTTCAATGACTCCTTATAAAATGGGCCCAATTGAGTTGCAGGAATTAAAAAAGAAAATCCAAGAGAATATTTAAAACAGATTTTAATATTTTAGTGTGTCACCTTGGGGTGAACCTATTCTATTTTTTAAGAAGAAAGATGGATCAATGAGACTCTGCCTTAATTATTGAGAACTTTACTTGACCACTATCAAGAAAAAGTATCCTCTCCCCTACATTTATGACTTCTTTAACCAACTATGTAGATCTCAATAATTTTCCAAGATTGATCCTCATTTAGGATATCATCAATTAAGGGTCAAGAAAGAGGATATACCAAATATGGAAATCCATACAAGGTATAGACACTATAATTTATAGTCATGCCTTTTGGTCTTACTAATTCCCTTTCTAGCTTCATGGACCTAATGAATGGAGTCTTTATAGACTATCTTGATCAATTTGTGGAAGTAATTATAGAATATATTCTTTTCTATTCAAAGAGAAATAAATAATATAATGATCGCTTGAGAATTGTACAAAAGACCCTGATAAAGGAGAATCTTTATGTAAAATTTACCATGTGTGAATTTTTATTCATAATGTTTCATTTTTGGGTCACATAATCATAATAGAGGGGATATCTAAGGATCTATCAAAAATAGAAGTTATTGAAAGTTGGCTAAGACCAAAAACGGAAACTCGGATCTAATGTTTTTTGGTTTGGTGGGATATTATAGATGTTTTGTGAAATATTTTTCACAATTATCTAATGCACCCACCAATATGACTTTAAAAGGAGTTAAGTTTGTGTCGACACAGCAATGTGAAGAGAATTTCAAAATTAGATCAAAATAAGGCTATCCAATACAAATGTTCTCACACTTCCTTTAGTAGAGAAAGGATTTTGATCTATATTGATGAAAGAAAAAGGTGGATGGAATACTTTCTCAGGATAAATGATATGGTGATATCTTATACCCCACAACAATTGAGAAATCTGGAGAAAAATTTCAAAAATCATGATTTGTAGTTAAATATGATAATCTTTGGACTAAATATATGGATTCCTTGTATTTATGATAAAAGGTGTTATATCTAAACTGATCAAAAAAGTTTGAAGTATATTTTCACAAAAAATGTGTTGAATATGTGACAAAAAAGATACTTGGAGTTGATTAAATATTATGGTTTCTTAATAAATTACCCCCTATGAAAGTGAACATGGTGGAAGAATCTTTGAGTCAAAATGACGATGAAAGCCTATCCATGATGAGGATCACAGAAGATCCAATATTTATGGATTTTAAAGGGATGGATCTTGAAATTTTAAAGGAAGGGGTAAATCATGTCTTTATCAAATGAATTTTCAATCACATATATAAGTGAATATTAATGAGGCACAAACAGAAGATGTATAGCTATACAAGAATCTGGGAAATGTTCCTGAATTCAACCACTATTATGAAAGAAAAATATGGTTTAGGATTCGGGATTGTATTCCTCCAATAAAAAAATTAAATAAGGTGCTCTTGATCGAGGCTCATAGTTCTTCATTCACTTTTCATCTTGGAAGCACAAAGATATACGGGGATATGAAAGAGTATTTCTAGTGCGATGTAATGAAAATAGATGTTACCAAATATGTATCTTGGGGATTAGTTTTTCTATAAGTTAAGACTAAGATACGTAATTCTAAGGAGATGTTACAATCATTACACAAACTAGAATGAAAATGGGAATACATCATTATGGAATCTATTGTCGGAATTCCCAAAACATATAAAGGCCATAATGCATTATGGGTTATAGTTGGAACTTCCACCAAATATCTCTTCAGTTCATGATGTGTTCCACGAATATCTATTAAGAAATTACATACCTGATCCATCACATGTAATAAAAGCAGATGTCATGCCACTGAAGTAATATATATTGTTTTGAATAATAGCTGATAGATATTCTGGATCATATCGAAAAAGTAATGGAAAACAAGACCACTTGCTTGGTTAAAGTTTTTTGTTAGAACCGTCAATTTGAGGATGCTACATAGGAACTTGAGGATATGATGAGGGATAGAAATCCTCATCTATTTATATCTAAGTTGACAAATTTCTTGGGAGAGAAATTTAGCTGAAGGGGGGTATAATGTAACACCTGAATATTTTTATGAAATAATTTCTCAAAATAATTTTAATTCTTCAGTATCTTGCATTGCACACAATAATGAGTTTAAATATACCATGATACATCAATAATAGAAAATTATCATTATAACTTAGTATTTATCTTAGTGGGAATAAATATAAATAACTTATGGAAATATATAAAAAATATAAATCAACTATATACTTTAATTTTTTATATTAATAAATTGATTGAATTACTATTAGTATGTAAAATAAATGAAATATATATGTTATATAACTAAAAAATATATTTTTTATGTTCATACAATAAATATTTTTCTCATAGAGTGTGAACAAACCCTATTTGATGTTTAAAAGCCTATATTATACAAAAGGATAATTTTCTATCTTTTAATGGAGAACCCATTTTAAATTAAGATTTTAACACATTAATAATTTTTATATGAAAATATAAACAGTTTATTTTGAAGTGGTATATAAAATTTACTTGGGATGAAATTTAACTATTTTTCTAAAAACATTCAAATTTTGATGAATAATAAAAAATTAAACTGAATTTTAATTGAAAATAACTATTTGCATTGAAATAATTTATATTGTTAAATTATAATATTGAATGGTTTAAAAATATAAATATAATATATTTTAATCATTTAATATAACTTATATCATTAGAATTAATTTTATATTGAATTCAGATGTAAAAGAAATTCAATCTATTACAATGATAAAACTTTTAAAACTCCTTCTCTCATTCTAAAAACGAAAATAATTTTAAATTAATTAATAAAAGTTTTCTGTTTCTAAATTTATAAAATAAATTCCATATTTTTAAATATTATGTACAAATTACGTAATTAGCTTTATTTTATTTTTCTGCATTATGAATACTATGTTTTTTAATTTTTATTAATATGATAAAAGGGTAAATCATGTAATTAAGGGTAAGAATAATATTATAAAATTACCGTAAAAGTTTTCATAATATCATTAGATGAGTGATTTTTATCTAACTCATCCTTGGGATGAAATGGAATCCATTTTAATCCACTTGTATAAGATTATGATGTTTAATTTATTTATTTTTTTGAAGAAAACTTAAATATGTCTCAATAAAATTTTAATAAATAAATCATTATTAATATAAGGTTATAAAATACATAAATTAAAATATAAATAATAATTTGAAATCTAATATGTTTTTCTCTATTATGGTAATTTATTTTTAATTTTTTGTAAATAAATAGTTATCTTAATATCTTATACATTAATGATACATAAATTATTTAATTGATAAAAAATAAATAATATAGTTTTGATTAAAACAATAATACCCATTAAAAGACCCAAAAGCTTGACCAAATATTACTCATCAAGTATATCTCGACCATAATCATCCAAGGGTCAATTTTTAGACTATTTTGAGCCTTATAGTATATTTTATTACAGTTATATTATTTTATTTAAAGTAATGTTAAAGTTATCAAATTCACAATTTATTATGTATAACATTTTATATAAAATAATTTCAAAAAGATAAATTCAAATAATTTTTTTTCTAAAATATAACATTTTTGTCTTCATCATATTATTTTATTTTTAATTTTTATTTCAAAATATATTATATTAAATAATTACACAAAATTGATGTAGTAATTATCTTATTAATAGAGTTAGCATATAAATGTTATTCAAAATGTTCACATAAATATAATTTGGGGGGATTAATAATTATATTTAATTTTATAGATGACCTTAACCTATTATAAATATAATAAAATATATTTTTTCAAGTTCACATGTTATCATAATATTTTTAAAAATCAATGAATTGAATAGTGTCAAAATTGACACTATAGATTTTTTATCAAAATAATGTTTTACTAAATTATTTAAAAATCAAAATCATTTTTAAAAATATATAATAATAATATATGGTATAAAATTTTATAATTTATTTATTTATTTATGGTCAATTTTACATCCAATAAGAAAATATTTCATCCCTTTAATATTGAATTATTTTTTACCCTAGTTGAAAATTAAATAGAATAACTATGTTTTTATTAAAAATATAAGGTTTAAATTGATAGATATACTTGTCAAAAATTTATTGGATGATGAGATTGAAACCTTAAATAATCTGATCTTCTAATTTGGATCATTTTGGAGGTTGTTTATTAGGATTTATATTATTATAAATTTATATTTTTAGAGATCTCAAAAGTGCCCCTCCCCTCATTTATAAAAGAGAACCTCCTCCCTCACTTCATCACTTCACATTGAGCCTTCAAGATCGATCATCCCCTGCCCTTTTCCCTTATAAACATCTCAAGTTAAATTCTATAGGTTCTAGTCTTCTTCAAAGACCAACTCTATTGTTATAAGAAGATATTTACAGGAAGCACGTTTAAGGAGAAAAGGTCTGGATACATACAATGGAAATATTACCTATGGTAAGGGGTAATTTTTCAATATCATTATTATCTTAGATTGTTTATATGTAATTCTTTAATGGGATCTATTTATCATCAACGTCCATGTTTCCCCTCATATGTAATAATATTTCAATTCTTCAATAAATTTTTAGAGTCAATTTTACTTATTTGTGAATTTTTATTAAAATGTATGAAAAGAATCTTTTTTCATTTTTGGTATGATGTACTTTTTAAATTTTACAATAAAATAATGAGAAGTAGTTTTTTACTTATATGGTATCAATGAATTCTTACACTTTCATAAGACATTATTTCCCTGATGCTTCTGGTACAATATTTCTAGTGTATTTTCAATTAAATTCTTTTCTTTTAAAATTATGTGGAATTTTTGAAAAATGAAAATGTTTTTGTAGAAGAAAGGAAATTTTCGTCAAGAACTAATTCCAAGTGTTATATCAAAATTATTTTCCATCTAAGATGACATTATTTAAATAGGTTTATGTTTTTATCTGTGTTATTATGATTTTATTGTGTTTATAATGGAATGAATTTTTTGAAATCCATTTATTTTATATGGATTATGATGGTATGACGTTTATGAAATCAATTTTTTTGTTCCTTGGGTTATCATATGATGAATGATTTATGTTTTTGTGGCACATATAAGATTGATTTCATTTTGAGATAGTTGGGACTAATATCTCCCTCCAATTTATTGGGTAAATATTTTATATATCATGAGATAGACATGACTGTAAGAGAAAGTAAATTTGGTTCAGTAATACAAGGCTGGAATGAGGACTGAACTCGGTTTAGTAATGGAATTTTTCTTCGATGATGGTCTTTGCAATGAGCCTTGACTAATATGAAATTATTTTATATGCTTATTTTTATGCCAAAAAATTTCATGTCATATGTTATAACATTTGGGATTATGTTCATTGATTCTTTTGAACTTTTATCCCATGACATGATATCACGATCTTTCATATGCAGGATAAGTCTTCCAAATGTTATGTTCTTTTTTCTTATGATTATGATATGATTGATATTTCCCTTGTTTACCTTTACTGAGAATATAAGATCACCCTTTCATATTTTTCCTTTCCCTAGGTCTTGAAGAAGGGTATTATGTCAGATATGAAAAAAGTGGTGTAGTTATAGCGAAATCAGTGGGAGACAATGAATATGTCTTATGAAATAGTTTTTTATATTTACCAGTTTATAAATACAATATTCATATATGGTCCTATAATGGCTTTGTTAAATTTTGATATTAATATTCTTCAACATTAAAGTTATATGAATGTATGTAATGTATGGGTCATTGTATTATTCATCCAATTTGGGTCTTCGAGCCAATGTTTTGGGCCTATGGGTCTCAAGGCCTTTATACCACCAAATACCTTTAGGCTACAGGGATCTAAGGCCATATTAAGCCTTCATTCCACCATGCCTCTAGGCCAGAAAGGACCAAGAAGATGCTTGGGAAGATCACACATGAGTAGGTCCCATATAAGGATTCAGATCCATTTTCATCCACCGAGTATAGCTAACTAGAATGGAATGATAAGGGGGTATGAAAATTTTCCTTGGTATGAGGCACTGTGAAAGTATGCACGGGGCCATGCTAGTCGATCAGCCATGTGAGTTGGGGATCTAGACGGCATCAATAACTTATATTTTGGGTAGGAGTAGTAATTTTATTGGCAGGTCTTGTGCCTTTGGATCATGTATTAGGCATTACGCCTTGGGCCTCCGGGCTTACAGGTCATTTAAGGGTTCCTCTTCAACCCATAAAAGCACGATTATCAAAAAATAAATAATAATATCAATTATTTTCAGGATGGGTTAACCACCGCTACTAATAAAAATAATTAATTATTAATTATTAATTATTAGTTACTACTAATTTTTATTAATTATTATTTAATTTTTATAAATTATTACTAATTATTAATTCATTATTAGTAATTTAGATTAAATTTTATTAATTATTATTAATAATTGTTACTAATTAGTAGTAATTATTATTTATTATTATTTATTATTAATTATTTATTAATAATTAGTAATTATTGCTAAATATTACTAATTATTACTTAATTATTATTAATAACTAATAAAAACATATATAATTATCTATATAATTAATAATATAATTATTAATTCCAATAGAGTGCTGGTATTTTGGTGAGATGCACCCGACCGTGACATCACATAGGAAAGGGGACATGTGTTCGAACACTGCTTACATCACATCTCCCTCAAAATATTTTGGGAGTGGGATGATTTTCGACGCATGTAGTGCACAGGTGGCTTCAAGTGGTGGAAGCTCATGTGGGGTTGTTGGTGAGTCGGGTGATAGAATACAGAAGGGAATCATCAGGTGGATATGATTTTCTGAAGGGTGGGTAGGATCTGACTAGGAAACCTATGATAGCATATCGTTAGCATGCATTGGGCAGGTAGAGAAGATGAAAAAGCAGTGAATCGGTGAGTGCATGATCCAGGCAGGCAACCTTTGGTGAGAATTATCGAAAATATACCATGATGGGGATGATCAGTGGCAGGAGACAAGCCATAGGAGGAGACCTCTAGCCAAAGTGGTGGTGCAAGCAGACATATGATGTGTCTAAGCCTTTAGGCCAAGTTGGAGCTATGGGTTCGGGAAAACAAGCATGATTCATTGGGGTTTATTAAACATTGTGCCTGCAAAGACATTGTAATGGTATCTCCTTACACATAATAATAATTGGGGTGTCACTACTAAGTATTCCTAATGTAATTAGTTCATGATATGAAGATAGCATTGGGATTTCTCCTACTAAAAATGATGCTATTGAATCCCTTAAGATATTGTAGTGTTTAGATTAAAGTTTTTTCCTATATGATTTTTTCAATTGTCATTGATGCAAGGAAAGCCTCAACTCCAAACCCATTAATCAAGATTTTTTCACTGAAGGTAGCCCTAAAAAGGGTTCACATCCTCTAAGTCAAGATATCGGAGGTGTTTCACACTCATGTTAAACCTCTACCGCTAATTTTAATCAGTTACCTAATACACTGATCGAAATAATTACATTTCCTTTTCAACATTATATACATCTAGAATATTATATAATAAATGATTCTCCTTGGATATATTATAATCATAAAGACAAGGATTATCTCGATATTTTTGACAAAAGAAAACATGATTCTTTACTTTGGACTCACTCTCAGGATGAGGCCCAAAGATATGATTTATAAAGTGACCAGATATGTAAAAAAAATCTAAGAAAGTATGAGCTCTCTACATCCAATAAATTTTTAGTTCTAGAATTTCAAATTATCAAGACTATCTCTCTAGGAAAAAAAGTGTTACAAAGGGAACTTATGGAGATTCAAGCACTACTTAGTAAGGTAGTGGTAGTGAGTATTTTTCGTGCTCTCAGGCTAATATTTTAGATAGTTATTTGGAGGGATGAAAAATCCTGATGGACCTTGTAAACATTAAAAAACTTGGAGAAGAGTCCAAAATCTGAGATTTTTAGGTTGTGGGCATGGACAAAATAACTGGGGAGGACCTTCATAATTAGATCCATGATTCTTAGGTTGTCCATTTGAAAAAACATGGTCTTTGAATTGTTTGTTTCTCTATTATTTGGAAAGTTCTTCTCTATCTTACCACATTCACTTTGTTTTGTTTTTTTTCCTCAAATAAATGGGCTTCAACCCATGAATTTTTAATATTAATTAATAATTGACATTAATTTTTAATTATTAATTATTAAACATAAATAATTAGAAATAATTAATTAATAATAATAATTAAAAATTATTGTTATTATTATTATTATTAATTATTAAATATTAATGACTACCAATAATAATTAATAAATAATTTTCTATTAATTATTTTTTACTTTTTATTAATTATTAATTTTTACTAACTATTAATTAATTATTATTGTTTATTATTATTGATCTATAATTATTGTTAATTATTATTATTAATAATGTGAATATGGAGGTTGCAAGGACTTGGTGTATTCCCTCTCTAAGAACCCATGGTGATAGGGATTCTTGTTCATGATGAACCCAATAAAATAATGTTATTTTGATCCTATGGATTTCTTCATTGGTTCTATGAGGAATGATGATGTTGATTCATGGTTGGGTGATGTATGTTTGAAGTTAAGTTTTTGATAAGGTATTAATGATTCCCTAATAAATCAATAGGTGAGAGTTGTAGTGGATTATGAAAATCATTATGGCTTGAAGGATTCTCATGAGTTGAAGGAATATGATGATTCAAACCCTTCTAATTCAATGAAATCTCATGACTATGGGTTGGAGATATTTTAGAGTATATTGATCCGATGATTAGGACTCATGCATTTATTGTTGATAAATCTTCTAATAAAAGTTTATTCTCTATTGATTTGATTCCTAATCATATGAAAATCATTAAAAATAACTCTTTTATTTGGGGAGATGAATCCTTAAATTATTTAAGACTACATTAAGAAATTTCAACATTCATTCATTTCCCATCTATCAAATCTATAGAAAAATCCCTTATAAATTGGAGTATCATTATAAAATACTCACCCAGGTATGTGGATTAAATGGATGGAGGATGATCTTAATAGGTAAAGTATTTTATCATATTTATTCCCCTCTAATGAAGTTATAATAAAATCATGAGGCCTTGGTTTTTTTCACTTAATCTTATTTTTTTGAGAATTCAAGATTGGGATCCCCTTTTTGATCTCAACTCAATAAAAAACTCTATATACCAATCATGGATTCCTTTTAGAGTCCTTAATTGGTTCTTCTAGAATGAAAAAAATCATATGGGATGTTTCTTCAGACATAGAATTACCATCAAATTTTATAAGGATACTGGCATTTCTAGATATGTTCAACACTCTAGGGTCTTGGTTTAAGGTGAAATCAATTATCCCCAAATGGAAACCACGTTTCTAGTTGAGTATGAATTGAGATTTTTTCTCAATTAACTAAGAAAATATTCTTATTTTATATGATATTTGTTCCTCCATCAGGTACTCGAGTGTTAAATGTAAAAGGAATATGTTATTCTCTAATTGTAAAAAAAAGTGAGCAACTGATTGAACATAATAATTTAAAATTCCCAAACTTTTTTTTTCAAATATTAGTACCAGATCCTTCTATTATTCAAGTAAATATATCTTATAAGGCTATCTACAAATTGATATATGTACAGCCTTATAAAGGTAAAATCATCATGTATCAAGAAAAGTAATTCATGATTATTCCATGGAGAATAACCAAAATGGTACTACGTATTATTAGAATAAAATAATGGTGACATATAGGTACATTAGCTCCCATAGTGTTTGCACCACTAATTTTCTAGTGCACCCTTATACTAATATGCTTAATAATGAGAACATTATACTTGGAAATAAGGGGCCCTCTAAATTTATAAATGGGAAGAAATCTATATTATTAAATATGATAATTACCTCTTAGGATGGTTCTTACTTGGTTGTCAGGGAGGATTTTTATCAACTAAATTATCTTAATAATTAAGTTAGGTTGGTTACTAAAAACCATCCTAATTCAAGGACATCTTTTGATAAGAACTTTATGAATATTCAATCTCATAATATGGGGCTTTCATATTCTGAAATTTAAGGTAGGCATGTTATAATAAAGGAATCTCTCTACATGTATTCATTTTCTTATTAAGGGTGTATTAAATATTTTGGTTCTACCAAACATCAAGGAATGAAAATAGATATTAAACCTAGGGATGGGTCCTCTCACGAAAATTTGGCCCATGGCAAGACTCTAGCTCCAAATTTGGTATAAATGGTAGTCCTACTTCTATTATGAAAGATAGTATGGGACCCCATCTTTAATACCTCATGTAGGATCACCAGTTAATGGAAATGGTGAGGATGTTTTTTGAATGTCTTCCAACTATATCCATTGGATGAGGACCTAGAAAAATGAAATACAAAGATTAATACTAGGAAAGGGGATGATAATGCTATCGAGAACACTCTGGTCAAATAGGTTAGAGATATAAGGGATGTTATTCCTTCTGATATTTCTACATGGGGAGGTATCTATAATGTTTTTTATGTATCATCAACAAAGTATAATAATTAAATCACATATTAGGGGGCTATTTGAATGGAATAAATGTAACAGTGGAAAAAGGTTTCTCAAGGTCCTTGTTATAGGAAAAGGGAAACCACTCACATCTTCTTTGTAAAGATGGAAACTGTCTAAAATTATAATTTTTCCCTTGTATTTGAATATCCATGAAAAATAGGGTGCCATAAATAGGATACATTTATCTCTGAATCAAATTATACTTGACAGTAATGTAATCAATAAGATCTCGTATAGAGATATGGGATTTGGGAACTATATTTTGTCTCTAAAAGAGAATAAGGATCATATTAGGACTTCTACATAGGATGGCTCTAAGAAGCTGTATAATCAACCACATAGCCTATGGACCTAACCATTTCTACCCCAAATCATGGGGTAATAGATTTCATAATCAATTGAGAAGAACCAAGGATAGTTACGTGTAAAAAAGAAGAAATCCAAGAGGCCTTGGTTACAGATTCTATTCCAACACAGGGCATGACTAGAGACAATAACTCTGAATAAATATGTCAACAACCTCATCAAGACTCTACATAAAAGTTATATGGTATATTTCTAGGTGAAAAGGAAGATATATCATTTAGTTTTTAACAAACTTCTTCTTGGTGGTCTCCCTAATAGAGTCGAGGTTGGTGTTCAAGTAAGTGTTCAAAAATAAATTTTTATTCATTGATTAAATTTATATAAAAATGTTTTCTTATTAATAAAAAATAGTATTACATATTTTTTACTTTTATACAGGAATTTGATGTAATAATATAATAAGGTATCTGTATCTTTGATAATGGAATGGTAGATCCATGTTATGATGAGAACATTGAAGTGAAATGATGATATTTCTAAATAGATTTTTATGGTCTGATAATGTACTATGATAGGGGACATAGTATTTAGACTATCAGGTGTGAGTAATTGTAATTGGATGAGGATTCTTCTCATGATGTTTTCAATTGGTAATCTCTTAGCTGATAGATTATGTGAACGTACCTACTATTAGGAATTCTGTATGTTTTTTGTCATTGGGTATTCTTATATAAAACCATGTGTAATGGTATTTAGAAATTAATATTATCATTAATTAATTTCATGACTCCTGAAGTAAGATTTTATAGCAAAAACCATGATTCCATGTGTTCATGGAAAGTGGGGTGTGTTTGGTACATCACGACTAACATGTAATTAATGGATAATTTAAGGAAGTATTTGTCCCTTCCATCTTTTTTGAAGTTTATATCTCAATCCTTTGATTGGAATAGGACCATCACATTAAGTTCCACACCCATAATGTAACAATGTGTTTATTTCAGGTAGTTAAACAAATACATATCATGAATTTAGGTTGATGAAACACATATGAAAACTACTTCCTAAGATATTGAGACAAAAGGATTATATTGCATTGATTTCATTCAAATGTGGTTATTGATGTTGCGACATTAAGTTCTTTTTCCTAGGTTACTTAACCTGTTGACAAATAGTGATCTTAATCATTAATAAAAAACAAATAATTCCAAAGAGTAATAATATAATAGGGTCAAACACTAAGTTTTTATATTGATATCAATTAAATTAAATTTGAATTTAATCAATGGAATAAATATTATTCTCAACATAGAGGAATAATATTATTCATGTTATAATAATTACAAAAAATTATTTATGAATAAATATTTATATTAGTATTAAATAAATGATAAGGAATATTAGTGGACCAAGATCATGTCATGTGATAAATATTAATTTAAAATTTGATAACGTAAAATTTATAATTTCACCAGTTAGAACCCACCATAAAATAATATTATTTTTATTCTAATTATTATATGGAAGAAGGTTTGATATAGACTATAATATTTTTTAAGGTTTTTTACATAATTAAATAATATTTTAACTTATACTATCGCTATATAAATAGACGGTTATGTATATTGTGCAGGGTTAATTGAAAAATCAATAAATAAGAATTATTGCACACAATGTACTTGTCTCTCCATTCCTCCTCTCATTTCTCAAGAATGAGAATAACTCATTCAAGCCCAAAGTATCTTTATGTAATAAATACCAAAAACATAAGATGATTGATCTTATGTTCTATCACCTGAAAATTAATTACTTTTATTAAAATATCAATTGAGCATGTGTGGGTCACCTCTAAAGGGATTCAATACTTGGATCATAAAAGTGAAATTAAGTCAATAAAAAAGGGATATGGATTATCAAAATCTTCATCAAAGAAAGTTCCTAAGACACGGTAACCTTTATTTAGATATAAATATAAAATAATTATAAATTTAATGTCCCAATATCCTATATAGTTAATATATTTTATTATGTAACTATTTTCTGGAAAACTTTTGTTGGTCAAAGAGTTTACGTTATGCACAATATATGAGTGATCCATCGAATAAAAAATATATAAGGTTATTGCCACCCACCATGAGCTTTCACTGTGACCAAAAACATTAATTAAAATTAGAGCGGTCATGTTTTAAATTTATAATTATTTATTTAATATTTGGTCTATTATGCACAATAGTGGTTAGGTATTTTATTTTAGAATATATTTACTTTAATTTGATGCACAATTAACATGCTTTCAACATTTTAATTTCATCAATAAATATTTATATTTTTTCAAATATCTAAGATAACATGATCAATGAACAGATATTTCATCAAGAAGTTCCAACGATTTTGGCTGGTAAGACTATGTTACACGATGTGTAGCCAGAGTACACATTCTGTACCAAAGTGTACATCACCTGTACATGTTTTGGGATACATGACATTCCATGTAGTAAATACATTTAGTACATTTATAAAACATAGTTTGTGTATTAGGATATCATGGAACATGGCTTATCAGATTATACGGTGTGTAGCTGGTGTAAACACTATGTAGTCTGCATGGTTTAACAGTGAATCTTGCACAAACAACGTAGAAACATACATGGTTTTTCCCGGAATGAGACTGATGGTATGAAACATTGATAAAGTTAATTATGTTTAGCTAGCATAGAGGCCAAGCATTTCATTAATTCCCTGGTTTTAAGTACATGTTAATCCATTCAGCGAGTCATGTGGACACATGGGTAGCAAAACATGTGACGTATAACTATAGTACATGTCCTGAGGTCCAATGCCTGAAGAGCATGCTTCTACTTTTAACAAGTTATGTGGACACAAAAATGACATGATACATGACATGTAGCTATCTAGTACATGTTATATTTTTTAGCTAAGGAACACATCAAATCCCTATATATTTATCCCAGGTATACAACATTCAAGGTACATGGCATTTAGCCGATAAGTACATGTTGTGTGGTCTCCAAAAAAAGGATATAATTAAATTAGATTATATTAATAATTACAACATTAAATAATTATTAAATTTATTAGTAACTAATGTGTTTTCCAATATAATAAAAAAATTAATTAATTTAAAAGGATTAATTAATTTTTTTTAACTATCTATAGTTATTGGTTATTCTGTTAAATTTATATGAATTCATTTATGATAGGTATCTTTTAAAAAACTTGGATTAACATTAAAATAAAAGTAAATTAATTAATTAATTCAAAATAAATTATCTTAATAATAATTATTTAATATAAATGAATTTTATCTAGTGTACTTTTGTGTATTCATTGTATACATGAACTTTCATGAGCATGAAAAAAAATGTGTGTATGTGTTGGTTTAATTTAGTTTAATGTATTTTGTTGTATTTTAATCATTAATAATTAAATTAAATATGATGTCTTGTAATTTATTCCACCCTCTTTAATTATGTTGGGCCTACATGTTAGTGTTTTTAAGTAATTACTCTTCACCAATCCTTTATCTCCTCAAACCTATATTTTTGTTATAAAAACATGAAATAAAAGGACTTTCCCAAGGCACATAGAGGACATTCAAGATGAAACTAGGATGATTCCAATTCAGGTGACACATGGTTGGAAAGGTCGAATTCTAAAACTCAAAAAAAGACTGACACAATGAGTTTTTTCCATAGGTCATAGGTTGATTTATTTTCCACTTAATAAATCATTCATTAAATAATCTCATATTTGGTTAATTTATCTATTTTTTTTTGTATTATGAATTATTTATTTTATGGATACAAGCTACAATAACATAAATAAATTATTTATTTTACAAATATGGAATTAAAACTAATGAATTGTGTGTTAATTGTTTCTAGAAAACATTGTTCATTAATCTATTGAGATACTCTTAATATTAAAAATTCATGTAAAACATTTAAAAAAGATAAAATCAATGAATAATAAATAAAATTAACCAACTAAATATTAATACACTTATAGCCTTCCATCACTTGATTCGGAAAATAAGTCATAGAACTAAGTGTTTCACTAACCCACATTCTGACACTTTCTTTTATCATGGAGTTATTATAAATATTTTCGGTTGAATTAAACCACTTGAATAAAGGGTAGTATCCCACATTTCACTTGATAAAACATGTAGGAATGTTTTTAAGAAATCCATTTTAGGATTTCTATATTATGGAGTCCACTCAATGGATCGTGGAGCTTCAAGATCACAGTTGTAAAAGACATTCCAACCTAAAAAGAATCAAGTATCTTGACTAACCTTCATTGGGGTTATGTGAAGATAAATATGAATCCATGCAATTATAATTTATAAGAACCTAGATTTTTTTCAATGGTGAGATCAATGGGTCTTGATAAAATAGAGTGAGACCTTAAAAAAAATAATTATATATTATATAAATTTTAATCAAGTGAAGTACTGATAATTTTCTCTTTCAAAATCATATAATATTTTTAATTTTGTCATCCACATTATCTAAATGATCAATATTGGATAAAGACCATCTACCTACTGATGGTAAATCTTATGAAAGGTCCAGACTCCTTCGGGTTGTGTTGCACGATGAACAGAAATCTTTTGTAAAAATACTCATTACCATATCTTCCTAGTAATAGGTCAAGTGATAAAGAATTTTAAGTCTATGATAAACACTTTTCTAAAGAATTTGAAATTTTTTGTTTATATCAATCATCCATTTCTTCAGAATTCATGAAGTCTCATCCAAATAGGGACACTTATAGAAATCATGAGCATCTACATGTCTTATATCTGGAGAGAGCTAGATAGGAACCGTTTGAGATATACAAGGCTCTCTTTTATAGTAATACTAGAGTGGGTATACTAGCTAGACATCACATAGTCAAAAGAACTATCTACATTGAGTACCTAAATGTTCTAGGGTTTCAACTCCCCGAAGGACTGCACACCAATTTCATTCTTTCATCAAATTCATAGAGATTATATAGATTTTTTATTAATTTTTATATCAAACAATTTGGAAGTATATCCCTAATCTACTCTCTCTTCATCACCAAGTTGATAATAAGAAAAAGATTAAAAATAAATCCATCATTATGGTGAATAAATGGAAAGGGAAAGTGAAGAGACCTGAGACCAAATATTTTTCATTGGCTTTAAGAAGAGAGATTTCAAGGGGAAATTAAAGTAATAAAAATTTTATCTATTTAAAATGTGTAGAAAAGGCCCAACAGAAGAAGAAAAAACTCATGAAAAGAAGAAAGGGGAATCATTATATATGTTTTTTATCAATTTCAATTTATCTATTTATAAATATTAGGTGGTAGATATAGCTTGTGGTTCTCACATTTGTATTTGAATACAGGACCCAATTATATTTAGTAATATTACCAGTGGGGAGGTATATTTATAAGTATAAAATTGAGACAAGATTGATGTTGTGGATATTTAGGAATACCACCTCACATTATTGATGGAAATGGTCTTTGTTTTCAAATATTGTTATTATGTGACATCCATTACCAAAAAAAATTTTATGTATCCATAATTTATATGAGTGGATTTATTTTTAAATTTTGGAATAAATTACACTTATTTTATAAATATAAAAAAATTAATGGTATGTCACATTTAAATAATGGTCTTTAAGTGATTGATTATATGGACCAAGTTTAGGTAATCGGTAATAAAAATACTTCACATAACTCATACCACACCCAACTTTGGAATCACAATTTATGTAATGTAAATGAAATTTTTTGGCTAAATTACACCAATATGTATATTTAGATTCATTTAAACTAAAAACACTTAGTTTATGTCTTGAATTCTTATAAGGTAAAATAACTAAAGCTAAATTTAGTGGAAAAATGGAACGTTCTTTATAGCTTCTTGAATTTGATCATATCGATGGGTATAGACCATTTCATATTGAAGTTAGGGGTGGGTACTCATAATTCATAACTTTTACTTATGATTTTAGAAGATATGGATATGACTAATTGATTAGGTAAAAGTAAAATTAATTTGTGATATTTGAGGAATATAAGAATGAATTTGAAACCAGAATAATTAGAATATTAGAAAACACTACTCAGCCCATGGTGGATATTATATTAATAAATAATTCATTGATTATTTGTAGGGTTTTGGGATAATATCAGGACTCAACCATCCTTAAACGTATTAGTGGAATGGTTAATGTAAAAGGAGCAATGAAACCCTCTTATTCATGGTGATATCAATGCTAATTCATGTAAATATTTCATTATCATTTTGGGGACACACATTAGATATAGAATCATATATAAAAACATAATTACAAACTAAAGTGGGAGATCTTATTATATAACTTTTATGGATTTGGAAAAATAATTTGTTGTCAAAAATATATTTATCATATTGCGAAGTATTTTTTATAGACTCTTCAGGTAAAAAAAATTCAATCGAGGCCCAAAGTGTAACTTTTTAAGATACAGCAAGGAAAAAGGTGATATTACCTAGATAGACCCCTATAAAAAATTATAGGGGAAATATATCTTTTGTTACATATGAGGTACCATATATCTAAAAGGGATAGTGGGCAAAATATAGTCTTTGATGATTTCAAATCTCAAGGTACACAAGAGTTGGCACATGAATAGATTCCAAATATCCCCTTGGAGGATGATTCTCTATAATCACAAGTAATATGTAATAATAATATAGGGGATAGAAGACAATAAAGGTATGAATTTATATTCACCATGTATGGCGTGACATTATTAGCGGAAAAAATTGATCCTCTAACATATAAGGAAGTAGTAAGTGTCACAGATGTTTCTATGTTCCAAGAATTCTGAATTATAAAATGGATTCTATGTACCAAAACCAATTTTGGTTTTTTGGTATATCCTTTAGGAGATGAAAATATCATTGGTTTCAAATTTGTATTCCAGAATTAAATATACAAGTATGGAAATTTTGGTACTTATAAGGAATAAATGCTTGCAAAAGGGTTAAAACGACATCAATTCATAGACTACGACAAAAATTTTCAATAGTTTTGATGATGAAATATATAAGAATTATACCAATAATTATAGATCATAATGACTATGATATTTTGAAAATGGTTTTCAAAATATCCTTCCATAATGGTAATCTTTAGAAAGATGTATATATGAAAAAACGCAAAGGTTTTGTGACTCAAAATAATCCCAAACCGTTATGAAAATATCATATATCCATTTATGAATTAAAGAAATAATCTAGGTTATGGGAAATATAGTACGATGAATCCAAAATAGAATTTGGTTTCATAAAGAATAATTATGAGCCTTTTTTCTATAAAAGGTTTAATCAGTGTGTGTATCATAAAATACTAGTATATATTGTTGAAATATTACATATTGGAAATGAAATACCATTATTTATATCAGTTAAGGTCTTGTTGAATAAATACTTCTCCATAAATGACTGCAGTGATGCATCATATATTCATGGGATCATGATCCATCTTGATACATCCAAGAGGATTTTTAGCCTAAGTCGAGGAACATATATTGAGAAGATACTAAAGATATTTTTGTGGAATAATACCAGAGGGGATTGTTATGGATGTCACATGGCTTCATCTTTCTAGAAAAATGTGCCCCCAGACACAACAAAAAATGCAGAGGATGGAAAACATTCCATATTCACCCATGATTGGGTTGGTCTTTTATATTGTGTTATGTTCTATTTTAGATATATCCTACACCCTGAGTGTGGTTAGAATGATCCAAGTTTACCTAGGTTACCACTATTTAATGGTATTCAAGACTATCCTAAGGTATCTGAGGCAAACTAAGGATATGTTCCTATTATATAAGGGAGATGAGTAAATGGACATCGTAAAATTTTAATATGGTAGTTTTTAGATAGATAAAGATGTTATAAAATTGAAAACGATATATATCTTCACTCTTAATGAATGTTTTGTGATTTAGAATAGCTCAAATAAATCTATGGTCACGAATTCTATCATAGAATCTGAATATATTGTGTATTCTGAAGAACCTAATGAAGTAGTTTGGATGAAAAAATTTATACAACGGCATGAGGTGATACTTATAAGTAAAGACCATATCACTCTATATTGTGATAATAATGAAGCATTAAATCTCACTTAGGAGTAAATGTCACATCAACAGATGAAGAATATACTTTAGAAGTATCATCTTCGGAGGGATTTTTCATAAAGAGGTGAAGTTGTATTCAGAAAAATATCCAAAAAAGACAACATGGTGGACCACTTTCTGATTTCTTAAATCAGCAGAAACATGATCATCATGTGAGATCTAGTGGACTTAAAGTCATAGGTAGTTTACTCTAGTCTAAGTGAGAGTTTGTTAGGTTTGATGTTTTATAAAAACAATTCTCCTTTATTACATGTATATTTTAATATTTTAATATTAATGAAACATATTATTATATATTTTTTATTACTATATATGAATTTTAGGTAGTATTATCCGAGGTTATATATCTCATTCATAGGGTCAAAATAGTTCCTCTCTGTGATGAGAACCTTCAATTTCCATATTGGTATTCTTAATTACAGTTCTATAATAATATAATGCACTATGTTAGGGAATATATTATCTTGACTGTCAAGTGTGAGTACTCATGAGAGATTAAGGATTCTTCTTATGAATTTCATACATGGTAATCTCCAAGATGGTAGATTATGAGAATATCCCAACCAATAGGAATTCCACTTAATTTTCTGTCTTTTAAAATTCCTCATTGCAAGAATGTGTAATGATCATTAGTCTTTAAGATTATCATTAATAAATTCCAGGACTCATGTACTTAGATTTAGTGACCAAAACCATGATTATGTATGTTTGAAATAAATGGAGTATGTTTGTTAAATCATGAATGACATGTTATTAATGGTTATTTCGATGAAGGATTTTTCACTTCCATCATTATAGAGGTTGATATCTTTACCCTTTTACTGGAATAGAATCACCACCTTAAATTCCATGGCATTAGTGCGATGATGTATTTATTTCAAATAGTAAAAGAAAGATGTATCAAGTATATAGGTTGATTCCACAAATTTGAAACATATAAAATGATATATTAATACTAGGTGAAAATATTCCACAATGATCATTCGTATGTGGTTCTCAACATTGTGACATTAAGTTCTTTTACATGGAAAAATTGACTCATTTCTAGATAGTAATATTGTATTTTAAGAAAGCCTTTCTAATGTTAATGAGACAGAATCCTAGAGGTTCACACACTAAGTGTTTCCATTAATCTTGATTAAATACTATTTTAATTTAATTAATGGAGTAAATATTATTCTCATGATCGAGGAATAATTTTATTCATCCTTTAATGATCCTAAATATTTAATGATGAATAAATATTTATTTTGGTATTAAATAAATATCAATTAATCTGAGCAGACCAAGATCACGTATAGTGATAAATATTAATTTGTAAGTTTTTAAAATAATATTTATCATTTATCTAATTGAAACATGCCATAACATATTTTTATTATTATATGGATATGGGTTTGAAAAGGATTATTATATTATTTAATGGCCGGTATGAAATTAAATAATATTTAAACCTAAAACCAAGCTCCATAAATAGATAGTTATGACTATTTTGTTTCATTAATAAAAAACCCAAGATTTGAGGATCATTGCACAGAAACAGCATCTCTATCAAGTCCTTCTCCTCTCATCTTCTCAAGTACGATAATAACTCCTTCAAGATTTAAGGATCTTTATGTGATAGAGATAAACAAAAAAAGATGACTGATCAATCATTCTACAATCTAGAAATCAGCTAGTGTCATTTTGGAGATAAAAAGACCATGTATGGATCACCACTAGATGAATTCTATACTTGGATCCTAAAAGAACAAATAAGGTAATATTAAATGGTTCTTAGATGATCAATGTCTTTATAGAATAACGTTATTAAAATGAGGTAACCATTCTAAAAATTTAAATCTAGTCTAATTCTAAATTTAATATTCAAAGATCCTCCTTGGGTTCTGGGATTTATAATGTGAAAATTTGGTAGAAATTTTCATCGTTCATAGAGTTTACATCAGGCATAAAATGTGAATGATCCATTAAATCCAAAAAAAAATTGTATGGTTATTTATGTTCACTATCATATTCTACTATGCTCAAATCCTTTAGTTAGCACCTAGAAAATCATGGTATAGTTTAAAGCACGGGAATTTGAAATCAAAAAATATGATTTTTTTTACAATGCTTGGAAAAATTTTACATTGCACTAAGGATCATTGTCACCCATTCCCTCAAGAGGGTAAACACTATAGCCTCTAGAATTGTATCTTTTCTTTACACCTGGGATGTCTTGTATGTACCACCTTCTTTGATCTTATTTCCCCAAGTACCTTCATGTGTGTGTGTGTTTTTTCATCAATAAATTTTACGAGACCATAGGTTTGGGGTTTCCAAACACATGGGTGCAGTCGTATTCAATATTATGAATAATGATTACAACTTATTATTAGATATTATTTAATTATTATTAGTTATTAATTATTATATTAAGAATATTATTATGAATATTTGTATTATTAAATAATAATATTACTAATAGTAATTAATTATTATTTTTCATGAAAATTATTAATTATTTTAATTATATTTTTACATTTTTATTTATAATAGTACTTATTTTTTATATTAATCATAATTTATTTCAGATGGTTGAATATTTTATTATATATTATTATTTATGTATTGTAATTATTAATATATTTTTATTGTTATTATATTGAAAAAGTGAAATCAAATCCCATGTCGGAAATCCGTAAGGAATGTCCAGTCTCCTCCCCTACAAAAGGATGTCATGGGTGAGGTTTTATGTTATATTATAAAATTACTTAAATTCTGGTAATTCTAAATAAAAAAATAGTATTTTAAATAACATTTCAAAATTGATTTAAACATACACATAGATATATGTATTCCATTTCTCTATTGGTGGTACAATACAAGGAAACACACACACACCCACTCCCATGGGCCTGAAGGATAGGTCATTGCCCCCGAAGGGATACCCCATTCACATAGCCCTTATATTGTAATTTTTTCCCCATAGTCACATAGCTATTTTGATGCCCTAAAGACCTATAAATTATGTATTAAAGGCCCAATTTTTCATGGATCTAAGCTCAACATGTTCTACACACCCACCTTTTACATATGTGAAGATCCTAAGGATCCTTCAATCACTCATAGGGAGTGAATCAATGTTGAACTTTCAAAAATATAAAACATCATAAAAAACCCATAAAACTTGTTATAGTTATTTCCTTATTAATTATTAACATAATTATAAGCCTAAAATGATAATAAATTTAAAAAAAGGCATGTAATATTTATAATTTATGGCCGTAGTGAGGGAATATACATACAATCTGAGGCCACTTCCACAGCTCCATGGAAATTTATTATTATAAATAACTGGATATAATTTTGAGCCTACTATTATGATATTTCTTATATATCCTTATATGTATTATTATACTAACACCCATAATTTTAAAAAAAATTAAAAAATATATCTAAAACAAAAGATGTGAACTTTTAGTTTTATTCTCCCAAAAGTATGTTTGGAATGTCTATACATTTTATTCATTTATTATAAATCATATGGTGTGATTTTCATCCATCTAAAGATTGGTTATTTGGTTTGCATCACTAAAATTATTCTTATTTATAATCATGTATTATATTCAACTAACAAAATAGATAAGCATCACTATTTTTATGTCCTATTTTTTTATAAAAAAATACTACTCTAAAACCCTATCCAAATTATCTATAAAATTTCTCTAAACAATAACTCTATTTGATTATATGATTGTACTATTCTATCTGGTAATTATCTTCATCAAAAACAAATCTCGATTAGAAACTCACTTTTTACATAAGTTATGTGTTGTATCATCTTTTATCCTCTATTAACTATGTTATGTATGATGTAATTTTCACCCATTTATATAAGTGATCCCAAGGTGGAAATGGATGGAAACCAATTACACATTACCTTTCAGAACAATTCATGAAACTCCTCTCAATATTTCTATATGTTTCTAGAATCTTCTTGAAACATCATGAAAACAATTTTTCTCCAGCCTTACCTGAACTTCCTTTGCCTTCGATGTTAAGGAATTCATTCGAACATCCAAAAAATTGGAATGATAATAGAAACTTAACATCACAAACCAATTCAATTAACATATTTTTCATCTTTATGTTTTAGACTTTACAAATATGTGCCAAATTTAATAGTAACACTCTACCAATTTTATTTCTAATTTCATCATTAAAAACATTTCGTTTGATGGATTCTTCACTATTTGATGAAAAAAAACTAGTTTTGGGATTTTTATAATTTAGATTGAGTTTGTTTGATCACTCTTACTTAGTTCTAATTTGAATAATACCCTTCATATGAAAAGTCTGTCAGTTGGATCATTATTCTCAAACTATATTCAAGTTAACCGAAACTCAAATTATATAAATCATATTATCAGAAATAATTTGTCTAATTACATATACATTGTTTATCAAATTCTATTATGTTTGATAGATGTTCATCAGAATTGACGTTCATATGATTCCCATCTGTCAACATCTCATTTCTTAACTAAATAAATTCAAACTCTAGCCTTCAACAAGACTCATTATAAAAATAGAAGGTATTCTTCATGTCAAGAAAATACATATGCCTCAGTCTGTTTCTCTAGACCCACTAAATATGGTAAACTACATTGTTAAATCATTGAAGTACTTCAATCACAACCAATTTATCTATGTATTACCCTAACATAGTCTTCTTCCCATTTAAATTTCTATAAATAATTTTTGACCCAACACAAAATCAAAAAAAAAATCATTAAATTTTTAATCCAATCAGGTTTGTCTAAGGATCTTCATTTTTTTCATCCATATTATTTATTAAAAACTTATCTTTTAAAAATTCAGCAAATTTATTTTTCTATAATGATTGTCCATTGAACTTTTTGAGAACACTAAACCAAAAAAGTCATTACAAAACACATCTATACAATCTTATACATTTTTTTCAAATGAATAGTTTCACAAATTTACCTTTTCAAAAAATTTATCAAATTTCACTACCAGCTTCTTCATATAAAAATTTTATCTATTTTTCAATAATTTTTATATCCTACGACGTTCATCCTAAAAATAAATATACTTTCTTTAACTTCTACAAGTATAATTTTGTATCATGACTTCTTCATGATGTTTGAAACATTGAATTATCATCACAACATCATATAACTTTTTGAAGAATATTTCTTAAAAAATGTAAGGAAACATTATATCTTCCTCACTTTCTCTAAAAAATTCTTAAAAAACATTCATAAAAAACCTTTTTAACAAACTTTTAACCTCATTCTTTCACTTTTTAAAAAATATTAAAAAAGTGACTTATCACGAAATAAAAAAATGGTTTTTACAAAAAAAAACCGAAATTATCTTCAATATCTCTATTTGGATTTATTGACAACATCCATTAAAAAATTTTACAACTCATTATTTTTTATCACATAGATTTTCCAAAACAAATTTTTGTAATAAAAAACATTTTCTCATATTTTACTGAAACATAGATTTCTCATGGAAATGGTCCTAATGCCACAATTCTAGATAAAGTAATATTTTTGAAGTAATATCATCCCATAGTGACAAGAAAGTTTTTCCCATGTTAAGATAAAGCCCCCCCAAATTTTATTCTATAAATTTTTCATCTCTACCATTTTATGATAACTATAGTTTTAGAACCATTTTTCAAAGAAATGTACAGACTCACAAAATCGCTTTAGGAAAATTCTTACTTTAACCCATTCCAGAAAAGTTTTACATATTTTCTCCATTTTTATACTTAATCCATAGCATGGTGGGGGAATATTTACCAACATTACAAAGTATTTTGTAGAGGTTTAACTTTAATCTTCATCCCCAATTATGGAAGTATCTATTTTTGTTGAACTTTTAATCCCATAATGAAAGTTAATTATATAAGCATTGAAATTTCAAAATTCATCTTAATTTTTTCAAGAAACTATTTAATGTAAAAAATAACAATCATGGTACCTGAGATCATATTATCTATATAGAAGTTTTTTAGACTTTTCTATTAGATGAATTCAACTTTTTCAAACAACTATCATGTTTTGTGGTCCAGTAACATAGATATTTTTTCATCCCCAATAAGGATTTCTTCAAATTATACACCTTGGTTTCATATTTTTTAAGAAGGAACCCACAAGGTTTCTCATTATAAATTTCTCCCTTAATCTATATATTTAATAAATATTACATTACATCCATCTAATAAACTTTCAAACAATGATGGGCTTCCACAAAAAAATAGAATTCTTATAGTTTCCAATATTCCAATGGTAGAAAACATTTCTTAAATATACAAAACATAAGCAACTAAATATCCATTGAAAACAAGTAATTTTTTATTTCATGAAACTTATCCATTTCTATTAAACTTGTTTTTATACACCCACTTTATCCCAATATTATCCGTTCATGATAGAAGTTCGACAAGTTCACAGTTTTCCTTATTATAAATATTTTCTAAAACAAAATTCATAGTGTCTTACCATTATATATATTCAATTCTTTTGAAATTGATTTTGTTTTAATCTGTGAGATAAGTGATGATTGATTTTCTATTCTCAACTTTATTTTAGTTTAACTTGGAGCTATCTGATTTCCAAAAAAAATTCTCAGATTCATTCTATATTTTAGAGTAATAAATTTCATAGTTTTTATTCATGAAAAACCTTCATCACTACATGAATATTAAAAAACTCAAGCAACCTATTTTGGATCACTTTTATCTTATCCTTTTTTATTCTCATTGGAAGCTTTCAATTAAACTTTCGTAAAATCATTCAAAACCTTTGATAAGGAAGAAGTATTTTAAAAAAGTTCCATGTCATACGAATATACCAACTTTTATAAAAAAAATTCCAAAATTTATAACTTCTTCTATTGGATGAATATCCCTTGAAAAATCCACCCTTAGATTTTTTATTATATTTTTTATGATCCATATTTTTATCTTCATTAAAAAGGGATTTCCAAAAACCTTGAAATATTTCACTAAAGTTTTTTTTTATACATAATTTCATAATAATAAAAATTTTATTCTATCTATTAAAACATTTTTTTTGTACATAAACAACATTACTAATAACTTTTCTCTAGAATACTCATCCATTATACAATGTTCCATTTCCTCCAAGTTTCTATTTTTCCTTTATACCAATCCAATTTTCTATGTTTTGTATAGAGCACTATACTAATTTTTATTTCCAATATTCCTCTAATATTATTCAAAATCATTTCATGTATAGTTCTTTCCATTTTTTATTCTCAACTTCATTATCTACACAGCCATTTCACCATCAACTTATCTTCATGAAAATAAGATCATTTTTCAGCCCCTAATTTATGCTTCCCAAACATGATCTTGGTTATTCGAGTGAATTAATCAATAAAAGGGATGAATTTAAAAATCTTCATTTAGTTTTTTATTCCAATTACACCAAAAACTATTTCATTAAATAAGATCAGGATGTGTGGAAGATTTAATTTCATCTTTCTTATGATTTTACAAATCATATTTACTTTTATACATGTTGTACAAACATCATATTCATTCCTTTTCAATGAAAGAAAATTTCTTATATCATCTACTTTGAAATGTTTTTTCAAGATTTTCTATAAAATATGCCCAATATTGAAATTCCATAACTTATTTTTATCTTTTAGTACTCAAGTAACATGATTTATTGAGTTCTCCAATATTAAATAGTCTTTTGTAGGTTCTTTATCCCTTGGTAATAAATTTACCATCTTCCAAAAATCTAATGATACATAAATATTTTCATAATATCACTTCCTACCCATTATCACAAAGTTGTATCAGACTATATAAGTTGTGTTTGAGCTCATAAACAAATAAAATTTATTGTACTTCAGTTTTTGAGCTTCAATATAAGTACTTACTATTCCTTTGATTTTTATGGAACTATCATTGGAAAATTTATTGGTCACATCTTTTAAAAAGATTCTCTAGGTAGTCATACTAATTTTTTAATTGAAATTTTGAAACATCCTAAGATTTGTTTTTTCAACTTATTATGATAAATGAAAGTTATTCACTTTTCTCTCACTATTTTTATCCTTTTTTAATACATATTTCCTAGAATATACATGTTGTTCCAATATTTATAATCTTTGTGCCTATAAAATCCATTTCACTAACTAACTCAATAAAATCATGGATTTCAATAAAAGTAGTATTTTTTATTGTAAAAAAGTTTTTAAAGGCTTGTAACTTCTTTCTCCTTCTATTTCATACTAGCATTGGGGTAAATTCATATGGGATATATTTTTAATTTTCATTAATGTGATCAATTTCTCACCTCCTTTCACAACCCAATATTTCCCATTATTTTTTTAATACCTTCATTATTAGTGAAACCAAATTAACTTTTACATTTTGTGGGTGATGATTTCGATAGATTCATGGAGTGAGTTTTCGCAATAGATTGAGATAATTCACAATTTACTTATGAATTTTTATTAAAATATTCATTCATATTTATTAAGGTACTTTCTTCCTTAATAATGTTTATTGGATTTTAAAAACCTCATACTCCTTAGAAGCATATTTTTACTAAGATATTCCACTATCTCTATCGATTCAAAAAATTTCAGTTTAAGGTTTATGACTTGATTAATGTACTCATATTTCTATTTAATGATTTATTTAATTACGTAAATATTCATTCCAATTTATTTATTAATCATTATTATTTATTTCTTGAGTTTTGTTTTTTTATCAGGAAATTCTACAAGTTTATATTTGAGTTGATATTCTCTGTAAGATTCTTCACCTCCTTCATTTTCATGGATGTTTGAGGAATCTCTTTTTCTCTCAACATTTTCAGAGAAGGTTATAAAATTTTCTATGTTTTCATCCTCTTAGAAATTATTATTAGTAGAGTCAAATTTAAATGTCATATTTGACATGTTTCTTCTATTTCTAGTGAACTTTTTATTAATGACAGTGTATTTCTTATTTCACTTACATGTTTTGTAAAACTTCTTCCACCGAGTTTTTTTATAATGATTTTCATATTATCTAACATTATTCATGGGTTAGTTCATATAAAAATCTCCAATTCCTCCACACTCAAAACATTTTTGTGAAAATGATCCTCTATACCTAAATTTACTTCTCTTGTAATTTTTGGAGACAATACATATGATCCTTTCATTCATTTCATCATCTACTTTTTATTCCAATTCATTAAAGTCAATATTTCTAGTATCTTGGATTTTTATCTTTCACATGTATTCAAAGTCTATTTCATCCTTTATATTCTATTTAAATGTTATAACTTTCCTCATATCAAAAGAAACAAGAAAATTATGCATTTTATTTCAATTTTGATAATCCCCATTTTTAGGGTGAAGGGGAACCCTTACATGTCCCATAGGCTTTGTGGAATTACATGGCCCTATGGTCTTAGAGGAAATAATCTAGACTATAACTACTTGTAACTACTCATCCTGAGAATCTATATCGTGATGTCAGCCCCCCACCTTCACATAGCTGTTTGATTAGGCTTCTCGTGCATGTGAAGTCTCGACCCAATAGGAAATCTCATACCCTCTCATTTTGCAAAATCTGTTAGCTCTGCTCAAGTTAAAGATACTTTCTCTAAATCTTCATCTGAAGCCTACTAATTGTAGAGTCTGGATGGTTCACTTAAGAATAATTACATGGGTCTTGAATGAATTGAGGTGGACTGAAGGCCTTGAGGTGTCTAAAGAGACGTACTGGACAGAATGCATTTGGTGGCTCGAAGGCTCTGAAGGACCTGAGGACCAAACCGATGGCCCGAAAGCTCTGACAGATGAATAGTTTTAACTAATACATTACCAAAAATTACCTTCTATAGTACTTTTACAGTACCCAGAAATATGTCTCCTCTTGGATTTTTTCTCGGGCCTCCAAGATGCACTTGTTGAGTCCTTGCAAACCGGGTTAAGGCTCTTATGCAAGAAAGTTATAAAATTCATCAAGTGGTAAATCATCTTTATCTTTTAAAGATGAGTTTTTAAGTCATTCTATCACGGAATTTTCTCATTTTTTAGTTAAAATTTGTATAAGAATCCATGATATCTCCAAATAAAATAATTTTTAAAACAAATTCACTAACTATGGTGAAGTACACATATGACAACCCTGCTTTTATTACAAACATAAACATGATTTATTACATAAACTATTCACTTGATACAACAAGGATGATCAAGAGGTCTACTGTATTTGGGTCTTAGGATCATTAAATAACAACATAAAACATGAAGTACAACATATTTATTGAAAATATCCTTTACATGACCACTACATTCCTTCGTACTTAGCATTGCATGGGATAACCTGAGGACATGCATAAGAAAAGGGGTGAGCTATAAAGTCCAATAAGGGAATAAACATGGAATACATGAGGAGTAAAATACATGTTAGATAATATTCATATCAATATAGCACAAGATAAACATGAACATAAAGGCATGATAAAGCATGATAATCATAACATGGAAATGTGGCAACAACACTTAACAGGGAATTAGCATGAGCCAATGGTCATTGCATATAGATAATGAGTAAATCCGCATTGCACAAGAAGCAAAAGTAAACCCTCATTGTAATTGAATTAGCATGAGTCAACACTCATTTCACATGACGTATCATGATACTATACTTTACCCAATGCATTGGAGCGCTATTAGGGCGCACCCTTCTTAAACATTTCATTTCATGCATAAGTGTCCCACATGGATCATAAAACATGGATTCATAAAACATAATCATTTACTCCATGATAAAGGAATGAGGAATTCATATATGAAACTTTATAGTCAATAATTAAATGTTCATAAAGGCGAATACCCTTGATGGAGAAATGGGCATGGTATTCACTACACAATGACATTGGCTTAGAAAATCGGTGTGATTTCGGCAGCGTAATGGCATGACATAAGAATTCATAAAAATAGTTGATGAGGGATAAAGGGGTTCATCATCATATTTAAATGTAATGGAAATTAATTAGGTCATATTGATACATTTCACAACAATTTTAATGGAATTTAGATTCATGATACAAAAGTATTACTTGAATGTAGATAAGGAGAGAGAAGTTCCTTTCTGAATTTCGGCATAGTAACGGGTGTACATTGGAGGAATTTAATGAGAGATAAAGGGGTATCCCATCATTAAAACATAAATAGGGAAGTATGAGGGAGGTTCAAAACCATACCCCAACATTCATAATTGAAATTAAATGGGAAAAACAACTTAAAGAAAATTGGACAAAAATGAGAAAGGAAGAAAAAACCCTTACTTGGAAGTGTGGTTCCAAAGGCTTGAGAGAGGCTTCATGGGAGCTTGGGGAACCTTGGGAGGATTGTAGAGAGAGTGGGGCAGAGGTTGGACTAACTCCAAAGGCTTGGAGTGTGGAGGAAGTGGGAGCTTGGGTGGGTTTATATAGGAAAGGTGAGGGAATTATTTATTATTTAGGTTTGGGACCCCTTATATTAAATTAGTCCAAACCACAAACCATACCATGGTTTTTGCCCATGGTTTTTGGAAAAGGGAAGAGGAAAAAAATATTTTATAAGGCCAAATTCCAAACTTCTTAAAATAATAGGGTTGCTTATGTGGAGGTGAGTCACACTCCCATGGAAAACAATTTAAAAAGACAAAGTGTTTAATAAGTCTTGAAGGGTTCATTAATGCTTTGAAAAGTAAGTCAAAAAAACCCAAAACCACATTATTTTAATGTAAAAACATATATTGGCCGAACATAAAGATTTTATTATTTTATTACATCACTATTGGGTCATTATGATGTCATAAAACACATTATATATTTAAACTGTATTTAATTTTTACCCAAAAAAATTATTGTCTCAGAAAATTATGAAAAATTCGCCGTTGGATAAATTCAACGTCCTGATTCCAGAAATAACATTTATTTTACCTAAATAATTTTCTAAATATTTTAATTTTAACTTTTAAAATAAAAACCGACATTTATCGAAAATTCACGGGTTTTGACAAAAATGGCTTTCAAACCTTAATAAAAATCACAATTGCATTCATAAAATTATATGATCATTTATATATAATAAAATTAATTTAATAATAATAATATTTTATTAAAATATTATTTAATTAAAAAATCCTTTAAAATATATTTCTTAATTAAATAACAACTAAATACACTATTTTCACCTTAAAATCAAATTACAATGTATCAATAATGACAAGAAAGTATATTCATTATTATATACAAAAAAATAATGTACATGAACATAGTACTAGATATTTGTTACATAACCCCCTAAAACAGCCACATAAGACCTAAGAAATTTCACCCTCAAAATTTCCTTTTCCCACACTAAAACAGATGTGGGTAACTCAGCTTCATCATTTCCTCTGATTCCCAAGTCGCTTCTTCAAACTTGTGGTTTCGCCACAACACCATGATGAGGGGCATTGTCTTATTTCATAGAAATGTTTCTCTATGATCTATGTTCTTCACTGGTTTCTCCTCATAAGAAAGATCATCCTCCAACTATACCACCTCATAAGAGAGTACATGTGAAGGGTCTAGTATATACTTCCTTAAGATGGATACATAAAAGACATCATGTACTTTGGCCATGGTAGGTGGAAGTGCTAGTCTATAGGCCACAACCCCGACACGATCAAGACTCTCGAAGGGGCTGATGTACCTTGGACTTAACTTCCCTTTCTTTCCAAACCTCATGACCTTCTTCCACTGAGATATGCGTAGAAAAACTATGTATCCAAATTTAAACTCAAGGTCTCATCGATGATTATCTGCATAACTCTTCTGTCGACTCTAGGATGCCTTGATATGTTGTTTAATGGTTTTCACCTTCTCCACCATTTCCATGACCATTTCTGGTCCAAGCAGCTTACATTCACCGACCTCATCCCAACATGTTGGTGTTCTGTACCTTTTCCTATACATGGCTTCATATGGTGCCATTTGGATGCTCGAGTGGAAACTGTTATTATAAGAGAACTCAACCAGAGGAAGATGTTGATCCCATCCTCCTTTAAAGTCCATTGAGAACACTCTCAACATATCCTCAATTGTTTGGATAGTCTCCTCGGATTGGCCATCATTTTGAGGATGATAGGCCGTACTGAAGTTTAGTTCAGCATTCAGAGCTTTTTGAAGACTCTTCCAAAACATAGAGGTGAATCTTGGATCTCGGTCAGACACAATAGATAGTGGCACTCCATGCAGCCTTACCACTTCCCTGATATATATCTATGTCAGTTGATCCAAAGAGAAATTCTCCTAAATAGCAATCAAGTGTGTAGCGTTTTTAAGACAATCCACAACAAGCCAGATTGCATTGTTGCCTTTGGATGTCCTCGGATGTCCGGTGACAAAGTCCATGGTGATGTTCTCCCACTTCCATTATGGTATGGGAAAAGGTAACATCATCCTTTTATACTTCTGCCTCTCTTCCTTAACATGCTGGCACACCAGGCACTCTGATTTATATTCAGCGATCTCCTTTTTCATATTATGCCACTAAAAGTTTTCAAGGAGATCTCGATAAAAATTTGTGCTCCCTGGATGAATAGAGGAATTTGAACTATGTGCATCATCCAAAAGTTACTTCGTCAGCTCCGGACTTGATGGAACACATATCCTTTTCCCAAATCGCACAATTCCTTCTACATTAACATTAAACTCTGAGGATTCACCTTTTTTTATAGCTTCCACTTTTTCCTGAATTCCCACATCATCCTTTTGAGCATCCTTAAACCTTTCCAAAAGAGTCGGTTGAGCAATCATTTGTGTAAGGATTGATTATTTTCCCTTCTTTATGATTCCCATGTCCATATTCATCTAGTCTAAGAAGATTGGATCCTTCATAATTCTCATCATTGATAGAATCACTGGGACCTTTCTACTTAGGGCATCTGCCACCTTGTTCGCTTTCCCAGGGTGGTAATGTAATGAACAGTCATAATCCTTAATGAGCTCTATCCATCTTCTCTGGAGCATATTAATCTCTTTCTGTGTGAATATATATTTAAGACTCTTTTGGTTAGTATATGTCTCACATTTCTCCCCATAGAGATAATGCCGCCAGATTTTTCAAGGCAAAGAACACCATCGCCAACTCCAGATCATGCATTGGATAGTTTAGATAATGGATTTTCAACTGCCTTGAGGCATAGGATATCACGTTATCATTCTACATCATCACACAGTCTAATCCCTTCTTCATAGCATCACTAAATACCACAAAAAGTTACCCACTTGTGGGTAAAGTGAGCACGGGCGAAGTGATAAGCCTATTTCTCAAATCTTTGAAGCTTTTTGTTCATTCATCACTCTAAGAAAACTTTACTCCCTTTAGAGTTATCTAGGTAAGAGGATTAGACAATAATGGGAAATTTCTCACAAATCTTCGACAATATCCAGCTAACCCTAAGAAGGTACAGATATCGGGTACTGATGTTGGCCTCAATCATCCCTCAATTGAATCTGTTTTGGAGGGATCCACAGATATCCCATTGATTGTGATGATATGGCCCAAGAATGAGACTTCCTTCAACCAGAACTGGCGCTTTCTATACTTTTCATAGATCTTATCCTTGCGCAAAGTCTCCGGTACAGTTCTTAAATGCTCTTCATGATCCTCCTTGGTTTTGGAGTATATTAGAATATCATTTATAAAGACGACAACAAATTTATCTAGGTAATCTCTACAGACTCCATTCATCAAGTCCATGAAGATTGTTAGGTCATTGGTGAGTCTGAAAGGAATTACTACGAATTCATAGTGCCCGTATCTTGCACGAAAAGCAGTCTTGGGGACATCTTCCTTCTTCACCCTTACTTGATAATATCCCAACCGTAAATCTACCTTAGAGAAGTATTGTTCTACACGCATCTGATCTAACAAGTCATTGAACTGTGGTAGGGGATACTTTTTCTTTATTGTGATTTTTTTATGTTCACGATAATCTATGCAAAGCCGCATTGACCCATCCTTCTTCTTGACGAAGAGGACTGGTGCACCCTATGGTGAAGCACTTGGGCGTATAAACCCTTTATCCAGATTCTCCTGTAGTTGTTTCTTCAGCTCTTTGTGTTCCACAACATCCATTCTATATGGAGTCTTGGATATTGGTAGCGCCCCCGGTATAATTTCAATTGAGAATTCAACATCTCTTCTAGGAGGAAGACAGGGCAGTTCCTTAGGAAACACTTCAGCTAATTCCCTCACAATAGGCATTTCTTCAAGGATGGTTTCTTCCTTGGACTCAATCATCTGATCCAGATACGTGTGCTCCTAGGGTAGTAATATCCATGCTTGATATGATGGATCTAAAGGAGATTCATCATCCTCCTTAAACTTGTAAATAATCGGGGGTCGATTCTCCATATGGAGTGTGATTTCCCTCTCCTAACAATTTATATTGGATCTATATAAGGAAAGCCAATCCATGCCAATAATTGCATCAAACTCCACCAGAGGGAGTATGATGAGGTTCTTCGGGAAATTCAATCCATAGATTATAACAGGGGAGGACTTATATTCATGGTATTCAATGATTTCCCCATTTTCCGTACTCACCGACATCTTCACTTCCATGATTTGTGGTGGTGCTGGGATTTTTCTAATAAACATTCAAGATATAAAAGAATGTGTAGAACCTGAATCAAAAAGTACGTTCACTATTCTTGAATAAATAACTAGTGCACCTATCACCACTTCGTTGTCAGGGTTCGCTTCAGCATAAGTGATGGAAAAAGCTCTTCCTTGCTACCTTGGAGGTTGTTGGTTGCCTCTGAAAACCCTTGGTTTAGGGAAATGATTTGAAAAATGCCCTTGTTATTTGTAGTTGTAGAAATGGACAATTCCTTGAGGTTCGAACAGAGTGTTCATCTCCTCTGTCGCAGCTTTGGGTCTTTCTTGCCGACATTTAACAGCAAGGTTCCCTTCTCTTCCACACCTAAAGCATTTCCTCGTCCCCTTGAGGCAATTTCTAGGGTGCTTCTTTTCGCACTTTTGGCATGTGGGGTGATGGAACTTCTTAGCACCATTGGATTTATCCATCGGACCGCTAGCATTGAATTACACCTTAGGCTTCTTGTTCCTATGATATCCCTATGATTCCCTGATCTCCATTTCGACCTTGAGGGCACATTGGTCAATTTACTCATAGCTATCGAAGTTATGGATCGCTAATGCTTTCCACAAGCTCGGCTCAACCCACCAATGAAGTGGTAAACCTTTCATTCGGGGGTAATGAAAAATCCGGAGGCGTATCGTCCAAGCCTTGTGATGTTTTCCTCGTACGCTCGAACATAATCGTCATCTTTTTTCTTGAGGGAAAGGAAGTCCTTTTCCATCTTAAGCCGGACGGTGCGCGGAAAATATTTATCGAAAAACAGCTTTCGGAAATCCTTCCATTCCAACGCCTAGATCTCCTCCTCAGGCTTTGTATTTTTTGATCAACGTCCACCATTGATCAGCTTTAACCTCCATATGATAAGCCACCAGGAGAAACTTCTCTTGTTCAGAACATTAAGGGATGGAGAATATCTTTTCAATGGAGTTGATCCATTGTTCAGCAATCGTGGGATCAGATGATCCACTAAAAGTAGGAGGCCTTTGTCTCATGAAGCTCTCGATAGTGACTTGTTCCTTCTTAGGGGGGTTTGGACGTTCCTCTGGACCAGTGTTTATATTCAAAGCTTGAGTTAGCTGAGAGAGAAGTGTGACAAAGTTCACGATTCCCGCTCTCGTTGGATTGGGCATCTCATTAGTATAGTCATCACACTGATCTTCACACAGGTTGTTAGCCCGAGTCCCCCTATTACCGGCCATTGGCTGGAATAAAAGGAAATTTAGGGGGTAACACATAAAGGGTAATCCAAATACAAAATTTGATGACATAAAAATAAACTTTTATTTCCTTAACTCATCAGTATATAGGTTTCAACCTAGGCTTCTCATGATATACTTTCTAACATATAATCTTAGGGGTATTTTTTTTAATTCCCTAAATAAGGGTTCATACTAAGATTGTGAATTTATCAAAACATATCCCCCTGGAGTGTCGTAACCAAGAGTGCAGCAAGGCCCGTTGTCGTGCACCAGTTCACGTTCGAGTCTAGCTCAAAGCGGTGTTTTCGGGTTTCACCCCTAGGATACATCTGTGCCAGAGCCGCCTCTACCTACTCATATCCAGACAGGGATGTATTTTTTGATAAACCACTTACTCAGTACTTACCAAAACATAGGGATTTTTTTCTTATACTTAGTCTTGTCTCTAAGGCATTACTAGGGTTTTCTAATCCTAATCCCAAAAATAACTAAACCTATCCTCTGATACCAACTATGACAACCCTTCTTTTATTACAAACTTAATCATGATTTATTACATAAACTATTCACTTTATACAACAAGGATGATCGAGAGTTATAGTGTCTTTGGGGATTAGGATCATTACATAAAAACTTAAAACATGAATTACATCTTTATTGAAAACTTCCTTTACATGACCACTACATTCCCTCGTACTTAACATTTCTTTGGAAAACCTAAGGACATGCATAAGAAAAGGGGTGAGCTATAAAGCTCAGTAAGGGAATAAACAAAGAATACATGAGGAGTAAAATACATGTTAGACAATAGGGATATCAATAGATCACAATAGAAACATGAACATAAAGGCATGATAAATCATGATAATCATAACATAAAAATTTGGCAACAACACTTAACATAAAATTATCATGAGCCAAGGATCATTGCACATAGAGCATGAGTAAATCCTCATTGCACATGAAGCACGAGTAAACCCTCATTGCACTTGAATTAGCATGAGTCAAACTCATTACACATGAAGTATCATGATATTATACTATACCCAATGCATTGGATCACTATAAGGGTTCACCCTTCTTAAACATTTCATTTCATGCATAAGTGTGCCACATGGATCATAAAACATGGATTCATAAAACATAATAATTTACTCCATGCTAAAGAAATGTGGAATTAATACATGAAAATTTATAGTCAATAAGTAAATGTGCATAAAGGTGAATACCCTTGATGGAGAAATGGGCATGGTATTCACTACACAATGGCATTGGCTTAGAAAATATGTGTGATTTCAACAGCGTAACGGCGTGACATAAGAATTCATAAATATTGTTGATGAGAGAAAAAGGGGTTCCTCATCATATTTACATGTAATGGACAGTAAGGAGGTCATATATATACAAGTCTCAACAATTTTAATGGAATTTAGATTCATGATACAAAATTATTGCTTGAATGTAAATGAGGAGAGAGAAGTTCCTTTCGTAATTTCAGCATAGTAATGGGTGTACATGGGAGGAATTTAATGAGAGAGAAAGGGGTATCCCATCATTAAAACATAAAGAGGTCAGTATGAGGGAGGTGAAAAACCATACCCCAACATTCATAATTGAAATTAAATGGGAAAAACAACTTAAAGAAAATTGGACAAAAATGAGAAAGGAAGAAAAAACCCTCACTTGGAAGTGTGCTTCCAAAGGCTTGATATAGGCTTGATAGAGGCTTCTTGGGAGCTTGGGGAACCTTGGGAGGACTCTAGAGAGAGTAGGGAATATTTTTGACGAACTCCAAAGGCTTTGAGTGAGGCAGAAGTGGGATCATGGGTGGGTTTATATAGGAAAGGTAAGGGAATGCTTTATTATTTAGGTTTGGGACCCCTTATATTAAATTAATCCCAACCACAAACCATCCCATGGTTTTTGCCCATGGTTTTTGAAAAAGGGAAGAAGAAAACAATATTTTTTAAGGCCAAAGTCCGAAATTCTTAAAATAATAGGGTTACATATGTGGAGGTGATTCACACTCCCATGAAAAATAATTTAAAACGACAAGGTGTTTAATAAGTCTTTAAGGGTCCATTAATGCTTTGAAAAGTAAGTCAAACAAACCCAAAATCACATTATTTTAATTTTAAAACATATATTGGCTGAAAATAAAGCTTATAGTATTTTATTACATAACTATTGGGTCATTGTGATTTCATAAAACACATTTTATATTTAAACAGTATTTAATTTTTACCCAAAAAATTGATTGTCTCAGAAAATTGTGCAAAATTTACCGTTGGATAATTTTGACATCCTGATTCCAGAAATAACATTTATTTTATCTAAATAATTTTCAAAATATGTTAATTTTAACTTTTAAAATAAAAACTGATATTTATTGAAAATTCACAGGTTTTGACAGAAATGGCTTTCAAACCGTAATAAAAATTACCATTTCATTCATAAAATTATATGATCATTTATATATAATAAAATTAATTTAATAATAATAATAATAATATTTTATTAAAATATTATTTAACTCAAAAATCCCTTAAAATATATTTCTTAATTAAATAATAATTAAGAACACTATTCGCACCTTAAAAACTATTTACAATGTATCAATAATGACAAGAAAGTATATTAATTATTGTGTACAAAAAAATAATGTACACGAATATGGTAAAAGAGATTTTTTACATAACCCCCTAAAACAGCCGCATAAGACCTAAGGGTAAGGTGTGCGATGGTGACAGACTCTTGGGGTGGCTCGGATAACATCGCTCGAGTGGTAATTTCTATCAACTTCCACTTTTCTCGTAGACGGTCACGTTTGCGCTTGACATGATGGAGCTCAGCTTGGGCTTGGTCAAGAGTGAAGCCCAAAGACGCCACCTCTTTTCTGAGTTCCTACAAATGGGATTCGTATGGAGCAATTCTACTAGATGAGTTCATCACTTCCTTTGTCTAAGTAAGTTGGTTTTTTTAAATCCTTATATTTATACCAATCATGTGATCACTGTTCAATGGCTATAAAAGCAAAAGTCACAATTCTTAACATAAAACCAAATAAGTTGACATTTTTTATAAACATTTTACATAACGAGACATTTAATTAGATCAAGAGGGATTTCCATTAATGAAACTTTGGGTCGTTACAACTCATCAATGGTTAATTCATTTTCCATTCTGATACCTTCAAACATTCTATGCTAGATTTATAACATTACATCCATGAATTTTGTATTCCCCTTGAAGATCCTTTCAATTTTACCTCAATTTTAATTATATATTTTGACACCCAGCCCCTACATGAAATGTCTTTTTGAAAAAGATATAGGAATAGCATTTTTTGATTTCCCATCAACCTCGATGTTCCCTTTTTTAGTAAAAGGAGTGGTTCCATTTTTCTCTATGGGTAAAAATGAAATGAATGTTTCATCAATACATTTGAGGTTAATTGATAGAAGATATGGTATCATCATATTTTTTAAATCATGATAAAATTTTCCATTAAATTTAGAAATACCTATAATATTGACTGAGTTGATATTTCCCATGATAGAGATCAACATGGGGACCTTTTCTACGATAAAAATTAAAGTTTATAAACACACTTGAACCACTAATAACGGGGGGTATAATCCCTGGTGAAATTTTAATAATTTCAAAATTTATTTTACCTAACCCCTATAACTTTTTATATTTATTTGAACATCAATTTTTAACAAACTCACAAGTTTTTAATGATAATAAAGTAAAAAAAGAATCATAATATATTCATCTTTTCAACATTGTGTTGTAACCTATATCCATTTCATGGGTACTCCCATGGGTACATGGAAATTCACTATTAAAATGTAGTGTATACATATTTGAGTAAACCCCCATTAGACTCCTTCTATCTCCTGTTAGATATGATTATACTGAACTTATTCATATTACAAAGTTTTTCTTGTAAAACGAATCCAAATAAAAATATCTGAAACACTGTGAATTACTCTCCCAAAAGAAAATCTATAAGTTCTATTTGTTTCTTTATGTGGTAGTGTTTATCCAGTACATTTTTATTACGACTAATGATAGGCCATCTGGTGTGCCGCATTAAAAAGGAATTCTCTCTCTATTCCTTCTTATCTCATCTTCTCAATAATGAGAAGAAATCATTCAAGCCAAAATGATCATGATGTAAAATAAAATATGATTGATCCTATATGATAAAACCATACAATCAATCAATTTCATTCAAATATCAGAGGAGCATGTGTGGACACCACTATATGGATTCTACACATGGACCCAAGAAGCACAATAAATTTGATATGAAAAGGGTTTCAAATGGCCAATATCTTCATCGAAGAAAGATCCTAATATGTGGTAACCTACTTCATGTAGAAATCTATATTAATTATAAATTTAATATACATAGACCCACTCTAGGTTTTTTTCTCCAATTTTAATATTCAAGTTAAAAGTTTCATTGGTCATGGAATTTTTTATTACATAAAATGTGAATGATCCATCAAATATGAAAAAAATATATATATGGTTATTTTCATCATCCATGTTCTTTTGTTATGCCCAGAACCTTCATTTTTCACCCAAAAAGTTGGGATGGATCTCGAACTAAGAGAAATCAGCATAAAAAATGTGAATTTTGTACTAAAACCATTTTAAAATGTGAAAATTCCACTTAGTGTTGTTGTTACACTTCCCCTAAAAAGGCGGAAATTATGGCCTGTTGAATTTTATTTGTTTATTACTTTTGGGTGGCGTTATTTATTCCAAATTCTTCGAACTTTCAACCCAATGTACCCTTATGTGTGTTTGTGTGTGTGTGTGTGTGTGTGTTAGGTTCACTAGGTTAGATACCCTGAGAGGTGGGTGAATCAGGGTATGACAGATTAAAAAAACTACCCCTATTGATCTTGTCTCGCTATTAAGCAATACCCTCTTTTCTTTCTTTCCTGTAGAAAAGTATAAACAAAAACTAAACCATGCACAGGACACGACAATTTTTACTTGGTTCACCCTCACTAGGTGACGTCCAAGGAGAATACACCGGCAATGTGCCGATGTACCAAATCTACTAAAAGCACACTTATGTTTACAAAGTTTGGGATAGATCACTCTTATTCCTAGGTTCACTGCCTTTACAATGTTTAGGGTCAGCTCACTGTTTTCCCAAGGGTCAATCCAAGTTTCTCTCTCTCTGGACCACTGTTGGTGGAGAGAATCACCTTCTTCCTCTTCCTTTTCTCACTGCTCTGGAAAGGATCAACTCAAAGTTTATATATCTTTAGTTCTCTTCATTATCACTAATGTATACATCCTCTATTGTATGTAGATGCTCTGTTGAAGTCCAACTTTCACCCATAGATTAATCTCACTTTTCTCTGAAGTTATCGGGCAATCCTCCAGATTTCACACCACCCTAAAATGAATGGCATGCTTCAACCATACCTGGCGTGCTTCTCCAAGCGGACGTGCAAGTTCCGGCATGAAATTTAATATAGTGCGCATGTTCACCTCGACCACTTGCATGACACTTGCTTCTTCAACTCCAAACATGCGCGACTCACACCCTTTTACGCCCAAACCAATTTTGGCGTGCAACTATCAACTATCGCGCTTCTTCAAATCTGGGCGTGCAAGTGTCACCAAACCACTTGTGTGACACCCCCTTCTTCTACTCTAAACTTTGGCGACTCACACCCTTTCTTTCCCAAACCACTTTGGGCGCGTAACTATCAACCGGCGTGCAACTTCTGAATATATTTATACTTGGGAAACCACACCACCTACGCGACGGGAGCTCTGATTTTCTCTAAGTGTTTAACTCTCTACAGAATGATGAGGGGTCGACCTCTATTTATAGGCATTGGGACACCCTGAGCGACGGCGCGCGAGTCTCCTCTCGGCGCACAAGTCCAGCCGCCCTAGTTTTTGTCGCGCTAGTCACTTGCATGACCAAACCCAAAATGTGGGCACCCCTTTTTCCTTTTCCATATTTTGATGTTATGATATTGAAAAAAAATATGGTTCGAAAGTTTCCAAGCCTCCAAGACACCGGCGTGCAAGTGCCTTTTCCAAAAACACATTTCTCCATTTGTCGATTTTGACGTCCAAAAATTTGTCAAACACTGGAAAATGGCGCCACCTTGTCTCTGCAATTTTTGAACCGCTCCAGATCGACCATTCCTTTGTCGACATTCTTGAATCAATCATGTATCATTAATAACATCCCTTGAACTCGACATGCCTCCATGAAATCCCCTTTTTCATCAAATTTGAATGTCATGGTTTTCTTTGTCAACAATCACAACACGGAGGCCCACTTTGTCAACAAACACAATCTCCTCAAAAATGCTTCAATGATGTCGTGAGGGATTTTGGCCCAGTAGTGCGCGTGCATGTTTCATTAATAATTTTTTTGGGGCCATGGGTTTTTGCTTTCCATATCCACAGTTCAAATTGTATACTATATTATTAATAATAATTATTAATTATTATTGATTATTGTTAGTTATGTTAACAATATTATTAATTATTATTATTAATATTATTCATTATAATTATTAATTATGTTAATTATATTATTTCATTTCTATTTTATTATAATATTTTTTATTTATATAAATGATTTTTTATTTTGATTGGTTTCATTTTTAATTATATATTATAATTAATGTGTTATTATTATTGATATATTATTATTAGAGTCCTGTAAAATTGAAATAGAGTGCTACATAGAAAATTTATAAGGGATATCGGGCTCTCCTCCCTTAGAAAAGGGTTTCATGCATGGATTTTTTCATTATATTTTGAAATTATTTAAATACTGATAATTCTAAATAAAAATAAGTATTTTAAATAACATTTAATATTTTTACATATAAAGACATGTATATATATCATTTATTTATTAAGGGTACAATACAAGGAAACACACCCACACCCACACCTGCATGCCAGAATATTGGGCCATACCACCCCCCAAAGGATATCCCATTAACACAACTCTTACATTGTAATTTTTTTCCCCAAATCCCGACAAATTTTATGATGAATTGAATCCCATAAATTATGTATCAAAGGATCTACTTATAACTGTTTTAAGGAAAAAATTTAGACCTACCAGGAATATAAGTGAATTTCCTATGAATCGTTGAACCACTGGGGGTGAATCAGTGATGAACATTTAAAAATTTATTACTTTATGAAACTTAACCCCTAAAAAATTTCAGAGTTATTTACTTATAAATTTTTGACAAGATCACAAGAATCTAATGATGATAAATTAGAAAAGGAACAAAATATTTATAAGGTTCATACTACGTTTGGGAACCTACATACATGCTATAGATACTCCCACGGATCCATAGAAATTCACTATTAGAAATAAGTGAATATAACTCTGATCTGACTCCCATTAGACAACTTCTATCTACCAACAGGTATGATTATACTGACTACTAACAATTTACGAAGTTTTTCTTACAAAACTAAGTTTTAAAAAATATCTGAAAATTGTCATATTATTATCCCAAACTTACATTCAAAAAGTCCACCTACTTTCTCCTCCAAGTAGTGCTCTTCCATTTAATTTTTATTCCATTCGATAATTGTTCATCAAGTGCGCCTCATTCAAACTATGTCTCATTATAATCATGTATTCTATCCAACTAACAAAACTGTTACGCTAAAATTTTTATATGTCTGGTGTTTCTGATTCAAAAAAATCTACTCAGAAACCCTATCTGATTTTTGTGTTTGTTTTCTCTAAACTGAATCCTTATTTAATTCTCTGATAGAAATTATCTTCCTGGTAATTTTATTTAACAAAAAACTAATCTTGGTTGGAAAATCACTTCTAACATAAGTTCTTTAGTATATTTTATTTCTGTCTCTATGAATAGTGTTATGTATGATGAACTTTCTTCCCCTTTATATAGGTTCACCCGAAGTGGAAATGGTGGGAAACCAAATTCACTTTCCCATCAAAAAAAAATTTTGAACACTTTTCATGCATTCTAGACTCTTAACAAATAATCTTTAAGCATTAACAAAACTATGTGCTTCCAACCATCCTAGAATATCCATTAAATCAGATTTCAAAGAACTCGTTATAACTTACTTAAACATGGATAGATAATAGATAATTGAAATCCCAAACCAATAGAATTAACACATTCATCATTGTCAGGTTTCAGAATTTACAATGTTATGTAAAGTTCCTCATTAAAACTATGTCTAATATTTGTTTGTCTAAATTCATTGTTAAGAACATTCATTCTGTTTATGCCTTCTCTGTATGATGAAAAAACATCACTTCTTTATTTTTCTTCATCCTTCTTATTTTTTCTGATCACTCTCCTCAACTTCACGTAGACTGATTCCCTTCAAAAGAAAAGTTTATCTATTGGATCGGTGTTTTCTCCAAATGATAAATTTTTCTCAAAGTGAACTATATATATCAGATTATCAGATTACGTTCATCTAATGACATTGAATATTTCATATGATGGATGTTCTTCTGATTGATGTCCATTTGATTCCCTCCCTTCATTATCTATTTTTATAAGTTCACAACTTTAAACTCTATCCTTCAATAAAACTCTTTGTGAAAGGTGACTTTTTATATTCTTCCTATTCGGAAAACGCATATACCTATAATAATTGTTCTTGACCACTAAAGATGGTTGGAAACATTACTAAAAATTATAAGGATTTTTTCTACATCCATATTTTTCATATGGTTCCCTGATGTAGGATTTTACCCCTTTGGGTTTATTTCAATATTTTTTGAGATTGAAAAAACTCAAGAAATATAGTTTCTTGAAATTCTTCATTGGGTTAGGTTTTTCTACTGATCTTCATTTGTTCCATTCAGATTCTTTATGAAAAAACCTCTCTCTTATAAACATAGCAACATTATTGTTTTGGAAATTTTGTTTGGTGACCCTTCTGAGAAACTTTTTACAAAAATTTCAACTAAAAACTTAGATCTTACAAATTCTATAATTGTTCATCTAATGTGAAGTCTCAATACTCTACCTTTGTAAAAATTCCGAAAATTTCACCACCAAATTCTTCTTAAAAAAACTTTTTCTGGTATCAGGTATTTTGTAGACCAAAGAAATGTTTTTCCTGAAAACACATGTACCTTTATTCCCATATAAAAACATTATTTGGTCACCTGCCATTTTCAAGAAATGGTCAACCTTTAATGATCAGTATATCATCGTCTAAATTTATAATGAATGTGTATTAACAAAGTTACAGAAACATCCTAACTTCTTCACTTATTTTAGAAACTTCTTAAACAATCTTCCATACCAAACATTTTTAACAATCTTTCAGAATCATTTTCTCCCCTTTTAACAAAATTTTTGACAAAAATTTTACTTTTCAACAAATACAAAAAATTGAGAAAAACATAATAAAGAATATTCAATAAGAGGTCAGAATTCACACCATACATTGAAAGTAGTTTCTCTTATAATCAAGTCCAAAAGGCATATGGTGTCGAATGGGAAATCGGCTCACCCTTCAAGCTTGGATGGCCCGCCTGCACCCATATTCTGTTTAGTCAATCCCACCTGCATCCCACCCATCCCAGATTTTTCTGACATGCCTACATGTGTCCTCCCCAGCCTCAACACCAGCTCCACCATCATCAGTCATGTAATCCATGAATATTTCTCCATTTATATCCCCACCATCAGGAAACGATCCTATTATTGGTCATGCAAGTCACAAAATCCTCCATCGTTAACCCTTCTCTCGAGGCTACGCTCACCCATCACCTATGGCATTAGGGATAGCCTCTCACCATCACCAAACCACATCATCAGGGTGGGGAATATTTTTTTGGCCATAAAGAATGCACATAAAACTTTCCTTATCTATCATCATGATTTCTTGACATTCTAATATCAATTCCTTTCTTGAACCTCAGGTGATCATCCAAAACACGATCCTACCCCCCAAAGACCTACACCGTTGTGGCAAAAAGTTTCAAAAGAGAATCATATCAAAATGCTAATAAGTATCACTTACCAATTTCGTTATCAATGACATCTCTAAATTATCTCATCATTTTATCCTGATAATTGTTTTTGGCATTGCACAGGGTGGATGCAACCATCCCCACTATCAAATGAATTCTATTATTCTAACCTTTAACTCTCACCGTCAACGCCACTTTCCCCCCACTGGTAGGCCACCACCATTCAATATTCACCCTCAATCTTGTTCCTTAGAAATAGCACACCTACTAAGTGGGTCAAATTAGTACTTGATGGGATTATAAATATATTAAAATAAAACAAGAACTGAAATTAATTTTTATTTTAATTTTTTTAATTGTATTTTAAAAACTTATTTTTATATAGATAAAGAAAATTATTTAAAACTATTTTTTAAAAAAAATCAGTCATAGAGAATAAAATAAATTGATGCTCTCCATGTGTATGGTCGAGCATCAATTCATTTAAAGCTCAGTGATCCCATATTCCAAAAAAACCAAACCCATTAAATTAAAGAAAATAAATAAACTCAACCCCTAAATTTTTTCCATGTCTCTAATTCAAAAATTTAATATTTTTAAAGATTTATTATAATAAACGAATGAATTATTTTTAAATTATAACTTTGATAGATCTATTGATTTTTATTGATTGAGTATGACCCTTGGGATGAATCAATTGTTGTATTCACTTCCATGATTTCCAAGTAAAATTATTAAGAAAATCAAATAATATAACTCCATTGAGTGATTGTGTGCCTTGTTCCTCATAAGTGATGTGCTATAGAAATGAAATCATGCATTCATGTTTATCATTCAGAACTATATTTTTCAATCAAGAATGAAAATATTCCTCAAATCTCCCTAAATATGTTTCGTTGAACATTTTTTAAGAGCATTAACCAATATATTATTAAAAAACTAGTGGTAAATATTATTTTCTATAACTATATATTATCGTTACCTATTTAAAATAAACTTTTAAAGAATTTAAATTTTTTATTATTTTATATAATTAAATCTTAAGATTAATATTGAATTTGGTACTTTTATTTATAAGTTTTAAGTTGTTTGTTAATAAATTTAGTTCTTCAAATACATATAGATATAAACTTAAAATGAAATTGATCTACATTTTACTAAGAACGTAATATGTCATATAATAACACCTTGTATCAAGATTTGACAATATTTCACATTTATATCCACTGATATATGTTCTTCTATATAAATTTCTATTTGCATTTAACGAATGAAATCACCGAAGGAAGATTGAAATGCACCTAAGTTGTTGGATATCATTATCCAGTGACATTGTACATTGGGGTTGTTGAAGCTCATGATAGATGAAACATTGTCTATGATGGTTACTGTAACATATGGTCAAGTTTTTTGTTTTATATGATATATATGTTATAAATTTAAATGTGGTTTAATGTTCTAAGTGATTTTATAAAATTTGGTCCCTCTATTTGAAATATGGATTTATCACAATGATTTCACACTACTATGTTGTCATCTTAAAATTATTATAAAAAATTAATATTTTATTTCTTGAATTTATTACAAAAATATTTTTCTCAAATTAAATAATTATTTAACATATAAAGTTAGTATTGTCACTAGTTATAAAATGATCCTAATATTATAGTTTCATTTTTAAATTTGTTTTATTTGAAAAGTGGTAGTTCTATTTTTCTTCCCAAATTTATTTGTAAACAATGGATTCCTTATAATATTCGTTTTATTTAAATCCTCATGAAAAATTGGAGGCATGAGTTTTATTTTATTTTTTTAATTAAACGGGTTAGGGTTTTTTGTTTCGAATATGGGATGGTCAGGCATCAAATGAATAGATGCATGCCCATCGTAGTGGAATGTGTCAATTCATTTAATTCTCTCTGTCCAATTTTTTAAAAAATATAAATTTGAATAATTTCCATTATATATTTATATAATGAAATAAAAAATTAAAATATTATTTTTAAAAATTAATTTTATTTTTTAAAATTTTTTTATTTTATATATATATATATATATATATATATAATTAAAATTATATCTAAAATATTGTTTTTTATATGAAAGAATAATTATTTATGTAATTTTAAAATATAACTAAAACACCACCTAGGAAAATCTTTTATAAGGGATGGGATCTTGATATCGTTTATAAATTATTCATGTGGGAATCAGTTTCACTATTCCATCATTTTAATAAGAATATATTATTAATAATAATAATACATCAATAATAACATATAATTAAAATTGAAACTAACTAAAATAAATTATCATAAATATATAAATTATCATTGATATAAATAATAATTAATATTATAAATTAAAAAATAAATAATAACAAATAAATAAACAATATTATTTAATAATTTATAAAAATTAATCATAATTACTAATTACTAATTACTAATCATTAGTAATAATAAAAAAATAAGTAATAATTAAAAATAACAATTGACATTAAATAATATTAAATAATTATTATTATTACTAATTAAGAATAATTCATATATATTAGATATTGGGGGTACATTTACAGCCACACACCCTCAAACACACACACACACACATTAGGCTAACTAATATCCCCCTAAGGTTAGTCCACCATTATTTTACATATATTAGCATCCCAATGGCCCAACCCAAATACCATGGCCATTTTGAAATCTGGACCAAAGACCCTCTTTGAGATCACCCAGTAGGCCCCAAGATAGAAGCCGAAAGGCCAACTCAAAATATCAACCCATAGGCCTATTGGAATCTAGGGAAGAAGGGCCACTTTAAAAGGGTTTGTAGGCCCTCTTGAACTAACCCGAAGTCCCAACAAGACAACACATAGCTTAAACACTGCCACGAATTTCTTTCATCCATAAGGTTGCATCGCTGCCCCAACATGTAGTATTGGTCGAAAAATCCCCAATACCACCATCACCAATAACAATAAATCATATGTCCAACAACCACAGATGACCTATGTTGTTTAAAGTACCCTACTCGGGATCATCATCATCACTAGCAGTCATCATCAGCCCTATACCCATCTCGACTCATCACTACACACCTGTATAGGACAACCTTAACATCGGTCCCACACCACTATCTCTTGACATCACTATAGTGACACAAACGTTTCATATATAAATATTACATCATTTCAGATTAATTATTCAATACATTTCACACTAATACACATCCAAGGAATATAAAGGTTTATTTTATTTAGAAACTTAGATACATAAAAAATGAGTGTATAAAATTTCTACAAAATCTCCAACTATATTCTTCATTACAATCATTATTCTTAGATATATCATAACAAAAACCATCCTTAAGAATCTTGGAGTGGGAGACAAAAGAAAGAGTGATTTCAGATGCTCAGTAGGGGTAAATAAAGGAGATATCAATCGATGATCAGATGGAAGGATAAGATTACAATTAGGGTATGAGAACATGATCATATCTTATAATAATCATACCCAATCAGTAAAATAACTTTATTCATGAATCATGATATAAGGTGTTTTCAATCATAAACATAAGAGACTGGAATTATCAATAATAAATCATGATATATGAGAATATATCATAACCATAATACATAAGTTTGTGACATAAAAATAATCATAGAAAACCATTTCCTTAGTCAAGGATTGTAACTCCCTCAGTTTTTAGGAATTATTTTTTTCAAATAAATAAAACTTATTTGATATCTTACATTACACGAAACACAAATTTTTAACATACAGCGATATATTATTAATACTATAAGTTGAATATGGATACTATAATATAGCCTTTAAAACTAGTGGAATTGATATAAATGAATAAATTTTTAGTATTAAGTATAATTGTTTTATATAGTGAAATCATATTGATAAAACGTACTTAACTTTTAGAAAAGTCATCACATTTTTTGAAAATATTTTTTTCAAGAAAAATATTTTTATTTCATTTTTCTTACAAATAATAAAACTACTTTTTCCACTTTTAGAAAAGTAATTTTAAAAAAATCAACTTAATTTTTGAAATTATAATTTTCAAATTATTTTGGGGGATATTTTTATAATTTTCTGAAAATATAAAATATAGAGTGAATAATGAAATATACAGGTTTTTATTAAATATTTCCATTCCATTCAAATAATTTACAAGATAAATTTTATTACAATATGATTTTAAAAGTAAAATTAGTTAAATTATATATATATATTAATACAATTTAGTTTATAATAATCAATTCCATTTTGAATTGGGATATTAGAAAATTCTATACTTATGATAATTTTCACTTTGGAAAAATGCTTTCTCATCATATTTGTGGGTTTGATTTTAAATTAAATTCTGTCACTTATATTAATTTAGTTTGGAAAAACGGATCCCATATTTGAAATAATTATAATTTATATTTTATAATAACATAAAATTAACTTTTTATCCATTATGTATAGCAAAATCAAATAAAAAAATTAATTATCACAGTTATGGTGAAAATGGGTTTAGAGGAGGTTAAACTAAAAATACATGTGGAGAAATGACCAATAGAACTTATAAAAATCTCATTTTATGGACATATTTATAAATTAAATATTCTAGGACTTATAAGTGTCTACTTTTTATTACTTTTCATGTGAAAATTATGGGAACATATTTTTATTTTAATAAATTCCAAGTATGTCCTCTCACCCACTTATAAAAGGTCACCCCCTCATCTCCTCTTCACATTTACAAAACCCTTTGGTTTAGAAAATAAGTACCAGTATCACTTCATTAATTATTTATTCTCATTATTTAATCCTTATTTTTATCAAAAATAAATCCTAGGAAGGCTTTTAGTTCATAACTATGGAGGTTACACTGCCACAAAACAAGGCAAGGGAATCATTGCCCTATATGAGCACTAAACAAAAAGAATTGATAAAGGGGTGTACCTTTATCAGCGCTAGATAAAAGTGCTGACAAAGCTAACATTTATCAGCGCTAACATAAGATCTGATAATGGTGTGCCCTTTATCAGCGCATTTTTAGTGATGATAAAAGGAACATTTATCAGTGCTATTATTATCGCTGATAAACATTTTTATTCTTAATTTATATAAAATTATAATATTTTTAATAAAAACAATGTTTTTTTATAGATTAACATTTATATACCAATATTTATAAATATGTAATCTGTGTTGTTATAATTGTTAATAAATAAATATATATTTATCTTATATGTCATTTTAAATAAATATATAAAAATATAAATAAATTATTAAATAAAAACCCTGAAACCATTATCAGTGCTCGCTAAAAGTGCTGATAAAGGTATGTTTTATCAATGCTTCTATTTTAGCGCTGATATAATATACCTTTATCAGCGCTTTTAATGATAGATGATAATGGTTCGAGTGGTTTTTATTTAAGAACCCTAACAGGCCCCTCCTCTCTTTCACGCATTCAAGATTTCGTAGAAGTTAAACCTGACCCCATTTCCACCGTGACTTATCCTCCTCCTAATCCTCCTCCTCCTCCTCCTCTGACGCCGCTGGGTTTCCCTCCTCCACCGCGACCGTCATCCTCCTCTTCCACCGCTACCTCCACCGCCGCTACCTACAGCACCGTTGCCTCCGACGCTGATGCCTCTTCCACGGCTGCCACTATCGCGGGTCCCTTCTTCGTCGCTACCTTCGTCGTCGCTGCCTCTGTCGCGGCTGGCTCTTCCGTGACTGCCTTTGTCATGTGCTGAAAAACACCTTCACGGTGAGTTTTCTCCTTTTAATCATTGGTTTACTCTTGTTCGTTTGTTATTACCGTTTGATACTGATGGTTATAATGTGAAATGTACGGGCTAAATTCCCCACTAAAAATTGTGGTTGTTGGTTGTCCTTGTTTGTGCACAAAATGAATTTCATCTTCGTTGGTTCCTGTTGAACATTTGAATATAAAAATTATTAATTTATGTATACTTGACTTATGAATGAATTCCCCAAGATGATAAAACCTCTGTGATAACCCCTGAATTATCAAACAAAATTGAATAAGGGATGCTTTGTAAAATTTTCAATTGGGATTGTTTGGTTTGTATGGTGTTTCAATTTTGCACACGATTGTGTGTTTGTATGGTGTTGCAGATGTTGGCATGATTGATATTCCATTTTATTTCTATGTTGTATTTCATCCACCCTTGAATATCAATCCAAAATTTACCCATTTCAATGGCACCACCAATTTGTTACAAGTGCAATTCCACTGAATTCTAGAAAACCACTTCACTAGAGGACTCTATGAGACACTTTACGGACACCCTAGTCAAAAATGGATTTCACCTATTTCCTTTTTGTGTGGGAAAAACTATTGGAGAATAAAAACTCACATGCCTCTCTATTTAGAGAAAAAATAATTGTTTGTGCTGCTCATTTTCAATGTAGTGGTGGAGACAAAAAAATTGAGGAATGTGATGTAATCATTATGCTTTAGGGAAATTTCCATGAGATATGATTTTATTATTTATGTTTTTGACTAATTCTCCACAAACCTATAATTCATTTCTTTTTCTTAAAAAAATTCAATGGTGACCATTTTTTATGATAAAATAATTATAGTGAGAATATAATGAAAATGAATAATAAATAAATAAATTCTTCTTCTTCTCATAAGGTGTATAAAATTAAATACTTCATGCTAGTTTAATTATGTTACTTTGATTAAATTTTACCTATGTTCATGCCAGTTTAATTATTTTAATATTTTATTTCTAGCATGGGATAAACAAGAGGATTAAGCTTTCATATGTTTTCTAAAATTTTATTTCATTCATTTTTCCTTTTATTTTTTTTATAATGTGGGTTTTTTCGTATTGTTGATTCTTTAAACTAAAAATTATCCTCAATAATATTATTATTTGGTAATTTATTTCTTTTTGGAATAAATTTATTTGAAATAATTATAATATGTTAAGAAACTTTTCCCCCATGAATAGAGAATTATAATATTTTCAAATAATAATGTTCTTTGATGAACCTAAATATGAGCTCACCCGTGGGTGGTTGAGTATTTTTCCCACCACCTCTGTCACAAATATTCAGATGTAATACACATTTGAGTTTGATGGTTATTCTGAAATCTCACAATAGAGTAAAATCCAAGAGTTCTTAGGTTTAGAATCATGATGACCATGATATGGTGAGTTCTAGGTTTATTTTAAACAATAGTTAGATGATTATGGATTAGACAGTGATATTTGGAAAGATATTAGCCCAAAAAGCTGCATTGGATGCTATGAGGGTGACAAATTAGGTCCGTAATGGAAACACAAATATGAAAGGAGGTGAAATTGGTGTGTATGGTATGAAGATTATGTTTTTGAGATTCTATGTATTTTTAAAATTCAAGGTATGTAGTCTTTTTAAATGGAACATGCTTCACCATACATTAATTTTATATAGATTTTAACTCCACGCAACATTTATCTCCAAATTTACACCACATGACTCATCTTCTGAATCAATCATGGAATAAGTTTCATTTTAAATGTTACATGTCTTGTGATCCAATGTCACACACAATGTATCTCCAAGACATATACTTCATCATGAAACCATGTACATGCCATGAAATAATGGTAGAACCACATGATATGTGTTTTACATTACTCTCACCATGTATAGATACCATAGAAACATGATTTGTATAGACTATACACCCCTAGTGGCCATGTAAGGACAACACACTGTGTATTCCACAAAAATGAGATGCATAGCAAGTGAGGTGACTCAGTATGTATCTAAAGTACACTCCTTTAGCTCAAGTTCTTCTATATGTCATGTATTTTCGAGGCATCATGTAGTCTTTGTAAGACTAACTTGGAATAAATTTTATATATGTCAGATTCAATTAGGTAAATATTATCAATACACTATGTTCACCCTACTGGTCACACCGTGTATATAGATTTCACATGAGTTTAGAAATGGTAGTATACAACCAACCTTGACTAAGAACCCTACACATTGTGTACCCATTGAACAAATTGTGTTCTATGTTATTTTCATTATTATCATTTATTTTTCACTTAGATGATAGTATTTAATGTATGAGTATACCATTATAAATATCTTCTCATATAGAACAAAATAGTATGATTCCCTCAATCGTTGGAAATTGCACATGATGTGTTTGGATATTTTAATTATCTTCACTCTCCTTGAGAGTTTACAAGTGACAAGTGAGACGTTTAGAGAAAATATGGAGTATGGTACTCTTCCATGTTTCAGTGAAGAGTCCTCCATGAATAGGTTTTAGGTACTCCATGGAGATATACAAAATATAGGGCACATTCCCTCATATATAGATAGAGTTCAAGTACTTTTACATGTTTTGGGGTAGTTTACTCTATATCATCAGAGTCAACATTCTCTCATGTATTGATGGGGGTCCTCTGTCAGTGGATTCATTACTCCCCAATGTGTCGGGGTAGGGTTCCCCAAAAGGGATAGGTACTCCCTCGGTAGACAAACATATAAATCAATGGTATGTAATCCATAACTATAATTCTAGAGAAATAACATGGCTGTTATAGAATAATTTAAGATCAAGAGTCTCAAAACTAATAAAATATTACCATGTATATTTCTTTGGGTTATCATCATACTTTTGAGCATTTTTAATTTTCTTTCAGTTATGAATTGTAGTCAGATTCTTGACTTGGTGCAGCCATCTGAAAGTTATGGTCGAAATGGTGGGACGACTTTATGTGCATTCATATGAGGCCCACCATTTAAATCTCAACTTCAGATCCCTCTATCATCATGAGAACATCAGAATTAGATACGACCACAGTTGAATAAAATGATCCTCATATTTTTATCTTTATACTGTAAAAATTTGAGCTTCATTGGGTTTTTTTGTGGGCCCCACATTTGTTTGATGGGCCTTAGGCCAATTATGCTTTTTCCATCAAATTTCTGCATTTAGGGGAAACATTCTCAATCTTCCCTTGGGATTCATCCATTGGACCTAAAAGATAAAATGTTCCAAATAAAGTGATGAATCGTATACCAAAATATAAAATTAAAATGATGAAAAATTTATTTTTCACAAGCAGTTTATTGAGTGGTCCCAAATTGACACTTTAAGCATGAATTGCACAATGATGGGAAATGAAGTTCAATTTCTGAATTGGAAAAAAATTGATGTTTATTCACTTCGAAACACATTAATATTAAGATATTAAAAATGAATATTAGACACTTTCAGTGAATAATCAATGGGTTATGTGGGACTTACACTACCCAAGGTATCTCTAATTTCTTGTATGATACGATCCTTCGTGGGAATGAACTTTGATGACTGGTTTCTTCCTTTTAGATGGTTTTCTTGGTATTGGATTATGTTTAGTTCCTTTATTATACCTTATATTACCCCTTGGTCTTAGGTTCTGGTTGACATATTGTTATATCCTTACATTGTTCTTTTAGGGCATCCTACTGGTTATGTTTACAATCACACCTGTATGGACTTTATAGTAACATGTGATGTGTTTATTTTTATATTTTATTGTTTGGAGAAGAAATTTGTGGACGTAGAGTTAGTGAGGTTAGAGTAACAGTTAAATTGTATCCAATGATGGTTTATGGTAGAGGCATTTGTACCATGACTTTTTTTTAAAAAAACTCAAACAATGCAATTTGATTAATTAAAACATGGTATTGGGCATGTTCAAGATCGAACCCATAAAGATGATGAATATGAATAAAGAATGGGTGAATGCCAATTGGTTGAGAAAAGAGTATAAAGATAACATGAAAGATTTTATCAAGTTTGTAGAAGATCATGCATGTGACACTTCTCAAATCCTTTGTTCGCGTTTACGCTATTTTTATTCAAGCCAAATTTGTCCATAAGAGTTGGAAGAACACCTGATTTGTCATGGAATATATCAAATTTATACATGTTGGAATAAACACAGGGAATAAATGAATGTAGGTAGTGGATCAGATAACACGTCATTTTGTGGATCATCTGATATGATTACAACCATGAGTAATGAAGGCGATCGTATGGAGTATATGATTACATAAGGGAATGATGACGAAGATCATATTGAGGAAATGACAAGGACAGTTGAAGATGAACTTCATGATTGCCCAAAATTGTTTGAGAAGTCAAAGAGTTTTGAAAAAATGCCATTGTATGCTGGTTGCACTAAATATACAGTATTGTCAGCCATACTGAAGCTGTATAATTTGAAAGTAGGTAATGGGTGGAGTGACTCTAATTTTATGATACTACTTGCTCTCCTGAATTACATGCTCCCAAAAGATAATGAGCACCCAAGCCAAACATACAATGCCAAACTAATTCTACGATCGATGGGTATGATATCTGAAAGAATACACGCATGCCCAAATGACTGTATATTGTTTCACAAGGACCACAAATCACTTAAAGAATTCCCAAAGCGTGGTGCTTCTCGAAACAATAAAGATTATTCTAGTCCTACAAAGTTTTATGGAACAGTCCAATCATTTCAAGGTTTAGGCGCCTATATGGAAGTGAGGAGACTGCAGGACAATTGACATGGCATGCAGATACAAGAATTAATGATGGGAAACTACGTCACCCAGAAAACTCTCCTCAGTGGAAGAGAATTGATCATGAGTATCCTAAATTTGGAAATGAGCCGAGAAACCTTTTTTTGGAGTTATCTACAGATGGGGTGAATCCTTTTGGTTTTCAAAGTAGCAGTCTCAGCACATGGCCGGTTATGTTGGTAAATTATAACTTACCACTGTGTTTATACATGAAACGAAAATAAATCATGTTATCTATGTTCATATCAGGACCAAAAAAACCGGGTAATGATATTGATGTTTATTTGGCTCCATTGATCGAGGATTTGAAAATATTGTGGGATTCAGATGTTACATTGTATGATGCTTACAAAATTGAAGATTCCATTATGAAAGCCATGTTGCACGGGATGATAAATGAATTTTCAACTTATGTAAATTTTTCAGGATATAGCATTAAAGGAACTCAATGGTGTACCATTTTCAAATAAGGTATACAGTCAATTAGGATGAAACATTCATTGAAACCCATGTTTCTAGGACATCACAGATTTCTTCCATAATGGCATAAGTATCGATCCTGGATGACATAATTTGATGGAAGTTTAAAAGAACGTAAAGCACCATCTCCACTAATATGTGATCAATTGTATGAGAAATTAAAATATTTGGACACTACTTTTGTTAAACCATTTTTGAAAAACCTTACGAAAACCAGTCGGTAAAATAGATCAGTTTTTTTGAAATACCAAACCGGAATTGTCTGTATGTCAGACATTTTCTTGATGTTATTCATGTTGAAAAAAATGTATGTGATAGTGTCATTGGCACGTTTCTAAATGCACCCAGCAAAACAGAGGATGGAATTAAGGCCAGATTTAACATGGTTGATATGGGAATATAAGTAGAGTTGGCACCAGTGAAGGGTGAAAAATGAACATTTCTTCCTCCTACTGCTTACACTCCTTCCAAGAAGGAGAGATATCAGTTTTGCATCTTATTGAATGACATAAAGGTTCCAGAGGGGTATTCATCAAATATCAATAATATCGTGTCGATGATTGATTTCAAATTAAAGGGTCTAAAATCACATTACTACCATGTTTTAACTCAAGATCTAATTCCTAAAGCATTACGTTGCATTTTTCCCAAGAATGTCCACCATACATTAATGAAGCTCAATTTCTTATTCAAAGATATATGTAGAAAAGTTATAGACCTGGCGAAATTGCCAACAATGGAAAGAGAAATTGCTGTCATATTATGTGAATTGGAAATGTTCTTCCAGCTGACATTTTTCGATATGATGGTTCATTTTATGGTTCATTTGGTGAGTGAGATTCGACATTGTGGTCCTGTACATTATAGATTGATGTACCCCATTGAACAGTATATGAATATTTTGAAAGGGTATGTCAGAAATCAAAGTCGGCCAGAGGGTTGTATTGCGAAGCAATATATTGTTGAGGAAGATGTTGACTTCTGTACCGAATACATGTCTAGTGTGGAAAATGTTGGCCTACTGAAATCTCATCACACTGTGCGGCTTGAGGGTGATGGAATTTCAGGAAGAGAGGTTTTCACAATCAATATTACAGATCGGGAGTAGGCTCACCTTTATGTTTTTCATAAAAGTTTTGATGTTGACCCATATGTTCAAACCCACCATGATATTATTAGGAATTTGAATACTTCTAGGGATGAAAATGGATATCAGATAAACATAATTGATAGTTTATAGGATTGTTTCAGGACCATATTTTTAAGAAGTTAGATGAAAATCCATACTCAATTTCAGAATGAATTTTATGGCTAGCCGGAGGAGCAAGTTTTCATATATTACCTTACAATTCTTATGCAATAAATGGTTATAAATTTTATAATAATGAACATTATGAAGACAATACCATGCAGAGTATTGGGGTTACACTTGTGGCTAAGGTAATGCATGTTTCCAGTGCTAAGGGAAAAAATCAAATTTATGAGAATATGCCATACTTTGGCATCATCAAATAAATATGGGAGTTGGATTATATAAAATTGAAAGTTCTAATTATTCAATGCAACTGGGTTGATAACAGGAGTGTTGTTAAAATAGATGAATTAGTATTCATGAAAGTTGATTTCAGAAAGGAAGGGGAGAAAGACTAACCATTTATAATTGCATCACAGGTAGTACAAGTATTTTTTGTTCCAAACCCGACAAAAAGAAATTGGTCAATTTTTCTGTTATTAAACAAAACAACTGAAGGGTTAGATGAAAGTTCACTGGAGGATGACCCTTTTATAGGGACTTCACAATAATTTCGCAGCAGTCCCAATGTAGACGGAATTTTGTATGTCATAATAGACCACAATGAAGGGATTTACATAGTTGATAGAGCGGTCAAATATCTTCATCCTTTAAAAAAAGAGAGTACAATAATCAAGTAATTTTTTTATAGTAATATATTTTGTGTTACATTATGTTATTATTTGTTTGCTGCTGCTTTTATATAATCTAAATTAAATGTTAAACCACTTCTGCAGATAATGACTTTTTCTCCTACTGATGTGCCCAATCCTGAGGCACAAAAGGTCTCTCAACCAGCTGCTGGTGGTCCTAGTGTAGAGAAACAATATGTTTCTCAACCTATTGTTGTTGGTCCCATTCTAGAGGTACAACAGTTTTCTCAACCTATATTTGATGGTCCCAGTGCTGAGGTACAATAGGTTTCTCAACCTGTGGTTGTTGTTCCCAATATAGATGCTAGCGCTCCATAGGAACATAAGGATGATACTTCTGAGCAAATGGTTGGAAATGAAACCCTGAAATCACAAAAAAACAAGAGCTTCGTAGTTTGATAGTGTTAACCAAAATCCTAAAGGCAAAAACAAAAGGCATCAAATTTGAGGTGGGATGGAATAAGCGAGGCCAACATGTTAACCCCAACAGATCCATCTTTAGTAGCTACATTGTAATCGTTACTTGGGAACGCGTGCTGATTGATGTATAGTCATGGAACCATGTTGTCAATGGGATTAAGACACTAATGTGGGAACAGATTACGGTAAAATTATGATATCATTTTTTAAATTTATTAAAATAAAATAAAATTCTAAAACATTGACTTACATTTCATCATCCATTGCAGAGTGAATATATAGTAGATTCCTCACACAAGGAATATGTATTAAGAGTTATAGGAAGGATTCATAGAGGTTTCTGCACGATTTTAATGAAATATCATCTTAAAGATACTGAAGGGAAAATCAAGTTGCACCCACCTTCTCTTTATGCACACTTGATATCCCAAGGAGCGTGGGATGCGTTTAGAAACCATCACGAGAAGAGGACTTTTCAGGTACATTGTGTGGGCTACTACGTTGTTTGACGTTGCTGGTATTCATCACTTTAAATGACAGATTTTATTTATGAAGCATTAACTGAGTGCTAAAAATAATGAATGTGCAACAAAACCAGTGTACCCTTACCATAAAAGAATGATGGGGTACACATCACTTTATAAAAAATTGGTACGTCTTTTAAATCTACCATACAAATTTTATGTGACATAAAACAACATAATAAACATGTTTCTCTGTTTATATGAAGATTGATGAATCGAAATCAAAATCTATATCCATCACACGCCATGTGCTATGGAAGGAGGCTTGTGTAAATAAAGAGGGGATACGGATAGATGAAAACACACAAAAAGTGTGGGAAACATGTGTAAGTATGACATAATATAAATTTGATTTGATTTAAATCACTATTACATAACAATGACTACTTATTTTTTTATATTTTCTATCTGGAATAGTCATAGGAACCAACAAAACCCACACTAGATGCAGATATACTTTCAGCGGCCTTGAAACTGCTAGAAACATATGGTCACGTCAGAGGTGTGGGGTTTGGGGTGACACCCCGAACAAATTTTCAAAAACAAAAACAAGCGGATGATCAAAATGAGAAAATGGAAAAGTTGAAAGAAAAAATATCTATTTCTCAACAAGAATTACAATACTAGAGAATGATGATAACATGTTCTATGGGGGAGAGGAAAAGAGAAGAAACAACTCAACAACAACCAGTGCATTACGATCCCACCCCACCCCCCACCAGCTTTGAGGAGAGTCATTCCCCTAAAAAATCTAACTTAGCTAAGGTAATAAATGTTTTAATACTTGTTTTTATGAAATGTGAATCACATAGAAACAGATACCTTTTCTGTACTAATATTCTAATAGGTGAAAATGACTGTGATTTATATCTATCAACTCCCACATATCGCCTTGTAGTGAGGGATACAGTGTTCAATACACAGAACAACATGCTACACAACATACAACTTCCAACAGATCATTTCAGAGTGTCAATTAACATAGCAAATGACCCGAGTGAAGAGCTACCTATTACAAAGGAAGATGATGACACTCATTTGGTTGAACAAGTTGTTGGAACATTCATCGCATGGCTGGAAATTCTTGTAAAAACATTCCAACAAGGAGGTATCCATTTCCAATTTATTTTTCAAGCTGGACCTTTAACACTTAATGAAAAAAGGTATGAACCGATGAATGTTATTACTGAACGAAAAATATAAGGGGGTGAAACAAAATATCCACTCAAAACTATCACAAGGATCAACCAACTGATTGAAACAGTCTACTAAGAGAAACTTCACCCCTCACATTCCTTATCCATAATTAATATCATTGCAGGCTCATGTGGATACAAAGTTGATAGACGAAAATTCTCATGCAGTTGATTTTGAAAAAAAAATATGTACCGATAGGAAGAATTGGATTTCATTAGTGATGAAAATGTAAATGAAATCCTCATGTATGAATTTCTAGGTTCCTCGGTTTTAAATGTATACATCAGGTATGTTTTCATGATTTTATTTTACAAAAGCTGATAACCTCTGATAATTATGACTAAATACATTTCATATTTTTCACAAATTTATATACAAAAAACAATTGAAGGGATTTCCCCATGAATAAAAATTGGTACTCATTAGTCCTCACATCACCTCTTCAAAAGAGGAAATAGATTCTAATAAAGAGGCTGCAATAATGACATCCCTGCTCAAATCGTTTGAAAACAAAATTACGGATGACAGACTCTTCTTAATTCCAATGATGCAGCGGTAAAACTATACAATTTAACCATATCAACTATATTTTCATTTCTTTCTTTACTTATTCCTTTTTGTGTTTTTATGAAGTATTGGATGTTTATTGTGGTCAATTTGAATACATCAAATATTTATTTTCTGGATTCAATGCATGGATATCCAACAAACCAACCACGCATGATGGCGTTTGTTAATTTGTAGTACACTATATCCAACATTTTAAAACTAAACATCTTGTTATATAATTTATATTATCTTTTAATGAGGATTTTGTTATGATAGTGTGGTGAATCAATATTTTCTACTTCATGGAATGAATCCAGGGACTAAGGATAAAAAATCCTACAAGATCTACAACTGGAAAAGTTTCATGGTATATATAATTACATTGCACTATCAAAACACATATCAAAACAAATTACTTATTTTTGTCGATGTTTCTGCAGTGTCCAAAACAAACAAATAGAAAGGATTATGGTTATTATGTTTTTGAATTTATGAAAGAGATCATATTTCATCAACAAACTAGCATCCCTGATGAGGTATTTTCAAAAATAATTACGAGTTCAATTAAAAAATTTATTAATCCTTTGTGTATTTATATTTGTTCAGTACTCCCATGACTATCACAAATACTCATATGCACAAGGTGATATTGATGTGTTTAGAAACAAATGGGCTACAAACCTGATGGAATATTTTACCCAAATATGATGAAGGTGAATTCCTACAACTAATGTTATCCATATATAATCATTGATATCTCCCTTGTTTATATTTATTGAGCATATATGGTCACCCATTATTATGTTTTATAACCATAAGTTATGAAGAATGGTTTTAGAAATGATTTTTATTTCTAGTAAAGAATAACTCATTGGACTACAGTAGTTGATAGTGTGGAATTCGACCAATTCATAGTCATTCAGTCCATTCACAAGCATCTTAAAAGCTTGATGGGAACCAATTTCTTGGATTTTCAATTTTCTAATTAGTTTCCTTTATATGTGGGTGGGGGTGTCCATGAGGGAGGGGGTGTCCAAGAGTGGGGTGGTGTCCATGAGGGGGTGTGTCCAGGAGGGGGTGTGTCCAGGAGGGAGGGGTGTCCAGGTGTGAGGGTGGGAGGGTGTGTCCAAGAGGGAGTGTGGGTTGTCTAGGGGGTTTCCTGTTGTGGGGGTGTCCAAAAGTGAGGCGGTGTCCATGGGGTGTCCATGAGTAGGGTGTCCATGTGGGGAGTGAGGGTGTGTCTAGAAGGGAGGGGTGTCCAGAAAAAGATCCATTAAATTCCATTCAATACTGATAATATACAATGTGTAGATCACTTCTAGAGTAGCCTGAAGTGGGTCTGTAGTGAGGCATATAAAGTTCCATCCAACCAAACCATTTCCAAGACCATTTAAAGGCCCAATAATTATATTCCATTTCAATTTGAGGTCCAATATATCTTATTTAATGTCATAAATACCCAATATATGCATCATTTACCTTTCCCACATTATATTTAAGTGAAATTGCATTCCTATTCCTCCAATGTATTTTTTGTTTAGTGTTTTTCTTTGATTTGTTGAACTGTATCTCTTAAAAATAAATATGATTTTGTAATTCATATTAGTGAATTATGGTGTATGAATAATATTTATTCCATTATCAAGTAGATGATGAAAATATTGTTGGATAAAGAAGTTTAATAATGGTTATACACTAAAGAACTAGAGGGAGGGGGTGTCCAGGTGGGAGGGTGGGTGGGGGTGTCCAGGAGTGGAAGGGGTCTAGGAGGGGAGGGGGCTATCCAGGGTGTGGTATGGGTGTTGTCCAAGAGTGGAGCGGAGGGAGGGGTTGTCCAGGAAGGAGGGGTGTCCAGGAGTGGAGGGGGGTGTCCAGGAGGGGGGTTGTCTATGGGTGGGAAAGGGGCAGTCCAGGGAAAGGGGATTAAATGGGAGGGAGGGGGTTTTCCAGGAGGAGGGAGGGGTCCACAGGTGGAGTGGTGGCAGGGGGGTGCTGCCCAATAGTAGGGAGGGGGAAATGATGTTGAATAGAGCATCGAGGTAGATCATAAATCATGATAAAAAATGTTTTTGAGTCTTTAACAAGATCACCATATTGCCTTTAAATAGACTCTAATATCTTCATTTAGTCCATCAAAGACATAACTAAAAACCCAAAATATAAGACTGAAATTCACTCAAAATGTGTCAGTCTCCTCTATATCTAGCATCAACTGATCGTCTTCCTTTGCTTGTGTCTTAGTCATTCTCATCGCCAATGTAAGTGACTCCCCCTCTTGTTGCGGCACTTTCTCCATGCTTCGCTGCATGTTAGTGGTTTTTTTCAGTATTCATCTTGCTCCGTCAACTCATGTTCCCACCTTCACTACTCTTGATCCCACTGCTGCTGGTGGAATGTGAGAGCTTCAATTTTTGATACAATGGCTTAATTCTGAAAATTTCAAGGGTTTCTTCCTCTTTTTGCAACAGAAAGGTTTTTTATGACAATATGTTCATTTGTTCATACCCACTAAAATATATTATTATTATTATTACTATTTTCATTGATATATTTTCAGTTAATTTTCTTTCATTGTCCAAAGATATCATTTCGTTTTTCCTAGTTCAAGTTCTCTATAGATTTGCAGAACAATATGTTTTTGTTCTATCTAGGGGGCCTGCCTCGGGGAGGGGAGGTAGGTGGTTGTCTAGGAAGGAGGGGGTGCCCAAAAGTGGAGGGGGTGTCTAGGAGGGGAGGGGGCTATCCAGGAGGGGAGGGGGATATCCAGGTGGTGGGAAGTGGGTTTTCCAGGGAAATAAAGGGGGTTGTAAGGGAAGGGAGGAGGGTTTTCCAGGAGGAGGGAGGGGGCTACAGGTGGAGTGGTGGGAGGGGGGCTATCCAGGGGTAGAGAGGGGGCTATAGAGGGGGGTTTCCTTTGGGAGTGGAGGGAGGGCGTTTTCTAGGAAGGGGTGTGTCCAGGAGAAGAGGGGGGATTTCCAGAAGAGGAGGGGGATGTCTAGGATGTGGGAAGGGGGCTATCCAAGGAAAGGGAGGGGCCGCTAGGGGAGGGAGGGGGTTTTCCAGGATGAGGGAGGGGGTTGTCGGTGGAGTGGTTGGAGGGGGAGCTGTCAGGGGGGGTTGTAAGGGGAGGGGGGTTTTCTAGGAGGAGGGAGGGTGGGTGTAGGTGGAGTGGTGGGAGGGGGGTTGTCCAAGGGTAGAGAGGGGATGTCTAGGGGGTTGTCTTGGGGAGGGGAGGGAGGGGGTTGTCCAGGAAGAAGGGGGGCTATACAGAAGGTGGGAAGGGGGTTGTCTGGGGAATGGTAGGGGGATACGAGGGGAGGGAGGGGGCTTTCCCGGAGGGGGAGGGGCTTTAGGTGGAGTTGTGGGAGGGGGGTATCCAGGGGCTGTAAGGGGAGGGGGTTGTCCGGGAGGAGGGAGGGGTTTGTAGGTTAAGTGGTTGGAGGGGGCTGTATAGGGGTATAGAGGGGCTATCTAGGGGGGGCTGTCTCGGGGAGGGGAGGGAGGGGGATGTCCCTGAAGGAGGGGGTTTCCAGGAAGGGAGGGGGTTGTCTAGGGGGTGGGAAGGGGGCTGTCCAGAAGGTGAGAAGGGGGTCGTCCAGGGAAAGGGAGTGGGCTGCAAGGGGAGGGAGGGGGGTTGCCCAGGAGGAGGGAGGGGGCTGCAGGTGGAGTGGTGGGAGGGGGGATATCAAGGGGTAGCGAGGGGATGCAAGGGGAGGAGAGGTTGTCCTGAAGGAGGGAGTGGGTTGTAGGTGGAGTAGTGGGAGGGGGGCTGTCTTGGGGATGGGAGGGAGGGGGTTTGGCTAATCACACTAAAGAACTAGGAGATCAAGAGAAAAGTGAACTAGTATGATCATGGCCTATATAATTGTGTATGTTCTCATCCAGACCCCTCTAAAACTGAGAAATACATTCCTTCCATACCTCAACGGGACCTTAGATATTGTATGGGGTCCTTAGAGAGGCATAAGTGGTCAGGGTCCAGGCAGGGTTGGACCCAATGTCTGATGCGGACGTGCTAGCACTCATTCCCTTTTACCTGGAATGGGAGAGTACACTCTTAGAGGCTCCTGATATATGTAACTATTAGGTTTATAACCTATCTAGGATGGTGGTATCACTAGTAAAATGTTAGAATTTATTCTAAAATTGAATACTCTAATGAAATTGAATACATCATCATGTATATGTCATATTGTATAACCTGTGGAGATTCCTCCCTTTTTTTATTGTCAATAAATGAAACCTTTTGGATTCCATGTTGTTATTGACATTTATTTGTCTTCTTTTCTCATTCATGTAATCTTAAAAAAAAATTATATGTCAATGAATCATGTTGAGCCTCTTCTAAAATATTAATTCAATCCAAGGAAATATGGAAATGTAAAGGTTGTAACAGGTAACAATTGACATTTTATTAAGGTATTCTTTTATATTAATGTTTAATTTATTTAATTATTATATTACTAACATAATATTTGATTTCATATATAGTTGAAATCTTTTTCCTGAGTTAGAATGCTTCGTTCATAAACTAATACCACTGATGACAATTTTTTAGAGCGGATCATGGATTCAAAAAGGATGGAACAACAATGTTTTTAACTGTATGTTGGATAATTGTAATTGTAATCAAATTAAACATTGTTTGAAATGTAAATAGAACTTTTTGGTTTTTTATTAATGATTTCAAGTAAATTTATATAGCATTTTTGTTCTTATGTGCTTTGTGTGTAGGTGTTGTTTGTGCTGTGTGTGTAGGTGATGTCTCAGGTGTGCAGGTGTTGTGCAGGTGCTAGGTTGGCACATGGAATGTTTCATTTATCAGTGCTAATTAAGTGCTGATAAATGTATCATATATTAGATCTCAATATATCACTGATGAAGGTGGTATTTATCAGTGCTATTTTTAGAGCATATATATTATTCATTTATCAGTGCTAAAAATAGCTCTAATAAAGGGGGTCCTTTATCAGTGCTAAAAAAAGCGATGATAAAGATGGTCCTTTATCGGTGCTCTGAAAGCACTGAAAAAGTTCCCCATTTATCAGTGCTATTTTTAGTGCTGATAAAGGGGACCCCCTATCTTCGCCATGATTAATAGTGCTTTTTAGCACTGTTAAAGGCAGTTTTTGGCACAATTAAAATCCCAATTTGTAGTAGTGTTACCCAAAGAATATGTAACGTTATTCAATGAGATTTTTTATTTTTATTCTTCCTATATGTAACACCTAAAAATTCCATGGTACAATTCTCTTGGAATAATACAGTAGCGTGTGTTGTACGCAACTTCGAGATTCTAACACACTGCGACCAATCAAAATAGCCGTTATGAATAGTAATACCCACTTTTTGAAATTTTATAAATTTTATCTCTCAAAATGGACTTCATTTTTGGATTTGGAATATCGAAATTATCCTAGGGTGAAATTTCGGTACTTTTCAGATAACTTTTATATTTTGATGAATAGTGAAAATTACTAAATTTTAATTAAAAGCAAATTTTTTAATCAAAATAATTAATAGTGATAAATTATGAATTTGACTGGTTTTAAAGTATATTTAGAATAAATTTTTACCATTTATTATAATTTTGGTCATTGGAAAAAAATTCACATTAAACTGGACATAAACAAGTGTCAATATTTTGATAGTTATTATCTCTTAAAAACGTGATTTTGTTTTAACAACGGGAATTAATTTGAAATTAATTTTTGCCAATTATATGTTTTAAATTTAGAGAAAGGGATTCCATATTTAGAATCAGGAGTTCCAAATTTTTTAAATATGTAACTTTTATTTTTAGACATTTTGAATAATTACATCCGTAATTATTTTATTTACCATGGTTAAAGGATAAATCCTGTAAATAAGGTTAAACAAATAATATTATAATAATAATAAATTACCCTAAAACGTGTCCTAACTTTATTTTTTGATACATGTCCGACCATGGGCATCTTTGGGTCGATTTTGGGACCCCATGGAGCCACTTTTAGGTGATAAGGACACTTTATATTAATTAAGTTAAAGTAAATACAAAAATGACATAAGCATGTATCTTTTAGCAAAAAAATTTTTATATAGGGTTATATATGTTATATTTTCGACTATAAATATTCATTATAAATATATAAAAAATTATACATAATTGTATTTTATTTATAATTTTTATACATTTAATAATTAGACTTATTTATGATACAATAATGATGCAGGATTTTTCATTATTAATGAAAGAATAAAATAATTGGTATAATAAAAGTTAAAATAAATATAATTTGAAAGTTTTTATGCCATCCACGAATTTTATTGGTTAATATTACTTGTTAAGATTTCTTAAATGATTTTTTTTCGAATTAATAAAGTTTTTAATATATCCCCAAAGAAACCATGTTTATAATTATGAGATTATTACATAAATTAGTTTTTAAAATAAATATTATATTATTAATTGATATTATATTCCTAAAAATCTAAGGTTTGGAAAAAGGACTTATATAATTATATTTGTATCATTAATGGACCACTTGGTGGTCTCTTGGATGTATATAGTATGTTTATTAACTATATAATATAAAAATACAAAGTGACATGGTAAATGCCAATCTAATTAACTAAGAGTTAAAACTAAACGATAAGGTTAATATAATGACACAAAACTATCTAAAATATATTGGTTGAAATTATTTATACCCATAACCACCTTATACTTTGAATAATCCACTTTGGAGCCATTATAAACCGAATATAAAATTATTATAAGTTAATACTTTAAGTTTTTTCTAAAGAGCCCCTCCTCCCCCTTATAAAAGGACAGAACTTCTAACCAATTCTTCACACATTAAAATCCTTTTTTCTCAGACAACCCCTTCCCAAAAACTCTTTAAACTTCTCCCAAATAAACTTATAGGCCTTAGTTTTATCATAAATCCAACTTAAGGAGGCCTTTTTGTCAAATCAAAAGGAAGAACCCGGAGAAGAGGTAATGTTTTCACCACCCATTTTCAAGTTTCTTTCTTCTTCAACTTCTTCTTAATTTGTTATTTCCTTTATAAAATAACGAATCCAGTATATTCTATATACTGTGATGTTATTATAAATATGGTACAACCATATTCAATATTCTATCCATCATTTGAATGACATGTCACCATACGTGCGTACGTACGGCTTACCGTCTCCACGTCGTGGTGTAATTGTTATTCAAAAACATTATTATTTGGATGGGTATGATAATGATATGTAAGTGATTTAAATAATAAATATAACATGATAATGATTTTGTATATATGATATACCATCCAATTATATATTATTTTAATATCAAAAGAATGATATTGTCGCTCGTGCGTACGTATGGACTACCGTCTCCATGAACAAAATGAGATTCATTCCCCATCTTATCCATGCATTTATAATTCTAATTTTATGATTAAAAATAATGTTTAAGGACTTGATATCATTTTAGATATAAATAATATACAACCTATCCATAACAAACACGACTTATTTAACAAAATATATAAAAGAAAATGAGCGAGTTAATACCCGAAACGATGATAATACAAAGATATTATTAACAAATCAATGTTAAAAGATCATATATGATATCATATTAATGTATATGATTCTTGTATAATTTAATAATAATTATTTCTCCCTTATACATGAGGTTAACCTACCCTCAACCAAGGAAAAGTACAAGGTAAGGGATTTTCATCTCACTCCTTATTCCAGTGAGATTTTAGCCATATTGCCACTATTACATTTTGTGTGGTGTATATACTACCCATAATTGTATTCTTTCTGTAATACACTTTAATTTATGTGTATTTACATATTAATTTTATGATACCTCTTTCATGAGGTGTAGGTTTCGCATGTTAGCAAATATTTATGGGTTTATTTCACAATCTCTTAATTATTCGAGATTGTTTATACGTAATTATCTACAAGGACCGCTTTATCATCCACATCAATGTTTCTTAAAAAAGTATTTCAAAACATTCTTAATATTTTAAAAAATATGGATTAAAGTCATTTATACCCTTGTTTTACTTTTTATAAGAAGTTTTTAAAGGAATCATTTCTTCATTTTCCAAACAAGGTCCTTTTTAACCTTTTCGACAAAATAAAGCTAAGAATGTCTTTTTTAACTTATATGTCAGGTACGGCTATTTTCCACCGTTATAAAATCATCGAAGCTTCCCTTACAAGCTTATAAGAATATTTTGAATGTAAATATTTTATTTTATAATTATATGACTTTAAATGATTTCAAAATGAATATTTTAAGAATTTGTGAAAGGTAATATTTTTCAAGATCAAAATTTTAAATGTTTTAATGATTTAAATTTATACATATTTTTAATTAATGTCCATGTTTTCAAAATTATTTTACAGATTTATTTATATGGACATGAATGTTTTGAAATTATATTTCTTTTCAAAATTATCAAATTGTTATGGGACACTTTGTTTCAAAAATATCTTTTGAATTACTTCCTTTAAAAATGTGTGACTTTTAAATGATTTCAAAAAAAGAGATATTTCTCTCAAATAGTTTTGATTTCATCTATGTTAACATACTTTGATGGATTTTAAGCTTATTTGATGTTAATTTATTACAATACAAAACTTCCATATTGCATTGAAGGTTTTGTGATATGTTTGACTGTGGATGAGTTATTTTTATACCATTCATGGTTTATGGAGAAAGTATTGACATTTCGTATTCTAGTTTTAATATGATTGTTTATGTTATGTTTAAACCTGTTCATATGAGGAATGCATTGGAATAAATAAGTGACAGGTGGAGCCCGCTATAGCTCCTCGATGCATCGGTAGGTCTCATGAGACAAACTAGTGTCTTGGCATGAGGCCTTAACAAAATCTTATTTGTAGTCTTGGCACGAGGCTTTGGCTACGTGGTTATGATAGTCTGTAATTATGCATTCCATCATTATGAATGTGGTTATTGATATTTCATGTGATAATTCGATTAGTTAAATATCCATGTGAGTAAGTAAATAGAATTATTTCATTTTATTTCCACCATATTATACTGAAGTTCAAGTTTAAAAGGCTTTTATTTTATTTATACATTTCCTTAAATGTTTATGCTTATTTATGAAAGTTTCTGCTATATTGTTATCCTTACTGGGCATCTGAGCTCACCGCTTTCTATGTTTTATTTTTTCCAGGATGTGAAGAAGTATTTTATGAATGACCTGCAGGGATAGTATGAGGGGATATGACTGTGGACTATGGAGACTATGTTGTTTTAGTTTTCATTTTATGATGTAATGTAAACTTTATGAATGTATCTAGTGTTTCCAATGCTACTAAACTAATGCGTCTTTTGAGATTTTATCTTTTGTGATCATGCCAATGTTATTTAATAATGCACCAACTCTAGGTAACTGGGGTCGGGGCGTTACAGTTGGTATAAGAGGAATTTTAGTACAAACCATGGAAGCTAGATTTAGATAAACTCTGATTAGAGCACATAGACCTAAGATAGATTTTGAGGACTAGTATAGAAGAACTTCCTAGAATTTTGGTATTGTAAAGATTTTGTAATTTTTTCGAGCAATACATCCCTGTCTCAATACGAGTAGGTAGAGGAGGCTATGTTATAGATGTACCTAGGGGTAAAACCTGAAAACACCGCTTTGAGCTAGACTCGAACCGGAACTGGTGCACGACAACGGGTCTTGCTGCACTCATGGTTACGACACTCCCGGGGGATATGATTAGGATAATTCTCATTTTCTTTACAATCCATTATGAAGGGTTTATGAGTAAATACTTCCTCAAAGAAAACATTTTTTTATTATGAATTATATCCTTAAATAGTTCAATTTATGTTAAGTTTTTTACAAGTATAGACTTATGTATTTTGATTCAAAAACTGATCAAGTTTAGGCCATTGATTAGAAATGGAACCTAGTGGAAGGAATGGAAACCGTATCATTGCACACACTCCATGTAGGGATTTCCCTCCTGCTCAAGATAATTATAGTGGAGCTGGTGATGTAACTAGTGCTGATCAGCTAATCACCATACTAGGACAACTCACTCAGGTTATGAATAATAACCTTATCCGTATGGAGGACTCTGATCCACAGCGTGGAGGATCAATGTTATATCACTTCATGAGGAAAAAATCACCAACATTCAATGGGAGTAAAAATACCTTAGTAGCTGAGCAATGGAAAAATTCCTTAGAGAAAATATTCCACACCTTGGGGAGTAGTGAAAGGAAAAAAGTTGTCATGGCAGTTTACCGCCTCACTGGAGATGCTGATCAATGGTGGTCATTGATTCAAAACATAAAGGAAGATGATGAAGTATCAAATATGGAATGGAGGGAGTTCAAAGATCTTTTCATAGAAAAATATTTTCCTCCTGACCATCGAACAGATATGGAAAGTTAATTTCTGAGTCTGAGACAAAAGGAGGATGATAATGTCACAAAGTATGAGGCTAACTTTACAAGGTTAGAAAGGTATGCTGGAGATTATATACGTAACCCAAGAAGTAGAATTGATCATTTTTTTATGGGTTAAACCCATTTCTTCATCGAGCATTAGTATCACAATCCTTCTCGTCATACGAAGACATTGTCTCATGTACTATCATGACAGAAAAGTAATTCTCTAAGTCTTATGACTTTAATAAAAAGAAAGAGAATAAGAGATATGCTGATCAATCTGGAAATAGAAATAAGGGGAAGAGTGGAATAGTTTAATATTCATCCCGTAGTAAATGTGGGAAGAAACACCCTGATACTTGCTTAAAAGGAATGGGAGTCTGTTACAAGTGTGGTTAAAAAGGCCACCAAGCTCATGATTGCAGGGGAAAGAGAGTTGATGTCAACGTGGAATGATATAATTATAGAGAGATGGGACATTATGCAAATTAATTTCCTAAGCCTCATGGGAACTTACCTTAGAAAAGGCCAAGGGATCAAGGACAAGCTTATGTTATCTCTATTGTTGAGGTAGAAGCTCCGAAAGACATGGTGGTAGGTAATTTAATGGTTTCCTCAAGTTTAGAAAATTCTTTATTTGACTCTGGATCATCGCATTGTTTCATATCTTCCCAGTTTTCTAAGAAAATAAGATATTTCCAATTTAATTTAACAAGGGAGTTGTCAGTTAAAACTTATAAGGGAAGTATCATTGCAACAATGTTTTGTGAATCAGTCCCCATTAGAGCACATAAATGTTCTTTATCCACTGATCTCATCGTCATACCTATGATTGAGTTTGAAATAATCCTTGGTATGGATTGGATTCCAGGACATGATGTAAATATTTATTGTAAGAAGAAGGAGGTTAATATTTTTTATGATGATGATAAGGAACACCTTATCTTTAGAGCAGAATCGTCACCACCTAATTCTTATCTAGATTCATCCCCAGTAGCTCAACTAAATTCAATTATTGGGAAGGAAGAGAATGAAATGAATGTGGTTAAGGAAAGGAATGTTCAAATAGAGGATGTGCCTATTGTTAAAGAATATGTAGATGTGTTTCCGGAAGATTTACCTGGACATCCTCTAGAATGAGAAGTTGAGTCTTCCATTGATTTAATTCCTGGATCAAGGCCTATATTGAAGACCCCTTATAGAATGGCCACTATGGAGTTAGTTGAAATAAAGAAACAACTAGGGGAATTTAGTAATAAGGGATTTATTTTCCCTAGTGTTTCTCCATGGGGATCCCCTATTCATTTTGTTAAAAAGAAAGCTGGATCTATGAGGTTATGTATCGACTACAGGGATATCAATGCTATAAAAATAAAGAAAAAGTATCCCCTACCTCACATTGATGATTTAGTTGACCAACTTCTTGGAGCTCAATATGTTTCAAAGATTGAACTTTGATCTGGATACCATCAGTTGTGTGTGAAGAAGGAAGACAATCCAAAAACCTCATTTCGAACTAGGTACGGGCATTACGAGTTTACAGTAATGCCTTTTGGGCTGACTAAGGCACCCTCTATTTTCATGGATCTAATGAACAGAGTTTTCAAGAAATATCTTGATGATTTTTTAGTGGTATTTATTGATGATATCTTGGTATACTCCAAAATCTACGAAGATCATGAAAATCACATGCGTATTATCCTAAAGACTCTGAGAAGATATGAATTATACGGGAAGTTTAGCAAGTGTGAATTCTGGCTTCAAGAGATTTCTTTTCTTCGCCATATTGTCTCTATGGATGGAATCTCTATTGATCCTTCTAATACAAGAGCAATCTTGGAATGGCCATCACCAAAGAGTATAACTGAGGTACGTATTTTTATTGGTTTAGCAGGTTATTATCAATGTTTCGTCCAGAATTTTTCCTGATTGGCTAACCCATTAACAAAGCTCACGTGTAAAGTTGTTAAATTGGTTTGGAAAAAAGAGTGTGAAGAGGGTTTTGAAAAACTGAAGAGAATATTAGTCAATGCTCGTATATTGACTCTACCATCAGGGAATGATGGGTTCATTATTTATAGTGATGCATCGAAGAAAGGACATGGTTGTGTCCTTATCCAGAATGATAGGGTTTTTGCCTATGCATCACGGAAACTGAAAATTCATGATCAAAACTATCCTACTCATTATCTTGTGTTAGCAGCTATGATATTTTCTTTGAGGATATGGAGACACTATCTCTATGGTGATAAATGTGATATTTATACTTATCACAAGAGTTTGAAGTATATTTTCTCAAAGAAAGAACTCAACATGAGGCAAATTCGATGGCTCGAACTACTCAAGGATTATTATTGCACGATACACTACCACCCAGGGAAGGAAAATAAGGTGGAAGATTCTTTGATCAGAAAGGATCATGGAGTTTTGAACATGATGAGAATTGAAAGGGATCTTATTTTCATGGATCTAGTGATGATGGATATGAGAATTACCATAGAAGGAGAAACATATATACTTTTACAAATGGTTCCAAACCATCTTTACTAGAAAGGATAAAGAGTTCTCAGACTGATGATGAAGAATTTCAAAATAAGATTAAAGCTGTGAATGATGGGATATTGAGTGAATTTGTGTATGAAGATGGAATTTTGAAATTTGGGAAGAGACTTTGTGTTCCTGATATACTTGATCTAAAAATAGAATTGTTGGATGATGCTCATAGTTCCAATTTCTCTATACACCCTAGGAGCAGCAAAATGTATAGGGATTTGAAGGAACATTTTCGGTTGGACAACATGAAGAGGGAGATTGCTAATTTTGTGTCAGGATGTATGGTTTTTCAACAAGTGAAAGTTGGAAGTCAATAGTATGGAGGAGTCTGGAAACCTATTCCCATACCTGAGTGGAAATGGGATAACATCACTATGTACTTTGTCATGTGACTAACAATGACTCCTAGAAGGAACGATGCAATATGGGTCATTGTTGATCATCTTACCAAGTCATCACATTTTCTTGCTATAAGGGAAGATCTACCACTTGAACGTCCAGAAAGACTATATATTAATGAAGTTGTAAGACTTCATGGAGTACCCCAGTTGATTGTTTCTGATCGTGATCCACATTTTACATCATGATTCTGGAAGAGCCTTCAGAAGGCCTTAGTAACAGAACTTCATTTGAGCACTGCCTACCACCCCAAATCTGATGGATAATCAGAACAGACTATTCAAACCTTATAATACATGTTGATATCTTTCTCACCTGACTTTCCGGATATGTGGGATAAATATTTACCTTTTGTAGAATTTTCCTATAACAATATCTTTCATTCAAGTATTCGGATGGCACCATATGAATCATTATACAGAAAGAGAAGTCGTACACCAACCTGTTGGGATGACGTTGGTGAAAAAAAACTCGTAGGCCCAGAACTGGTGGAGGAAACGATAGAAAAGGTAAAGGTAATCTAGAACCACATCAAAGTAGCTCAAAGTAGGTAGAAGAGCTATGCCGATAATTGAAGGAAGGATTTGGAATTTCATATAGGAGATCATGTTTTCTTGAAGGTATCTCAATGGAAGGAAGTTATATATTTCAGTAAGAAAGGTAAATTGAGTCCCAGGTACATTGGACCTTTCGAAATTCTAGAACGAATTGGGGCTGTAGCATACCGTTTGGAAATGTCGCCAAATCTCTCTAAAGTTCACGATATGTTCCACGTATCACTGTTGAAAAAATACATGCCTGACCCAAAGCATGTACTCACCTATGAGTAATTAGAACTGGAACCCGATCTGTCTTATTGAGAAAATCCCATCAGGATTCTTGATACAAGAGAACAAGTACTAAGAAACCGGATGACTCGTCTGGTAAAATTTCTATGGAGAAACCATAAGATGGAAGAGGAAAAGTGGGAACCTGAGGAACTTATAATGAAGAACCACCCGAGTCTTTTTATGCATTAATATTCTATAAAATTTGAGGATGAAATTATTTTAAGGAGGGGGGAATGTAACACCCCAAGATTCTAGGGTACGATTCTCTTTTAATAATACAGTAGCGTGTGTTGTATGCAACTTCGAGATTGTAACACACTACGACCAATCAAAGTAGCCGTTATGAATAGTAATACCCAATTTTTGAAATTTTGTAAATTTTATCTCTCAAAATGGAATTCATTTTTGGATTCTGAATATTGAAATTAGCCTAGGGTGAAATTTCGGTACATTTCGGATAACTTTTATATTTTGATGAATAGTGAAAATTACTAAATTTTAATTAAAAACAAATTTTGTAATCAAAGTAATTAATAGTGATAAATATTTAATTTGAGTGGTTTTAAAGTGTATTTAGAAAATATTTTTACTATTTAATACAATTTTGGTCATTGGACATAATTTCACATTTAAACCTGACATAAACAAGTGTCAATCTTTGGATAGTTATTATCTTTTAAAAACACGCTTTCTGTTTTGACAACAGGAATTAATTTCTGCCACTTCTGTGTTTCGAATTTAGAAAAATGGATTCCATATTTAGAATCATGAGTTACAAATTGTGTAAATAGATATCTTTTATTTTTAGACATTTTGAATAATTACTTCGGTAAATATTTTATTTACCATGGTTAAAGGGTAAATCCGGTAAATAAGGGTAAAAACATAATATTATAATAAATACAAAAATGACATAAGCATATATCTTTTAGAAAAACAATTTTTACATAGGGTTATATATGTTATATTTTTTACTATAAATATTCATTAGAAAGATATAAAGATTTCATACATATTGGTATTTTATTTATAATTTTTAGACATAATAATTAAATTTATTTATGACACAATAATGATGCATTATTTTCCTTATTAATGAATGAATCAAATAATTGGTATTAAAAAAGTTAAAATAAATATAATTTTAAAGTTTTGATGCCATCCACGAATTTTATTGGTTAATATGACATGTTAAGATTTTTTAAATTAATTTATTTATAATTAATAACGTTTTTAAGACTTTAACAAAAATAAATTATTAAATATTGTCAAAATTGACATAAATGAGTTTTCGAAACAAATATTATATTATTAATTGATATTCTATTCCTAAAAATCTATGTTTCGGCCAAAGGACATATATCATGATAGGTGTATAATTAATGGAACACTTTGAGGTCTCTTGGATGTATATGGTAAGTTTATTAACTATATAATATAAATATAAAAAGTGACAAGGTAAATGTCAATCTAATTAACTAAGAGTTAAAACTAAAAGATAAGGTTAATATAATGACACAAACCTGTATAAAATCTATTGGTTGAAATTATTTTGACCTATCCCCACCTTATACTTTTAATAACATACTTTTTATCCATTATAAACCGAATATTAATTTATTATAAATTAATACTTTAAGTTTTTTCTAAAGAGCCCCTCCTCCCCCTTATAAAAGGACACAACTTCTAACAAATTCTTCGCACCTTCAAAGCCTTCTGTCTTGGTCAAACCCTTCCCAAATACTCTCTAAACTTCTCTCAATTCAACCTAGAGGCCATAGTATAATCATAAATCCATCCTATGGATCCCTATTTTTCAAATCAAAAGGAAGAACCCGAAGAAGAGGTAATGTTTTCACCACCCTTTTTCAAGTTCCTTTCTTCTTCAACTTCTTATTTCTTTGTTATTTCCATTCTAAAATAAAAACTCCAGTATCTTCTATATACTGTGATGTTATTATAAATATGGTACAACCATATTCAGTATTTTATCTATCCTTTTAATGACATGTCACCATACGTGCGTACGTACGGCTTACCGTCTCCACGTCATGGTGTAATTGTTATTCAAAAACATTATTATTTTGATGGGTTTTATAATGATATTTAATTGATGTAAATAATAAATATAACATGATAATGATTATGTATATATTATATACCATCCAATTATATGTTATTTTAATATCAAAAGAATGATATTGTTGCTCGTGCGTATGTACGGACTATCGTCTCCACGAACGCGATGAGATTCATTCTCCATTGTATCCATGAAATTATAATTCTAATTTGATGATTAAAAATAATGTTTAAGGACTTTATATAATTCAGGATATTAATAATTGAAAAACTATCCATAAAAAACACATCGTATATAAAAAAATATAAAATAAAACAAGTGAGTTAACAACCGAAACGATGATAATACTAAGATATTATTAACAAATAAATGTTAAAAGATCATATATGATATCATATTATTGTATATTATTCTTGTATAATTTAATAAAAATTATTTCACCATTATACAGTAGGTTAACCTACCCTCAACCAAGAAAAAGTACAAGGTGAGGGGTTTTCATCTCACTCCTTATTCCCGTGAGATTCGTGCCATATTTCCACTATTACCTTTTGTGTGGTGTATGTACTACCCATAATTATATTCTTTGTGTAATACACATTAATTTATGTGTATTTACATATTCATTTTATGATATCTATTTCATGGGGAGTATGTTTCACATGTTATGAAATTGGTAAGGGTTTATTTCACAATCCCTTCATTATCCGAGGTTGTTTATACGTAATTATCTACTGGGACCTCTTTATCATCCACATCCATGTTTCTTAAAAACGTATTTCAAAACATTCTTACTATGTTACAGAATATGGGTTAAATTCATTTATACCCTTTTTGACTTTTTATAAGAAGTATATAAATAAATCTTTCCGTAATTTTACAAACAAGGTCCTTTTTAACCTTTTTGACAAAATTAAGGTAAGAATGTTTTTTTTAACTTATACGGCGGGTACGCCTATTTTCCACCGTTATAAAATCATTGAAGCTTCCCTTACATTATTATAAAAATATTTTGAAAGTAAATGTTTTATTTTATAATTATATGACTTTTAAATGATTTCAAAATGAATATTTTAAGAATTCGTGAAAGGTACTCTTTATCAAGATCAGAATTTTAAATGTTTTAATGATTTATCTTTCTAAATATTTTTAATTAATGTCCATGTTTTCAAAATTATTTTAAGGATTTATTTATATGGACATGAATGTTTTGAAATTATATTTATTTTAAAAAGATTCAAAGTGGTATGGGACACATTGATTCAAAATTCTCTTTTAAATTACTTCCTTTATAAATTTGTGATTTTTCAATGATTTCAAAAAAAAGAGATATTTCTCTCAAATAGTTTTGATTTCATCTATGTCAACATCCTTTGATGGATATTAATATTATTTGAAGTTTATTTATTATGATACAAAACATCCATATTTTATTTATGGTTTTCTGATATGTTTGATTGTGGAAGAGTTATTTTTAAACCATTCATGGTTTATGGAGAAAGTATGGACATTTCATATGCTAGTTTTAATATGAATGTTTATGTTATGTTTAAACCTGTTCATATGAGAAATGCATTGGACTTAATAAGTGACAGGTGGAGCCCACTATAGCTCCTCGATGCATCGGTAGGTCTCATGAGACAAACTAGTGTTTTGGAACGAGGACTTGACAAAATCATATTTGTAGTCTTGGCACGAGGCCTTGGCTACATGGTTATGATAGTCTGGCATTATGAATTCCATCATTATGAAAGTGTTTATTGATATTTAATGTGATTATTCGATTATTAGAATATCCATGTGAATAATTAAATGGCATTATTTCATTTTATTTCTTCCAAATTATGCAGAAGTTAACGTTTTAAAGGATTTTGTTTTAGTTTTTCATTGCCTTAAATGTTTATGCTTATTTATGAAAGTTTCGGCTTTATTTTTATCCTTACTAGGCATCTGAGATCACCCCTTTATATGTTTTATTTTTCCCAGGATTTGAAGAAGTATTTTATGAGTGACCTGCAGGGATAGTATGAGGGGATATGAGTGTGGAATATGGAGACTATGTTGTTTTAGTTTTCATTTTACGATGTAATGTAAACTTTATGAATGTATCTAGTGTTTCTGAGGCTACTAAAATAATCGGTCTTTCTAGATTTTATCTTTTTTTATCATGCAAATGTTATGTAATAATGCACCGACTCTCGGTAACTCGGTTCGGGGCGTTACACTATAACTCCTTAAAATATAATTATAACATGATAATATAATAAAATAATTATTTTACATATAATAATATTTTATTATGTTATATTCATGGCCTACATCACCCTCCTCTTCCCTAAATGTGAAATGATAATAAATCTTGTGTGTATGGTGGGCTACCACCTCGCGAACCGTTGTGACATTTTTTCCATCAACACCTATCACATTTGGTTATGATTATGGATATCAAGTATATATATATATATATATGTGATATTTTAAACATAAATATAAGTCATTAAATATACTATCACATATTCCTTTTTTACATTCAATTTTTTTGGGGAAATGATAATGTCAATCGTGTGTACCATGGACTACCAACTCATGAAGAGATGTTTTTAGTTTTTCACTTACATTGTTCATGGAAGGTAATAAGGGATAAATTTAATGAATATATGAGATATATTATAAATCATTTTTATTCTATATAAATAATTATTATTTACTTCTCTTTCATTCCTTTAGTTAAGAAAATGGAAGCAGTTATTACGCAAAACGTAATTTTAATAAGGAATTGTTAATAAACGTGTAATAAAAAAATATATGTTTGTCATATATGATGTGATATATATATATTAATGTTACTAAAATATATTTACCGAAAATTTATATTTATTATATATGATTATAGGTCTCTTTATAGGAAGAGTAACTCAAGGTAAGGGACTTATGTCTCACTTTTTACTTTCGTGAGACAAATGACATATTAACCACCTATTTATTTTTTGTGCTGTGTATACTGACCATGAATTTATTTTATGATTATTATATTAAATATTATTTGAAATTAAATATTCATTCTATTATATCTCATTCATGTCATCTACATTTTAAAATTTATCAAAGTGATAAGGGATTTTTTGTCTCAAATTACCATCTTTGGGACATAAGTTGTGTTATGCAGCTATCTTCTTTAATGAGGTGTATATAATGCACCTTTGACATGTTATATCATGAATATTCTCATTTTAATGGAACTTAATTTTTCATTTGATTTTATTATTTAATGGGTGTTTTGATTCAAAAAATACCAAAGTGGTATAGATTTTTTTGTTATAATCTCATTATTAATCAGATGTTTTATGATTAAGTTTTCTATGTTGAAATATTATGATCTAAATAAAATAATTTATTTTATTCTCCTATAGTTATTTATAGAGGATAAATTTTTTCCCTTCATTTTTCACTCTTAATGTTTTAAAGATACTAGAATAATGGTTTTATGAAGAATCGTCTTTATTTATCTCTTTTATGGAAACCCCTTTTTCTTCTATATCCATGTTTTCGAAAATTATTATGGAATTTTTTTAAAATTATAAAAAGGATTTATTAAATACATTATCAAAAAAAATTATTTTTAAAAGGTTTATTTCATATCATTTTTGAAGAAAATTCATGTTTGGGTTATATTGAAAATAAAAGAGGAATCTTTGTTTTAACATGTATAGCATAAATAGAATTTTCTTCCATCATGATGATTATTATATTTATAGATTAATTTATAAGTTTTAAGGTTATTTGCAAAGAAAATTATTTTGAAAATGTTTTATAATTAATAAAAAGTTTTATTTTTTCATAATATAAAGCATATTTTCCTTGATAAATATTTTAACTAATTCTTAAAAGCTTCCTTTATAAGTTTTTTAGGTTATTTTTAATGAAAAGGATTTCAAAAATGTTTTATGTTTTAAAAAATTATTTTTTTCAAAATGGAAAGTATATTTTCCTAAATAAATGTGTTAAATGGTTCTTAAATATTCTTTTATAATCTTTGAATGTTTTTTTCAAATAAAAGTATTTTGAAAACATTTTATATTTTAAAAAGCTTTTTTTTAAGTGGATGGAATATTTTCTATAAGAAATATTCCATGTGATTTTTCAAAATCATTTTCCATGTATGAAGTCATTCATTGATGTTAATTATTATTTATATGGTATGAGACTGAATGATACCATCTTTATTCTTTCTCTGGATGGTTAATGTTTGTGTTGATGAAATTTTTATGAAACCAAATTATGTTTCTTGGGTAATGTGATAGTAAAGTGATGAATTGTTTTTGAAACATGTTCTATTTACATGGGATTTGATGTGATGATATGATTATTTTTTTATTATATTGTGTCACAAATAAGTTTGGTTTTTATTATGATATAGGTGGAACCTATATCTTCCTCCAATGCATTAGGTAAAGCTTTATATCTCATGATATAAGGATTTTAAACCAGTCGATGGGATTGATCCATATGGGAAACAAGTGATTCCAGGTCCACTATGCGATATATGATATTTCTAATTCACAATGGGAAATAAGTGATGAGTCATAATCCACTATGCTGATATTATTGGTAGTTATACTTGAAATATGAAATTTAATTCTAAATTTATGATGGTGCCATACTTTTAAGACATGATTTTATGGTTCAGGAGTGATTTATGATGATTTATCTCTCAAATGGGACAAGTTTTCTTAAATGATGATTTTTATGCCATGACTGATGTTTATGATCTACAATAGGTTGGGTTTGAACTGCATAAGTTATATATTGATATCTGATATGTTTACCCTTATGGAGAATTTGAGCTTAAGCTTTCTTTTTTTCTTCATTAGGTTATAAATAAAGGTTTACGTACAGTATTACTAATACGAGTACTATGTGAGAAGATATTTTTGGTAGATATTGAATATATTTCATGAAATAAGAATGTTATGTTTCTAGTCTCCAAAGAAACTAAAATGTTATTGTCATCATGTGTGTGTTTATGAAATGTATTGAATATTACTATAAAAAGATGTGATTTTTTATGATATTCAGAGGTTATTTTAGTTGGTGTAAAAGTTAGAGGAAGGAATTTGGTCATTTTGAACTCTCAAATGTGAGTGTTCGAAGAAGAATGGATCTCCACCCAAGGGCTATATGAGTAAAGGAATTCTACTACGGATGGTTGTATGTCCCACCCAAGACGTGTAGCCACCCATTGAGTTCATGGAGAGGTATCAATTATAGTCTATTAGAAATAATTCCATACTATAATAGTCGGTAACAAAAGAAGAGGTTTAGTTAATTCATGGACATTATGACTGTAAAACCATTAGTGAAACCCCAGGGGATAATTCTAAGTAAAGGATAACATCCAAAAGTTTTGGAAAGAATAATGTTTTGTAGTCTTCCAAGAAATTAATGCTTTTCAGGGTACTGTAAGTGGAAATGGTTCTAGAAAATTGTTACATACCTGTAATAAATCTGTAAAAAGTTTGTCGGGCTTGACTTGATCATTACCTGGTAAATGAAAACCTAGCATACTATGCGCCTGGTTTTATACTCTTGGGAGATATAATTTGTTAATCCATGTTTTATTTATAAACCACAGTGAAGGATTTGAATATATAATAATCAGGTATGACATTTCATAAACCTAAATTTTCATATATTTCAAATAATTTTTCATTATTTAAAAATATTATTAATGAATTTTCATGATTATATGGTTATCTACTATGATTAATGTTTCTCACATTATACTTTTTGGTTTCAGTAAATAGTTGGAACCAAAAAGAACTATGTTAATGTTGAATGTGATGGACAATGCAATTATTTTCCACCTAAACAACCAATTTTTAAGGGATATGTGATGAGGAACCTTTTTTTATGCTCACATAATTTTCACAATCCATGAACTATGTTGAGATTCCAAACGATCAAAGGAGAGAACAATTTTTTTTAAATCTATTATGAGACTACATTCACCTTATTTTAGTGGGTATTATGATCCACCAGTAGCTGAGAGATGGATCAAATACATTCAAAATATTTTGTTTCTCCATTTCTCAAAATATGAAAATTTTTTCTTAGCTATTTAATGTTTTTATGGTCAAAAAGATCAATTCATAAAAGGGGAATAAATTGACTCCATTGAATGGGATGAGTTTAGGAGGATATTTTTTAGTAAGTAATTCTCTTTCATTATTCGTAAATGGATGGATAAGGATTCCCAAGAGCTTAACCAGAAGGATGATGAATCTATTAGTACTTATGAATCAATTTGTACATGGATTTCATTGTTATCTTATGGTTTAATCATCATCATAGAAAGAAAAATTGATTGATTCTTTATTGTCTTAAAACCTTGTTTCCCAAATTCATTATCTATAAGAGACTTCAGTATCTATAAGAAAATAATTCATTTTTTCACTCAATTTGGAAATGGAAATTGTATATTCTCACCATTACCCTGGATTTGGTAAAAGGGGGGGTTAAAACCTCATGAAAACTCCAATAAATCCCATGGTGGAATAAAAATCCATCCATCTACATGCTTGAAATGTGGGAAGAATCATTAAGGATATTTCTTTAACGGAACTAGTGGGGATTTAAATATGGAATGGTGTTTCATAAAGCCTATGATTTTTGAAATGTGATTGATAGATCAATTAATGAAATTGAGCATAATAGGATGCTAAATAATGCACCACCTAAGATCCAATGCTTCAAATTCATGGAGACTGAGTATTATGCCAACCATTTCTAGAATCTGAAGGTATTTTATTATCAACATCAATAGCCTTCATATACTATAGACAAATGCAAATATCATGCAATCATGACTACAAAAGTTAGTTACGAGAATGAAATGGTGAAAGGTATACTTATCATATACTTTAGAATAGATAATGCATATTTGATTTTGTCTCTACCCACTCTTTTATATCTAAATAAATTTTTTAAAGGTATTGAATTAAAATCTCAATGATTAGATATTGAGTTAGCTATGAAAAAACCAAATGGTGAACTGGTTGCACCACAAGTCTATAGTTCCTCTATAATTGAAGTTGGTGGTAAATTTCTTCTTGTAAATCTTGTGATTCTCTCTTTAGTTAAATTTAATGTCATTATAGGAATGGATTGGATTTATTTATATGGATGTAATATTAATTTCAATAGAATGAAAGTATAATTTTTTATTCAGGATGAACCCATTCTCACTTATCATCTCATGTATGAGTACAAACTTACAATGGAAATTTCTTCAAACTTTTAGGTTTCAATTCCTATCCATAAAGGTTATTTTTCTTAGATTGTTGGGTATAAATTCATCATAAATACATGCCTATTATTATATATTTTATTGATGTCTTCGTAGATGAATTTCCTAGTCCACCTATGAGTTGTGAATTTGAGTTCATAATAGAACTCATAACTAGTGTTGCACCTATTTGGAAGACACCATATAGAATGGCCCCAAATGAGTTGCAAAGATTGAAGAAGGAACTTCAAGAAAATCTTGATAAGTGATTTATACACCCTAATTCATCACCATAGGGTACACCTATTCTATTTTTTCAAAATAAAGATCATTCAATGTGTCTTTGCATTGGTTATTGAGAACTTGACATGATCACTACCAAGAAAAAATTTCCTCCACCCCAAATCGATGATTTTTTTGATCAATTAAAAGGAGATTAATACTTTACCATGATTAATCACCAATCTGAGTATTATCAGTTGAGTTACAAAGGTGAATACATGAACAAAACATTCTTCTATATGAAGTATGGAAATTTTGAATTTATAAGGATTTCATTTGGTATTACTAATTATCCTTCTATGTTTATAGATATAATGAATAGAGTGATTATAGATTACCTTGATCAGTTTGTGTTTGTCTTTATATATTATATTTTTATATACTCAAAGATCAAGGAATATAATAAAGATCATCTAAGTATTGATCTGAGGACCCTAAGGAAAATGTTTCGAAAAAATTTACCTTGTGTGAATTTTATCTTGGGAAAGTTTCATTATTAAGAAATATGATATTATATGATGGTATTTTGGTCGATCCTACAAAGAGGAATTTTATTGTAATTTTTCCTAGACCAACCATGGTGACTGGTATACATAGGTTTCTTGGTTTGGTAAGATATTATTGACGCTTTGTGGAGAATTTTTCATGGATGCCTAATCGACTCACCAAGGTCACTTGTAGAGGAGTTATGTTCCTTTAGATAGATGAATAAAAGGAAAATTTCAAGAAACTAAAGAAAAGATTATTTAAAAAACTTATACTTGCATTTCTCTATATTATATAATGGTTTTAATAATTAGTAATGCATAAAAGGAGAGATTAGGATGTTTTCTCATGAACAATGACACAATGATAACTTATACTTCACACTAATTGGAATTTCATAATAAAAATTACCCAAATCATTATTCAGAGTTATCTTCGGTAATTTTTTTATTAAAGATATGAAAGCAATATATTTGTGGAAAAAAATTTGAGATATATACTGATAAAAAAAATTAAAAAATATATTAATACAAATGTATTTGAATATTTTCTATATAATATGGTTTGAGTTGATCAAATATTATTATTGTTAAATACATTACCACCCAGGGAAGGAGAATAAGGTGGTCGATGATTTGAGTTGAAAGAATCATATTATCTTATCCATGAAGAGGATCCGCAAAGATCCAATATTTATATATTTTAGAAGTATGTATATCAGGACATTAAAGGAAGGATAAACATATTATATTTTTAAAATGAGTGTTAACCCATCTATCCTTGGGAGGATTAACGAAGCACAGAAAGAATATGTGCAAATGAAGAAGAAGGTGAGAAATGTCCCTGAGTTTAATGTTAATTAAGATGGGTTTATATGGTTGTGAAATGTGTATGTGTTATATCCATATATAATTTTAAGAAGAATATATTAGAGGAATCTCAAATCTTTTCAGTATTTATTCATCTTGGGAGTACAAATTTCTATATAGATTTGAATGATTATTTCTATTGTGATGCCATGAAGAGAGATATTGGAGAATTTATATCTCAGTGTTTGGTATGTTAGTAAGTAAAGTCTAACAGACAAATGTTGTAATGACCTAATGTTTTATCAATGAAAATTCATTTCTTATAATTATGTCATAAAATCACATGAAATCACAACACAATTAACTATTAAGTACTATGTAACCTTTAAACATAATATTGTCACTTCTGTGTCTTGAATATTGAAAAAATAACACGCACGGTTGTGTCTGGTAATATATTTAGAGTCTGATAAGACAAAACTGATTTTTGATGAATAACAACATACCTTTATGAATAGTAACATAGTTTTATGAATTGTAATGAATATAAAAATATCCAAAAAAATAGAAACTTCACCCATGAATTTATAAATACAATTTATACATCTCAAAAGTGAAAAAATGATCATAGTATATGTGTTGGTATTTTTGTATGTCATAAATATTTTATTTACCATTTTATGACCAATTTAATAATTTAAAATGGAAAATTATTTTCATAAAATTTAATCATAAATTTCTACTTTATTTTCTTATTGTTATAAGATAATTTTATGGGACCTCTAATTAATTTTTTAAAGTGTTATAAAACAAGTTATAGTTTAAATTATGTTTTTTTCAAATAAATTAAGATTTTATTTAAAAATTAAATTAAAAATATTTAGAAAATTATTTTTAAAATATAGATTTTATTTTTGAATTATACAGGTTCAAAAATGGTTTGGGTGTATTTTTGGGATTTTTCTAAAATACTTGAATTTTTTATGAATAGTAAAAATACTGTTTTGAGTTTTCGGTATGTTTATTGACATCATAATGATGTAATAATTAATATAAATTCTGGTAGAATTTTTTCAGTAGTATATGTTATGAGGTTTCCCAATTGGCTAATACCATGGGCACATACCACGGGCAATACCATGGTTCTAAAAAACCACTAATGAGATGTCCTTCGAAATTAATAAAAAACTCTCTCTCTCTTACTATAAATACCCACTCATTTCTTCATTTTAATTCATTAAAAATACACAATCCACAAATATATTGTAGTTTTAAATCCATATTAGTCCTCAAAATTTGTCCTCATTCCCCAAACTCCCAACCTTCATATTTTAGGAGTTACTCTACAAGGTAAGGGAATCTACCTCCCTTCTATTTTTCAAGCTTTCATTTAATGTTATTGTTTTTAATTATAATTAGATTATGTTGGGATATATCATTTCATATCCCAAATACTGTAAATATTATGTAAGAATAATTGGAGGCCCATTTTTTCTTTTATAAAAATATTTTATGAAATTTTAAGCGAAGTCGTTAGGCTGCCGAATTTTCATAAGGGATCTCTCAACTTTTCTTTTATTTCCAAGTTCATTTCTTTTATTTTTTTTTTCCTCACCTCCTTTAATAAAAATGTTGTTATGAATCCAGTAACTTATATATAATTTAATTTTTTCTTGATAAATGAATAATTCTTCATTATCTCTCTTTTCCCTTTCTTTTACACTAAAAATGAAAACACTCTACAAGATGTGCTAATTTACCAAATTCAAGGACGATGAGTTTTCGATTTCCATTACCATATTCAATTATGGTCATGTAACCATTTTAATGGTTCAAAAAGACAATAATATATGTATTTTTTATCATCTTGGGTTATGGAATAGTTTTTTACACATGTTTTTCATATATAAAACCAAACATGTTCCATGTGGCCAAAAACAGCCAATTAACCCAAAAGGTTATCACAAATGTTTTACATAATGAATAATCCTCACTCCAAGTAACCAAATTAAATTTAAAACCATGTAACCTAATAAATATTAAAAAAAATATTATATAACTCCAATTCTGGACAACCATCCCCATTTTACATGATTTTCCAAACATGAATATAAGTGAACCAATCATTAAAACCAGGGAAACAAATTCACCCGAACAATGAAATTGAACCTCATAACCCATAAAAAAGGTTATTAATGAACTAAAAAAGGTTTAAATAAATAATATAAATATATAATAGGTTCTTTAATTATTAATTAATGAATCTAATTTGATTATTCAGGTTATTAATATCAAATAGAGAACACCATCATACTTAAGGTAAGGGATCCCCTCTATTTCTCTTTTAATCAAGAATGTCATCTCTATTATTCCCTTTTACATATAATTCCTAATTTTGGGGTATGATTTTTCAGATTTACTATACAAACCTCATGATTTATAAAAGATGATAAATCCCTTTACCTCTCATTAATACCTCCTATGTACACCTGATACCATGCTGATTTTCTATAAGGGATTCTACACAAACCGCCTTTAATCCTTCAGTTGCTCTATCTTTCTTTTTACCCAAATGAATTTGTACTTTATTTTTATTTTGAGATTCAAAATACTTTTTATATTCTCCAAACTAATGTTTCAAGATCCATACATCATTCACTTTCATGGATATACTTTCTTTTTAGTGATTCCCTCCTCAATACTTCCCAATAAGCAAACTCGTTTTAAGGGAACTTCCCAAATTTTTACCAAATTTAAAGTGAACTCTACCATTTGTTTTAAGCAATAATTTTTTTATAAAATCAGTATTTTATTATGAAAACCTTATTTTTTCCCTTATTGTTTTATATAAAAGATTAGTCCTTTTTCTATTTTAAATACTCTTTAGAATTTTCCTTAAAACTGAACTAAAATGTTTTAATGCTAATAATTTTTTAAATACTCTTCTTACATGTTTTCACTTTGGTTTGATATCACTTTCCATGATATATGCCTATTTTACATTATTAATTTCCATGTATGTTTTAATTCCTCCCTCTCATGAACACTTTTATGATACACCCATTCATTATTCTTTATGACATGAATGTGAAGCCCATTTTTCTCCTTGGGTTCCCTTATGTTTATGTATGATTGATTATGTATGATTATTTATGTATAAAGTATATTCATGAACATGTTAATATGGGTGTGCCCAGATAGAGATCCAATGAATTGGGTAATTTTGTAGTCTCATGAGACGTTATATGCAACAATCTTGGTGGTTAGCCTTGACTCATGATGCCATGTGCGACGGTTTTGGTGGTTAACCTTGACTTGTCCTCCTCTATGTGAAACGAGCCTTGACTCCTTATAAATTAATGATTTATGTTTCTACCACATAACTATGAATTCATGTTTATATTATCCCATGATTATATTTTATGATTCTATATGGCATTTTATATAATTATATCATGATCTCTAACCCTTGTGTTAAAGCCTTATTCTTATGTTTTTTTCCTTACTATGATTTTATCTCATCTATTTATTCATGTGATCCCCAAGGAACCCTATACAGATGTAAGGGCTCAAAGGAAGTTAAGATCTCTTTATGAAGATTAAATAACGAAGTGTATTTTTTTAGTTCAATATTTTTAGTTTTATGTACCTAGTCTTCTTAGACACTAGAATTTATGATCCTTCAGTTGTACTCTGATGTATAATTATGCTTAAAATCATGTAACATTATATGTAAAAGGTTGGTGTCACTATAGTTGGTATCAAAAGATGGCCTTTTTTATATTAGAAATTTCAAACTTTAGTATGAAACTTAAAGATGATACTAAGCATAAAAAAACACCCCTCAATTGTGGTAAGTATAGAGTGAGTGGTTTATCAAGAAAATACATCCCTATCTGGATAAAAATCAGTAGAGGTGGCTCTAGAATAGATGTATATAGGGTTAAAATCCAAAAAACACCACTTTGAGCTAGAATCAAATGGGAACGGGTGCAAGACAATGGGTCTTGCTGCACTCTTGGTTTGACACTCTTGAGGGATATGTCTTAGTAAACTTATTATCATGGTACAAATCATTACTAAGGGAATGAAAAAATATATATGAATATAAATTAAGAAATATAACAAGGATAACCTAGATTGAAACATAAGGAATCACAAGTTATGATATACTTCTCCTTTACAATTTTATACTATTATGTTCAAAGTTTCCTATTTATGATTAATATCCATGTATTCAAGCCCTCAAATTGTATGTTCTTTTTATTTTTTAATTACAAGAAATATAAGAACATGTTCCAACAATCCATGTAAAAGGGAATGTCAATATTACACTGATGATATGCCAGATATGATGGGAATGGGAGATCAAAAATTCCTGACAATACTTGGCCATCTGGCTCAAGTTATGAATAATAAATTGAATCATGTGGAACACCCTCCTCCTCTAAGGAAAGAGCAATTTTTCGTTGAATCCTTCATGCGGAAAAGGCCCCCCAAGCCTCCTAGTGGAATAGTGGATTAACTCCATTAAAATGATATTCTCTATCCTTCAGTAATTAGAAGAATAGAAAGTTGTACTAGTATTCTATCGGTTTGATGGGTAAGCTGATCAGTGGTGGACACTGATCAAGAATATGAATCCCCAAGGGAAAATTTATTCCATGGATTGGTAGGAATTCAAGAGAGTGTTTTTCAATAAATATTTTCCCTGAACCCTCCGTCTTAAGATGGAAAGAGAGTTCCTCAAACATAAGTAGAAGGAAGATGATTCCATCGGGGCATATAAAGCAAACATCCCAAGGCTTTCATGGAATGCCTCTGGCTTTTTCTTGAACACTGAAAGCACGAAGGATTGCTTCTTTATCATACTAAAGCTGAGTCTACTAAAAGTGTTGGCAATTCGAGACTTCTACCGCTATGAGTAGACTGTATGTTGTGACCATAAGGCTGAGAAGGATATTGGAGACTCCCAATGGTATTGTGGGACTAGTGACAAAAAGATGAAAATGGAAACCAATGTGGGTGGTTTGGAAAATAAATTCCATGATTGAAAGAATAATGATCATCCAATCTGTAAAAATTGATTGAAGAAGCATACTAGAAACAGTCTAAAGGGAACCAAGAACTACCTCAAATGTGGAAAGATAGTACATCTTGCTAAAAACTGCCGATGAGATATGAAGAATCCACCTAATGTGGAAGAATAATGGAAGGTTTAGATAAATGCTCAGTTATTGGTGCAGTGTTACAACTGCAAGGTGCATGGGCATTATGCGAACAATTTCCCTATGTCGAGGGTTTTCTGAGGTAATCAACTACAACCTCCAAGGAAACAAGGGATTATTCAATCACTACTGCTCAAATGGATCAAGACAATGATGGGGTGATAGGTATTATTATTATTTATTCAAGAATAGAAAATGTACTATTTTATTCTGGTTTTACACATTCTTTTATATCATTCATGTTTAGTAGAACAATTCAAGAACCACCTCAAAATTTGGAGGATAGGTTATCTTTGAGAATGGAGAATGGAGAAATTATTGCGTCCATGGTTTATAAATCCTACCCAGTTAATTTTTGTGGATAGAATCTTCTAGAAAATCTCATCATACTTACTTTAGTAGAGTCTAACGTTATCTTGGGCATGGATTGGCTATCTTTATGAAAATCCAACATCAACTATTGGGTAATGGAGATCACTCTTCACATGCTGAAGCATCCCCCAATTCTTTACATGTTAAAGGAGGAAGATGAATCTCTTTTAGAATCATTGTATCAATTGTCGATATTAATTATTTAAGAGAAATCATGTCTACATCAAATTATTGGAAAAAAGGAGAGAATCATGATTGAAGACATTCCCATCATGAGGGATTTCACTAATGTATTATCTAAGGATTTTACTAGTCTTCCTCCTGATCGAGAGGTTAAGTTCTCAATTTAACTTTTTCTTATATCTCTACATATATCAAATACACCTTATAGAATGGCCACCATAGATCTGGAAGAGATGAAGAATCATTTAAAGGATAATATGGAGAAGGGTTTTATATTCCCAAGTGCATCACCTTGGGGTGCGCCAGTCTTCTTTGTCAAGAAGGATAGATCAATGAACCTATGTATTGATTATCATGAGCCCAATAAAATCATTATAAAGAACAAGTATCCCCTACCATGGATAGATGACATGTTTGATCAGCTTTGTAGGTCCAATTATTTCTCTAAGGTGGACCTTCAGTCAGGATATCACCAATTAAAGATAAGGAAAGTAGATATTCCAAAGACAACCTTTCGAACAAGGTATGGAAACTATGAGTTCATAGTGATGCACTTTGGACCCAATAATGCTCCAGAAATTTTCATCGATTTAATGAATAGAGTCTTTAGACATTATCTCGATAAATTTGTGGTAGCCTTTATTGACTACATTCTGATATACTCCAAGAGTGAGGAGGAATATGAGGAGTATTTGAATACTGTGTTACAGACTTTGAGAAGGGATAATTTGTATACAATGTACATTAAATGTGAATTCTAGATGGATGAAGTTTATTCTTGGTGCATTTTATCAATAGAAAAGGGATATTAGTGGACCCTTTCAAGACTAACTCAATAAAAGAGTGTCCCATGACAACATCTGTAATGGAGATCCACAACATTCTGGGTCTAGCCGGGTATTATTGATGATTTGTGAAAAACATTCATGATTTTCAAACCCAATGACCAATATGAGAAGGAAGGTAGTAAAGTTATTTAGGACTCAAGAATGTAAATATTGTTTTAAGGAGTTGAAAATGAGGTTAATCCCTACACCAGTACTCACACTCCCGGAAAGTAGATAACTCTTTGTGTTGTACAATGATGCTTCAAAGAAGGGATTATGTTGTGTGATGATGCAAAATAATAATGTTATATCCTACACCTTAAGAAAGATCAAAATCCATGAGCAAAAATATCCTACGCAAGATCTAGAGTTGGGGGCTGTGATCTTCGCATTAAAAATCTGGCGGCAATATCTCTATGGGGAGACGTATGAGATATATACCGATCACAAGAGTCTCAAATATATATTCACACAAAAAAGTTCTTAATATGCACTAGTGAATATGGATAGAGCTTATCAAGGATTATGATGTCTCAATCCACTACCATACTGGTAAGGAAAACAAGGTGGTAGATTCTCTATGTAGAAAGGATCTTTCATCTTTATCATTGATGAGAATTGAAAAGGATCTAATCTTCTTAGATTTGAAGAGGATGGAAATGGGAATCATTGAGGGGGGGACATAAAAAATCCTTTCTCAAATGAATACTCAACCATCCCCCATAGAGAAAATAAAGGATGCTCAAAGAAAATTTGTGGAAGTTTTCAAAAAGGGTGGAATCCATTAGAAATGGAAAATCCTCTGAGTTCATAATTGATGAGGAAGGATTTTTAAGATTTAGGTCACGATTATGTGTACCATCCAATCTAGAGATAAAGAAGGATCTTCTGAATGACGCACATAGAGCTACCTTCTCTATCCACCCAGGAAGCACAAAGATGGATCGAGATATCCAAGAGAACTTTTGGTCGGACAATATGAATATAGAGATTGCTGAATATACATCAAAGTTCCTGGTATGACAACAAGTGAAGGCTGAAAGACATAAGTTTAAAGGGATGATTCTTCTACTAATCATACCAACATGGAAGTGGAAGAAAATCACCATGGACTTTGTCACTAGACTTCCAAGGACATCTAGAGGAAACAACGACATATGGGTCATTATGGATTGTCTTACAAAGACATCTCACTTTATCAAAATTTGAGATGAATTCTCATTAGATCAACTTTCATGGATATATAACAATGGGTGGTAAGACTTGTAACACCCCAAGCTTCTACGGTACGCTTCTCTTTGAATAATATAATGGCGTGTGTTGTATGCAACTTCGAGTTCTAACACACACCATAACCAATCAAACTAGCCGTTATGAATAGTAATACCCACTTTTTGAAATTTTATAAATTTTACCTTTCAAAATAGACTTCATATTTGGATTCGAAATATCGAAATTAGCCTAGGGTGAATTTTTGGTATTTTTTTGAAAACATTAAATTTTTGATAAATAGTGAAAAACACTGAGTTATGGTTTAAAGACGAATTTTTATTTAAATAATTATTTATTTTATTTAAATTTAATTAAGGTCAAAATAGATACATAATACCTATATAAGTTCAATGTAATTCATTGGAGTTAGCTTAGAATAATTTTAGATATATATAAAATTTATTGAATTTTCACCATCTTTTACCCACCTCCTAGGAGAATTTGGAAATTCACGTAAAACGTAATTTTACCACTTCAGTGAGTGGAAATTCTAAAATCTGAGAGACACAGTAAATATCAAGGAGTAAAATTTGGTTCAATAAGATAAAAATAATTTTTGGTGAATAGTAACTTTTTACTTTTATTTACCACGTTGTATAGTAAATTGGGTAATTAATGGTAAAAATGATATTAATATTACCCTAACATATGTACTAATTCTATTGTACAAGTGTATATCAAACAAAAAACCCTTAGGAATAAAATATTATCATTTAGGTCCACTTGGATTAGATTAGGACATTTATTATAATTTAATTCAAAGAAGAGTTAAAAGAGTTAAAATCAAAGTTTAATTAATAAAACATTTTTAATATAGGGTCATACATAAGATACATTCGATTATAAATATTAATTAGAAATATAAAAAGATTTAATACATAATAGTATTTTATTTATAATTTTTAGACATTAAATAATTTAATTTATTTATGACACAATGGTGATGCAGTAATTACCTAATTAATGAAATAATAAAATAATTGATATTATAAATATCCAAATAAATGTAATTTGAGATTTTTGATGAATTTAACTAATTTTATAGGTCGATATGACATGTTAGTATTTATTTAATTAAGTTTTTTCGAAGTAATCATGTTGTTATTATTTTCACAAAAATCAAATACCAAATAGTGTCAAAATTGACATAAAATAGTTTTTAAAACAAATATTATATTATTAATTGATATTCATTTTCTAAAAAATATAAGGTTCGTCCAAGAGACTTATATAATGATAGGTGTATCATTAATGAACCACTTAGGGTTCGGTTGGATGTATATAGAATGTTTATTAACCATATAATATAAAAATACAAAGAGACATGGTAAATGTGAAACAAATTAACTAAGAGTTAAAACTAAAAGATAAAGTTATTATAGTGACCAAAACCTATATAAAACCTATTGGTTGGGTGGTTTGCTACCCATACCCACCTTAGCCTCGAAATAATTCACTTTGGATCCATTAGAAAATGAATATGAATTTATTATAAAATAATATTTCTAGATTTTCCTAAGGTGCCCCTCACCCCTCTTAAAAGCTAGAAATATTATAATATAATAAATTCATATTCGGTTTCTAATGGATCCAAAGTGACTTATTTCGAGGCTAAATTTGGTATGGTTCGAAAACCACCCAACCAATAGGTTTTAGACAGTTTTGGGTCACAATATTAACCTTATCTTTTAGTTATAACTCTTAGTTAATTAGTTTCACATTTACCATGTCTCTTTGTATTTTTATATTATATGGTTAATAAACTTACTATTTACATCCAATCGAACCCCAACTGGTTCATTAATGATACACCTATCATTATATAGGTATCTTGGCTAAACCTTGGATTTTTAGGAAATTAATATCAATTAATAATATAATATTTGTTTTAAAAACTCTTTTATGTCAATTTTGACACTCTTGGGTATTTGATTTTTGTGAAAATCATAACAGCATGATTACTTCGAAAAAAACTTAATTAAATAAATACTAACATGTCGTAGTATCCTATAAAATTAGTTTAATTTATAAAAAGTCTCAAATTACATTTATTTGGATATTAATAATATCAGTTATTTTACTATTTCAATAATTAGGTAATTACTGCATCACCATTATGTCATAAATAAACTAAATTATTTAATGTCTAAAAATTATAAATGAAATACCATTATGTAGGAAATATTTTTTTTTCTAATGAATATTTATAATCTAATTTATCTTATGTATAACCCTATATTAAAAATGTTTTATTAATTAAACTTATATTTTAACTCTTTTAACTCCTCATTGAATTAAAAAATAATAAATGTCCTAATCTAATCCAAGTGGGCCTAAATGATAATATTTTATTTTTAAGGTTGTTTTTTTAGAGATACACGTGTCCAGCAGAATTAGGAAATGTGTTAGGATAATATTAATATCATTTTTACCCTTAATTACCCTATTTACTTTTAACCATGGTAAATAAAAGTAAAAAGTTACTATTCACAAAAAATTATTTTTATATTATTGAACCACATTTTACTCCTTGATATTAACTATGTTTCTTGGATTTTTGAAATTTCACTCACAGAAACAGTAAAATTAAGTTTTACGTGAATTTCCAAATTCTCCTTGGATGTGGGTAAAAGACGGTGAAAAGTTCAATAAAATTTTTATATATCTAAAAATTCTAAAGTAACTCCAATGAATTTCATTGAACTTATATAGGTATTATGTATCTATTTTTACCTTAATTAAATTTAAATAAAAATAATAATTATTTAAATAAAAAAAATTTATAACTATAACTCAGTGTTTTTTCACTATTCATCAAAAATTGAAAGTTTTCATAAAAATACCAAAAATTCACCCTATGCTAATTTTGATATTATGAATCCAAATATGAAGTCCATTTTGAAAGATAAAATTTATAAAATTTTAAAAAGTTGGTATTACTATTCATAACGGCTAGTTTGATTGGTTGTGGTGTGTGTTAGAACTCGAAGTTGCGTAAACCATGCGTTGTTGTATTATTCAAAGAGAAGTGTACCGTAGAAGCTTGGGGTGTTACATTCTCCCCTCCTTCAAATAATTTCTTTGTCAAGATTTCTAGAATATTACTGCATAAAAAGACTCAGGTGATTCTTCATCATAAGTTCCTCGAGTTCCCACGTTGCCTCTTCTATTTTATGGTTTCTCCATAGAACTTTTACCAGACGAGTTGTCCGGTTTCTCAACACTTGTTCTTTGGTATCAAGAATCCTGACGGGATCTTCACAATAAGACAGATCGGGTTCCAGTTCTAATTCTTCATAGGTGAGTACATGCGTTGGGTCAGGCATGTATTTTCTCAATAGTGATATGTGGAAAACATCGTGAACTATGGAGAGATTTGGTGGCATTGCTAAACGGTAAGCTACAACCTCAATTCATTCTAGAATTTCGAAATGTTCGATTTACCTGGGACTCAATTTACATTTCTTACCAAAACGTATGACTCCCTTCCATGGAGATACCTTCAAAAAAACATGATCTCCTACCTGAAATTCCAAATCCTTCCTTCGGTTATCGGCATAGCTCTTCTGCCTACTTTGAGCTGCTTTGATGTGGTTTTGGATTACCTTCTCCTTTTTCATCATTCCCTCCACCAGTTCTGGGCCTACTAATTTCCTTTCACAAACATCTTCCCAACAGGTTGGTGTGTGACATCTCTTTCCATATAACGCTTCATATGGTGCCATCTGAATACTTGAATGAAAGCTATTGTTATAGGAAAATTCTTCCAGAGGTAAATATTGATCCCACATACCCTGAAAGTCATGTAAGCAAGATCTCAACATGTCTTCTAAGGTTTGAATAGTCTATTCTGATTATCCATCTATTTTAGGGTGGTAGGCAGTGCTCAAACGAAGTTCTGTATCCAAGGCCTTCTAAAGACTCTTCCAGAATCTTGACGTAAAACATGGATCACGATCAGAGACAATCGATAGGGGTACTCCATGAAGTCTTACCATTTCATTAATATATTGTCTTTCTATAAGTTCAAGTGGTAGATCTTCCCTTATAGCAAGAAAATGTGCTGACTTGGTAAGACGATCAACAATGACCCATATTGCATCGTTCTTTTTGGGAGTCTTTGGTAGTCCCATGTCAATGTACATCGTGATATTATCCCATTTCCACTCAGGTATGGGAAGAGGTTGCATGACTCCTCTAGGCTGTTGCCTTCCAGCTTTCACTTGTTCACAAACCATAAATCTTGACACAAAATCAGCAATCTCCCTCTTCATGTTGTCCCACCAAAAATGATCCTTCAAATCCCTATACATTTTGTTACTCCCAAGGTCTATAGAGAAATTGGAACTATGAGCATCATCCAAAAATTAATTTTTTAGATCAGGTATATTGGGAACACAAAGCCTCTTCCCAAATTTCAAAATTCCATCTTTATAGACAAAGTCACTTAATCTTCCATCATTCACAGATTTAATCTTCTTTTGAAATTCTTCATCATCGGTGTGAGAACTCTTAATCCTTTCTAGTAAAGATGGTTTGGCAACCACTTGAGAAAGTATTTATGTTTCACCTTCCATGGTTATTCCCATATCCATCTTTACTAGATCCATGAAAATAGAATCCCTCTGAACTCTCATCTTGTTCAAAACTCCATGATCTTTTCTACTCAAACATCTGCAACCTTATTTGCCTTCCCCGGGTGGTAGTGTATCGTGAAATCATAATCCTTGAGTAGTTCAAGCCATCTTCTTTTCCTCATGTTGAGTTCTTTCTATTAGAATATATACATCAAACTCTTGTGATCAGTATAAATCTCACATTTCTCACCATAGAGATAGTGTCTCCAAATATTCAAAGAAAAGGTTATAGCTGATAACTCAAGATCATGAGTAGGAAAGTTCTTCTCATGAATTTTTAGCTGTCGTGATGGATTGGAAATTACCCTATCATTCTGCATAAGGATACAACCAAGTCCTTTCTTTAAAGCATCACTATAAATAACAAACCCATCATTCCCCAATGATAGAGTCAATATAAGAGCATTGGCTAATATTCTCTTTAGTTCTTCGAAACATTATTCACACTATTTTGTCCAAACAAATTTAACCCCTTTACGTGTGATCTTTGTTAATGGGTTATCCAACCGGGAAAAATTCTGGACAAAACGTTGATAATAACCTACTAAACAAATAAAACTACTTACCTCAGTTATACTCCTCGGTGCTGGCCATTCTTGGATTTCCTTGGTCTTAGAAGGATAAACAGAGATTCCATCCTTAGAGACAATATGGCCAAGAAAAGAAATCTCCTAAAGCCAGAATTCACACTTGCTAAACTTCCCATATAATTCATGTCTTCTCAGAGTCTTCAGGATAATGCGTAAGTGATTTTCATGATCTTCATGGCTTTTTGAGTATACAATGATATCATTAATAAATACTACTACAAAGTCATCAAGATATTACTTGAAAATTCTATTCATTAGATCCATGAAAAAAGAGGGTGCATTAGTCAGACCAAAAGGCATTACTGTAAACTTGTAATGCCCGTACCTAGTTCGAAATGATGTCTTCGGAATGCCTTCCTTCTTCACACACAACCGATGATATGCAGATCGAAGGTCAATCTTTGAAAAGTATTGAGCTCCATGCAGTTGGTCAAATAAATCATCAATGTGAGGTAGGGGATACTTGTTCTTTATTTTTATAGCATTGATCTCCCTGTAGTCGATACATAACCTCATAGATCCATCTTTCTTCTTAACAAAAAGGACAGGGGCCCCCCATGGAAAAACACTACGGAGAATAAATCCCTTATTACTAAATTATTCTAGTTGATTCCTTAGTTACACTAATTCCACAGTTTCCATTCTATAAGGGGTCTTCAATATGGGCCTTGATCCATGAATTAAATCATTGGAAAACTCAATTTCTCTTTCTAAAGGATGTCCAGGTAAGAATTAGATGGTGATGATTCTACTCTAAAGATAAGGTGTTCTTTGTTATCATCATCAAAAATAATAACCTCCTTCTTATTACAATAAATCTTTGCATCATAGTCCGAAAGTCAGTCCATACCAAGGATTATATCAAACTCAAACATAGGTATGATGATGAGATCAGTAGATAAAGAACATTTATGTGCTCTAATGGGAACTGATTCACAGAACTTTGTTGCAATGATACTTCCCTTATGAGTTTTAACTAGAAACTCCCTTGTTAAATCATATTGGAAATATCTAATTTTCTTAGAAAACTGGGAAGAAATAAAACAATGTGATGATCCAGAATCAAATAATGCATTTGCTAAACTTGAGGAAAACATTAAATTACCTGCCACCATGTCTTTCGGAGCTTCTACCTTAGCAGTAGAGATAGCATAAGCTTGGCATTGATCCCCTGGCCTTTTCTGAGGTAAGTTCCCCTGACGCTTAGGACATTAATTTTCAAAATGTCCCATCTCCCTATAATTATAGCATTGAACATATGTGGCTTATTTCTTCCCCTTGTAATCATGAGCTTGGTGTCCTTTTTCACCACACTTGTAACAGACTCTCATTCCCTTCAAGAAAGTACCAGGGTGTTTCTTCCCACATTAACTGTAGGATGGATATTCAACTTTTCCCTTCATCCCATTATTTCCATTCCTAGAGTGATCAGTAGATCTCTTCTTCTTTTGCTTTTTTTTAAGTTGTAAGACTTAGAGAATTCCTTTTCTGTCTTGATAGCACATGATACAATGTCTTCGTACGACGAGAAGGATTGTGAGACTAATTCTCGACGAAGAAATTGTTTTAACCCATTAAAGAAATGATCAATCTTACTTCTTGGGTTACGTATATAATCTACTACATACCTCTCTAACCTTGTAAAGTTAGCTTCATACTTTGCGAACTTCTCATCCTTTTTTTGTCTCAGACTCAAGAATTGCCTTTCCATACTTGCTTGATGGTCATGAGGAAATTATTTTTCTAAGAAAATATCTTTAAACTCCCTCCATTCTATATTTTATACTTCATCATCTTCCTTCGTATTTTGAATCAATGACCACCATTGATCATCATCTCCAGTGAGGTGGTAAACTGACATGACAACTTTTCCCCTTTCACTACTCTCCATGGCCTGAAATATTTTCTCTAGGGAAATTATCCATTTTTCAGCTACCAATGGATTTGTACTCCCATTGAATGTTGGTGTCTGTTTCCTCATGAAGAGATATAACATCGATCCTCTACGCTGCGGATCAGTGTGCTACATACGGGTAAGGTTATTATTCATAACCTGAGTGAGTTCTCCCAATATAGTGTCAGCACCAGTTCAATCACCAGCTCCACTAAAATTATCTTGAGCATGAGGGAAATCCCTACATGGAGTGCGTGCATTGATACGGTTTCCATTTCTTTCACTAGGCACCATTTCAAAACAATGTCATAAACTAGATCAGTTTATGAATAAAAATACATAATTCCAAACTTGTAAAACACTTGACATAAATTGAACAGTTTATGGATATAATCCATAATCATAAAAAGGTTTTCTTTCAGGAAGTATATACTCATAAACCCTTCATAATGATTTGTAAAGAAAATGAGAAATATCCTTAGCATATCCCCCGGGAGTGTTGTAACCAAGAGTGCAGCAAGGCTCGTTGTCGTGAACCAGTTCCCGTTCAAGTCTAGGTCAAAGTGGTGTTTTCGGATTTTACCCCAAGGTACATCTATGCCAGAGCCTCCTCTACCTGCTCGTATCCATACAGGGATGTATTGCTCGGAAAACTCACAAAATCTCTACAATACTAAAATTCTAGGAAGTTCTTATATACTAATCCTCATAGTCTATCTTAGGTCTATGTGATCTAATCAGATTTTATCTAAATATATCTTCCAAGGTTTGTACTAAACTTCCTCTGATACCAACTGTAACACCCCGACCCCAGTTACCCAGAGTCGGTGCATTATTACATAACATTGGCATGATCACAAAAGATCAAGTCTCGAAAGATCGATTAGTTTAGTAGCCTTGGAATCACTAGATACAATCATAAAGTTTACATTACATCATAAAGTGAAAAACTAAAACAACATATTTTGGCCATATACCACACACATATCCCCTCATACTATCCCTAAAGGTCATTCATAAAATACGTCTTCACATCCTGGTAAAAATAAAACATAGAAAGGGGTGAGCTCAAGATCGATTCTACGTCAACTTTTTATTTCTTTGTTATTTCCATTCTAAAATAATAACTCCAGTATATCCTATATACTATGATGTTATTATAAATATGGTACAACCATATTCAGTATTCTATCCATCCCTTAAATGACATGCCACCATACGTGCGTACGTACGACTTACCATCTCCACGTTGTGGGGTAACTGTTAGTCAATACGTGATTATTTTGATGGGTATAATAATAATGTGTAATTCATGTAACTAATAAACATAACATGATAATTATTCTTTATATATGATACACCACCCAATTATATATTATTTTAATATCAAAAGAATCATATTGTCGCTCGTGCGTACGTACGGACTACCGTATCCACGAATGGGATGAGGTTCATTCCCTATCATATACATTCAATAATAATTTTCATTTAATTGATAAAAATAATGTATAAAGACTTAATATCATTCTAGATATGAATAATATACAACCTATCCATAACAAACACGACTTACATAACAAAGTATATAAAGGAAAATGAATCAGTTAACACCCGAAAAAACGATAATACAAAGATATTACTAACAAAGAAATGTTAAAAGATCATATATGATATCATAGTAATGTATATGATTCTTCAATAATTTAATAAAAATTATTTCACCATTATATAGGAGGTTAAACTACCCTCAACCAAGGAAAATTACAAGGTAAGGGTTTATTTCACAATCCCATCATTATGTGAGGTTGTTTGTACGTAATTATCTACTACGACCTCTTTTCCATCCACATCCATGTTTCTTAAAAATATATTTCAAAATATTCTTACTATTTCATAGGATATGGGTTAAAGTCATTTATTCCCTTTTTGAATTTTTATAATAGGTTTATAAAGGAATCTTTCTTTCGTTTTCCAAACAAGGTTCTTTTTAACTTTTTCGAAACAATTAAGGTAAGAATGTCTTCCTTTAACTTATACGGCGGGTGTGGCTATTTTTCGCCATTATAAAATCATCGAATATTCCCTTACAAGCATATAATAATATTTTAAAATTAAATGTTTTAATTACGTGTCTTTTAAATGATTTCAAAAAAAGAGATATTTCTCTCAAATAGTTTTGATTTCATCTATATCAACATCCTTTGTTGTATTTTAAGCTTATTTGAAGGTGATTTGTTATGATACAAAACTTATATATAGTATTGAAGGTTTTGTGATATGTTTGACTGTGGATGTGTTATTTTTTTATACCATTCATGGATTATGGAGAATATATTGAAATTTCGTATGCAAGTTTTAATACGAATGTTTATGTTATGTTTAAACCTATTCATATGAGGAATGCATTGGATTTAATAAGTGATGGGTGGAGCCCGCTATATCTCCTCGATGCATCGGTAGGTCTCATAAGACAAACTAGTGTCTTGGCACAAGGCCTTGACAAAATCTTATTTTTAGTCTTTTCACAAGGCCTTGACTATGTGGTTATGATAGTCTGGCATTATGAATTCCATCATTATGAGAGTGGTTATTGATATTGTTTGTGATTATTTGACTAGTAGAATATCCATATGAATAAGTAAATTGAATTATTTAATTTTATTTCTTCCATATTATGCTGATGCTCAAGATTAAAAGTCTTTCTTTTAGTTATACATTTCCTTAAATGTTTATGCTTATTTAAGAAAGTTCACTCTATACTGTTATCCTTACTGGGCATCTCATCTCACCCCTTTCTATGTTTTATTTTTCCCATGATGTGAAGAATTATTTTATGAATGACTTGCAGGGATAGTGTGAGGGGATATGAGTGTGTTATATGGACACAATATGTTGTTTTATTTTTTCACTTTATGATGTAATGTAAACTTTATGAATGTATCTAGTGATTCCAAGGCTACTAAACTAATCGGTCTATCGAGACTTGATCTTTTTTGATCATTCCAATGTTATGTAATAATGAACCAACTCTGGGTAACTGGGGTCGGGGTGTTACAAGACTACATGGAGTACCACTATCTCTTATATCCTATAGGGATCCTATATTCTCTTTAAAGTTCTGGAAAAGTCTCCAACATTCTCTAAGCACAAAACTAAACTTCAGTACGGCCTATCATCCTCAAACTGATAGCCAATCTGAGCAAACTCTTTAGACAATGGAAGATATGTTTAGATAATGTTCTATGGACTTCAATGGAGGATGGGACCAACATCTTCCCCTGGTTGAATTCTCCTACAAAAATTGTTTCAACATGATCATCTAAATGGCATCATACGAAGCCCTTTATGGAAAATTTTATTAACATCGACGTGTTGGGATGAAGTCTATGAGCGTAAGATACTATGACCTGAAATGGTCGAATAAAATGTTGAGGAGGTGAAAACCATTCAATAACACATCAAGTTATCTCAAAGTTGATAGAATAGTTATGTAGAAAATCGTTGATGAGACCTTTAGTTCAAAGTTGGATACATGGTATTTATCTGCATATCTCAATAGAAGAAGGTCATGATATTTGGTAATAAAGGATATCTATGTCTCAGGTACATCGTCCTCTTCGAGATCCTTGATCAAGTAGAAGTTGTGGCTTATACACTAGCACTTATACCTACAATGTACAAAGTACATGTTTTCATTCATGTATCCTTCTTAAAGAATTACATACCAGACCCTTCACATGTACTCTCTTCAGAGGTGGTATAGTTAGAGAATGATCTTTCTTACGAGGAACATCCAGTGAAGATCTTGGAACATAGAGATTAAGTTCTACGTAAAAACACTACTCACCTTGTCAAAGTAATATAGTGAAGCCATAAGTATGAAGAAGCAACATGGGAACAGGTGGAGGCAATGAAGGAAAAGTACCCACACCTGTTTATGGCATAAAATGTAAAACAAAATTTCATGGGTGAAATTTCATAAGGGGGGAATAACTTAATGAACCAGTATTTTATCAATGGAAATTATTTTCTTATAATTATGTTATATAATCCTATGAAATCACAACACAATGAACTACTAAGTACTATGTGACCTTTAAACATAATATTGTCACTTCTGTGTTTTGAATTTTGAAAAGGGAAAGAGCCCTTCTTCCTCAAGTACTTGATTGCATTGGAGATAGAGAGCATGGGACCAAGATGAGGCTTGCGATGCTGAGGATTTTCTTATCTGTTTTCCCTTTTGTACTTTGGTTTAGTATTTTATTCAGCATTGTGACTTGTTTGGCTACTTTCCTAGAAATGCATGTATCCTACATCATTTATATATATATATTCTCCAGTTGTTTCTTTATCAGTATTCCATTGTTACTATTGTTTGGTATTATTGTTGCTTCTGCTATTGTATATTTGTTTACTTCCGTTGTGTACTCTGCCAATGAAGTCATAGTTTCCCCACTATCACACCCAAGGCCCTCACTGCAAGTCGGCAGCCTCTGGCATTAAGGGAAATGTGCTCGAGTCCAAGTGACCAACCGGGTACGGGGCGACTCCTGGTGGATTCGGGAACCAGGATGTTACAAAGTGGTATCAATGGAATTACTTTCTCTTGACTTACTTTTTGGAGCATATAGTCAGGGATTGGATGGAATAGGTACTTGGTAACAAGCTGTGCTCGGGATTAGCTAACTTGTGTACATGGAAAATCCAATCTACCTGGTTTATTGCAATTTTTCTGGTTTGTTCTTTTAATCTTTATTTCATTGCCACCGTTAGTTGACTAACATGTATTGTGTTGTTATCATTGATATTATTGAGGTTCTATTTCTATCACAACTCGATAAGATGAGGTTATTCCATCTCATGCATCATATAGACACTTCCTAGAATTCACTTGTCAAGCATTCTTTCCAGGCCATCTAGGAAGCATTAGAAATTACAAATTGATATGATAGATGTTGTGTATAATATGAATGTTCTTGTGATAGAGTCCTTGATAAAAAATACCTACTGGCTGATATGGTATTTTTTTAGTAAGGTTTTGTTTGAATGAATTCCAAACTTTGGTTCTTGAGGTGTTATGGGCCTGATGGACCGGAATTTAGTGGATCATTGACTTTATTTCCTTGTTATAACATGTATAAGATTCCAAGATTTGATTCGCAGGGAGTATGAGCCCCCACAGACTGGAATTTGGAACATTCAATGTTCATTTTAGTGTTTTTTGGGTTTCAATGTAGTTTCTGAGGCTTACTATACAGAAAAATCTAGACTACACGACATGAAGTTTTGACTACACGCCATGTGTTCTTCTGTTCTGGAAGAAATAGTTTTTCAAAAGTACACGCCGTGTTCTATAAGTACACGTCGTGTGGTCTCTAACCGTGTCGTATCCCATGTGGACAGAGACATGGGAGGGATAATTTCTACTGGTAACACACCATGTACCAGGTTAACACATTGTGTACTCTGACCTAGGTACTCAGCCGTGTCACGAACAACACGGGTCAGTGTTATTCTTCCACATACATGTCATGCATCTTGGAACATGTCGTGTAGTGTGAGTTGTGTGTCAGGCCATGCCACTAACTACACGGGCTCGGTGAAGCTTGTCTAGTACACGTCGTGTCTTCCTTGAACACGTCGTGTAGTCTTATCTTAGGAGAACCGTGTAGCTTGACCATGTAGAAGGACACAGGTAAAGAAAGAGGATTCAAGTACATGTCATTTGTTAATACAACACATCGTGTGTTTGGGTGTTACACGACCAGTTGTGGCAAGGGTATATGCCCATGTGAATGAATTAAGGGAACACGTTGTGTAGGAATTATACCCAACGTGTAGTCATGTTTTGTAAAACATGAATGATTTCTTTCACATGTTCACTTCTTATGCTTCTAGTTTTAAGTACATGATGATCATGATCAAAGGTGTGTGCTTGAACATGTAGAGTCATTCCACCGAGACATCCTCCAGTTGTACGCCAGTTGCCAGGCGGGGATCAGACACTGGACATGGCCAAACAGGGACGTCTTGCAGATCCTCCTATTGTGCTAGTCTTGGCACTAACAGTTATACCTTATACCAGTGTGGATGCATAGTTTAGGAAAGGCTTTATGAGAATGATGTAGACCTTTTAGGGAGCATCGCCTCCTTCCCCGTTGATGGCTGATTTGATGCGGTTTTTCCAGCATCATCATCCTCTCACTTTCTCAGTGGATAGAGGACCTCAGGCTTCAAAGTCATGGCTAAAATCCATGTTGACGATCATTGAGCATCTGGAGATTCCTCAAGAGGGGAGGGTCAAGATCGCTACCTATATGCTTCGGGACTCCACCAAGAGGGGGTGGGATGTGATCTCGCAGGTGGGACACCTACAGGTTATGGCGTGGAAGGAGTTTTAGCGCATCTTCTATGACTACTTCTATATAGAGACCTTGAGGGCAAATCGAGCCCGAGATTTTATGTGTCTGGAGAAGGGTACTCTTTCTGTTATGGAGTATTCCTCCCACTTTACCGAGATGCATCGCTTCACTACTATTTTAGGATTTGATCAGTTATTCATGGAAAGAAAGTTTGAGGATTTTCTGAGGCACAACATCTGATCACAGGTGAACATATTCCGGTTAAATTTATCACTTCTATCGTCAACCAGGCACTGATCACGGAGCGCAATTTGAGGGATGTCGAAGTTGTGAGCCAGGGAGGCTCGACATCTGGGGTTTTTATCCCTCCTACTAATAGTAGGAATCACTGCATGGAGTCTTCATGCGGTGATCCAAGGATGGGAGATACACCTTCAGGTAGCTAGGTGGTATTCTACCAGTGTGGAAGGGCTGTACATACGAGGTTGCAGTGCCAAAGAGACCCAGTGGAGTGTCGATCTTGCAGCAAGATGGGTTATATTCAGTGCTTCTATCAGATCTTATCACAAGAAGCTGGTGGCAGGAGTTCTTCTATGACTCTATGTTTAGTGACAGCACCACTAGTTTCTCACCAGTCATGGAATTGGATTTCTTCCAGCCGTTCAGGCCAAGGAGGAGGTCGTGGTTGTGGTGGTCAGTCGCCAGTCTTTTAGGGATTGCAGTGTGGATCAGCTCAGATTTTTCAGGCAGGGTCATAGGGTCGTGGAGCAGTCCAGACCTTTGCAGTGGAGTAGACCCAGTAGGAGTAGGATCCCAGACCTTATACTGTTCGAGTTATGATCCTATTTTCCTCAGTTTTATCTTCAACTCTTTTTTATATAGGTTCTTCCCATAGCTTTATATCTGTTGTTTTTATGGATAGACTCGGTCTCTGTATCTTTTCTTCTGCTGATATCTTGATGTATGACACTCCATTGGGGACTAGGACGGCTAGTGTACGTCAGTGAAAAGAGATCCCTCTAGAGGTTGGTGGGTGTCACTTCTTATGGGATTTCTTTGTCCTAAAGATGATAGGATTTTATGTCATTCTCGGAATGGACTGGCTAGTTCACATTCAGGCATTCGTCGACTGTTATCGTCGAAGGGTGAGTTTCATATCACCTGAAGGTGGATCTTTTCTTTATAAAGGTGAATAGTATTTCCAAGAAATTAGAGCGGGTCTAGAGCGTCATGGGTTGGGAGGAGTTAAAACCCAGATTGCTAGTATATATCTGGAATATCAGGGGACTTCATAGTTATACTTTCATCCAGTGGTGGATCATTTTAGAGATGTATTTATAGATGACCTTTTAGGTTTGCCTCTGGAGTGCGAGGTGGAATTTTTGATTGATCTAGTGCCAGGAGTGGCACTGGTGTCCATTCCTCCTAATAGGCTAGCTACACCAGAGTTTTAGGAGCTCAAGAAGTAGTTGGAGGAGTTGTAGGCAAAGGGTTTCATTCGACCCAGCACTTCTCCTTGGGGTTCAACTAGCCTGTTTGTGAAGAAGTCATAAGGTACTCTCAAAAATTGCATGGATTATTGGAAGCTGAACCAGTTGACGGTCAAGAACTGACATCCCTTACCGAGGATTGATTATCTCTTTGATCAGCTTCAAGGAGCCTGGTTGTTCTCGAATATTGACTTGTGATATGGTTACCATCATTTGAATTTTAGACAATCAGATATACCTCTTACAGCCTTCCGAAGTAGGTATGTTCTATATGATTATATGGTCATGTTGTTCGGTCTCATGAACGTGAAACAGTTTTCATGGCACTGATAAACCAAGTGTTCTATCCATATTTGGATTCCTTCATGGTGGTCTTCGTGGATGATATCTTGGTGTACTCTTACACTCGACATGACCATGCTACCCATATTGATATCGTTTTGAGTACACTAAGAGAGCATCAGTTATATGCTAAGATCTCAAAATTTCACTTTTGGATGGATCATATTCACTTCCTGGGACATGTTATCTTAGAGATAGGTGTGTCAGTAGACCCAGAGAAACTGAGAGTAGTAGTTTCCAAGGAGCAGCCGAAGAACGTCTTTGAGGTGCAGAGCTTTCTTGGGCCGGATGGATTCTAAATATGTTTTATATAGGACCTTTCACGCTTAGGAGCGCTGCTAATTAGTTTGACTAAGAGGGGTGTGAAGTTCTTATGGTCAGATGTTTTTAATTCAGCCTTTCAGGAGCTGAAAGATAGGTTGACATCAGGACTGATACTAGTATTTTCAGGGCTGAGAAAGAGCTATAATATTTATTGTGATGCTTCAGGTATCGGGCTAAGATTTTTTCTTATACAGGGTGATGGAGTCGTTGCGTATGGGTCTCGCCAGTGGAGGCCACACGAGAGGAATTACCCGACGCATGAGCTGGAGTTGGTAGCTGTTGTTCATGCCTTACGCGGTTGGAGACATTAACTTCTAGGATGGAATTTTGTGGTTTTCACCAACCACAAGAGTCTCATTTACATCCTCACTCAGCGTGATCTGAATTTAAGACCGCGAAGGTGGGTTGAGTGCCTTCAGTATTTTCACTTTGAGCTTTCCTACATGCTTGGGAAAGACAATGCAGTGGCTGATGCGTTGAGCAAGAGGACTCAGATACAGTTAGTTCAGGAGGCCAGTAGTGAGTGTAAGCTTATGGATCTGTTCTCAGAGATGCATTTGGAGGTGCACGACAGAAAGGGGAAGACCTATCCTTATTTTATAGTTGTTAACTATACCCTTCTTGATCGACTACGAATGAAGCAGCTATCATATACTGAAGGCCTAGGCTCGTGGGAAAGTGTGTCCGGAGAGGACCCCATTCCTGGATGTACCATAGGCCAGGATGAGATCTTGTGTTTCCAGGGATGCGTATGGGTACCGGCAGATATACATGAGGAGCAGATTCGGTATTTTCATTCCTCTATTTGGGAAGTTCATCTTGGTGTCACAAAGATTTATCATGATTTACACCATCATTATTGGTGGGTAGGTACGAAGAGGGATGTTTCTGGTTTCTGCATGAGGTGTTCCACTTGTCAGGAGTTGAAGGCGTAGCATCAGCGACCAGCAGTGCTTCTACAGTAGTTAACCATTCCCAAGTGAAAGTGGAATGACGTCACAATGGATTTAGTGATAGGGTTCCCAAGGTCTCCTTATGGTAATGATGCACTATGGGTTGTCATTGATAGAATTACAAATGTCCCTCACTTCTTTCCGATCAACGAGACCTTCAGTGTTAATGAGCTGGGACGGTTTTACATCCAAGAGATTGTGCACTTACATGGATTTCCACACTCCGTTGTTTTAGAAAGAGAAGCTTGTTTTACTTCTCGGGTTTGGTAGGGGGTCCAGAAGGCTTTGGGTATACAGGTAATTTTGAGTACAGCCTACCACCCCAAGACAGATGGCTAGTCTGAGCGTATGATTCAGGTGGTTGAGGACATGACTTGAGCATGCATTTTGGATTTTAGAGGTTCTTGGGAGAAGAAAATACCTCTTTTAGAGTTTTCCTACAACAATAGTTTTCAAGCAACTATTTAGATGTCACCTTATGAGACTTTGTATGATAGGTCATGCCGATCACCCTTATGTTGGTGGGTGGCAGGAGAGGCAGCTTTGATAGGACCTTGTCTTGTTCCGTAGACCAAGGAGTAGATAGAGTTGATTTGGAAGAGAATGGCTACAGCACAGTCTCGTCAGAAGTCTTATGCTGATCAGCAGAGATGACCTATGGATTCTGAGGTCAGGGATCATGTTTTTCTACTCGTCACACCAATGTTGGGACACAAGAGGATGATGAGATAGGGTAAGATTTCGCCAAGGTATGTCGAGCCATTTGAGGTTTTGGATAGATTTGGGACGGTGGCCTATCAGTTTCAGTTACCTCAGAGGTACTGGGCTATGCATGATGTTTTCCACATTTATCAGCATCGACATTACTTTTCAGACCCATCTCATGTTTTTTAACCAATGGAGGATGAGTTGGAAGTGGATGCATCTTTCAAGGAGCATCCTATCTAGATTGTTGATCGAAGTACGAAGGTTCTCCATGGTCGGTTTGTTCCTCTGGTACGGGTGTTATAGCAGCACGGGTGAGTACAAGACGAGACTTGGGAGAGGGAGGCCGATGTACGATTGTAGTGGCTAGATATGTTCGGGGTTTCTTCTTCTACACCACCTTATTAGAGAAATTCGGGGATGAATTTCTTTAATGTAGGATGTTTTTAAGAACTCGGATCTTCTTTTTAGTTATTTTTTTTCTTTCTCCTAGAGTCTTTGAGAAAAGAGGAGTTTCTGGAAATTTTTAAAGTACACATCATGTACTCGGTTAACACAGGTAGCCGTGTGTTGGTTGTGTAGAAGCCTAGCACATTTCCATGTGTGATGACCTGGAGGCCACCTAAAGCAGAGTACAGAAACAACGATTACACGTCGTGTACTTCAAAATTACATGTCGTGTATTTTTTTTTCATTAAACGCACTAGGGTCACGTCTAACAGACAGAACCATCTCCTTCTCAACCTAGTTCATCCGAGAGCCCCTAGAAGCCATGGATCATTTACAAGCCCCCATCCGAGCATCCATCCTCCGAATCAAACACTAATGGTTGCGTTGGAATCACATCGCTGAGTTCTCTCTTCTCTTAGAGCACCATCCCTTGATTTCTCCTCTTTCGTGAGTTATCGTGGGTTGAATGTTTTGTAAGTTTTCATAGATCTACTATGTTCTGAGGTGATTACTACCTTGTGGTTCAATTATCTTGATCTCCCAACACCGAGGTAGGTGGTTTGAGCCTTTCTGTTGAAATTCTTTGATTTTTATGTGCAAATTTTCCCAATACCCACGAACGGGGTATTGCGTGTTTATATTTTTAGACCTATTGTTTGTCTGATATGATTTTATGCTTGATTATATGATATTTGATTGTGAATAGAGTGAATTTTTCTGCTTTGGATGTGTTTCCCATGCATGTTTTTCTTGTTTTGACCTTTGGTTCTAGTCGCCTGTTAGGCTGCTGTTTACTTTCCCATGCCTAGTATTGTAGGATGGTGTGACTGTTGTTCTAACATGCGGATATATTGTATAATTATATCCAAGTAGTTCTTGAGTTTTACTTTGTCCGATACGCGATTCTATACTTGCTTATTTACACAGGGCCATGAGAACCTTGTGTAGTAGACCCTAGAGAGAATGGACGAAAGGGCTTCTCCAGAGTGTCTTTTATAATATTACGATGTGAGACCACATCGGGAATTGACATTGAGTGCTTCCTCAGATATTCTGTAGTTCCTTGATGAGGGCCACATAAGGAATAAGATGTAATTTCTTCCTTAGAGCACCTTTAGTACAGATACGAGACTATAGGAGAAATTAACGGTGCGTGCTTCCTCAGATATTCTATACATTATCTGAACCAGAGGGGTGAGACTATGTGTGCTGGCGAGAGGGTTGATTGTACTTGTTAGGTAGGACCAAAGGGGTTAGACTGTGTGTGCTTTCCAAAGGGTTACCTGTTGTGTTTATTTTCTTGTTTAGTTGTTTCTTGATATTGAGACTATGGTTTTTTTACTGTTGATTACTTCCTTGTTTACCGCTTTCTACACTTTTACTTACCATATATTCACTGACTATTAGGCACAGATCTTGTGATGGTTGGCTTCTGGGATTCATCTCACACCCTGTTTGGGCCAAGATTTTTGGCCAAAACTGATTATATTGTTGCAGGTATATACAAGGGAAAGCGTTGTTCTACCTTAGGTACTTGATTGCATTGGAGCTGGAGAGTATGGGACCAAGCTGAGGCTTGAGATGCTGAGCAGTTGGTTATCTTCTTTCCCTTTTGTACTTTTTTTAGTACTATATTCATCATTGGGACATGTTTGGCTGCTTTCCAAGACATATATGTATCCTAAATCATTTATATATATATATATATGATTCAGTTGTTTCTTTATTAGTCTTCTGTTGTTACTGTTGTTTGGTATTATTGCTACTTCCGCTATTTTATATCTCTTTACTTACGATGCGTACTCTGCCAATGAGGGAATAGTTTCCCCACTATCACACCCAAGGCCCTTGCTGCTAGTCGTCAGCCTTTGGCGTTCGAGGAAATGCGCAGGAGGCCAAGTGACCAACCTGGTACGGGGCGCCTCCGGGTGGCTTTTGGAACAGGGATTTTACATTAATGAACTCAAAATGGTTCTACTAAATCATTTACATATATAATAAGTTCAGGAATTATTAATTAATGAACTTACTTTTTTTATTCAGGTCATTAATATCAATTGGAGAACACCATCGGACATAAGATAAGGGATCCCCACTATTTCGCTTTTAATCAAGAAGGTCCTCTATGATATTCCCTTTTACGTATAATTATTAATGTTGCGGTCTAATTTAACACCTTCGACATAATTCCTTCAGGATTTATAAAATATTATAAATCCATTTATCTCTCATTAAGACCTCTTAAGTACACCCGATACCATGATGATTTTCTGTAAGGGATTCTATCCGAACAACCTTTATTCGTTTGGGTTTCTCTGTCATTCTTTTTAACCAAATGAATTTGTCCTTTATATTTTTGTAAAACTTCAACATACTTTTATATGATCCAAATTCATGTTTCCAGATCCATCCCTCATTCACATTTATGTATATATATTCTTGTAAGTGATTCCCTCCTGGATACTTTCCAATAAAAAACTCTTTTTAAGGGAACTTCCCAAATTTTTACCCAATTTTAAGTGCAATCTACCATTTCTTTTAAGCCACCATTGTTTTTATAAAATCAGTATTTTTTATGAAACACCTCTTGTTTCACTTTTGGATTTATATAAAATATTATTCCATTTTTATTATAAATGCTCTTTAGTATTTCATTAAAACCACACTAAAATGTTTTAATGCTAAGAATTTCCTAAATACTCTTCTTACATGTTATAAATTATGTTTGAGATCACATACCATGATACATGCCTATTTTACCTTATAAATTTCCATGTATGTTTTAATTTATGTCTCTCATGAACACTTTTATGATACACCCATTCGTTAGGATTTATGACAAGAATGTGTTTCCAATTTCTCTCCATGGGTTCTCTTATGATTATGTATGATTGATTGTGTATGATTATTTATGTGGAAAGAACATTCATGTACAGGTTAATATGGGTTTTCCTAGATAGTGCTCCAATGAATTGGGTAATTTTTAGTCTCATGAGATGTTTTGTGCAAATGTCTTGGTGGTTAGCCTTGACTCATGCTACCATGTGAAACGGTTTTAGTGGTTAACCTTGACTTGTGATCCTTTATATGATACAAGCCATGACTCATGATAAATTCATGATTTTTGTTTCTTAACTATTACAATAAATTTTTTTTATATGATCCCATGTGTATATGTTATGATTATATATTCCATTTTATATAATTTTGTCGTGATCTCTAACCCTTTTGCTAATTCCTTATTCTTATGTTTTTTTCCTTACAGGAATTTTAGCTCATCCCTTCGTTCTTGTGATCCCTAGGGTACCCTATAAAGAGCTAATGGTTCAAAGGAAGTTCGAATATCTTTATGAATGTTAAATAAAGAAGTTTTTTTAGTTACATGTTTTCACTTTTATGTGCCTTGTCTTCCAAGACACTAGACATTACGATCCATGGATTCTACTCTGGTGTATAAATATGATTAAAATCATGTAATTATATATGTAAAATTCTAGGGTTTCTATAAAATTATAATGGTACGTGAAAACCATTATCCATACCATAATGTAATTGGGAAAAAATCACCCATGATTTTTTTATTGGACTCTCCAAAATATCTAAAGGACATAATTTTTTTTGGGTTTCTGTCGATCAACATAAAAAATTAAAACCATTCATCACCATCAGAAAACTTATCACTCTTGATCAAATTTAAATAATATAAATTATAAATTGGTAATATTACTTGGGGTACCACACTATATTGTATTTTATCAGGATCTAAGGTTTACCTCAAATTTCTGGTGAGGTCTTCAACGGCCTTTGGATATGGAGTTATGTTTCAGCACTACACATCATCCTCGGATGGATGGTCTGTCTTGAAGAACAATTAAAACCCTAGAGGATATTGTGAGATCTTTTTCTATGCATTTCAAATGTTTTTGGGATCAACACCTTCATCTCTTTGAGTTTTCCTATAATAATTTCTTTTACTCGAGCATTCAGATGGCTCCTTCTGAGTCCCTCTATGGAAAGAACTATAGAACTCTGATGTGTACTAATGAATTTTGGATAAATAAATATATTTGGGTCTGACCAAGCTTAATAAATCATATATAAGTTTATATCCATTCAAAAACACATCAATTAAGCTCGAATTTAGTATAATATTTATGCTAACAATCACCGGTGCTATTTAAAATTTGAAGTTGCTTACTAGATCCTCCTATGAATATCTCCACTGAATAATATTATGAGGTTTATAAATAAAGGGAATTTTAATCCCCATATATATTAATAAATTTAATATTATGTATCATATTGGGATAGTATCATATTAATTGTTTCTTCCACCAATTCTCTATTAAGTTTAGGATGTGTTCCATGTATCACTCTTGAGGAAGTATATACCTAATCCTTCACATGTACTGAACTCAGAGGTGATGATTTTGGAGTGTAATTTTTCTTATGTGGAATTTATAGTGGATATTTGGTATTATAAGGTCAATTTTTATCAAAACATGACCACTCCCTTGTTCAATGTCTTGTGGAAAAACCACTAGTTTGAAGAAGTTACGTGGGAACCTCAATAAATAATGAAGCAGAAGTATCCTCATTTTTTTATATTAGATTGAATAATTTAAAGGGTGAAATTAATATTAAGGGGGTATAATTTAACACCTTGGGTTTTTATGAAATATTTTTATTAAATAAATAAAATTCCTTTGATATCTTATTTTTCACATAACACCGAGTTTTAACAAACTACAATATATTATTAATATTATTAATTAAAAATGAATTTTGTTATATATCCATTAAAAATAGAATTATGAATATCAATAATTTATTTTAAATTATTAGGTATAATGTTTTTTATAAATAAATAAAATTAATAAAAAGTGCATAATTTTTAGAAATGTCTTTACATGTTTTGAAAATACTATTTTCTCAAAAAAAATGTTTTTATTTAATTTTTTGAGAAACTAATAAAATTAATATTTACCAAATTTATAAAATTTAATTTAAAAAATTAACTTCATTTATGAAATCATAATTAAAAAAAATTCTTGGGGGGTTGAAAATTTTCTGAAATGATAAAAGTCTCAATGAATAGTGAAAATACTATTTTTATTAAAGAACATCCTTTTAATTCAAAGAATTTATATGATAAATTTTATTTCAATATGGTTTTAGAAGTAAATTTAGTTCAATTATATATAAATTAATCAAATTTAGTTCATTATACTCAATTTCATATTGAATTGAGAGATTCAAACATTCAATAATTAGGGAAATTATTTCTTTGTAAAATTAATTTCTCATCAATCAGTGGGTTAAATTTTAAATAAAATTCATCCAATTTTTTGAATTGAATTTATAAAAATGTATACCATGTTTTTAATAATCATAATTTATAATTTATAATATGATCAACTTATTTTTTAACCGTTATTAATACTAACATAAATAAAAATTAATTTCTACAGTTAAGGTAAAAACGGTTTTACCGAGGATTAAACTAAAAATATAAAGGAATAAATAACCTATAAATTCTTCAAAAACACATTGTATGGAAATATTTCAACCTTATTTATTCTATTATCTATAATGGTAAATTTTTTATCCTTGTGGAATTATAAAATTGTGGGTACACATTTTTATTTTCAAACGTTCAATGTGTCATCTCCCCCTCTTATAAAAGGACGCCCCCTATCCTCTCCTCTTAAAAATTAAAAATTTATTGTATCAGACAATATATAGAAAAATACCTTATTTAATTCCTTCATATCATCCTATAATCCTTATTTTGGATTATAAATCCAACCTAGTAAGGCTTTTGGTGAAAACATAAGGAGGTTACCTGAAGAAGTTATAATATTCATCAATGGTAGTTTTTATATTATATCTCCCTCTATATCCTTAAAATATTAATAAAACATGCTAATATATTAACCTTATTATTTTACATATAATTAAAAGTTATTATATTATGGTCAGTACATGCATCCATATCCTCTTCCACCAAATGGGAAATGACAATGTTGCTCGTGTTTGCGGTGGACTACCGCGTCACAAACCGATGTGGCATAATTTCCATCAAAACCTCTAATGATTGGGTATCATGATATATAATATATATATATATATATATTATATTTTTAAAATAAATATACTTTAAAATTATATTATCAAATATATATTTTTAATCTTTATTCCGTCGGGGATTGGATAATGTCGATCGTGTGTACGGCGAACTACTGTCTGATGAGGATATGTGATTCATGTTTCACATACATTTTACATGGAAGGTAATCAGTGATAAATTAAATGAATATATATGATATATACTTATTAATAATTATTCTATATAAATATTTATTATTTACCTCCCTTTCATTCCATCCATCGAGAAAATGGAAACATCGTTCATGCATTCGTACGACCAACTGCTTCTAGGAACGGTGTAATTTATTTTTTATCTATAACTTAAAAAAATTAATCTAAATACAAATATAATGAATATATATAATATTTATATCATGTATAAAATTCTTAAAATTATAAAACAATGATTAATTGAAAAGGACTAAAAATACCAAACCAAAACATATGTGAGAAAAACAAAGCAGTTGTTACCTGAAACGTGATTTTTTTAAAAAATTGTTAATAAACATGTAATAAAAGGGTATAATTAAATCATATATGACATGATATATATATATATATATATATATTATTTTAATATAATATATTTATAATAAATTTATATTTATTATGTAGGAGGCTAGAGAACTTTTAATGCAAGATGAACTCAAGCTGAGGGATTTCCGTCTAACTTTTTACTTCTATGAGACACATTCCATATTAACCACCAATTTATATTATTTTGAATATATACTTAACATGAATTTATTTTATATTTATTATAATGAAAACTAATTATATTTATATACCCATTTTAGGATCTCTCTTTCATGGGTTTTATGGTTCATAAGTTTCTTAAACAGTAAGGGATTTTTGTCTCAACTTGCCTTCTTCGGGAAAAAAGTTATGTTATGCACTTATATTTTTCAATGATGTGTATATACTACCCATTTTTCTGTAATATCATGAATATAATTATTTTAGTGATATTTAATTATTCATTTGTTTTCAATCTATAATGGGTTTTACGATTCAAAAGATACCAATTTGGAATTATTTTACAATCTCATTGTTTATATGGATTATTTATGATTATGATTAAGATGATGAAATATTCTGATATAAAAATCAAAAAACTCATGTATTTTATTATAATCTAGTTATTTCTATAGGATACATTTTTTGGCATAATTTTACTATCTTAATGTACTCTATAGACCAAAATAATTCATTTTTATTTCCCACTTCGGTCGAAAGCCCTTTTTCGTCCATATCCATGTTTTCTAAAATTGTTTTCAAAAATATTTAAAAATTGTACAAAATATTATTAAAGTAATTATTACCCACGTTGTATTTTTTATAAAGCGTCCTTAACATCATTTTTGGGGCCTATTTTTTTATCGAAAAAGTGAATAGAATATTTATTTTAACATCTACGGTATTAAGAGAATTTTCTATCATCATAACCATTATTTTATTTTAAGATTTTTTTATATTTTTTCAAGTTTATTCTTAGATAAAATAATTTTAAAAAAAAATTATGTTCTAAATTTTTTTTAATGGATAGCATATTTTTTCAATAAATATTTTAAATTTCTTTTAAAATCTTCCTTTTTATGTTTTCAAGGGTATTTTAAAAGAAATGGATTTTGAAATTTTTTATTTTAAACAATGGATATTTCTCAAAATGGAAATTTTACTTTACTCAATATATGTTTAAATGGTTTTTAAAACTTCCTTTATAAGTTTTCAAGGATATATTCACATAAAATTTAAATAAATGTTCCAAGTGATCTTTCAGAAATAATTTTTCATCTAAGATGATAACCTTTGATATTACTTATTCTTTACTAGGAATATAATTGAATGATATTAACCACATTATTTCCTTGTATGGTTAATTTTTATTTTGATGAAACATTTATGGAGCCCATTTAATTTTCCTGGGTTAAGATATGGTGAATTAATGAAATTTTTATGAAACATATTTGCTTTACATGGGTTATGATGTGGTGATATTGGGAATGTTTTTTGATATTTTGGAACACAAAAGTATGGTTTTCATTATTATATAGTTTGAATCTATATATTATTACAATATTTTCCATAAATATTTATACTTTATGATATAATAATGGGAAACAAGTCGATGGGCTTGATCTGCTATAAAAAAGAGTTGAGACTTAATCCACTATTGGAAACAGGTGCATCCTTATCCATAATGGGAAATAAGTGATGATCCTAGAACCACTATTTTGGAATTATTGGAAGTTAACCATGAAATTTAAAATGGTTTTATATATTTTCTATGGTTCCACACTTTTATGAAATTAACTTATGGTTGGATATTTCTTTATGATTATTCTCACTCTCATGGGTCTTGTTTTTTAAAATGAAAATTGTTTTAACCATGAATCAAGTTTATTACCCATGATAGGTTGGGTATGAACTTCATAAGTTATTTTATTGATCACAGACCATTATAATTATCTTATGACTTCAATTGATCATATATTTTATCTCCTATATTTACCCTAACTGAGCATCAGATATCTACCTTTTTTATGTTTCCTTCCCCATTTTAGGAAGAAAGGTTTAGGTAGGGTATGCTTAAGAGGAGTATTATGTGATAAGGTCTTTGTGGGAGAGTTTGATGATCTTTCATGAAATAATATTATCATGTTTTTACTCTCCAAATACAATTGACTTTTACATTCCTTTGTTGTTTTTTATTGAATTTTTTTGAATATTCATCTAAAAAGTTGTGATATTTATTCATGAAAAGCCTAGGTACTTATAGGGCTCACTCCCAAGGCTATCATATTGGATTGGGTTCAATTTTCATTCCATAATTTCCTTATTAATGATTCAAACTGAATTATATCATTTTGGATTGGTTTCACTCCTCATTCCATCATTTTCCTCAGTCATGGTTCACTCCCAAGACTGTCATAGTGGATAGTGTGCCTTACAAAACTAGGTTCACTCCCCATTCCAGAGTCCCTTATCCAAGAAGATATTCATCTTTACCCAATACAATGGTTGAATATATAACTCTATGGAAACCCATCAGATTATAAAGAACATACATATGTGTTTCACAAGATCAAAAAACCTTCATCATTTCATCATAATATAGCTCGTGGAAAGGAAACAAGTTTCATAAACACTTCATCATTTCATCCTATCATAACACATAAAAAAATAAATGTGTTGTGAAAACATCTCATCATCATAATCATAAACCATCTAGATAAAATAATAAGGATAGTATCATTTATTCACCTCCCCAGTAAAGCATAAGTAACATCAAAGGATGTTATAAAATATTAAAAATGACACTAAAATATCATTTGAATATTTCCTGAGGAAAATTCCCTTTCCATTTTAAAATTACTTATTTGAAATCCAAATATTTAAAAAAAAATATTAAGGAAATAAATTATTTGAAAGTAAAAATATAAAATTGTAAAGGAATATTAATATCAATGATCATTCAACATAAAAATAAATTATGTACAAATAGTATATGTTAAAACAGAGAATAATTTTACATTTTTGGTTAAATGTCAAAATTACCTCGTTCAGAAAATGAAAATAATATTCCTTTTAAAAAATATAAAAAAAATGTGGGTAAAAAATTATTTAAAAATCGTAGGATAATAGTGAAATTATTCTTGGAAACATATTTTGAAAAAATGAATATCTATAAAAAAATGATTTTCGCACATGAGCCTCAGCCCAGTTGGTGAGGTATCCTTAAGTGCATCCACAAGACCCAGGTCCAAACCAGGTCGAGGCATATTTCCGGGTACTGTAGCAGTACTGTAGTAGGGACTGTAGCATGCACTATAGTAGTACTGTAGCAGTACTGTACATTGTGCAAGTACAATAGCAGAAATGTACACTATACGGGTACTGTAGCAGGCACAGTAGCAGTTACTATAGTAGGTAATGTTCGGTACTATAGCAGCTAGAACTATTCACATTAGGCCACTGGTTTGGGCTTGGAGTTCGTTAGGATTTCAGGAAACCCCAGCCTTCAGGTCAGTAGGGATTTCGAGCCACCTTTAAGGCCCTTAAACCACCTCAAGGCATTCGGGCCACATGCAGTTTCCCTAGACACACTATAAAAAAGTAGCAGCCCCAGATGAGGGTTCAGAGCAGGTGCACTCACCAGAGCAGAACCAAAATTGATTGTCAGAATTAGAGGGTATGGCTATTCCATCAGTACCAGCATGTGCTTGCATGAGAAGCCTAGCTAAACGGTCATGCAAAGGTGGAGAGCTACTATCATGATGCAGATGCTGGGGAGGGGCAGTTCCTTGTAGATAGTCTGGTTGAATTCCTAAAGACCTTCGGGTCATGTAATCTCCTAAGCCTACGGGCTTTGTAATATCTGAGCATATGGGCCTTGTAAGGGTTCTTCCTCATCCCTTGAAAGGGGGGTTATCAAAAATCAATATAAATGAAGTCCTTCGGGCCATTCGGTCTATAAACAAAATGATTTTCGATCAAAGAGAGAAATAGAGTCGATTTTCATTAAAAACATTATTTTCATTTCTTGATTTCATTAATAGAGGAATATGAAAGGAAAAAATGAAATATATATAAATAACCCTAGGATAATAAAATTCATAATATTATTGATAGATATATAATAAAATTTCATCACCGAATAATTAATCATAAACAATGATATTATAACATTAATCACTTACCTCAAGTTCGAATTGATTCAAAATATCTCTAGCCCAGGATATGATAAATTTTAATTTTTTTTATTTATATAAAAATAATTTACATTATTATAATATTATATATGATCCAATTATAACATTTAAACAACTATTTATTAATAATTCTTTAGTAAAATCTTCATTTTCATGTGTTAACTATTTATTTTTTCACGAAAATTTCAATTCAGCAGTTCTGGACGTTTTACTTTGATCATGGTTCCATAAACTCCTAAATGTAAATAATTATATAAAATTTTATTTATTAATTCTAAAAATATTTATAATATCCATAAAGTATTGATAATAAAAAATAAATTACATTGTACACGTAGATGATAGTACATACGTCTGCATGAAAGATGTTTTCAATTTCTAATGAAAATTAAATGTAAAATAAATAATATTTTATCACTAAAAAATATAATTATATCCTAAATTTAATATATAAACATTAAATAGATCATAATAACCAACCATGAATTATTGTGTTGTGAATTGGATTATATCACTGCATGGACATGGTAGTCTACAAATACGCATGAGTGATACTTTCATTCCCCATTTGACGGTAAAGATAGTAGATTATGATTATTATGTAGTCATAATAATATCTTAGTATATTTAGTGCACTAATGTTATTATTTTATTATTACTACCATGAATTTATATGAGATAAGAAGGAAATAATTTTAGAAAGGTCGGTAAGACAAATAGACATCCTTTAGATAATTTCTAAAGGACTATTGGAATTGTATTTTAACAAACATAGAACATATAATTCATAGATAGGGAATTTTAGAATATATTTGGGTTGGTTTTGATTAAGATAAATGGCTAAAAGTGGTGTCAACAATATAAAGTCTGGGTGTCCTTTTATAAGTGGGGAGAGGGACACACCTTGAATGTTTTAAAGGGTTAAAATTTTATTATGTCATATTCAAGAAAAATGATTCTAGGAGTCCAAGGATTATAAGTTAGGATAATAAAAAGATAAATTACCCTTAAATTATGATTTATACATGTTTAACAAACAATGTTACCTTTATCTCTTGGTTTACCCCCAGGTAAACTCGTTTTAACCATAACTTTTGTAATAAATTTTCACTATTTTTACTATTAATTATGACCAAAAATGATTGTAGTCTCATTACAAAAATATTACACAATTATTAAAAAATATTCATTTTACAAAAGTAAATGCCTATAGTTGGTAAAAATAAATTTTAAAATAAATCAACAAAATGCGTCGAAAAAAGGTTTTCTTCAATAATTAATTTTTTAGTGTAAAAATATTTTTATACCAATATAAAAAATAATATAGATCCAAAAGGTATAAAATTAGAAAATAAGTAAATTTTAAAACTAGTAAATATTAAAATGGGGCTTTTATAATACTAAAAAATAAAAGTTTTTTTCATTAAAAATGGTATTTTAAATATTTATCCAAAAAACAAATTTTTTAGAAAATTTACAAAAATATACCTTAAGGTAGTTTTAATATGATTATTTCAATTATAACCTATTTATAAAATTAAATTTTTAAATTTTATATAAATTAATTATAAAATTCATGAAAAAAATCAATAACAAACATCTTTGTAAAAAACATATTTTTGAAGCATAAAACAAATTTACTAATAGTTAAGTAATTATTTTTTATAATTTATCTGATAAATTAAAATTAATTAACATATTTATATATATTTTTATAACATGGTTATCCTATTCATATCCACTAATCCAACAACTTGGTGATGATCTTTACATTAAATAATAATATTATAATAGGATATCATGATTCATTTAATCTTGGAAATGCATGTAAAGTATGCTATCAAAGAAATTAGATTTATTTAAAGAGAAATATATTGTAAAAATCAGGGTGTTGCATTCTTACCCTAATATAATAATTTCTCCATAAAAATTTTGTCACAGTGATACAAACAACAACAAATACTTTTGTCCCATCACATCCTCAATTTCCTACACAGCTTCCTCGAATTTATGGTTTTTCCCAAAAACATTAACTTGGTTGGTGATATTATTTCCTCAAACTTTCTATTTTTCTTTAGTATTCTATGTCGGTTGTTCCTCATAATAAATATATTTATCTAATGGTATGATATATGAATTTGGTATATGTAAAGGGTTAGGTATGTACTTTCTCATGAGAGAAACATAGAACATATCGTAAACATGAGAGAGATTCGATAGAATCCCCAAGTGATAAGATAATATCTTGATATGATCAATAATTGTGAAGGTTCCAATATATCTAGGGCCTAGATTTCCATTATTTCAAAATCTAATAACCTTATTCCAACGATATTTTTGCAGGAATACCTTTTAAACTACTTCTAACTATAGACATCATTGATGACTATCAACATAGATTTTTTGTTGACTTTGAGCGTCCCTTATGTGTTGTAAAATGGCTCTAGCATTCATTTCCATTTATACAAATAGATAAAGTCCAAATGGATTTCTGTCTCAAATTTGATCATAGTACATTGTACTTCTTCACTTCCTTCCATGATTTGCTTCCTAAGGAGACATCTGAATTCTCAATTGAAATATATTATTGTAAGAAAATTACACCAGAGGAAGGTATCGATACTAACCATATTTAATACTCATAAATTAATGACTCAGCATATCTTATATAGTTTTAATGGTCCTCTCACATTGAATATTTGTCTAAGGGTGATATTGATAACTAAAACTCATCTATATATCTAAATACTACTAAAGACTTATATAGAACATTTTGTTAAACCCAAAATATTAATATATTAATATTAAGAGTGGAACTCCCTAAAATATAACAACATGCTAAATATATATCCTTGAAATATGATCAACGGAGAAATCTTCTCTTATGTAAATAAAGAGTTTTGACGTCATAAGGAAAACGAATTGAAACCAAATAACATTATTCCCTTTAGATATTTCGGGGTGTCCACTGATGAAATCCATATCAATTTTTTCTCATTTTCATTCTGGAAAAGGTATGGTAAAAAGATCCCCCTTATAATTATATCTCCCAGCATTAACATATTGATATACTAGGCACCGGGATACATACTCTGTAATATCCCATTTCAAGTTCTACCATAAAAATACACTATTAGATATCTATAAATTTTCATACTTCCAAGATGAATAGATAATGATGAACTATGAGCTTAGTCCAACAAATAATTCAATACAGTTATGGATGGGACTCATACATGATTCATGAACAATATCATTCCATTATTATAAACGTTGGACTCAAGAATATTTCTCACCTTATTTTGCATCACTAAATCTTCCTTTTGTGCCTCTTTAATCTTGACTTGAATATATGGTTGAATGATTAATTGGGAAAGATAATATTTCTACCCTTGCATCAAGATTTTTAGATCCAACCTTTTAATATAAAAATATATTGGATCCCTTGGGATCCTCATCATATATAAGAAAGCATCATCCTTTGGACTTAGATCATTTACCACCTCATGTGCTTTCCTTTTATTGAGAATTGATAACCTTTAATCCACTACAAAAATATTCCCTAGAGAATATTAAACAATTTCTATATTAATATATACTTTAAACTATTATTATTAGTATATATGTCACACCTTTCTCGATAAATATAATGCACCCATATCTTTAATCGTAAAATTTCCATGGTCAACTCTAAATCATGATTTGGGTAATTTTTTCATGAATATTTAATTTTAATGAGGCATATTCTATCACCATGTCATGATGAATGAGTAACATTCCTATTTCCTTATTTCATTCATCACTATATATCACAAACACTTCTCTACTTATAGGTATTTTGATAAGAGGTTCACTAACCAACCTTCTTTTCTTCTCCTTGAAATTTTCTTCACATTTATGCTCAAAGGAAGATAGCTCCCTTCCAAGTTAACTTGGTGAGAGTATTAGATATCTAAGATAAATTTCTCATAAATTATATATAATATCCTTTTAAACAAAGAAAATTGTGCATATCAATCATTTTTTCCATTCTAGGACAATTTTTAATAAATTTCATCTTTGATGGATCCACCGATATACCATCTCTTGAGATAATGTGTACCAAAAATGAAACTTTCTATAGTGAAAATTCACACTTGGTAAATTTTTTATACAACATATCTTTCCATGGGGTATTCAGTACCATTAAAAAGTAATATTAATGCTACTAATTACTCTTAGAATATATAATAATTTCATCTATAATTACTAACACAAAATAATAAGGGTAATATCTGGAGACTCTATTCATTAAATCTATAAATATAGTATGGGAATTAGTAAGACCAAATGGAATCACTATAAATTCATAGTGTATATACCTCTTATGGAAGGTCTTCAAGGGTATGTAATCAATTTTGACTCTCAATTAATAGTATCTAAATCTAATATCAATCCTGGAAAAATATTCAGATCCTCATAATTGATCGGACAATCCATAAATTAAAGGAAAGGTATATTTATTATTAATTGTGATATTTTCAGTTCCTGATAAGAAATTTAGAGTCACATAGATCGATATTTATTCTTAATAAAAAGAATAGGAACACCCTATTTAATGAATTTGTCTTAATGAATCCCTTATAAATATTTTCCTAGAGTTTCTTATTTATTTATTGTAACTAAATTGGATCCATTCTATATGGAGTATTTGATATAGCTGTAGCACAAGGTATGAGTAATATTGAAAAATAAATATTATCATTCTTAACAAGAATAGTAACTCTTTCCAAAATACATCAAAAAATTATAAATTAATAGGAAAATCACCAATGTTGATTTTATCCCCAACAATCTGAGATAAACACCCATTCAGAATAGAAATCCAGACTCATATAATGGATGTAATATCCATTGGAAGTTCATATTTATCATTTCACCAATAAAATATCATTTTTTAGTTTGTAATTTCTAATGTGGCTTTCGTTCCTCAATAATTAATGAGGTATTTGTAGAAATAGAGTCAATCCAAGCCTATGATAACATCAAATTCAAATAGAGGAGGAATATTGAGATTTTCAAGAATCACATTCCCACAAACATCAATTTAATAAGAACCATAGACTTGAGATGTGATAATTATACCATTAGAGGTTTTTGAAGCTACTTAAATATCTAATCATTGAGTTAGTATTGTGAAACCCTTATAAAATTATTTAGATATAAAATAGTGGGTGGATCCAGATTTAAATAAGACATTAAAAATTACTAAGTGGATGGTATGTGTACTTTTGACCATGTCATTATCATACCCCCCGCATTGGAAGTAGTTATCACATGTGATTTATCTTTTTATCTGGGTTTAAGAGGTTATTGAATTTATTCAACATCATTTTCCCTTGGATTTAATCACTAGTTAGTATAATTCCCATACAACTTTCATTTGAAACATTGGAGTATGGGTGGTACATTTTTTCATGATTTATACCCATTTGCATCATAAAATTACTTCATATACATATCAATTAAGAATTATATTACTTGATTAAATTATTTTACACACATAAAAAAAATTATTATTTCCATTAAGATACTTTCCTTCTTGTTTCCTTCCACTATTTGAGGATAAAGGAAAGCTCATATTCTTCAATCCGTGGTTTTTATTATTATAATTTACTTTGAATTATATATTCCTTTTCTTATCAAAACCATAAGATTATTGGGTGAATCCAATCTCTATTTCCACATTTAAATTATATAGATCAATTCATTAATAGCTACTAAATTCCCTTTAGGAAAGCCGCCATTAGAGACCGGGTTCTATTCCATCGAAGAATTAATCTATATTTCATTCAAGTTGGAGGATAAATAATAGAATTATTCCTTATGAGTCTTATAAAATATGCCTCAAAGGCACTAATATATTCATCAACCGTCTATTTTAGTTGAAGTAATTAAATCTCAATATTTGGAAATATGGATACATAAATAATTGTTATATAAAATATTTATATCATCTCCCATAAAGTTATTCAAAACTAGAATACTTTATAGACATATCATACATAAAACCTTCATTAATATCATGAGGAAGGGAAACCTAATAAATAGTGGGATCAGATGCTCGGTAAGGGTCAGTAATGGATATATCAATCATTGATAATATTCAAGCATAAAATAATTATAAGGGTATAAGAACATGATCATAACTTACAATAATAATACTTAATCGGTCAAAAATCTTTAATCATGAATTATGGTATAATATTTTTTCAATCATAAACATAAGAGTGAAGAATCATCTAGAAGCAAACATGAGCCATGATTAAATATCATAAGCATAAGACATAAGTTTTTGGTATACACATAAGCCAAGAAAATCAATTCCTTAGTCACGGTTCACTTCCAAGGCTATCATAGTTGATTTGGTTCACTCTTCATTACAGTATTTACTTAGTCAAGGTTTAATCATAAGAATAACATAGTGTATTAGGTTCAATCCCCATTCCATAACTTTATTTATTCATATTTCATTCCCAAGACCATCATAATGGATAGATTCCCGTACTAAACTGGGTTTACTCTCCATTCTAGCCCTTATTATCTCATGGAATATCCATATTTACCCAATGCATTAGAATACTATATAATTATGGGCCCATCCATACTATAATTAAATTCATATATTTGGATACCATGATATCATAAAACATTCATCATATCATCAAATCATTATATCATAACCAGTGAAGAGGAAATAGGTTTTATAAACTTTTCATCATTTCACTATATCATAATCTCTAGAAAATAAATGGGTTTTTTAAACATCTCATTATCATAAAAATAAACCATACATATGAAGAAAAAGGATGTTATTATTGATTCATATCCCTTTTAAATCATAATTAACATCAAAGGATGTTATCTAGATGAAAATTCATTTAAATGGTCATGGGAATATTTGTTGAGGAAAATAACTTATTAATTATAAAATAAATTATTTATAATAAAAATATTTCAAAAATATTAAGGATAAAATATTCATTAAAAATATCTATGGAAACTTGTAAACGAAGCTTAAAATCATTTAGAATTCATAACAATGGGAAAAAATTTTCCATGTATATTAAAATAAAAATTCCTTTCACTTTTCTTCTACAAAAACAAAAATGCCTCTTTCGGAAAATGAAAAGAAGATTCATTTTAAAAAGATTAAAAACCAAATTGGGATAAATATGAATTTAGAAAAATATATAATTATAGTAAAAACATTTTTAGAAAATATGGATATTGATGAAAAAGGATTTTCCACTTAAGAGGGGAATAAAGCCGATTTCCCTTAAAAACATTTTTTCAGTCTCTAGAGTCCTAAAGAGAGGAAAATGAAAGGAAAAATGCAATATATAGAAATATTAATATAAAAATAAAACTAATGAAATTAGTGAGAGATATATCATAAAATTTAATCATAGAAATCCTAATCATAAACTATCTCACTAAACTTCGAGATTGTAACATCAATCCCTTACCGCAAGTTTAACTTGCTTCGAACACACTGTAACATCCCATGTAATAAATTTTAATTTATAAAAATTTTATAATAGAATCATTTACATACTTAAAATATAATATACAATTCACTGAAAACATTTCAACTCCCTTTTTTAGTAATTCAATATTAAAATCATCATTTCCAAGATCTAATTGTTCTGTTTTTCAGGAATGTTTTGGTTTGTCACTTCTGGCTGTTGTAATTTGATCATGGTTAAATAAAAAAAATTAGTAATGATATCAATATAATTTATATTCATTATATATATATATATATATATTTAGAATCATATATAAAATTTTGAGATATAAAAATGAATTGCATCGTTCATGGAGGTCGTAGTCTGTACGCACGTATGAACGATGTTTTCAATTCTAATGAAAATAAATATATAAAAATAAATAATATTTTATAATTAAAGATAAATATTTATATAATAAATTTCATATATAATCATTAAATACATAATTTTAACCAATAATTAATGATGGTGGTGGGAAATGAATTATATCATTATGTAGAGGCGTAGGCCACACGTATGTAGGAGTGATTCTTTGATTTATCATTTGATGGAAAAGAGGGTATATTCTGGTGGTTACATAATAATAATAAAATTAAAAAAATTAGGATACTGAATTTATTATATTATCTTGAATACCATAGATTTATAATAGGTGGAACAGAAAATAAATTGAAAGAGGTTAGGTAAGACAATTACCTCTTCTCTGATAGACCTCCTTTAAATCACCTCTTAAGGACCCTAGGAATTGAATTTTAAGAAAAATAAAATAAAATTAATATATATGAAATTTTAGAAGATAATTGGGTAGGGTTTTTTATGAAAGTTGGCTCAAATTTCTATAAATAAGGGGAAAGCGGGTTTTCCTTTAATAAGTTGGAGGAGAGACACACCATGAATATTTTAAAGGATTAAAATATAATTAATCTATAATCAAAAAAAATTATTGAAAATGGACAAGGATTCAAACTTAGGAAAATATTAGGTCTAAATATGGTCATAAAATATGACTTAGGCATGTTTAATTGGTAATATTACCCTTATATCTTGGTTTAATCCCCTTAGTAAACTTGTTTTAACCTTAAGAGTGGAAGTAAATTTTTCCTATTTTTCCAATTCATTATAACCCAAAATATGAGTGAACTTATTAAAAAAATTGAAAATTATGAATCCAAATATCGATTTAATTTTATCAAATTCAATCTTTTTAATTAGAAGAAATTAATTTTAAAATAAACCTAAAATCACACCAGCAACAGTTTTCTAGAAAAATGCATTTTTAGTTCTAAAAGAATTTTTATACCAAGATAATATATAATATTTTTCCAAAATTTGGAAATTAAATTTATTTTGACAAAAATAACTAATTAATTTTTAAAAACATTAAAAACCAAAATGGAGCTATTAAAATACTTGAAAAGAAAATACAGTTTTCATTAAAAAACAATATTCTCATTATTCATCCAAAAATCAACTTTCTTAGAAAATTAAAAAAATATCACCCTAAGATAACTTTGATATGATTCTTTAAAAAATAATAACCTCTTTATAAAATTAAATTTCTAAAATTGGTAGAAATTAATTATAATATACATGCACAAAATGAACTAAAAATCATTTCTAATGAAAATATGTTTTAAAACATAAAATGACTTTATTGAAAATTGAGTAATTAATTATTATAAATTAATAAATATATTAGTATTAAGTAAAACCATTATATATAATTTTTTAAATGTGGCTAATCAAATTCATATCCTCCAATCCAACAGCAAGGTCCATTAAACATTTTCCTCACCAATGGGCGGGGGGCCCTTTGCACGAGCACCCCTTCCATCAAGTAGAGGCCTTCCACTCCATTACCTACACCGGATGGCATGGGCCAACCCTAATGCTATTATCACATGATTTCCTCCCACGAAACGTCCAGAAAATAATTTGTAATTAAAAATTATAATTAGTAATAATTACTAGTGGTTATTAATTATTAATAATTATTATTTATTATTATCAATTAGTAATTATTAATAATTATTATAGTTATTAATTATTAATTATTAATTATTATTAATTATTAATTATTATTACTTTGTTATTAATATTAATTATTAATTATGCAAATAATTATATTTTTAATTATTATTTATTAATAGTAAATTAGATAATTATAATATTAATTAATAATTACTAATTAATAATTATTAATTAATAAATTAATTGTATTAATAATATTACACATTAATAATTATATTTTTAAATAATAATATTATTAATTATTAAAATTATCTATTTTTTATTTTTTATTTTTTGTTAAAAATAATTAATTTTTGTTCTCAATTATTAAATAATATAGATTATTATTAATAATTATTACTAATTATTAATTATTATTAATTATTATTGATTTTTATCAATTATTCATTAATTATTTTTAATTATTGTTAATTTTTACAAATTATAAATAATAATTATTAATTATTCTTAATTACAGTAATTATTAATTATATCAATAATATTATTAAATTTTTTTATTTATAATATTATCTATTATTTATATTAACAATACTTTTTTTAATTAGTTGTAATTTTAATTAAATGTTATGATTAATGATTTATTATTTATATATTATTATTTGAATGCTGGAAAAGTGAAGTTGAATCCCGTATGAAGAATCTGTAAGGGATGTAAAGGTCTCCCCCTCCCCATATAAGGGCATCCTCTGTGAGGTTTTAGATATATATTGGAATTACTTTTTAAAAAACATGTTAAGGATAGGGCCTAAAGGCTCTAACCCCTTAATTAACAGAAAAAAGTATTATAGGAAGAGATGATGGGGTCAAACACAGCATAAAATTCCCTTATCAAAAGAATAAAAATAAAATGTATTGGATTTATTGTAAGAAACCATGTTCTTATGGTGTCGACCTCTACCTTATGAATATTAACCCTTCCTCTATGTATTGGGTTTCAAAGGAACCTCATGATCATCATCTGATGACAAATTTGGAGGTCCATATGGAATAGAGAAGATCTTATACTTTTAGGGTAGGTCCTGAAATTTCTACTCTAGGTTGGAATATTATCTCTCTTTAAAGTGGATAGATATCAATTTCATTATTGTGAGGTAATCTTTGTAGCCAATAAATTACAATTCCATGTTATGAAAAATAAACTCAACCTGTGAGTCAAACCAATCAATAATATCCACCTTAAAGACCTGAGGCAACCTTTCATATTCATGTTCATATGGAAGATTTTTCACATTGGAGTTTTTAGCCATTTTATTCTAACATTCCTTGATCAAGGCCATACTGAAGATATCAAATACACTTTTCATTAGTATATAGAATTGAGGGGGATAAGACAAACCCTCATTCACAATTTCATTGGCCCTTATCTTGTATGGAGGTGTGTTTTTTGGTAGCTCCACTTAAAGAGTAGGTTCAAGATAGAACTATAAATTCTTATCACATGGGGTGTCTTGGTTATAGAAAGGTGAGTCCTTCCCAGACTCAAATGGTGGCTCATATAATCAGTATTTCCTAAGAGTAACAAATTGAAATCACACTTCATCCTTTGAAATATTTTTTCCTTTTCATAAGGAATTTTTTTTACCAGGGTTGGAGCGATTCCCACTACCAAGGGATGTCCAATACTAGAAGATGGCTGAGAAATCCTTGGAATACCATCATTTCCCATGAGATTCATCTTGGATTTATAGAGGAAGAAGAAATTTGTTTTTCTTTTCCTTTTCTATTGGTAAAATATAAGGATATTTCCTTCAAAAATTTGAGATCCAATTAACATTTCATAGAAATATCTCATTCATATTGATCATCAAAACACAACATTATTACTCTTATATAGAGAATCTCTAAAAGAGATATTAGCATGCATTAAAATTCCCTTGGCCTTCTATTTAGTTGTGATGTAAACCCATTATACTAAGGACTTATTCCGATACAAAGGGGGTCCATGAGATAATTTCTTGGTACCCTCTTCATATGTAATTTCATTCAATCCATAATTAATCACATCTAAGGTAGAGGTCTTTCCCTTTTCAAAAGGGGGATACCCCTTGTGTGGGGCCTGAATCGTGTCCCACATCTTTCCATGCCTATCATTCATTCCATCATAAGGATTCCCACTATCCTATTGTATAATAAGTTGGACATATCCATCTTTCTCCTTTTCTTTTCTATCCCATTTCTATTCTGATTCAACCCTTAAGCCAAAAGTCTTATAGAAAATATTCTTGTGACAATCCTATATTGAATGTCCAACAACATTTTAAGAAACAAAAAATTCTAAACATCTCTCATTTTAAAAACAAATATAAATATCATCAGTGGTAATAGAGAAATTTTCTTTTTCAATTAGGTTGGAACTGAGATATACCTCAACACATATTCTTTCAAAATCGCCAAACCAAACATGCATTGTCTCTCTATATAAATAAATAGAGGACCCAATTTCTTTGGAAATGTCATATAAAATCTTCTTATGCCACAGGATCTAGTTATGTCAATGTATCCAAATCCATACCTATTAAAAATTTATTTTCTCCTGTGACACATTCAAATAAAATGACAATTCATGAAGTTCGATTGATCTATCCTTTTACCACATGGATCTAGCACTCTATTCTCAAATCTAGTAATCTTTAGAATGGAAAAATATAGTGTAAAATCCCATGGACTAAAGAGATAAACCCCTAATCATAGAAACACCAAATAAGAGAGACCTTGTATACCATATCCTCAAGCCGCTAGGGATTTTACCCCTAAGGGTGTATGATACTAGTGATGAGGAAATTCATATCCATATTATATCTCCCTAACTAGTCTTACAAACTATCTTCAACATGAGTGAACAATCCTTTCTTGATGATCCATATAGTGGAGGATTCCCCCAAAAAAAGCTAGGGATTATTTTCCCTCCACAAACTTAAATTTCAAAAACATGTTTGATCTAACATCTGAAAGCTATGTGCTTTTGATGGTACTTGGTTCAACCCTCGATATCAAGGTAACTGCCTTGGAAAGACCTCTTGATAAAATATAGTATCCCAATAAGTGTGGAATCCCCATGGATGATGAAAAATACAAATTGCCATCATCATCTTCATGGAGGACCTCTTGAACCCGCATCATCCCCCCATCTAATCAATATTTTTGATTTACTTAAATTCTGGTAGTTATGAATAAAAAATAAATATTTTAAATACTCTTTAAAATTTATATATATATATATATTAAAAAATTAAATTTAAATTTAAACATAGTATTTTAAATATTTTTTTATAATTTATTATATATATATAATATAAGAGAATTAAATAAATTAATCCCCTCTAATGAGCATAGACTCGTTGGATTATTTTTCTTGAAATGGCAGATCACCAATACATTTGGTGCTTCATCTTCTTAGATTCCAACTTAAAAAACATGACCTAGAAAATAAGAAAACCCCTTTCACAAAACAAATTCAACTATTCATAAAAAATGTTTCACATGTATATAACTATAAAATAAATAAGTATTATGATTTTTTTTATGATGTTTCTTAGTAGTATCATGGTTTGTTTAATTAGGTTTGGATATATTTCATTTCTATGATTTCTCTTACAAATTATAGTTTTCATAATCTAGTTAAAATTATATTCATTACAACTTCTACTACAAAACATCTTTATTTTATCTAGGAATATTGAATTCATGAGATTGTGCTAATGTTATACAAGTATGAATTAACCATGAAAGGTTTATTAGTATGGTTAAAAACAATTCAATATTTATTATATTTTTTTATGAAGTTATATAGGGGTTAGTTGTTTCTTATTTATATGGCGGTATAACATTTAAGCATTTTTTGGAGGGATGCTCAGATCACACGTATTTTATTACATTTATAATTTTCAAAAATTACATTAATAACGGTTTGTCGTAATATTTTGAGAGGTTATTTAATTTTTTTACTATTGACAGGCAGCACCAAATTGCATCATAACTTGATATTATCATTACTTGTAGTAACATGGTTTCTACTCTTGTAAAATATATGAGTGTTTTATAGTTTTGATCATATCTAGTAATATTTGGTGCTATTATATACAGATTTTATTTTATATTTTTATTTTATTTATTATTTTATTCTAATTGATATACCTATAACCAGGAACATAGGGAGAAATTTTCAGTTATCTCAATCATTGTCATTATATACTATGTCTTATTTTATTATATCAATGTGTAGAGTCCCTTGAAATAAATTATTACATGTTTATTTTATATAAATTTATTTTCAATCATAATTAATTTTATATGTATACTAAAGGTTATGATTTAGAAATAAATTTTTACACATATAACATATATATGGTATATTTTGAAGAGTTAAACTCAATAATGATCTATTATTCATTATCTTAAAAATCAAACAATAATACCTAACATTACCAATAAATTTTTTATAATATTATAATTAATTTTATTTTCTAATTATTATTGTACTCATTAGGTTTCTTTTGTGCCCAATTATTTTTACCATTCAATGGAAAATTTTATATATGATAAAAAATTTACTTTTCTTTGGTTTATATTTTTAATTTACATCTTGATAACATTAAAAAACATAGGTAGAACCACAATTTTTAATTATTGTCATTCTAAGTTTCATTATAAATTTTAAATACGGTTTTATTACAATCATTTGAAAAACATTTAGAGTCAAAATAATTCATAACCTATTTTAAATCATTTTGTTATTGATTTATTTATTTTCTTTTCAATTAGAGTTACCATTCAAGGGGAAATCCTAGTCCTATAAGGTTCAATATTGGTATGTGAACAATTTCAAAACTAAAAATGAAGTGTGTTTTTAATATAATTTTTATTATATTTGGATGATACACTGCACATACTGAAGCAATGCTTTTCCATATTATTTTATTAATTTAAATAAATTATTATAACTATTTTTCTATAACTATTTGTATTGTATAATTACATTTTCAATAATTATTTATTGGTTTTATATTTACATATATTTCTATTAATTATAAATAGATAAAAATATTTCAGTTATATTTATTGAACCTCTAATATGTTAACTGATTTTTTGAGTAAATTATGTTCAAACACATTATCAAATGTTTTTTTCCTTTTAGGAATGCCATATAGTCTTTATAATAGATAGTTGAAATTATTCCTAAAATGTTTTATTTAAATAATCTGAGGAAAAAAATCATTCATGATAGTTTATTATTATTTTTATTTAATTCATGTTCCCTTTATAATAAAAGATATTATTGTTAGGAATTTATTGAGTTTTTAATCTAAAAATACTAATAAATTTCTATAAATGTTTTGTGTCCATCACCAGTTCCTTTTAAATTGTAATTCATGATTCTATGTGATTTTTAAAGGTTAAATTTTTTCTAATAGTGTATCTTTAATTCATGGTATAATGTGAATATTCTATAGTTGCTCGATTTCAATTTTAAAAAATTACATAAAAAATAATATCAACTAATTATTTTTTGTTTACACGATCATTAGTTACTACTTAATATTATTTTCTCATGTTTTTTTACATTACTTGAGGATTATATATTTTTTAAAAAAAATATTTCTTTCATTAAATAAACATTTATTTAATTATAATACTTTGTATTAGATTCTGGTTTGGATATATAATTAGATTGATTATTCTTCTCTTGTTTCATTTTTGTACTAATTTTATATTACATACACTTTCTAGATGACTTCTGAATATTTAATGAGCTAATATTTATTTCTTTTTAACCTTTTTATGAGTTCAAAATTATTATTTATACGATTAAGTACAAATTTTAAATGAGTTTTTAAGTAATTTTATGTAGTGGGTAACTATTTTGTGGTGATATTTTTTATGTGGCCTCATGAAGCTTATAATATAAGTTGATTTGTATCTACTCTATGAATTACATATTTTTTGAGTTCTAAAAATGTTTGATTTAATTAGTTTTTTTCATTGGTAATGTTTAGTGGGGTAAATATGAATTAATGGGAGTAAATTATGGGATTAAATAATTTTTTCTACTGACCTCTTTGGTCGGTTTCCAAAACTCAATTTTATTCTAGTGAAATTATAGTATGATTTGAATGAAATTAAAATCATTATATTAATCAATATAAAATAAATAGAGAATAATTAAATAAAATAACATGACTTATACATAGGTCCGAAGTAAAACATTATGATCATTTTATAAATAAATATGTACAAACAAAAATATAATTTAAACAGAATTTTAAAGACATTACATAACATTTAAATATGAACACTCAAATTTATATTAAAATAAGAACATTTTATATTAAATATTATATGGAATTTTATGAAATTTTTCATAATTTTTTAAATATATAATTCTTTAAGAAGTATGAATTTTATTGTTTTCTAATTCATAATCGTTTCATATGAACCAGGTAAACACTTTACATATGTTTATATTTTGGAACCCCATAAACTACTCCAAACATAGATCTACTTCACAATATATAGTATAAATTCCCCTTAAAATTCAGTTTACACCTTAAAATTATATTTTAAATATATTTTAAATATATTTTATATATAGTTTATAAATTATATATTTTAAAAATAAAATAAATCATTTAAAATTGTAGATGATGTGGTCAACCTTATCATTATGCTTCACACCATTGTCTGTGTTTTTAACTATTCAACAATCTATATACTTTCCCTATATTATGAACTATTTATAAAATTATCCACGAAATAAATTCATGTATAAGGATTTCTATTACACATTATAGTTTCTCATTAATGTCTTTAATTGTACTGTCAAATGTTCATGATAGTGTTTACATTTTTTCCAAAACATTAGTTGTGTATCATAATTAATAAATCATATTCTCTATTATAATAATGTATTTCAATACTTTATTTATCAAAATAGTGAACCAAATTCAATTTAATAAATTTTATACTATTCTTATTGATGTATTATACCAACTCTTATATCCTGATTTGATAGTCAACCTAACATGCTATAATTTTTAAAGCACATTCTCAATCACCATAAGATAAACCAAGTTCCAGGGGTTTCAATAATAAAGTGGGAGCAGTTTTACAATTTTTTAGAAAAATTATATTCAAAGTTAAGGATTTCGCTAAATAATATTTCATAATTCAACTAAAAGTCAAACTTTTCATAAAAAAATTAGAGATACATTATTTAAAATATAATACCCAAATATATAGTATTTTTAATCTTATATAATAAATTTCAACAAAAAAATTGATAATAAAAAAATTTATCTCAAAATATTCAGTATAAAATTCACATAATGAAAGATAACCATGATCATATACATCATCCAAAATAATTAAGAAACTAGAGTGCTAAAAAGAGATATAATGGTTGATTTTTCCTAATAAATAGAATTCAAAAATTAATTTAAAATCAATCCAAAAATATAACTCTATACTCTGGTAACATGTGATCATCCATATAATTTATCCACATTTATAGATACATATTACAAACAAAGTTACATTTACAATAAATAGGGATGCCTTCCCAATAATTTTATCAGAGAGGAAAATATAATCATGCACAACGCTATTTGTATTTTCGGAGTGATTATATTTCTTGTAGGACACTAAAAAATATTCTTCCCATTTCCATTTTTATAACAAACCAACATTTGAGTTTGAAAACTAAATAATAAAATATTATCCTTAAATCAAAGTTCTTTATAAGTAACCAAAAATAGTTTTCAAAAAATAATTTATAACCCTTTAATAATGAAAATATTTGACAATAATTATAAATATATTTAGGTGTCCAACACACATATAATTTTATAATAAATGTCAATTCATCATGGAATCAGTCAATTAGCTTTTATTGAAAAAATTTATCACCTGAATAAATGGAGCTAAACATCTAACAAGGATGTGATCTCACTTGAAACCTAACTTGCACAATCTAGGATTTATCAGGAACCCATATCTAATTTAAACAATCATGGAACAAATAAGGTAGTTTTAAATACTATAATTATATGATATATATCTATGTGATCCTATAAAGTTTTAAAAAATGAAATATATAATTTTTTAATTCCACTCATGTGACATCCATATACTCCCTCTTGCTAAAAACAATATCAAAAAATTAAATAAAAAATATTTTGAGCTTAACATTATTATAATATCATTCTTATTCATCCCAATACATTATGGGTGAGTCATATAAGAGTAAAAATCCTAAACAAAAATTTTCTCAAAAAAAATTCATTATTAAAGAAAATCTAGTTTTTATATGAGCACTAAAATCCATGTTAGTTCAATAAAAAAGCATATAAAAATTTGTAGTATCCAAACATAGTAAATTTAAATTTATACCACTATTATTATTCATTTTAAATACTATAATCCATAAAGATCCAATTTTTTATATTAAATAAAAAAATCAAAGAACACTTATATCTGACATAAAATAATCATTAAAGTGATTTTAGAATCATAATAAAGTTTAAAATGGAATGATGAAGATGTTTGAAAACTCATGAATAAATGTTTTTATAAAAATAATGGAAAATATTTATATTTACCTTCCCTAAGAAAATTTATCGTATATATTTCATTAAATATGAGTAAACTAGAGTCCAGAAAATGAATCTGACCAGTTAAGAACCAGAAACACATAAAAATATAACCTTAATCTATGAAATCATAAAATTATTGAAGATTAAGTCTTAAATAAGAAAGCACAATATGAAGAGCAATAGGAGTATGATGAGGAGGAAAATGAAATCTATAAGATTTTGATTCCTTCAAGATCAAATACTTGTCAAAGTAGGAGAGGATATCACTCCGTATAAACATTAAAAGGTCTCTCCTAGGTGAAAATATTGATGAATAGGGAAATTTGGGCTTTTAATCACATAAAAATATGCTAATATTTAAAAATATACAATTTTAAATTCATTTTATAGTTATCTTTCATGGTCCTTTAGACTATTTGTAAACCTCTAAACGGACACTAATGAGCTATAAAGTTTTTCTACATTATTACCTAAGAATTATAGCTTATCATGCAACCAAAAAAACATTCAAAATTTATAAATTTAAGGATAAATGAAGAGTAAAAAAAATTTAATAAAAAAAATAATAATATCATATAATTTAAATGATATCATTTTCATGATAATTATCTCAACCATTCCACTTTATTACACCCAAAAAATTATTAGTATTTTGCATTAAAATTATTTTAGTCCATTTCTCCCTCATCATGGATTCTAAATCCCAAGTTTCTTGATAATTACTACCATAATGGAATACAATTCATGCAATCGGTAAAACATTACCCCATAAAATATTATTAATATGCTCAAGAATTTCAGTAGTTTACTCAAAAATAGATATATATATATATATATCAAATTTGAGGAATTTTTAATCCATAATATAAAAAGCATCATATTATTTTTTAATAAAATATGATACATGAAATACATTTAGTGTGAAAATCATCTAAGGTGGAAAATTTATCTCATAGGATAATTCTACAATATGATCCACCATTTTAATTGGATTTAAATGTATAGACCAAATAATACCTTGATTCCCAAGCCTCATATTCCTTAGTAAATGAAAGATTTTAAAAAATACTTGATTACTAAACATAAATTCAAAAACCTATTGTTTTCAATTAGTGTAGAACTTTTTTTTGAATTTGATCTATAATAGAATTAATTTGGTCAATTAAATATTCGCAGTCTTCTATTTAACAATTATTAGTCTCAAAATTGAGGATTCGATAATTTCATCATAGTACAGTAGAGTCGTACATGACTAAACCTAAATAGATTTAAAATATATAACTTGATTTAGGATAAAAATATATTAAAATATGGAAATTAAATCAATGGTAAATAAATATTTTATGTTCCTCCAAATTCAAAACCCAATCATCCATCATATATTTTAATATCAAAATGGATCTTTCCATTTGACTATTTATTTGAGGGTAATATGTTATACTAAATTTCAACTCATCACTAATGTTCACTTAAAAAATCATCCAAAGAAAAGAATTAAACTGAGGATCCTAGTTTAAATCAATTGTAATAGGCTTCCCTTGAAATTTTAAAAATCTGTTATATACATCCTTTTCAAATTATCTTCTTTGAAACTTTCCATTATTGGAATAAAGTTTTATGATTTAGATATCTTACCAATAATCACCCAAAAAACATTCCTTCTAAGGGGTGATCAAGGTATTATTATTATAAAATCCATAAAAACCTCATCCCATTACCATATAGGAATAAAAAAATGTTTTAAAATATATTAGGCCTATTATTGTATAAATTTACTAGTTAGAATTTTAGGTAACAAGAGAAGAAAACAAAAATCTCACATCTCATTCAAAAATACTATTTTTAAAATCTAATATCATAATTAATATTTGTGGAAACTAGATATATACACCAAATTGAATAATTGAAATAATTTATCAAATCCCACATCATCATAAATAGAACTATAATACTTTTCCTATATTAAAAAACATTAATGAAATATCGGGGCCATTAAATTATGATATCTTACAAGTTTCCAAATACATTAACACACAAAATTATATAATTAGTAACGTTTTTTGATCAAAAAGATAATGAGACTATATCATGATTTATAAGAATATGTTAATCTATTCCCCATTTAAATAAATATTTCATTTAATAAATAAACCCATAAAATACCATTGATCCTTAGATTTATTCATTTCCTGTAATGTAAAATTTCTACCAAGAGAATCAATAACAACATTTCCTTTATTGAGAGTGTATTCCAAAACAAATTTAAAATTATACAGGTATTTAACCCATAATCTTTTACTAAGGTTTAAATACTTTTGATAAAATATATAACATATGCATTATAATCATTATAAATAGTTAACTACTCCATGAACAGTTATTGTCATCAAAATTTCAAAGTATATACAACTATTTTCATTACAATGTCATCATTTGGGTAAATATTTTCATGAGATTTATACTTAGTGATATCCATACTCTACCATATGATCATTATATATAATAACACCACTCAAACCCATATCTATGTAATTACAATAAATTATATACCCATTCCATATTTCTAGTAAAATCAATAGATGAGCTAAATTCAACACATTATTTTGTTCATTAAAGGATTTTTTTACGCTCATCACTCTATTCAAATTTCACTCCTTCGATTAATGGAATATTAATAGGTGATTAAAATATTCAAAAATGGAAGAAATTAGATTGTATTATCTTAATAATCCCAATAATCGTTGATTTAAAAATATTTTTTTGTCTCACAAGATGAAACATTTTCTACCATTTTTAAATCAACTAATATTCATTTTTTGGAAAGAAAAAAACCAAAAATTTAAATTATTGAATCCAAAAATTATATTTAGATAATTCAAGAATGAAATATACTTTCCTTGATAATTCCCTAATCAATCTCAAGGTATTGGTAGTGCTCTTTCCTTGATAAATAATAAAGTATAAAATCATCCAAGAAGACTATAAAATGTTTTGAGATACTTATTGATTGTGTGGTTCAATATATCAACGAAGACCATGTGAGAATATTTTAACTATTAATTTATTAATAAATACTCTTAAAGGTCATATGTAGTTCTGAAATAGGTTTTAGGGATATCCTTCTCTTTGACTCTCAATTAGTGGTATCCTAAATTAAGGTCAATTTTCTAAAAACATCTATCTCATATTATTTAATCAAAAAGAACCCAAAGCAGTTCTAATAGATATTTATTCATTATTGATACAAGTTTATTCCTTTTACAAACAAAATTGAGATATAATATTTCTTATTTTTTTGCAATGGTCATCCCTTGATGATATACTAAGATTCACCATGCCTTTATATACTAGATATTTTAACTAAATTTTTAACTTCATTAATTAAGATAGATTTATTGACAAGAAGTTAAAAAAATATGAATCATTATTATCAGTAAAGAAATTAAAAATTAACTCCTCTATTTTGTTAAATCCTATATCAATCATTATTGAAAATATTTACATATCATACCACTACTATAGGAAGGTAATATTTTGAATTCCATTTAATAACATCTAAAAGTATAGTTAAATACTAGTAAGAAATTTTTTAATATCATAAATAAATAGACCATATTTTCATGATATGGGATCCTAGTTAGCTTAAGATATGTGATTATTACCATTTAATGAAGATATGATTACCTTATGGTGGTATAAGTAAATATGAATCTTCAAGAAAAAAGTACAATTCATTCCAAGAATAAAAGAAAAAATTTCAATATCAAGGATAAAAATATTCCTCTTACTCTTACGTAAATTGTTTTGTTAAGAATATCTATATGGCCCTGGCCTTAAACATTACTTAATCTTGAATTATTTCCAGAATACACATTGAGTATCTATTTAGGTTTAGAGTTTTAGAGAATTAGATCATAAATCATGCATTACATTCCACATTTAAACAAGGTGGTTACATCAAAGACAATATTCATTTTTTTCCCATCAAAGGAAACATATTTAAAGTAAAACATGGGTTCTTTCTTAACACTTCCATGACACTATCATCACATCATATAATTTTCCCTTGACCTATGAAAAACATTTCAAAAACTTGGGATGATCATAAAAAGCTCAATAAGGGATCTAAATATACGGAAAGAAAACATTATTCTATGTATACATAAGAATCAATTAAATCATAATTTACTCATAATACACAAGATTTTAACATACCTCAGGAAATAATAATATTTATGAATAACTCATAGAAATTATAAGACATAAAAGTAACTTGAGGCATTAATAACATTCTTACATAGGTAGTAACCCTCATGGTTACGTTTGGAATAACCATCATAGTATATTCCCTAAATATCTTTAGAGAAACCTTAGCATTCAACTCCTTCATGTTACCCAATTCATTGGAGAGCTATCTTGGGCTCACCCGCCCTTATTTTATTATATAACCACCTGTCTTCATAAATAATTCCCAAGAACCCTAACATAATCATATCACATAAATCATGCATAAAATAAACATAACATTTCCACATTTCAATCACAAGATATCACTACAACACATTGATATAATAAAAACATTATCAATACCATTTTCAATACCAAAATAAAAGAAAAGTAAAATATAGTATTTATTTTTCATTTAAAATAAGTTATGGCTTGTAGAGGAAGCTGAAACTCAAGTAATGGTCATGGAAGTGGAGAAGTTGTTGCCTCCGCATACGTAAGACAAAAACATTCCCTTTTTTCATTTAGTAAAATGCTTCATGTAAAAATATTCCTTTTGAATGAAATTAAAAGTCAAAAGGGTTTATTATAAAACTCATAAAAGAATGTCATATATAAATACAAGTATGCCTCAACCAAAGGATATTGAGATGAAGTCCCTTAACTCAAGTCCGAATCGGAGACCACGGCCGCTCATTCCCTGCTCTGGTCTCATGTTCATTTGTGCCCCTCCAAGGCGGATTTGGAGTGGTGGTTATGCTGAGATTTTGGGATGTGCGGTTCGGCGGCCATCGGCGTGCCTTGCGCGGCCTTTCGATGATGGAATTTTTCTGAGATGGAAAAAGTAACGTCATGGCGAGTTTCTGATTTGTTGGTTTGTTCAGTGTTTCTTCCTCATGCCTTACATGATGTTTCTAGGGTTTTTTCTAAGATCACTTTTCCTGGTTGATTTTTTTTCGGTGGTGATGTCGATTTTCTTCAGGTCTTGGGTTTGTTCGATAGGTTGTTAATGGTGTCATTTTGATGAGCTTGGTTCATCTTGATGGTGGTTTGATGATGCGGTGAGTTCGTTCACATCAGTCATGTTGGTGGTGGAGTACTCTCCGGCATCTGGTGTGGTATTGGCCGATGACGGCAATGACGATTGGTTTGTCAAATGAGGATGATTGATGGAGTCTTTCCGGCTGACATGGGTTCCTCTCACTTCGAGGTCTCATCGGGTATGGGACTGTTGTCTTTTTTGAATTTTGAATTTTGAATCTATTTTGGTATGGTTTCTATCCTTCTCTTTGTTTAGGTTAACGCTCAGCCAAAAAGAGGCATTTTAGAAATAAAAATAATGTAATTTTCAGTCAGTTAATTATGTGAGTTCATATCATACATTTTGTCGATGTTCGGTACATGAGTTAAAAATGAACTTGTTTGAAAATAATTGGCCATGTAGTTATAATTACATCATCTCCATAATGTAATTAATGATTTAAATATCATATATATACAGTATATATTCATTTTATACTATTCCATAACATTTGGAGCTAAAAAATGAAATGTATCGTTCATGGAGACGGTAGGTCGTACGTACGCATGAATGCTACATTCATTTCTTTGTCATATTAAAGAAATTAAAACTAAATTAGACATATATATATTATAATTCCAGTATAATATATAAGTTATATAGGTAACATAAGTTCATTAATTACATTCTTTATAAATTCCATGTTTGGCATGAACAAGTCACATCACTTGAGGGGGCGGTAGTCCACACTTCCTCATATTAAATTATCGCATTTGCACAACATGAAAATCATAAAGGTAAGTTTTAAATATAAAATACAGAAGCATAGAGAGGTAATAAATATAATATATATAATATATAAATATAGTGACATCATAATGGCCACCATGAAAGGTTTTAAAAGAAGATTGAACAATCATCGTTTCATGATGCGGTAATTCGCCACCCACAGAAACAGTATGTTCTTTAACCATTAGACGGAGGTGTGTGTAAGTGTAAATAAAATACTTCTCATAAAAAATCCTAGTATATTGAGGATACTAGTTTTGTTACAATATAAAGGAATAAAAATAGTTTAGGGGTTTGGAGAAGCAAAATAAAAAAAAGGACATAAGAGGAAACATTACATTTAAATTGGGTAACTCTTTTTGATTTGAGCCAAAGGCTTTCTTGGGAAGACTTCTACCACAAGTTAGTCTTATAGAAGTAATAGAGGGATGTGGAGATATAATAGGAGTAGAGGTTGGACGAGCCAAGGGATTGAGAGGTGTGGGTAAGGTGGAAGAGGTGGGGGACTTTTATAAGAGGGAGGAGGGTCACTTTTGGTAAGTCTTGAAATGTTACTTTATTATAAAATGGTTTTTCGGATTTCAAAGATCCCACAATTATATATTTCGAGGATTTGGTGGTAAGAGTTCGAAATCCACCCATCCAATAGATTTTCGACATGTGTAAGTCTTAGATTTTACCTTATCTTTTCATTTTATTTAAATCGTTCATTAATGAGGTAATCACTACATTATCATGGTGTCATAAATAAATGTATTTATTTAATGTCTAAAAATTATTAAAAAAATATCATGATGTAGTAAATATTTTTATATTTCTAATGAACATTTATAGTAAAAAATATGACTTGTATTACCTCGTGTAAAAATTGTTTTAGTAAAACAATACATGTTTCTCACATTTTTATTTTTACTTTAAATAAAAAGGTATTAATGACATTATCTTACCCAAGTTGCTCAATGGGGTCCCAAATAGCATCACACTTTTCCATGGTGAAGCTTTGAGAAAGACATGATCACCTACCTCAAAAGAGAGATCATTCCTCCTGTTGCACGCATAACTTTTCTGGCTCCTCTGAGATGTTCTCATGTGTTACTGTATCAGATGAACTTTTTCTGCCAACTCTTCTACCAATTATGGTCACATAAACTTCCTTTCACCTAATTCATCCCAGAAAGCTGGAGTTCGACACTGCTTCCCACATAATTCCTTAAATGGTTCCATCTGTATACTGGAATGAAAACTGTTATTATAAGAAAACTCAACCAATGAAAGATATTGGTCTCAACATCCCTGATAATCCATCGAACAAGCACGTATCATATCCTCCAAAGTCTGAATTGTTTGTTCTTAATTCCCATCTGATTGAGGATAAAAAGATGTAATAAAATTTAATTCAGTACCCAACGACTTCTGAAGGATTTCTCAAAAGTTAGAAGTGAACCTGGGATCACGATCAGATACAATGGAGAGGGGAACTCCGTGTAACCTAACTATCTCTTTAAGATATAATCGAGAAAGTTGATATAGGTAAAAAGTATCTCATATAGCAAGGAAATGAGCAGATTTAGTCAAGAGATCAACAAAAACACAGATTGCACTATTACCTTGAGGTGTCTTCGGTAATCCCACAACGAAGTCCATGGATATATTCTCCAATTTCCACTCTGGCACTGGTAAAGGCTGAAGCATCCCTTTCGGTAACTACTGCTCTGCTTTAACATATTGACAAGTCAAACACTTCACAGTAAAATAAGAAATATCTCTTTTCATTCCATCCCACCAGTAATACTCCCGAAGATCTCTATACATCTTAGTAATGCCTGGATGAACTAAACATGGAGAACTATGAGCTTTATATAACAACTCTCTCTTCAACTGTGAATCACAAGGCACTCACAATATCTTCCCAAATCTCAAAACACAATCATTATCAATGATGAATTTAGGTAACATACCCTTCCGAACCAACTCTACATTTTTCTGCAACTCACTATCTTTCTTCTGTGCTTGCTCAATTCTATCTGATAGAATAGATTTTTCTGATACCTGAAACAAAATAGAAGAATTTCCTGCAACAACAACTTCTATACCAAATTTTTTCAAATCATTAACTAAAGGATCACTTTCCAAACGTAGCATGGTTAATAAATCATTACTTTTTTGACTCAAAGAATCAGCCACTTTATTTTCTTTTCCCGGATGGTAATGAATTTTACAATCATAATCCTTGATTAATTCTAGCCATCTCCTCTATCTCATGTTCAATTATTTATGAGTGAATATATACAGTAAACTTTTGTGATCAATATATATTTCACACTTTACACCATACAAATGATGCCTCCAAAATTTTAAAGCAAAAAAAATAGCGGATAATTCCAAATCATGTGTAGGGTAATTTATCTCATGAGTTTTGAATTGACGTGAAGCATAAGAAATTACCTGATCATTCTACATTAGGATGCAACCAAGTCCTTTCAATGAAGCATCACTATAGATAAAAAATTCACCATTCCTGGAAGGTAGTGCCAATACTGGAGCATTCACCAATATTCTTTTCAATTCCTGAAAACAAGCATCACATTCTTTTTTCCAGATAAACTTAACACCCTTCTGAGTTATCTTAGTTAGTGGGCTGGACAACCGTGAAAATTTTTTGACAAACCTTCGGTCATAGCCTGCCAAACCAAGAAAACTACGAATCTTGGTTATATTTGTGGGTCTTGGCCATTCTTCAACAACCTTTGTTTTTGCAGGATCAACAGTTATTCCATCTTTAGAAACAATGTGACCAAGGAAAGAAATTTGTTGCAACCAAAACTCACACTTGTTGAATTTCCCATACAATTTATTTTCTTCTAAGTTTTGTAAAATAACCCTTAAATAACTTTCATGATCCTCTTTACTTTTAGAAAACACCAAAATAACATCTGTGAAAATAACCAAAAACTTATCCAAGAACTCATGGAAAATTATATTCATAAGGTCCATGAATACAGCAGGTGCATCAGTTAACCCAAAAGGCATAACTGAAAATTCATAATGGACATATCTTGTATGAAACGTCGTCTTCAGAATATCTTATTCCTTTACCTACAACTGATGGTACCCCGATCTCACGTCAATCTTTGAAAAATACCGAGCTCCCTAGAGCTGATCAAACAAATCATCAATATGAGGCAAATGATATTTGTTCATAAAAGTGATGTTATTCAAGGCTCTATAATCAATGAAAAGTCGCATTGAACCATATTTCATTTTAACAAATAATATAGAAGCACCCCATGGTTATGTTCTAGGTCGAATGAAAACTTTATCTAATAAATCTTTCAATTTCTCCTTCAACTCTAAAAGTTCAATATGATCCATTCAATAAGGGGGTTTTGAAATTGGCTTAGAATCAGGAACTAAGTCAACAGTAAAATCAACTTCTTGACCTGGTATTATTCCATGAAACTCATCTGGAAAAACATCAGGATACTCATTTACCACTGGCACATCATTAATTTGAATGGATCCTTTTTTTCAACAATATTTAAATGGTAACATTCATTTCGATCATCTACAAGTTTCTCAACCACTTAATATGTTATCAACAGTAAGGTTTCATTCTTGTACACAAACTGAAAGTCTTTTAGAAAATAAACTCTTTTAGCTCTACAGTCAATCTTAGCATGGTAAACAGAGAGCCAATCCATACCCAGGATATAATCAAACTCTACTAAAGGTAAAACAAAAAGGTTTGCAAGTAGATTCTTTCCACGGATAAGTATAGGAATATTCTTATAAATTCTTTTTTCCTCAACGTTTCCCCCAGGTGTTTTGACCACAAGTTCAGGAGTCATTTATTGAGATGGAATTCCCAATTTACTAGAAAATTTTTTTGAGATGAAACAATTTTTTGACCCCGAATCAAATAACACATTGGCATAATCTAAAAAACAAACAAAGTACATGATGCTAGTTCATTTGATGGCCCAACATCTGCTGATGTAGTTGCAAAGGATTTCACCACACCGTTCTGCTTGTAGTCTAACTGCTTCCCATAATTCGAGCTCTTTGTCGGACACTTGTTTTCATAATGACCCATCTCATTACACTTGAAACATTTCAATAACTGTAATTCAAATTTGGTCTTACTATTACCCATATCTATTCCAGTGCAATCATGAGCTTTATGTCCCATCTTACCACATCGGAAGCACTTTCCAGAATTCAAAATACATCCACCAGCATTATTTTAACCACATTTATCACAAACTGCAAACTTTGTTTTTTTACCATGAAACCTTTTTGAAGGATTCTTATCTTTCTCCTGCCACCTCAGTCTCTTCTTCTTTTGGTTTTCATAGAACACTTTATCATTGAAAAACTCCTTTTCCACCTTCTCAGCACATCGAACATGATTTTCATAACATTTGAACTCATGAGAATCTAATACCCTTCGATATTTTGGATTTAATACTGTGTAAAAATGATTGATTTTACTATCAAGGTCTCTGATAAAATTTGTAGCATACCTTTCTAATCAAGTGAACTTTTCTTCATAAGAAGCCACTGAGTCATCCTATTTCCTCAATTCCAAGAATTGTTTTTCCATCCTAAGTCGAACATCCTTAGGAAAATATTTCTCAAGAAACGTACCTTTGAATTAATCCCAATAAATAGCATCAATCTCATCAGCGTCCATGATATTTTTAACCATCGACCACCACTGATCTGAATCACCCTCCAAACGGTAAACAGCCAGACTAACTTTTGGTTGTATGAACACCCCATGACATCAAAAATAGTATCTAGTGATTTAACCCACCCTTCAGCTAGCAAAGGGTCAGATGATCCTCTGAATGATGGGGGATGTTGCCTCATGAAATGTTCCACCACTAACATGTTCCTCTACAGTTGATCTGGCTGATCTCGTGCACGGATACCACCACTATTTATCTCTTAATTCAACTGCGCCATTACTGCAACGAACAGTTCAGTTCCAATTCCAACCATATCAGGATGCTGATTTGGAAGGTCATTTCCTTCTGTATGCCTTCCTAGCACTAGTTCCTTATTTCCTCTATGGAAATCCATTCTGAACAAACATGTCTTAGATGAAGCAACATGGTAATATTCAAATTCTATATCATTTCAATTTGACCATAATGTAAAAAATATATTTTTGGATAATCATTTAATAGAATTATAACTCCTAAAGTTATCTAAACCGAACTCTGATACCAACTATAAGGCACCAGCCTTAAACATCACATAATCTTAATTTATTTCAATAATACACATTGAGGATCTTTTCAGGTTAAGTGTTTTAGAGAGTTAGATCATAAATCATTCATTACATTCAACATTTAAACAAGGTGGTTACATCAAAGACAATATTCATTTTTTTCCATCAAAGGAAACATATTTAATATAAAACATGGGTTCTTTCTTGACACTTCCTCGACACTATCATCACATCATGTACTTTTCCCTTGACCTGTGAAAAACATTTCAAAAACATGGGATGTGCATAAAAATCTCAGTAAGGGATATAAAAATACGGAAAGAAAACATTAGTCCATGTATACATAAGAATCGATGAAATCATACTTTAATCATAATACATAAGAACTTTAACATACCTCATGAAATCATAATATTTATGAATAACTCATAGAAATTATAAGACATAAAGGTAAATTGAGGCATTCATAACATTCTTACATATGTAGTAACCCTCGTGGTTACGTTTGGAATACCCATCACAGTGTATTCCCTAAATCTCTTCGGAGAAACCTTAGCGTTTAACTCCTTTGTGTTACCCAATGCATTGAAGAGATATCTCAGCCTCACCCGCCCTTAGTTTATCATGGAACCACCCATCTTCATAAACAATTACCAAGAACCATAACATAATCGTATCACATAAAACATGCATAAAGGAAACATAACATTTCCACATTTCAATCACAAGATATCAATACAACACATTGATATAATAAAAACATTATCAAAACCATTTTCAAAACCAAAATAAAATAAAATTAAAACACGGAATTTATTTTTCATTTAAAAAAATTTATGTCTTGTAGAGGAAGCCGAAACTCAAGTAATGGTCACGGCGGTGGAGAAGTCGTTGTCGCCGCATATGTAAGACAAAAACATTCCCTTTTTTCATTTAGTAAAACGCTTTGTGTAAAAATATTACTTTTTAATGAAATTAAAATTCAAAAGGGTTTATTATACAACTAATAAAAGAAGTTTGTATATAAATAGAAGTATGCCTCAATGAAAGGAGATTGAGATGAAGTCCCTTACCTCAAGTCTGACTTGTCTTGTTCGTTTCTTTTTATTCCTGAAAAATAAAATTTGGTCAATTTATAATTGCTTAAGGAAGTCATTTAAAGTTTATTATTCAATTGATATCACATATTATCATGTTATAATAATTAGTTAATTTTGTGAGTTCATATCATACGTTTTGTAGATGTTCGGTACATGAATCAAAAATGAACTTGTTTGAATATAATTTCCCATGTAGTTATAAGTACATCATCTCGAGAATGTAATTAATGATTTAAATATCATATATATCCAGTATATATTCATTTTATACTATTCCATAACATTTGGAGATAAAAAATGAAATGTACCGTTCATGGAGACGGTAGGTCGTACGTACGCATGAACGCTACTTTCATTTCTTTGTCATATTAAAGGAATTAAAACTAAATGAGACATATATATATTAATATTCCAGTATAATATATATTTTATATAGGTAACATAAGTTCATTAATTACATTCTTTATAAATTCCATGTTTTTCATGAACGAGTCACATCACTTGAGGGGGTAGTAGTCCACACTTCCTCATCTGAAATTATCGCCTTTTCACAACATGCAAAGCATAAAGGTATGTTTTAAATATAAAATACAAAATCATAAAGAGGGAATAAATATAATATATATAATATATAAATATAGTGACATCATAATGTCCACCATGAAATGTGTTAAAAGAATATTGAACAATCATCGTTTTGTGAGGCAGCAATTCGTCAACCATAGAAACAGTATGTTCTGTAACCATTAGATGGAGGTGTGTGTAAGTGTAAATAAAATAATTCTCAAAAAAAATCCTATTATATTGAGGATACTGGTTTTGTTACAAAATAAAGGAATAAAAATATTTTAGGGGGCTGGAGAAGAAAAATAAATAAAAGACATAAGAGAATACATTACCTTTAAATCGAGTAACTCTTTTTGATTTGAGCCAAAGTCTTCCTTGGGAATAATTCTGCCCAAAGTGAGGATTCTATGAGTAATAGAGGGATTTTTAGAGATAATAAAATTATAGTTTGGGAAATCCAAGGGCTTGAGAGGTGTGGGTAGGGGAAAGAGGTGGGGGCCTTTTATAAGAGGGATGAGGGTCACATTTGGAAAGTCTTGAAATGTTACTTTATTATAAAAAGGTTTTCCAGATATTAAAGGTCCCAAAATAATATATTTAGAGGTTAAGGTGATAAGGGTTCTATATCCACCCATCCAATTGGTTTTTTTCATTTGTAAGTCTTAGATTTTACCTTATCCTTTCATTTTATTTAAATCGTTCATTAATAAGGTAATCACTGCATCATCATGGTGTCATAAATAAATTTATTTATTTAATGTCTAAAAATTATAGATAAAATATCAAGATTTAGGAAATATTTTTATATTTATAATTAATATTTATAGTCAAAAACATTATTTGTATAACCCCATGAAAAAAAAATTTAGTAATACAATACATGTTTGTGACATGTTTATTTTTACTTTATATAAAAAGGTATTAATGTCATTATCTTACCCAAGTGGCTTCATGGGGTCCTTAAATTGAGACATGGATTGTCTTGGTTGTACATGACTTATACAATAAGTTTAGGAAATGTGTCAAGGAGCTTTTATATTTTTATAATATTATTTTGACCTTAAATTACCCTAATTACCTCTAATTGTGGTTAATAAAACTCAAAAGTTACTATTCACCAAAATTTATTTCCATCTCATTAAACCAAATTTTACTTACTAATGACAACCATGTATGTCATATTTTTTAAATTCAATTCACAGAAGCGATAAAATTTCATTTAAAGGAAAAACAGTTTTTTTAACGACCACTTAATGGTTTCACTATTCATCAAAAATTGAAGTTTTTCAGAACAATACCAAAAATTCACACTGAGATATAATTGATATTACGAATTAAAATATTATTTCTATTTTACAAAATTCAAAACATATAATTTTCATTAATGAATTTTATAATTTATTCTCGTTGTCAAAACAAATAGCGTGTTTTTAGGAATCAATATCCATCAAAAGATTGACAATTGTTTATGTCCAATTTCAAAGTGAAATTAATTCTAATGACCAAAATTTGATTATATGGTAAAAATATATTCTTATTACACTTTAAAACCAATTAAAAAGATAATCTAATTATATAATTTAATTAGATGAAAAAGCATTTTTGAAGTAAAATGCAGTATTTTTCACTATTCACTAAAAAATGAACATTGTCAGAAAAATACCAAAAATTTATCCAAAGTAAATTTCAATGTCCCAATTTAATAGAATAAGTTTATTTTTGACAAATAGAGCTTATAAAAGTTTCAAAGGTTAGATTTAAAAATGGTTTGCCATCAAAAGTTCGTAAAACAATCTTTTAAAAATATTTGAGTATTCTATGCTTATGATTGGATTTATTCTCATGTTAAGCCTCTAAAACACTATCTAATTCATAAATAGACGTAGATATGAAAATTAATTATTCTTTAATTACTTTATATGTTACAATATCACAAACTAAAATCTAATGTGGGATCAGCCTCCTTCCTATGTCTATAATTTTTACAATGAATCACCACCGGTTGACATAGGAAAATCCCAATCAAGTCTTGTTATTATGAAAAATTCAAGAGTTTTCACTAAAACTTCCACTTAGTTCTGAAAATCACCTAGACCTACACCACTCTACCCTTGTATATTACATCATATATAGACCTAAACTAAATGGATGGACAAAATGGATCACTAAAAAATAAATAAATGATAAAAATATTTAGAAAAAAATCATAATTGATAATTGAACTATTTGTAATTATTGAAACAAGTTAATAAAATAAAGAAACTTTTATTCATTGAGGTTTAAATAATCAATCATTGTAAAAGGTAAACTTTCTCTTCCCCAATCATATGAAAGATTATCCCTCTATTATATGGGTATAAAATATGAATTATTAAGAAAATGACATTATATAACTAAGAGAATAAAAGGACTGTAAAAAAACAAAAACAATGGTTATTCCATCTTATGCACTCCATCATATATCATGTATCCTTTTCAAGTGTAGTTTCCAATCCATTTTAAAGTGAAACTACTAATTTCTAAAATTTTAAATTATTTCCTACAAGAACACATTAAATTCATTATCAATTGGCTATAGTTCATTCTCAACTTCCTTCCAAATATCATAGGGTATTTTTTTATTTTAAACTTAAATTATACTTTCCTTAATCCATTCTCCATCATGGAATCATGATTGTGTGAGTCCTTCTCCTTGTACAATATAAATTGGAACATACGATATACTTCTCATAATGAACCTTCCAAAATGTTATATAGTATTTAATATGAGCATGGTAGTAACTATTTTATTGGGAATTACCTTCATTCCTCCACTTACAGTAACTATAACACAGGTCACACTGAAGTATTCAGTACTTTTTATGAAAATTTCACATGTTATTCATGGGAACCCATTCCCTAGAATAGTCACAAATTTTTTATCCTTCATCAAACTCATGGGTAACAACTCACAAAGTCATAGAACTATTTGAACATATATTTCTTCATAAATTTCCATTATCATAAAAACCCATCCATAAAAAAAATTATCCTTTGTTATAGAATTACACATATTCCTTTCAATCCAAGGTTACCTTTATGTATCCTCTAAAAACTCAGGTTTAACCTTACATAGCATTCAATAGATTAAATTTATTTATCACCTCAACATTCTTTCATGAACCCTCTTGAGAAACATACATAGTGGCTTCATCCACATTGATACCTTTATGATGTTTGTAAAACCACCTTTTATGTTTTTTTAGGAACAAACTATCCTTTATGTAGCTTTTCCCACATAATATGTCCTTTATGAGATCTGGTTCGGACCCTTAAGCAGTGGCTAGATACCTTGCCATATAATGTAGAATTATGGAGGCACCATTACTCATAATCCTTATTCATACATTGGTATTTTCAGTTGGTATTATGGATTGATGAGTCATATTAAATTTACTTCATTGAAATCCATGGTGGGTTCCTTGTGTTACAGTGGATTAATCAAGCTTCACCCCTTGTGGTAATGGATTTTTTTACTTTCCTATGGAATTGTTAGTGGAACATCATGCATCCAGCACCTAGTCATGCTTTCATGGCCATCCCTAGGATTCATAGAGGTGAATTTGATCTTCACTCACCCTTCATGGTGGTCTTAGAGCATTTCAGTAGCTGTTAATGGCTTCCCATATTTGTTAGGATAAAAAATTTCTAATTCATTGATGTAATTCATAGTAGTATGTGATTTGGTGGGGATTAGTGAGACATATCAAAAATACAACAATATATTTGTTTCATTATATCTAAGCAAGTAGATTTTAAAAGGTTGAATAGTGTAGCCTCACTCCACATTCTACGTTGAATATGAGTTTGGGAGTTTCATTTTTAATGATACTCGATACAGATATAGACCATCAGACTAGAAATCATATGTCTACCCATATAGGTCCTCTATCTTAGTGCCAAGGGATTTTCTATAGTCATTTTTTCTTTTCTGATTGATGACCCATGCTTGAAATTCTCTTTTATCACCCACACTAGATCCATTGATGATGATTGGATAGCTATCACTAGGGGATTAGCCTATCTCATATGGTTCTTAAATTAGTTTGATCCTTATTGTTTATGAAACAATTGAAATTAAATCATTTCATATGAATTCCACCATCCAAATTCATAAAATACAAATACTAAAATTCATATTTTGAGAATCCTCAAAGTTATATAACTATAGCTAGAAAATTCATTTGATGACATTAACTCCTTTGTTAAATAAATTTAGTAAACTCCTCAATAAATTCTAGATTTCTATTTTAACACATCACCACATTTTATTTCTTCAAAATAAACTCCATACATAAAAAATAATTATTAACATATCCAAAATTTAGTGTAGTCTTTATCCAAAGTAAAAAAATTAATAATTAAAATCCAATAAGTATACCATTTTCACAATTAAACCCAAAATAATCTTATAATCTAAATATCCAATTAACTCCCTTAAAATGATATATTTTTTGTATTTCAATCATTAAAATATCAATTAAAATTAATGAAAAATGGACTCAGTCAATTTTCACATAGGAAAAAAGCTTTAGATACATTAGAGTACATTTGAAATTCATTAATAATATATCCATCTAGAAAAATAATTTAAGTTTTATATCACTCTGATATTTTTCATTTGTTTTCCCTTATAATATGATTGAATTTAAAAATCATGATTTAATTCAAATGATAATAATGCATAACTAAGTATTGTGTAAAGTATCACATGTTGTGTATTATAGTATTTTTTTGTTTTCTTTGTTTTTTTGGGAAGGGGGGAATTGAACTTAATTGAGCACCATTTTTAATTTGGAAGATTTTATTATTTGTATAAAATTATATGATTCTTATATAGTATGATATTAATATAATTTATAATGTGATTCAATTCTATGATTAATAATTTGTGGATATAATTAATTCTATTCAAATTTTTAAGCCTTTGTTTATGATCATTTTCTCGTGTTATATTCGCATGCCCAAGATAATCCGTTGTTTATATTCTTTACAATTCACTTTTTCTTGAGGTTACTTGATAGAAGTTTTAAATATATAACTTTTTTATTTTCTTTCTCTAAACTGTAGGAGTTAACGAGATGTTAAAATCCTAATGGATTTTTTAATCATAAAATCTATTTTGGATCTAATTCAGACCACCTGGATATTATATTCCTCTTTAACCTTGTAGACCCTGAATGGTCTTATTAGAAGACTCATTATAAACTAAATGGTATCCCATATTTCTCTTTTATAAAATAAATTTAGACAATAGATGTTAGGTATAGAGGGAGATAATTTTCCATGGATCTTTTATAGTTGTACACTATTATGAAATATATATTGGAACATTATAAACAATGGGGTAGTGGAATACACACCAACTACGGAAATACCATATCACCTTTAACACTCTAAAAATACATTGTAAAATAAATAATTATGAAAAAAATAAACATTACCTGAAAATAATTATTTTTATATGTATATTATATTTTATTAATTCCTATAAAATAAAGTAGGAACCTTATTGGAGACATATAAAGAAATTTGAGTATAATGTTTAGTGATCTTAAGCTACTTCAATTGCATTTTTTTAAAATTTCAATCCTCCTCTTTCAAAAATTTATTTTAAAAATTTGAATTACCAACCATAAGATCAAAAATAACCCATGAAAAACCATTATTTTTAATACTATTCTTTTCCCATATTATTGAATTAATGAGAAGAGACAGCTTATAGAAATTGTACATTTTTTCAAGAATGATATAAACTTTTGAAATACAAGTTTCATTGAGTGTGAGTGAAACATATTCAGGAAATTATGTTTGAAATACTCATGGGGGAAATAATAAATTGAAATAAATAGAGATGATACAAAATAAAAAATAAAATGAAACATATACGAGGCATGATGAATTAATTAATTGGTTTTGTTTCTCATTTCACTTTTAATTTAAGAAATTTTAATTTTTCTTTGATCAATATTTTTCCAAGGAGTGTAAATATATATTTTTATTGGAGTAATGAGATACATAATTTCTTATATTTTTATTATAATTCATTTTTTTAACTACCCAATAATTTATTTAATATAAAGGAATAAATCATATTTCATTACATTTAATAAATATTTAAAATTAAATTCAAATTGGATTAATTATTTGAAATCAATGGTTTTATTCCTTTTAAAAATACAAAGGAATAAATACTACCCTTATTTTTTGTTTTTGAAGGTGCATAAGGCATGAATAAAAATGATATGGTGATGGTTTCCAGCATCTCATGGCCTATGACTTGGACAGGTTTCCTCCTATGACAAGTTTCATGGCATATTATAATGGCTTTCCTCACTAAAAGAGGTCATCTGGTGATGCTTGCATGAATGACATAATTAATGACATGCTACTTATTTTAGTATGATGTAAAGAACCATGAGCTTATACTACATGTAAACAATGCTTCATGTTATTTTGTAACCATATCCAAACACACCCTAAGAGTAGGGTTAAATTAAGGTGATAAATATTTCCTCACTTATGGGACCTTTCTCTCAGGTCAGTATGAGTAGTATGAACCTTTTAACCTTCATACACACACAAAATTATAAATGTAGAAAAATAAATATTAATACATTATATTTTAATTGGTTTTATACTAAGGGATAATCTAAGGAGTGTACATCGATAGAGTGTTGACATACCATGAGGTAGTACTATCCAATTTACATGTTACAAAAGTTAGGGAAGGATACAATGTTAATCCCGAGAACATTTAAACTTCTTTACCTCTCATATATTGACTCAAGAAAATTTATATGGTGAAAAATAGAACATGTAGTTTGCTTATAATAGTTTAGACAATAGAATATAAACACTAATCCGGTTAGGATTTTATCGTTTTCCATCCTTCTTTTTCAATTCAATATCTTTAACTTTGTTCCTTTCCCAAAATCTATACATTATCTATTCAAAAAAATTCATATAGTAGTAACGTATCATTTTTTAAAATTGCCTATTATTTTTTTTCATTAAATGAGATATTTTTACATATATAAATTTTCTACACGGAATCCCCCAAGAATTAAAAACCAAAAACAAATCATTTAATCCTCCAAAACTATCATGATATATTTTCTAAGAAGTATGATATTTTAAAATCTCAATCTATTTTCATGGAACACTTTATAAATAAAAATTCATATCGGAAAGAGAAATCAATATTTGTGGAATGATTTTAGTCAATTTAAAATTTTATAAACCCACACTAATCATGAATTTAAATATCCTAAAATATCACAATATATCCACCCCTTATTCTTAGTATGATGTTTATTACAACTGACTAAAATATATATTATACACGGTATACAGGTTAAGCTATCACCATCGGAGGAAAAAGAAATAAACCTTAGGAAATGATATTTATTGAAACTTAAAAAATGATTCTATATGACTGTTATGATTCATGGGTTCCATAAATAATGTTCTTAATTTCTAATTTGAAAATACTCTTACATTTCACCCTCATTCATAGATATGACTTTTATAAAATCTCTCAGAGCTTTATAGTGACCCTTAAAAATATATTTTGATGGACATTATGAAATTACTACTAAATCATAAAAAAAAATAGTAGACCCTTATAGAATTATACTTCTTCACAAAATGACTCTAACTTTTTGAGATGAATCTTATGTTTTCTATGAGGAAATTTACGGAATAATTGAGTGATCCTTATAAATGATCCTTATAAATACTCTATGGCCCTTAAAAATTCTCTAAGTTATCCTTATTTAATTTATTAATTTTAAAAATATAGTTAATGTTTCATCATTTTCCGTAATTCAAGCCCATAAATCATTGAATAACTCTAACACATAAACGGTAAAGTTCATTTTTCAGTTTTCTATTCACCTCAGAACTGATGAATCTTATGCATGAAAGAGGATCGTCAGTGCTTTTTCAATTCCTTCCTATATCCAAAAATCAGATACATATGCATTAATCAAGATAACATTTATGAATCCATACTCAGAAAATAATATACATGATCATAAATTCTAAATTGAAAATGAATCCTACTTCATAAGATATATTTACAACATGATATCATTTTGGATTTTGTTATCTATTTTCAATTCTTATCGGTTATATCATTTGATATGCACACATTATTATATATCCATCTATTCTCCCGACATATAAAACTCTCCTCCTACTACTAGCTAACAAATATGGTTGTTTATTCTTCTGAATAGGTCCTCCATGTTCCCCCAACATGTGAAACTTTATGTGATCATCCCACTACTACCATGATGCCCCCCCCCATGAAAACCATATTCAAGTTCGAACCTTTTGTGGAATAAGAGTGAATAAAATATACATTGATGAATTATATATTTGCATGAGATTCAATTATCATACTAGAAAATAAGAAACATAAGTTTGTGACTGTAATTTGGTCCAATGAATTCATATCAAGCTTCATATTTCCTTCTAAAATTACATAGGGATAGTATATCCCCCTTTATTTTCAATATAAATAGAATGTGAGAACTTATAAAAAATACACCAAAACAAGGTAAATTATGATGTATAATGGTGAGATGGGAAACTTTTGTACCTCGTTAGGTTGAAGGACAAGGTTGGAAACTATGGTTCAACTTGTTTCTCTCAAATACTAATGTATCCATGCTCTTAGTCATGATATTTAGTACTTAATTACTAATACCCACATAATCTATCTTGATAACTCCTTACTCCACTTTTTCATTAATAAAATGGTAAATGATATCAATGTGTCTAGTTTTGGAATGATAAACGTAGTTCTTTGTGAGCTTTATTGCACTCTATTGTTACAAAATATTTCCAATAGTAGATTCAAATTTTCACCTAAATCTTACGTTTTTCATCCTTTAAAGTTGTGTGCATACCTTGGTTACAAAGATGTATTTTTTCTCACCTATACTAAGAGATGTTATATCTTCTTTCTTACTCATCTAGCATATGCATCTAATGCAAATGAAAAATTCACATCCACTTCTAGATTATCTATCCACCACATCACCAGGACAATAAAAATCCAAAAACATATATGATAAATCACATTCCTTATCGACATTAAAGAGTAACCATAAGTTAAAATACCTAAAATGAAACTCATTATTCTCTTAGCTATTGTTAGGTTCTCCTCCATGGGATTGATTTAAAACCAAGATGAAAATATAGTAGTATAAGAAATGCCTGGATGGGTTTTTTTCAAGTATTAAAAAATTATAATGATTTTCTTATATAGAGTAGGATCCATGGGATTCCAATTTTCGTGGTTCTTAGTTTTGGTCCCAACTACAATAGGAGTTGACATTGGTTTTGAATCCTGAATGTCAAAATTCTTAATCTCGTCATTCGCATATATAACACATGAGATACTAGTGTATATATCTTTCTAAACCACCTACAACCCAAGAAAATAAATGACATATCCAATCAATGAAATTTTAAATTCTGATCTAATAAAAATAGAAAAATATTCCACTAATATATCTTCCCAAAAATTTTATATCTTCCTTATAGACCACCAACATAAATTGTTCTTCCTTGGATGTCATCACATAGAGGTTGTGATCAAAAACACCCATTTTAAAATTCAATTTTGTTAAATAAAAATCAAGAAAATCATATCGTGCACATAATTAATTCCTTATTCCACAAAACACTATCTTCGGTCTTCACACTTTTATTTGATGACCTTGAATAAGCTAATGGATTTTCAATATAAACTTCCTCCTTAATAAATCCATTCAAGAATAATTTTATTACATCTGTTTGAAAAATCTTGTAGACTCATTGTATTAACACTACCAAGAATAATCTGATTGACTCAAGATGAGTTACCAGTGTAAAGGTATCTTCATTATTGACTCCATAAATTTCTATATGGCCTTTTCACAATAACTAATCTTTTTTTAAACCATATTTCCTCATTTATTTTTTTGAAGACCCTCTTTATTCAGTCACATTATGGTGGGAAGGTCCCTCTACAAGTTCCCATGTTTTTTTCTCTAACTTATCAAACATCTCATTAATGGATATAAAACTTAATTCTTTCTTCATGGATTATTCTAATTATATTGGATCTATAGTTGATAATAGAGAACCATTCTCTACTACCCCCATTTTTTTCATATGGGCTGGTGTAGCCTTGTCTCTAATTATATTCGATGGATAAAATTATAGACTCCTGATTCTTATTTTAGACTTAGTCTTACTTATTTATAATATTTTACCTTCACTTCATCAACCTCGAAATATTCAAATTTTAAATAACTTTGCACAGACTCATAATTTTAACCAGCTTCATCGTCTTATTCACAAAATTCCTCTGGTCTTTAATTTTTAGAATTATTTTTAGCTTTATCTTCAAAAGGTTTTACATAATTACACTCAATAATTTTTCCTTTACTTTTTTTTGTATAAATTCTAGGGTTTAATCTTCAATAATTATTATAGGAAAAATCCTTTAGTAAGAGAATCAATATACTTAATTTTATTACCTACTTTATTTCGAATAAAATAAATACTTAAAAAACCTAAAAGCATTTCAGTGATTGATTTGTTCTATTTCAATTTTCCTAGGGTGTTATATCTATTCCAAGGATTTGATAATTTATGTTTTTGATTGTTTACAACAACCTAAAATCGCTCATTAAAATAGTGGTGAGATCTACCAATTTCAATAAAAAATTGCCATGTTATTCAGTATTTACTTTCAATGTTTATTAGCCCCATTATTATAAGGAGTTTCTAATGAAGATGATAAATGTTTCAATCAATTGTTTTATTGGTTATTCATTACTTCAAAAGACATTTACTCAATTCCATTAGTGGATCGTAATGCTTTGATAGTTTTACCAATTTCATTTTCTACTCACTTATGACACCTCATTATATATTTCATAACATATATCTTGATATACATGGATATGATAAGATACATTCTATAATAATCATTAAAAAATATAATTATGTACCTCTCTCCACATTTTTTTGGTTGATTCATTTAGTCACACACATTAGTCTGCACCAGATCATGTAAATTGGATTCTCGCTTATTTTTTTCAATGAGGTCTATATACCATGTTCTTATTCATGAATGAATCACATGTACATTATCTAACACACTTAAAGTTAATTATGTTCACTTTTCCTTAATCTAAGAAATATTTTTCATACTTTATTGGTGAATATATCCCAACCTTTTATCCCACAAACATTTTTATTCTTCCTCCATAAGAAATCACACATTCTCTTTATTATCCACCAACTAAAGGTTTTCAATTTTCCTATATCCATTCATGAGTGAGTACCCATATTTAATTATAATCAATTATCCTTTCAAGTTGAAGATAACCTCAATATTATGGTCTTAAGGGACCCTTTATTACCAAAATATGTAGTTTCATCAGCTCACTACTTTATTTTTTTAATATGTCCAAATTTTCAATCTTACAGAATGACCATCCACTATAAAGAATCCCACTATTATTATTATTTTTTTCTTTGAGTAAAACTTCATCCATGTTTTCCTTCCCTCGCATGTTAATTTCATTTTAATAGGGACACAATCATGTTGAGTTGTTGGGAGATATCTCCTTCATTTCTTCCATTTAGTATGGATCTTCATATCAAACCTCTTCTTCTAATCTGAAGAATCTATTTTTTATGGGAGCAGAATTGGGTTGTATTATATTCAGTGAGATTTTAATTCGATGGTGGTCATTTCCACTTATTAGTTTCCCAAAGTCAATGGATTTATACCCAAACCTAGAATAGTGAAAATTGTCTATATAGAAATGGTCACTTATTTATGATGAGGTAAATGGTTTCATCCTTCTTTTTTGATTTCAATGTGATTCTCTCCTCAAGTATAATTCAACCTATTGGTAAAAGGAAATTGTATGGCCAAGATATCCACACAGTTGTAATTTTTAAGTGGAATATGTTCTCACTTCCCCTCCTCCACATGTATCCTACCTTTGAGTAATTATTCATTTGATGGTTATTATTTCAAGGATAATGGTTTTCCTAAACAATTACTTTCCATTATTATAATATATTATCTATTTTTCTTCTTATGTTCATTTATCAAATATAAATCCAATTATTCCAATATTATTAGTAATTTTTTCACATATCACCTCCCTAACTCCAACCAAATCCTGATTGGGTCTATTTAATAATTATTTATTTGATAAATTGTTAAACTGTGACTTCTTTTTAAAAAAATCTAAATTAAATTTTTATTCTCAAGGAAATTAATTCTTCTTTAATAGATTCAGTCTACTTTACTCTTTAGTCCAACTAGGCATTAAATTCATCAATTTCATTACTATGCCCTTTAATATTTCATTTAATCTCAATTAATTCTTCTATGATTTTTTTATTGTATTATTAATCTTCTAACTCCATGAATATTTAGTCTATCTTAGCTTAATATTGATCCACACATTATAATGATTCAATCAATAATGCCACAATATTTTTGTTTTTATTTAGCTAAACATCAATTTCTTCAAGAGCTCCCTCTAATTACACCTCGAGGTGAAAAATTCCCTTGGTTTGTTTTTCATCCATCCCTTCAGGCTTTTCTATTTCAAAAGTGACCATTATTAAATCCTCGATATTAGATTTAAATTTAGTTTTTTTCCTATAAGTATTCTTTATCATCTTCCTCTTCCTTTTTCACAAGGATATTTTTTTAAACTTCTTCACAAAACTTATTTCAGGGTTTAAAGCCTCCTTTTGGGGGAAATTTTCTTCATGAATATTTTATGGAATTCACCTCACCTTAATCATCCTAAAATCTATTTGGGAACCTTTTTGTAATGTATCTAACCATTATACATTGAAAAAAATCCAAGGGTAGTTTTCCTTTAAATCTATACTTACCTATTTTAAACTTTCCTACCACTTGAGATTGAATTTAATCATCCAAATGTTCATATATATCTCCATCCTTAATGATGTTATGATTCTCTATGGATTTGAATTATATTTACCTATTATTTTTATTTTATTCACCCTCTATCTTTATACAAATTTAATATATCACCAAATTTTTGTGAAAGTTTTCCAATGATATCTTTGGAAGGTACCATTATTCAAGAGAATATTATTATGGCTAATAAATGGGTAGATACATCTTCAAAAATAATAACAGAGAATACTTTGAGTTTGAGATAAGTGGGATATAATTTTATTCTTCCAAATTTGGTAATTACACCCATAAAATAAAGGAAACCCTTTATAATTCACTATTGTCTCTACAAAATATGTCTTAAGAATACTAATTCTTCACTTGGAACTAACAACTCCTTAAAATTGATTTCTTTTTATTTTTAAGTAAAACAATTTGGGTTGAGTGGGAACCAGAAACCTGACATCTCAGGAAATAGAATCAAAAAAATAATAAAATAGAAACTTACAAAATATATGTTCTATGGCCTAAGGGTGCTTGTCTATATTTCTATGAAATATTTTTGAATATAAATTCATTTTTCATCTGCTCATAAAAATGTATGGGGAAGGAGTGGTGGCTTAGATCCAATCATTCAAGGGGAACTGGGTCCTATTTACTCACCTCCACCGGGGACTCCGAGGATATTGATCTTGTGGAATAGTAATAATAGTATGATTATGATCATGGCCTTAAATCTCAGTTTTTTCGTGATTAACCGGTCATTCATTACTTTAGATAAGATATATGTTCTAAAATAAGGTCTTGAGTTACACAAATAGTCGGTGAGTTCACCTTTTTCATCCATTTTCATTTTTTATGGGGTCCTTCATGACTCTTGTATCATAACACACTCCCCAAATAATTTGTGTAAATTTTATTGGGTAGATAAGAGTAGTCCTTTCAAGGATTATATTTATTCTAAAGAGACACTAGGAAATGTCGTTATTCCATGAGACCCCTATTAGATCTACCTGAACCTATTATACGGTAATCACCATCTTCATGAAGCTCATAAAGTCCCATTTAAATATGGTTATACTCCCCTTTCTCCTCCTCATATTCAATAGGACTCTCAGATCTCTCTACAATCATTATATCTAAGTCTACTCCTTGTAATGATGTTGGTGGTGATTCCATCACTATTGTCTCGTTATCTCCCTCCTATCACAATATTTATAAAATTTATTTTTATTCATAGAATGAACTATCAGCCACCCTCCTCTCTTCAATATAATGTTAGAGATATCACTCAAGTAGGAAAACTAGTTCTGTAGAGGTATGTCCAACATTACATCCATGTTAATGCTTCCCTTACTAAGCACATCCTAGTCCTGTTAGAAGCTAGATAAATCATTCACCCAATTGTTTAGAGGAATTACTATCCCATTTAGAGTACTTACATGGGCCTTCACTGCTACATAATTCACCACTTCGGTAAAGAAAACATAAATACCTTCAGTACCAACTGTAATTTATTCCTTATCTGAAATCCAGAGATTTAAAATTTCAGAATCCATTATCTGATCATGATCCCCGTACTAGGATGCCTCAATATCCTCAATAGATACCGGAATTGAATAGGAAACATGAAGATACATCGAAATCATAGTCTCACCATCATTATTTACATTACTATCATAAACGGAATGTTCGTCCTTAGTAGCTCCCAACAAACTAGTGTTTATGTAAATAGGGAATCTAATAGGAAGATAATCATGCAAACCCCACTGGAAATATTGAAACATATTTCCTAGTCAAAATCAATTGACATAGAAATCAATATATGATTAATTAGAAAGATATTTCTTGAAGAGATAATCCCCTTCTATTTCAATCTAAAACAAAGCCATTGGTTATTTAGAAACATAAAACTCCAAAAAAAATATGAGGTACTATGGGATGTTAAAGAGATTGAGTTCTGTATTTTTCGTATAGAAAATTCCCAATAGTTCTTCTTATTAACCTAAGGATGGAGGGATCCTAAAATGGAAATTGTAAGCCAAGAATACGTACATAAATGGATGAAGAGGTCGGATCAAGATGCTGTTGGAAATTCATTAACCCTTGAAATAGGTAGAACCACATGGAATAGAAATATCATAGAGCCTCGGACCATGTTTGAGCCAAGTCATCTTCCTCCATGAATTAAATGAGAAGGTTTTGCGATTTGATCAGGCCTACAACTTCCAAACTCAATAACCCAAGATTTCAATTGATGAAGTTGTTGAAGGAACCTACTGGAAGATGGCGACTTGCAAATCAAGCCACCAAGGATTATTTGAGGGGAGAATAAGTCATAGAAAATTTCAAGGAATAAATAATAAGGGATGGAGATCCTTTTAAGAAACCTAAAACTTTAGGACAATGAGGATTATTGGGAATTAGAAGTTGACGTGAATCTAAGGAAGGATTTTAACACTAGTTTGGAGTTGGGAAGGGAGCACAGGACCCCTACCCACAAGTGGGTGAGGGGAAAGGATATTTTCAATGGTTAATTAGGTCATCAGGAGATGGTGCGATGAGTAAGAGAGTATTCCAACTTTTTGGAACTAACAAATCTGATACCACTTATAGAAAACAAAACCCAATGTACCCTAGGATGGTGGGGGAATTAGGGTGTGTAAATTTTTCTTATATTTGGGATATTGATCTTGATTTAGAAAGAGAAGTATGAACCTATTTACCGTAACACACACACAAATAGACACACACTATCCAAATATATAAAAATAAATTTGAGGATACAGTATTTTACTTGGTTTATTAATAATGGATAATATGAGCAGCATACATCGATATTTTTTTTGATGCACCAAGAGTAAAAAAAACAATTATAGATGTATCATAATTTTAGGAAGGATTCACTATTGATCACAGGAACACTTCCAACACTTAAACTATTTTTAAATATTTCAATATAAAGAATACAAATAAAAATTCAAAAAGTGGGATTATTAAAATATTTTCAGGAATAAAATATGACGACCTATACAGTGGTGGTGTTATCATTCTCTTTCCTTCTTCATCAATTTCACATATTCAAGTGTCATCCATTTATATAATATAAACTTCTTCACTTCACCAATTTTCTCAAAGTGGAAACCTATCATCTAAAAATAAAGCATATTCTTTTTTCCCTTAAATGATATATTTATCCATATAATATTTTTGGAAATGGAAACCCCTACGAATTATGCACTAAAAGATCCCCCTTCTTAGTGATATAAAATTATTTTTATCTCCTTGATAAAAATATGAATATAAAAATCTATTAATGAAACACTCTTTATAAATATCCATTTATATAGGATTTGGTGTGCAAGACTCATGACAAGATCACAGTTAAATAAAAAATTTATAAACCCACACAAATACTGAATTTAAATCACAAAAAATATCAGAACATATTAATCTCTTATTCTCAGCATGATCATTTACAAAACATATCAAAATCTCCAAAGAATATCTCATATGTAGTCTTTGATCCAAGCCTTCATTAGAAGTTGGAACGGAGATAAACCATCTGAAATAAGTTTGGAATAACTTTATGAACAAATTATGGATGTCTCTCGTGAACTATAAGGTCATTAAAAATTGTATAAATTTCATCAATGAAAATAATCTTATGTTTCAAATGTGGTCATAGAAATGAATCTTATAAAATCCCTAAGAGGGTATCGGTGGCCCATATGAAATCTCTATATGAGACTCTAACTAAATTCATAAGGACTATTACAAATCACCAACTGACACTTAAAAATTTATCCTTTTTTAAATAACTCATGTATTTTGAAATAACCCTTACATTTACCATGATAACCCTTATGAGATCACAGAGGGGCCCTTATTAACTATCTGACTGGCCCATATGAATTCTCTAAAACTATTAAAAATAATATTAGTGAACCTTATAAATTATCTATGACCATAATGAATATAGGAATGGTTTCTTCATTTTCTAGAAGTTAAGACCGGTTGATATCGAATAACTCTTACATGCACAGGGTGAAGATCATGTCTTTTCTAGTTTTCCTTTCCTCTCAATAGTTATGATTCTAATATATATACAAGAAGATCACTAATAATTTTTCAATTCCTTCCATTCTTCAAAGAGATGGCCCTTTCGTGTTAATACTGATCACCTTTATGAATCCATACTCAACCAATTCTATGGAATATCATACTTTATCAATTGATAAAAAATATTAATTGATAATAAATCCAAATTCTATTTTATGCTTCTAATATGTTATGATTCACAAACATTTTCTCTAATTAGGAAATATCATTGTCTATGTTTTCCTATCACAATTAATGATGGAATATGTTACTTGATATAACTTCAATCATGGAATATAATTAACGAGTTGTCTAATGGTGCCTAAAACACATTTTATCTCATAAAATAGGATATTACACCCCACTGTATCACAGCTAAAAATATATCTAATTTTCCGCATATTATATTCCAAATACCAAGGTCCAACAAATTTCATTATTTCTGATCACTTAATACCACCACCCTTAACTCATCCAATTCTTAGAAATTATCAATGTAACAATATTAAACTCTAATATGTTCATTTATAACTTTATAATAGAACATTATCCCAAAGTTAATTGAGTCACCTAGTGTCCATAAAAATCACTAAATGGAAAAATGAAAAGACTAAAGCCATAATAACACCAACATACACAAATCATTCAATTTCTAAAAGATGAGAGAATAAATGATAAGGATGGACCTATTTGTGCTAATGGTCTATATTACACATATCATACATGTATAATAGGAGAAATTCATACATTCCCTACATATACAAATTATAAAATAGTGAAATAAATCTTCCATATGGGGAGTGATAGACCTAAATAGTATAGTGGGATCAGGGGATGATTACGGGGTTATCAAAAACAGATAAAAGGAGTGGAAATAAACATAAATAAACTCCATAGAGTTCCAATGTAACAAATAAAAGTTATTGTGCGATAGTGGTTCCCAATTATTCATGATCATGATTTTTTTACTATATTTTATTTATTTATTATTCTATTATAATATATTGATCTTGACTATTCTTATCTCTCTATTATTTTCATAATTGTGATCTCTTATCTCCTTGATCAAGGAGATATAAATTGATGGTTCTCTCATGTCAAGATCCTAAAAATGTTTCCATTATTTATTGATTATATTTTATAATTTTATCCCAACTCTGTGTTCGGTCAAGGATAAAAAATGGTCAAGTCCAGTGAAATTTGTTATCACTATGGTTATTCTTGGTTGATCTTATTCTTTTATTAAAATTATTCTCTATCCATTCATTTTTTATCATGGAATATTATTTAGATTTTGTGACTGAATTTTGAATGGGTGAGACAGTATGCCAGGTGGGTTAGTTTGGGAGTGCTCTTGATTGATGATCTCCTTAACTTACCAACCAAGAAGTTGGTGTATGTTCAAGGTAATTGGTGATTATTGAGTGAATTATAAATTAATATCATAGAGATAGTAACGTATGACTACATGAGATATGTTTAGTATGTTCATTGAGTGATATTTATAAAAAAAGTGAAAATTATGGTTTATATAAGATGAATATTATAATAAGTATCACCTTTCTTCTAAACCCTTTTTTTGAGTCTCCATCAATTTTCATTAATCTTAATTTTTATTTTCTTAAAATTAAAAAATAAAATTTCCCTTTCTTCTTTCTTCATAAAAAACCATAAATTACATAAATAACTAAAAACTAGGGAGATAATGAGTGATTTTAAAAGCTTGTTAAGAGACAATATGTGGTTATCTCCCTAGTTGTATCCATAGGCAGAAAAAATATTATTTGATGTGCATACCCTTCAATTGGTTCCATGCTTTAATAGTCCAACCCCGGTCTTAAACACACTTGGATATCATTAATAAATACAATAATAAAATAGTTTTGAAATAAATGAATTATATATTACATCAACCCTATAAACACCATTGACACATTAATAAAATCAAGAAACATCGCAACAATAATTGATAGTTGAATATTTTTATTATAAAAGGAAGGGTAGGAAAGGAATAAGTTCAATAAGGTTTTAAATCATCAATCTCAAGGTAATCCTATTGTAAAATGAAAATATAGTACAAAGGTAAAGAACCAAATCTCAAGTAATTAATCTGAAACTCCATTTTATGACCCTTTGATACAATAAGATAAAACACATTATTTCTCTCACACCAAGTGTGAAATATTTCCATATACTAGTAAAACATGCTTCTACATGATCTAATGATATAACCTATGCTCTGATGGTTTGGATAGAGACTCAATAAATAATAGGCCACCATATATAAATGAAATCCATAATTTAAATAAATCTTTAAAAGGAGTATTAAACCTATAATGTGGTCAAATAGATCATAAATCCTTAATAAAGGATAAATTGTATCTATTATTACCTAATTCAACCTATTATATTAAATGAAAATTCTCAAGCTACCTTTTGCCTTCTAATAAAACAAATCCAGTGTGACTCATAGTGAACACAATATTAGTTGAAACCACTCATCAATAAATCATCAATTCAATCACTTAAATGATAAATCTCATATAGATTTATCATGTGTGAAGGAAAGCGGTGGGATAGGAACCAAGATGAAACTAAATATTGAACTCAAACTCATATTTTACTATATAAAAATATTAGAAAACTCTCAAATAGAAGGTTTAAAATATTCCACCTTTACCTCTATTATACTAAATTTCAAACTTGCCATCAATTAACAGATTGGTTATGGTAGGAAAAAATTGAACCAGATAACTGATTGTACTCTCATATAAAAACTAAAATATCCCCACTCATACTTGAAAAAAAAACATTATACTGATAACAATAGAGACATACCCATTCTAAAAGAAATCAATCCATTCCGATAATTGAATCATAAGAATATATTTTTATCAAATTAAGATATTAAAAACAACTATCATACCCTAAAGCAATCTATATCCACAAAAAACTCCTAGAAATCTATAACATTCTCTAATAACTATCAATAATTCAAGTTATTGACTCAATATCTCAAAAAATAATAACTGGGGAAACAGGGTTAAAAATAAAATAATGAGACAAGTATGTGTCTATAAATATAGGATCATGAGTTAGATAAATTAAAATTATACCTTGAATTATGAACCATTGACCTTAGACACTAAAATGGCCTCAAAAGTTCCCCTCTCGACTACCCCACCACAACATCCTTGTTATTTTTCTCTACATATTCCCTAATTTAGATGTTGTACCAAATATTAGGTCACACCATCCCCTTATTTCCCTTTAAAAACTCTTTAAATTTATGGGTTAATAATATGAAAATCCTACTATTACTATTGGAAATACTACATCAAAGGCCTCAAAAACTACTAAAGTGGACCATTTACTATCATCATACACTCTTGGATCCACTTATCAACATAGAAATATGGAAACTAAATATTATAATTTAATACCACCATAAGAAAAAGAAATTAAAACTCAAGTATTTTAAAAGGGTCTAAATATAAAAATTGTTAATGATATAGATGGCGAAGAATGAGATCTTTACCAACAACATTAAAATTTTTATTTTCCTATAATACATGATCTCTAACTTTTATCTATTCTTTAACTAATATTATAATGAATAATATCTAAATGGTAACTCATCATGGTTAGAAACTTCTCCTCTGTCTCAACTCTCTCAATCACCTCAACATAGGTATTCATCTATAGATTACCTCTCTATCTCTAGATAATAGTATGAAGTGCCGCCAAAAAATTAATATCCCTTGTCTTCTCATATATCATTATATATAGTGAATAACAAAAAAATATCATAAAAATGATGTTGAATTCATGAACAATGTAAATCCCTCATAATATCAAAGGAGGTTCATGATGACAATCAACTTTAAGGTCCATCGACATGAATTTATTTTATAACATCTCCCAAAACTAATCCCATTAGACCGAATACATTTTATAGTCCTATGAATAAATCAACCCCACTAAAAAATGTATCCACTAATAAATATCACAGAAAAATGTACATGATTCTCCAATAGTGTCTGAATGACCTAGAATTTTATATCTAAGCCCTCTAATTATTTCTCAATCTCCTAATATATGATAAATACCTCATACTGTGACAATTTCTATCATTGAAATTGAAAAAACTATATATTCCAAGGCTTATACACCACTACAATTAAAGGAATAACTATTTAAGGGATGGGCTCAGGCTATTTAATCTCATCCTCTAATATAACACTCTAAAAATTATGGCATAACATAACTAAAAGATTCAATGTATCCTTAATCAAACACATTCTAATGATATATATTGATTATATATAGATCCAATTACATTATTTTTACTCATAAGAATCATCATTCCATAAGAATACAATGTCATCATAGCCTATGAGAAATAATATGATCCATTTATTTTAAATATAATTTTAAATACCCAGATATGTTTTAGGTAAAATTCATTTTTAAATATAATATTTTAATTCAGTTTCTAGTATGTTTTTAGGAAAAGTAATGTATCATGATATTTTTTTAGGAGCGGGAGAAAAAGGGGAAAAGTGTTGAGGTGTAGTAAGCATCGAGTGACTATTGGCTTAGTACTGAATACTTGGTTGGGCCCTAGGTGTCATGGTTTATCTTTTTGAGTCACTAGGTACTCCAGGTCTAAGTATTGGGAAATCAATGGGATCTTTAGTAAATTATCTTTAATAAAGGGGAATTTTGTCCTTTAACTTCGTAAATAGTTCTCTTAATATTGGTGGTTTTGTGATTTTATTCATATCCAACCACTTTTCTCCACTTGAAGATATCTCTTCTTCCTCCCATCCACCCAAGGTGATTTTTTTCCCACACTTTTAATTTAAGGGGATTTATTTTTCCATATAATGTTTCTTTTTAATGAGGTATGGTCGTGTACCACCATTAACATCCATTACCTTATTTCTTCATAGGATTAGTACAAGTAATATTATGTATCTATAAATTAGATCTTGAAAAACTATAAATGAATTTTTTTAAATAATAAAAATTGAATAGGCTAAGTGTGAACCTCCCATCTATCCAAAATAGAACCACAGGTTTTGGCCTCATAAGACATCAAATGGTTATTATAAAATAATTTTGGAGATCTAGATCTATGAAACCTATATAAAATAATTATATTTTAATTTCCTTATTATCTAGGACATCTTATACTATATTTTCAAAGTAGTCAAGTATTTTTCACTGGGTTAGGATGTACTCTTCTGATCCAAAATTCTTTATGTTGATACCATAAAGATTAATGTGATCTTGATAGTAGATCCATTTTTCTTATTCATAATTAATGTAGCTTTATATTTATTTCATATATTCTCTCTATATATTATTTTTTCCATAGATTAATAATGAATTATCCTCTATATCTCAATTAGAGTGAAGCAACAATTATATTTTTGTTTATGGCATACTACCCATTTCTAGAGAGAGCTTACCCCTGGTTGTGGCAAGCTCAAATTCTAGTGTTTTAGTCTCCTCCCTTCCAATCTTGGTTTCTATAAATTTTTTCTAATATAGTACTTGTTTTCTTTATTTTGGTGATGTTTTTCCTTACCACAATATTATTCCCTCACTTATCTACTGGCCATTGAACCATAGAAAATGAATTGGACTGGTTGTATAATGGGATCCACTCCTTGTAAATATTCCACTTCAGGTTCTAACACTGCTCCATAATTGAGTCTCTTAGAAGTTTTTTTAGGACCTTTATCATCCTATAGTTTCCTAGAAATATAGTAAAGATTCTTCCCAGTTGACCTTGTGATCATCAGTTTAGGTGGGTAGGATTAATCCTTGTGATTCCTGGTCTTCATCCCTTTATAAACGGGATACTCTCTTGAATCAAAACTATGCTTATTTATTTACTTTATTCTCGATCCAAATAACTCATCCACTCAATGGTCATTCCCATAATCAAATGAATTTTGGTAATCATTTCCTACTTCATCCACATCTGGATTCTCAAAATTTCTTCATGATGGACTTTAAGCCACATTCCACTAGTGTTCTTTTTCTTCCACTTAGGGACAAACATATACTCTATAATAGAATTTATGTTTCATGTAACATATATATCCAAGATGATGAATGAGTTTTGAAAAATAGGTTAAAGAAAGGATACCTATACTTTAGATAAGGAAGGCAATCACTTTTCTTTGTATTTCCCTCAAGTATAGTCAAATATTTCACAGCCATTTCTATCTTACCATGGATTTGACTAGCCACTTAACTATCACTAATAGACCTTAAAGCCTAATAAGGACCCTAAAGAAGATGAAAAACTCCAATATTGTGATTAGTCTCATATCTAGGTGAAGGGAAATGAGAAATGGGGCCATGATTAGCTAGTTTTGGACACATAGCATCCACATAATTGGATTCACCAATGGCTGGGATCAGAAGATTTCCCATATCCATTGATACCCCAACTTGAGATGCCTACGAGGAATTATCACCTCAATATTCTAGGTAGTATAATTATAAATTGTATATATACAATTCCAAACATCATCATAAGTAGAGCAAGGGAAGCTAACCATTGGATCCACCTACTTTATGATGTCTTGTCCACACTTCTTCTTGGGGTGACCCAGCCGAAATCAAGATAGGTAATAATTACACCAAGATTAAAAATTAATCAATGAAAAACACTTAAATTCATTTTCATCCTCCATATATATAAATTCCACACTTCAACATAGATTCAGGGGAAACTGGGAGGCACAACGCTATGAATATCCTATTAGGTTTTCAAGTATTTGATAGGTCAAATAGTTTTGGAAGGGAATGTGTGCACTTAGGAAAAAAACCCAAATCACTGATGTTGGAGGTTCAAACTACATATAGAATTCATATGACCAAATTAATAGATAGAATTGCATGCCTCAACAAGATATTGTAATTTATACCACAAAAAGGCTAAGTCATCTTCCCCAGAGAAGCTTATGAGGATGTGTCATTAATCCATAATCTCAACAATAATTAATTCCTTTAATCCCCTTAAAAAATTTATGATATTATGGAAACTATCCATTGGAGGTTTTCTCTAGGATAATTAAGCCACAAATGATAGGTAATGAAAGGAAAAAAGGCCTCATATAATTCCCATGGAGTGAGAAACAACATAAAAATATCTTTATTGAAGGATGGAACTTTAGTACACAAAGGGAAGAATGGATAAGGCGAGATATATTCTAAGTTATTGAATGGGGTGAATTACCTAGCATGCACGGCTGGACCAGAGGAGGTACCCTCCCCACTATGAGGGGTGAGGGAAGAGAAGGGTGACCATCACTCCTAGGTAAATTATGCATTGAGAGAATTTTCTTAAATGAATCTATGATAATCACGAGATTTCCCTTTTTATATTCATTTTCCTCAAGTCACAATGATGTTGATATAATTCCAATCCTTTGATAAGTGGTTAAGATATGGTTTCTGGTGGCATCCCTCCTCTTTTTCGATTCCCATAGGGACTAAAAAAATTTACTAGTATGAAACCCATTATTTCCATCGTACTCATAGATAGTAACCCTATAAATGTCTTGGGTCAGAGTGAAACCAACAAACCCAATGCTTTTAATTAAAACACATTTATATAACATTTAATTGAATAAAGATTATCATTTCACCACTCTTGGTTATAACCTTTTTGTTATTGTTTCATTTTATAAATTGAGTAATTTTTTCCATTTCATTCTCTACATGGAATGCTTATTACATATATCAAAGTTTATGAAATACTATGGATTTTAATATTCTAATTTTACTAAGGTCCATTATTGATTAAAGTGTTGACTAAATGATGTTTGATTCCATACTAGCTAAGAAGCACACGGTTGGTTTCTATTTAATTTTATAGTTTAGTTGGATACTTAAGATAGCAATTAGAACCTAAAAAAGTATATAACATGGTGGATCAAGATAGGATCACAACACTCCAACTCGTTATGCCCATTCCCATATTCCTTTGGATTGGTTGAAATATTTCCTTAACTCATTATACTATATTATTTTCCACTAGATATGGGTCACTCTAACCCTAAATTATTTCACACTAATCTACTAATATATGTGTGTGTACATGTGTGAGATATATACAAGAACCTATATTGCCTTCCATAGTTAAACACCCAGGGTTATCATCCCAAAATCTAAGCTTAGGATAAAAGTAGGTAAGAAGGTATGGATCCTCACTTCGAATGGAATTACTTTCCAATTCTAATAAATATGAAAATATTTTATTCTTATGACTTTTAGTTTTTGTTTCATTATTTCTCTATATTTTTACTATCACTGGCATAAAAACCTTGTTTTTTGAATGTTGTGAGGGTTATGGTGCTAACTGCCTACTAATTTTTCATACAAAAACCCTATAAAGGCCTCCATCATGATGTTTGTGTACCCATTTATTCATGATTTACTTAAGTGAAAGGAACCCAAATATTGTGCTAGTTACATGAATAGTGTAGAGGTTTTATGGAATCCTTTTTAGTGCCTAGTGGGTAGAATTTTGGATAGAATGTGGGTTGTATTTTGCACTTTATAAAGATACTACACACTTGTGAGTATTATTTTTGGTGTGTAGTCCATGTTTGACCACATAACATATATATATTTGGTTTTATATTAGTCGCACATATATATTTTATCTTTTGGGTGTTTTTAAGACCTATTATACATGGGAATGCAAGTGAATATCACGTTATACATACTTTGTCTCATACTTTTATACACTTACATCATTTACCTATTAAAAACTCAGTATCATCTCAATAAGAGGTGATTTATGCCTCTTTATATGTGTTCTTAGTTTTATTTGTTATTCATTTAGGGGGGGAAACCATTTCTTAAATGTGTATCACTAGACACTCGACATTTAAACTAATCTTTGGTTGATGGGAGGTGCACTTGAGGTGTTGCAATAATGTGGTCAGGTTTCGTAAAGATATTTGGTTCATGGGTGTTATAAAATATTATTATATCCCATAATTATAGATATTAACAATGGTACATAATAGTATACTAAATAATAGGACTATTGGGACTTAGGAAGTGACCCATAAATATTCTTAGGTAGTATAATAATGGAGGAATTTTGAGTTTCATGGGTTTTTTAGAGATCCTTTTTTACTATTTACATTGTGTTAGTCATTAATCTTGAATTATTATATATTATATTAAATATCCATGCATAGGAATTTTACTCTCCCAGTTTTTTCAATATAATAATTTTAAATATTTCTTGGAATATTCTCAAATCTAGGTGATATGACTACATGAGATTATAAGGCCTGGTAAGCCCAAAATTGATATTTTAAAAAATATTAAATATATTAATATAAAGTGAATTTAGTTATCCTAAAAATATTGAAAACAATTAAATAGAGTCTTAGATTGTAAATATATGATCATCATTTAGTTTAGAACATGGACTTTACTATAGGTGATATATAATAATTGTCTGCATCAGGCATTTTGATAAAGTAAAATCATGTGTGCCAATAATAAAATAAATTAATTTATTTTATTTATTTTGATGTATTTACCTAGAATATTCTATTTTAACATTGATATGACTAATCCCTACCTTTATCTGCATAATCTATGTATTGATAGGATCCCTTGGAGATAAGTCATTGGAGGATCATTCACATACGACATCAGATCAAGACTTGATCAAGGATTCTGCTCCAACGCGGCTTGTGGATCTCTTTGATGACAATAACGTTCGATATTTATTTATTATCAATAGATCCAAATTGGGTTAGGATTTTTGTTTTATGGATTATTCACATTTCCTCTTCATATGATAAACATGAATTAATCGACTAATGGATTGATTCAAAGATCATTTGTTTTGTGAGTGTTGTTTTATTTACCGGATTTGGGGATAATTATTATTTTTTTCTCACTAATGTTTGTACCTATTAATTTATCCTTTATATAAAAATAGATTGAGGATGAAAATGAAAAAAGGTTGAGGTTCATTTCTCATGTTTTTTATTTAAGGTTGTCTCTCTCTATAATATGTGCATTCGTTATTGTTATTTTCTTTTGGACTATTATTCGACAATTACCTGGTGATCAGTCATTGTGCATTAAATATTTGGTGCAGAAAATCACTACCATGGATTTTGGATAGATATTAAATTTCAAGGCTGTGGTTCTTGATGATGGAAGAAGGTCCATGAATGGATTAGGAGTTCGTAATTGTGGTCTTGTCATACGGTAGTGACGAGGCATGACGATGGGTGTTTCTATATCAGTGTATATGGCCGAAATGGTTGGAATCCATCCAGAAGTGGTGAGAGGTTTTAGTAAACCCCAAATATGTTATGTGTGGTGCAATTACCAGTGGAATCAGTGGCTAGAAAATGTTTGGGTTAAGACATGTGAACTTTTTTGAATTTCAATAAAATTTCAGACTACATGTCATGTAGTCCTATGAACACACATCTTGTAGTACCTTCTATGTGTTTCTAGGGTTTTAGAATAGAGAGAAGTATCACATGTTATATGAGATGTTTCAAACACCATGTGACCCTTATCAAACTCGCTTTGTGTGTATAGGGGGTATATGACTAGGATTCCATGTGGTGTTACACGTCGTCTCTAACAAGTAACACACTAAGTAATACATCGAGAATGGATTGATTTATAGAGAGGGTGAACACCTAGGTGGAAATGTGTCCCTACACATTTTTTTACCTTTGAATTACATGGGAAGGTCATAGTACAGAGTAAAATATGTGTACTAGGACACGAGCAAGTACATGGCCATAACCTAGTGTGCATAAGCACGGGCATTACAAAATGTAGAGTTCCTTGGTGACATTTATATGTCATGCACCTCAAGAGACACACCATGTATTAAAGAAAATTTAATTATATGCAAGTGTGAGACAAGGTAAGTGTTAGTATTGGTGAGACAATTCGTGTACCCCATTGGACATGCCTTGTACCCCTTTGAGGATAGGTTAGATTCCTCTTTATTCTGAGTTCAACTTCATTTTTAACTTGCATAAGATTCTGTAGACTCATATGGGTTGAGTGTGTTTCCTTAGTCCAATCCAAAGAGGGATCAATGTGATATCATGTTCCCTTCATAGATGGAAACCCATGTACACCTTTCTAATGATCAATTCATTGTTGGTGAGTTCCCTTATTCTGAAGTGAGTTACCATAATCTGCTTCTACATATACCTCAGTAGCTTGGAGCTTGTATCCCTCTAAGAGGACTTGAGCGATCCTCATGTCCTTCATGTTTCCTTATATAGGTTTTTTTGGAATTGGTGTGACTAATTTTTATACACACATTAATCCCCAATTAATGAGGATTTTTTCAGTAGGGTATGGTGTCCCCCTAATGAGCCATGGGCATTGACCCTAATCTGTATCTCAAGATCTAATATTTTTGATGAGGTGTAGTCTGATCGAGTGTGTTTATTGAATTAATCCTCTCATTATACTTCATGCCTCTTCTTGGTTAGGCATGATGATCATGAACTTTTGGATTAGTGTCATCGGTGGCAACATAGCTTGTGGAGTGGTGAGCGTTACCTTGAAACCTCGTAGTGGAACTATGGATGGAAATGGAGTTGTAAAATTACCTTGATATTGTGTGTCTATTATGAGTATATATGGATGTTTTAATATATGTATCATGTGATGATAGGAATACTCTTGATGATTTATTACTAGTTATGTTGGGGTGTCAACCTAGGTATTGTTATACCCGACCCTACATGGGCTCTACCCACACATGTCATGTCTTATGTAGATGATGGATATTTTTCAAAGTTCTTAGAGGACTAGGAGAAGGTATGTATCAGTTTTTGATAGACAGACTGAGGTTTATACCAGTGTTGCATTTGAAAGTAGTCCCCTCCTTCTAAGAAGTTTGTACTTTATATTTTCATTTTTGGGTGGGCTTGTATTTATCCACTTTTTATGATTTAAAACACTATATGTTGTACTATGATTATGGGATTATAGGTTCATGAATTAATTTTTATCAGTTATTTAAATTTTATTATTGTATTGGGCTTGGATTTGTGTGTATGTGTGTGTGATGGTACATTAGGAAAATGTCTTAGATGTATGGAATATGCCTACCTGGCGCCAGTATCTAGCACCTAGCCTATTATAGATGTGATTGGGGTAGTTGTTGATTGAGCACCATCTAGTTGGGGCATGACAGAATGATTTTAGAGGAGTTTCCAACCTGAAATTTTATGAAACTTCCTAGGTTTAGGACAAGATGTTTGAGTTTCATTTATCTAGTTGTGCGGTTTGATTTGGGAACTAGGGAAATAGTATTAAATTGTTTTGAGTTTTTATCTCAGGAAAAGGAGTCTAGTGTTGGTGTGTTGGTTGATGTATCAATTCATCGGGACTCTGATAACCTAGTTTTTGACTTGGTACATATAGGCACCGGTTGTAGGGAATTCATTGGAACATGCATCATATAGGAATGGTATTTGGTTTCCATGTCCTTCATGAGTTATCTCACTGAATATACTCATTTCCCATGGAACATGTTGTCTTATTTTATGATGTATTCATTATGACTACAAGTGAGGTTTCCAGAATAGGGTGAAGAGTTTGAATTGAAGAGTTGTGAGACCTCCCCGAAGGGGGTTCGTCACAAGGCAATCTTTCTTCCGGATGGTCAGCAAGTTGTACTTTTTCCTATTGATCGGTTTAAAGACCCACCTCCTGTGGTTCAGGTGGATGTAGCATGCCATATTGATTCCTCAATGGATCTTTTGGTGTTACATGATTATTAATATGTTTTGAGTATGTATCATTAGCTTCTGAGGTAGGTATCACTTGAGAGGTAGGTTCAGTAGGACCTACCAATAGTAGGCATGTGACAAAAATCATGAAACATGAGATTTCATCACTAAAATCTAGGATATATTATTTATTTAAGGGTGATATGTTTTTTTTCTTGAGATGGGAGATGATATCTCACATGATATTCTTCTGCCTGTTGTTCTACAGTCAGAGATGTCTTCGAAAAATGACCTAGGTAGAGGTATCGACTTGAGCAAGAAGGTTCATAGGGAAACAAATGTGATAGAGGAGCTAAGGGAGCAGTGGGATATAGTATAAAACATCGGTGTGATGCTTCCACCACCACCCCTAGGTGGACCACTCTAGTATGGGGAAGATAGTGGTCAAAATCTTAGATAGATAAATTCACTATAGTTTCTTTACCTAGAGTCTCAAGGAGTGTTTAGAGGTATGATCTATGTTCCCTCTACTCATAGTAAAATTCTATTAGAAATAGGTATAATCCACAATTTTTACTCCTTTGTTCAAGTTCCTTTCTAGGGAGACATGGGGCATCACTAGAGACTTTTTTTGGTGATGTTTGATGTGATTTTTGACAAGCAATGAAGATGGATAATTCTCTCACCAAGATAATTCTTTGACACATGATACAAAATCGTGTACATGAGTCAGTTACTCGCAAATTTGATAGTTTCAAGGTGTGTTTTATGGGTTTCTATGAGTTTTTTGGTTGATTACGTTGATGTACTAAGGTGTTAGATAAATCCCAAGTTTTGGTAAACATGCGGAAAAGGGAAATTCAGACTTCCAAGTACTATGAGCTCGTCAAGGATTCAAGTGTAATTTGAGGTATGATGTGTGTATTCACTACCCCAGTTGTAGTTTTCACATGGTTTGATGATCCACCTATCCCTAAGAATATCACCTATTTGAGACCAAGAAATACCAGTGGAGCCCATTTTCTCAACCTTTGTGTTTGAGGCTTCTACAAAGAGGAATATTGTGAACAAGCCTCTACGGACAGTGTGACTTGTCTTTAGGAGAGGGAGAGACATAGAGATATATCCTAACATGGAATCTCTACATAGTGGTACAAATACCCATATATTTCTTCCTTAGTATGGATTGGATTCCGACCATCCATGCTTGGTTGGTTTCTACCAGTGAGTGTAACAGTGCTTCCAGTTTGTGAGGATGAAGTTTTCCTCTGATAATGAGTGATTCTAGGAAAGGTAGTATGAGCTTGTGCATAGTAGGTTATGACCAAATTCTTATTAGTTATCTCTTAAAACCTTTCGAGTAGTGGTTGCTATGATATTTTGTTTTCCTACAGTTGTGGTGGAGTATGAGGAAGTCTCTCCAAGGGATATGTCGGGTTTAACTCCACACCAAGAGTTAGGATTATATTAGGATAGGTACCCAAGAATCTCCCTATATTTTTGTGACAGAACATCATATGGAATCTCTTAAGATTCATACTCTAAATTTGTAGTAGAGATTTTTCCAAGAAATGGGATCTTTCAGGACCTAGTGTGTTCACCTGGGCATCCAAGTATTATTCTCCAGATATGTATATGAGTGATTGTGGTTTGATTTAGATGGGAATCACTTGGACTATGTGATGTGAGGGAAAGTATCCACTCCCGAGAATTGATGTATTATTCAACCAGTGGTTTGGAGAGAATTTATTCTTAGATTTCTAGCTCGAGATGTGTTATCAATGGCTTTGGTTTTGTAGCAAGATATACTGAAAGTGTCATTCCAAATCCACTTTGGTTGTTTTGAGTTTATGGTGGTACCCTTTGGTAAGTTGTACACCAAAAAAGAGTCATGAGACTAATGTACTAGATCCCTAAACTTTCTTCGATCAGTTCATTATAGAATTATCTAATGAAATATATGTGTTTCTGATGACTGATCCAGAGAATTCAAGACAGCTGAGGGTGGTGCAGTTTACTACCTATCGATAGTTATTACCCTCCACTTATTTAGATATCTCAGGAGTTAAAATATAGGTATAGTGATTGTGATTTGTTTCATGACTAGATATCAACTAGATATGTTCAAGATATACTCATTGGGGGAGTTAATCTCATCATCCTTGTTTAAGGATGGATGGTGACACCTGTCACAATGTGAGAGGTGGTGTTGAGGATATTGTTTTTACCTATGAGTATATCAAATGGAGGTGAGTATGTACCGGGATCTCTTGGTATTAATTGAGAATCCAAGGGAGTTGCATTACGTTTTCAAGATAAACTCTTTTTTACTCTCCTATCAGTGGGTGATGACCAACAGATCTTTGTAGACATTTTGGGACACCTGTGCGTGAAGATGTATTTTGTCTTCGTGGAATTCCCTTGATGGTCATTATAGATTGTGATGCTTAGTTCATGGAATTGTTAGGGAGAGGATATGGGAATCCTTTTGGAACTCAGTTTTAATTGAGCATAGTGTTTTACCCCAGTTATCTGGCCAAGTAAATTGGACCATTCAGGTTCTGGTTGTAAGAACCCAGATCATCTTTTCAGGTATGTTTTCCTTTTTCTTGTATTTTTGAGAAAAGAGGAGTTTCATGAAATTTCTAGAGTACACGCCGTGTACTTATAAGTACACATCATGTACTCGGCTACTGCAGGTGACCGTTTATTGGACATTTAATGGCCGAGTACATGGGCATGTGGGGTGACCTAGAGGCCACCTAATGCAAGGCCCGGTAAAGGCAAGTACATGTCGTGTACTTCTAAAGTACACATCATGAACTTTTTTTCATTAAACGGTTTGGGGTCGTGTATAATCTACAGAACACCCTCATTCTTTGTCTATCTCATTCAGGAGCATCCGTACAGCCAGGGATCTTCTCTGAGCCCCCGACTCGCCATCCTATCTCTGAACATACTCTGTTGGTTGTGTTGGAATCACATCAAGGAGTTCTCTCTTCTTCTAGAACACCATCTCCTGATTTCTTCTCTCTTGTGAGATATCTTTGGTTGAACGTTTTAGTCATTTTAGTATATCTACGGTGTTCTAAGGTGTTTCAAGGATTGAGGTTCATGTATATTGATCTCACAAGTTTGATGTAGGTGGTTTGTGCCTTTCTGTAGTTAGTCTTTGAGTTATATGTGAAAAAGTTCCCAATACATTCATATGAGGTATTGCATGTTTAGGGTTTTTAAGCATGTTATTGCCTGCTATGCCTTGTTTGTTTGGATAGAGGTAAATTTTTTGTGAATAGGGTTAATATTTCCATGCTATGTATGTTTTACCATGTTGCTTTTTTTGAGTGTTTGGTCTAGCGTGCATGTTAGGATGTTTTTCTTTCCATGCCTAGTATTGTAGGATAGTGTGACTTTATCTGACATGTTGTGAAATGATGTAGACTATTTAGCCAAGTAGTTCTTGAGGTTTACTTTGGCTTATGTATATCTTTTGTGCACGATTGATTTACATAGGGTCATGAGAACCTGTTGTAGAAGACCATAGGGAGAATGGACATTGAGGGCTTCTCTAGAGTGTCTGTTTTACTGTTATGTTGCGAGACCATAGGGGGGATGGATGTGAGTGCTCCCTCAGAGTGTTTGTAGTTCCTCATTGTGGGCCATAGGGGGTATTGGACGTTGAGTTCTCCCTCAGAGTGTCTATTAGTTAATGATACGATACTATATGGGGAATTAACGGTGAGTGCTTCCTTAGAGAGTATCTGCTAAAGCTAGACCAGAGGGGTTAGACTGTGTGTACTTCACAGAGGGTTGTTTTTGTGGTTTGGTTGAACCAGAGGGGATAGGATATTAGTACTTCCTAGATGGTTACTTGCTTTTGATTATCTACATATTAGATATGTGAAATTTAATTCTTTGAAACTATAGGATTATTTACTTTTGAGTAATTCCTCGTTTACAGCTTCTTTTTTCTTATTACCTTCCATATATATTCACTAACTATTTGGCACAGATCTTTGGGTGGTTCCCTAATGGGATTATTCTCACACCCTATTTGGGTTATTCTTTTGGGCCCAAACAGATTATATTGCTTCAGGTATATATAAGTGAAAGTGCCCTTCTACATCAGGTACTTGATTGCTGAGTAGCTGGAGAGCATGGGACAAAGATGAGGCTCGCGATGCTGCTAGAGTTTATCTGTTTTCTTCCATACTTTGGTTTCTACTGTATCCAATCATTATGACTTGTTTTTCTATTTTCCTAGAGATATGTGTCTTGCATCATATTTATATATGTGCTCCAGTTGTTCTTACTTTCAGTCTTCCGATGTTTACTTTTTTATATTATTTTTACTGTTTCTTCTATTGTTATCTATTTTTTTCACTGTGTTACTTTTCCAATGAGAGAATAGTTTCTCCAATATCATACCCAAGTCCCTCACTGCTAATCGGTATCCTCTGGGGTTTGGGGAAATGTTCTTGAGGCCATGTGACCAACCGGGTATGGGGTGCCTCTAGCCGGCACCCAGAACCGGGATGTTACAAAGTAGTATTGTGGGATTATTTTCTTCTTGAATTACTATTTGGAGCATATATCTAGGGATAGGATGGAATAGGTACTTGGTAATAATTTTTGATCAGGATTAGTTAACCCATGTATAGGGAAAAGACAATTTACCTTGCTTATTGCAATGTTTTCTGGTTTTTCAATTTTACAGTTGATTTGATTTCACTATTGGGTGATTCACATGTATTGTGATGTTATCATTGATTTTATTGAGGTTCTATTTCTGTTGCAACATGATGAGATGAGGGTATGCCATCTCATGCATCATAAAGGAACTTTCTAGAAATCCCATGGCATGCATTCCTGTCAGGCCATTTAGGGAGCATTTGCAGTTGTATGTTTTTGTGATAGATGGTGTGCTAGATATGCATGTTGTCTTAATAGATGCCTTGATAGAGTGTCTGCTATTAGATAGGGTATTGAATTGTGTAATGTTTTGTTTGAATGAACACCAAACTTTGGTTCTTGAGGTGTTATGGTCCATCATGGATCAGAATTTGGTGGATCATTGCCTTGTTTTCCTTGTATATGACATGTATAAGATTCCAAGATTTGATTCTTGGGGAGAATGGGCCCTCACATATGAGAATTTGGCACTTAAATGTTCATTCTTGTGTTTTCTAGGCTTCTGGAGAAGTTTTAAAGCCTTACTGTCTGAACGAAACTTAGAATACATGACATGTAGTGATGAATACATGTTGTGTGTCCTTCTGTTTGAAAAGGAACTATTTTTCTTAAGTACATATTGTGTACTCTATGTACACACTGTGTAGTCTCTACCCATGTCTCAAACTATATGAGAAGAGACACGGGGTTTGAAAATCTTTGGTAGGATACGTCATGTATCAGATGTACACTCCGTGTTGTAGAACTATATAACCAGATCTGTGACTAACAACACAGGTCGTTTGAGTCTTTTCTAATACACTTTGTGTCTATCTAAAACATGTTGTTTAGTGTAAACCGAGTATCCGGACGTGTAGAGAACAACAGGATCCGGTGAAATCTTTTTTGTACCCACCATGTCTGGCATAAACACGTCGTGTAGGGTCATCCATATAACCAGTCGTGTCAGTAAAAACATGGGTCGGTGAAGTTCGTCTAGAACACACCGTGTCTGGAACTAACATGTCATGTAGTTTTGTTCAAGGAAAACCATATGGATTAGACATGTAAGGGAACTCGGGCAGGGTAAGAGGATTCAAGTTCACGCCATGTGTTAGGACAATACACCATGTGTTTGGGGTGTTACACGACCTAGGTTGGTAAAAGTACATGCCCATGTGAAGGCTCAAGGGAACACATCTTGTACGCATTATACATGTCGTGTATCCTTGTTTTGAAAAAAAAATGAATGCTTTCTTTCTCCTGTTTCCTTCTTAAAATTTTAGTTTTCAGTCCTTGAAAATCTTGATATAAGGTGTAAGCTTGACCTTGCATAGTCATGCCACCGAGACATCCTCTGGTTGTAAGCCAGTTACAAGTCAGTGATTAGACACTGGACATGGCTGATCAAGGACTACCAGTATATCCTCCTGTAGTTCCAGTCTTGGCACCAACCGTCATTCCAGACACAGGTGCTGATGCAAAGTTATGAGAGTGATTTATGAGGTTCATACAAACCTTCTGTGGAGTACCGAATCCTGCCCCTTCTATGGTAGAGTTGAGGTGGGTTTTCTAGCAGCAGCATGCTCCCACTTTCATTGGGAAGGAGGACCTCAAGCTACAAATTCATGGTTAGAATCCATGCTTTCTATATTCAATCATCTAGTGATGCCTCTAGAAAAAAGGGTGAAACATGATATGTACATGCTACGAGACTCTGCCAAGAGAAGGTGAGATGTGATCTCATAGGTGGGATGCCAGTAGGTCGTGTCTTTGGATGAGTACCAGCATTCCTTCTATGACTACTTCTATCCAGAGACTTTGAGGGTTGATCGAGCTGAGAGTTCATGAGACTGGAGCAACGTACTCTCTCAGTTATGGAGTATTCTTCTCACTTCATAGAGCTGCAGTGCTTCACGCCCATCCCAGGAGTTGATGAGTTATTCCTAGAAAGGAAGTTTGAGGATGGTCTCAGGCACGACAACCAATCTTAGGTGAACATCTTCAGGTTGACTTCCATCACTTCTATAGTCAACCAGGCGCTGATCACTGAGCGTAATCTAGAAGATTCTGGAGTTGTGAGCTAGGGTAGCTCGACATACGGGGTTGGTATCCCTCCTATGGACAACAAGAAATGTTGTAGGGATTCTACACATAGAGATCCAAGGATAATAGATACATATTATAGTATCCAGGTGGTGTTCTACAAGTGCGGGAAGAGTGGGCATACAAGACCACATTTCCCAAAAGACCCAGTGGAGTGCTGATCTTGCAGCAAGATGGGTCATCTTCAGAGCTTCTGTTAGATATTCTCACTATCAGCTGGTGATAGGGGTTCTTCTATGACTCCTCATTCCAGATCATCACCACCTGTTTCTCACCAGTCTGGGAACTAGAGTTTTTCTGGCCGTTCAGGCTGAGGTAGACATCGCGGTCGTGGTAGTCAGTCACTAGGATTTCAGTGACAGCAAGGGGGATCAGCTCAGAGTGGTCAGGCAGGGTCACAGGGCCACGATACAGGACAGACTTTTGTAGTGGAGCAGACCCAGTAGGAGCAGGATCCCGGAACATCTATATTTTGGAGTAATATCCCAGTTTCCTCACTTTTAGCTTCATCTCTTTTCGATACAGGGGCTTCCCATAGTTTCATATTTGTTTCTATTATGGAGATCATTGGGCTCTGTATCTTTTATTCTTTTGATATCTTGATGTTGGACACTCCATTGGGGACAAGAACGACTAGTGTACATCAGTGCAAGTAGTGCCCTCTTGAAGTTGGTGGGTGTGACTTCTTATGTGACCACTATGTCTTAGAGCTGATAGGCTATGAAATCATTATTGGAATGGACTAGTTAGTTCCCTTCCAGGATGTTGTCGATTTCTATTATTGTAGGATGAGTTTCACATCACTAGATGGTAGATTTTTTCTTCATAAGGGAGAATGGGATGTCCAGACGAGCAGAGAACGACCGGAGCAACATGGGTTGGGAGGAGTTACAACCCATATTACTAGTCTATGTCTGGATGACTAGGGGATTTCAGAGATGTACTTTTCTCCAGTGGTGGATCATTTCAGGGATGTCTTTCCAGATGACTTTTTAGGTTTACCTACAGAGAGAGGGGTGGAATTTTCTATTGAGCTTGTGCCATGAGTGGAACCGGTGTCCATTCTTCCTTACAGGATGGCTACACCAGAGTTACAAAAGATAAAGAAATGGTTGGAGGAGTTGTAGGAAAAGGGTTTCATCTGACCCAGTACATCTCTTTGGGGTGCTCCTGTTCTATTTGCGAAGAAGGAGGATGGTACCCTCAACCATTTTGTCGATTATCGTAATTTGAACCAGTTAACGGTCAGTAACTGATATCCCTTGTCGAGGATTGATGATCTATTTGATCACCTTCAAGGATCCCGGGTGTTCTTGAAGATTGACTTGAGGTCCGATTATCATCAGATTCATGTTAGACCATATGATATACCTATTACAACCTTCTAGAGTAGGTATGGTCTATAAAAGTATGTGGTTGTGCTTATCGGTCCCATGAACGCGCTTGTAGTCTTCATGGAACTGATGAACCAAGTGTTCCATTCGTACTTGGAATCTTTCGTGGTAGTTTCATGGGTTATATCTTGGTGTACTCTCATACTCTACAGTACCATGACACACATCTTGAGATCATGTTGAGTGCACCGAGAGAGCATGAGTTATATTCTAAGAAATCAAAATGCCATTTTTAGATGGACAAGATTCACTTCTTGGGTCATGTAATCTCAGAGACAAGAGTATCAGTAGACCTAGAGAAAGTGAGAGCAGTATTTTCCTAGGAGTAGCTGAGGAAATTCTTTAAGGTACAAATTTTTATAGGGTTGGATGGTTACTGCAGACATTTCATACAGGACTTTTCATGCTTAGCAGTACCACTGAACGGCCTACCTAAGAAGGTTACAAAGTTCTTGTGGTAAGATTATTGTGATTCATCATTTCAATAACATAAATGGAGGTTGAATTCAGCACCAATACTATTATTTATAGAGTTGGGAGAGATCTGTACTATTTATTGTGATACTTCAGGTATCGAGCTGGGAGATGTGCTTATACAGGGGGTAAGATTCATTGTGTATGGGTCTTAGAAGTTGAGGCCACATGAGAGGAACTACCCAACTCATGATCTGGAGTTGGTAGAATTTTTTCATGCTTTATGTTGTTGGAGACATTATCTTCTAGGATAGAATTTTTTGGTGTTCACCAACCAAAAAAGTCTCAAGTATATATTAACTTAGCGTGACCTGAATTTCGGACGGTGAAGGTGGGTTGAGTACCTTCAGTCCCTTCACGTTGAGCTTGCCTATATGCTAGAGAAAGGCAACACAGTGGCTGGTGTGCTGAGTAGGAGGACTTAGATACAGGCAGTTCAGGAGGCCATTAGTGAGTGGCAGTTTATGGCTCTATTATCTGAGATGCATTTGGAGGTTCACGAAAGACAGGGGTAGATGTTTCTATCTTATGTAGTTGTTACCTCTACTCTTCTTGATCGAGTACGAATGAGGAAGCTATCATATTTTGAAGGCCTAGTCCTGCATGAGAGTGTGTTAGGAGAGGACCCAATTCCTGGATAGGACATAGGCAAGGATGAGATCTATAGTTTTCATGGTTTCTTATAGGTTTCAGGAGACATACGTGAGTATCTTATGTGGGACATTCATTCCTCAGTTTGGGCAGTTCTTCCTGGTGTCATCAAGATGTATCGTTACCTACACTATCAGTATTGGTGGCCAGGTGTGAAGAGAGATGTTGCTGGTTTTATGATGAGGTGTTCCACCTATCAACAGGTGAAGGTAGAGCATCAGCGACCAGCAGGGATTTTGCAGTAGTTACCCATTCTCGAGTGGAAGTGGAATGATGTCACGATAGATTTCTTGACATATTTTCCAAGGTCTCCACAAGGGAATGATGCAGTTTGGGTTGTCATTGACAGACTCATGAAGGTTGCTCACTTTTTACCGATCAAGGATACCTTCAGTGCTGATGAGTGAGGATAGTTGTACATCCAAGAGATTTTACATCTACATGGGGTTCCACACTCCATTGTTTCAGACTGGGACACACATTTTACTTCTCCGGTCTATCAGGGGATTTACAAGGCCTTGGGTATATAGGGACTTTTGAGTACATCTTACCACCCCCGGACATATGGCCAGTCCAAGCATATGATTTATCTGATTAAAGACATGCTCCGAGCATGCATCCTAGATTTTGGAGGTTCTTGGGAGAAGAACATACCTAGTGTGGAGTTTTCCTATAATAATAGTTTTCAAGAAACTATTAAGATGGAACCTTATGAGGATTTTTATGGTAGGCCATGCCGATCAACCTTATGTTTGCAAGAGGTAGGAGAGGCAGCTATGTTCGGACCTCATCTTGTCTAGGGGATCACAGAGCAGATAGAGGTGATTAGGAAGAGGATGGCTAATGTACAGTCTCGACAGAAGTCTTATGCTGATCAATGGAGATGACCTCTGGATTTCGAGGTTGGAGATCAAGTTTTCCTACGTATCACACTAAGGTTGGTACACTGGAGGATTAGGAGACAGGGTATGCTGTTTCCGAGGTATGTCGGGCCATTTGAGGTTTTGGAAAGGGTCGGCTCGGTTTCCTATCAGTTGGAGTTAGCTCATAGGTACCAGGATATGCACGACATCTTTCACTTTTCTTAGTTATGGCGTTACTTCTTAGACATGTCTCATGTTTTTCAACCCAAATAGGTTGATTTAAAGGTGGAGGCCTCATTTGAGGAATATCCTATCTGGATTGTTGATCAAAATGTGAAGGTTCTCTGTGGGCAGTCTGATCCTCTGGTACGAGTGCTATGGCAGCACGGGTGAGTACAGGACGAGGCTTGGGAGAGGGAGGCCGATGTACGATCATAGTGGTCAGTTCTGTTCAAGGATTCCACTTCTATACCGCCCTGCTAGGGAAATTCGGGGAAAATTTCATTAAGGGGAGAAGTTTATAAGAATACAGATCTTCTTTTCAAATATGTTTTCCTTTTTCTAGTGTTTTTGAGAAAATAGGAGTTTCTGGAAATTTTTGGAGTACACATCATGTACTTATAAGTACACGTTGTGTACTCAGTTGTCATCGGTGACCGTGTACTAGCCGTGTAACAACCAAATACATGACTATGTGGGGTGACCTAGAGGCCACCTAAAGCAGGGCCTGGTAAAGGCAATTGCACGCCATGTACTTCTAAAGTACACACTATATACATTCTCTTTTTTTCAATAAACATGCTGGGGTCATGTCTAATCGACAGAACACCCTCCTTCGTATGTCTCATCTAGGAGCGTCTATACAACTTTGGATATTCTTTGATCCCCTTACTCATTGTCCGTTCTCCGAATTGAACTCCATCGGTTACGTTGTAATCGTGTCGGTGAGTTCTCTCTTCTTCTAGAACACCATCTCATGATTTTTCCTCTCTCGTGAGATATCTTCGGTTGAATGTTTTAGACGTTTTTTAGATCTACGGTGTTCTAAGGTGTTTTAAGGATTGAAGTTCACATATATCGATCTCACGCGGTTGGGGTAGGTGTTTTGTGCCTTTTCGTAGTTAGTATTTGAGTTATATGTTCAAAAGTCCCCAATACTCTCATTCTGGAAAATACGCTTGAGTCCATGTGACCAACTGGGTATGGGGCACTTCTGGGTGGCATCCGGAACATGGACGTTACACTGGTGAACAAGCTTTCAGTTTTCAGGTTGGTTTTTGAGCCATATATGGTGGGATCATCTCAATTGATGGAGTTTTCAAATCACGATGATTACCACTCAGAAACTTGAGTAGCACCTTTTTAGTGATGGTTTTAAAGGGTATAGTTCATCCAGTGGGAGATGAGGATTATTCTAAATATTTCAGGAGTGCTTGATGGATTGATAAAGTAGGCCTTTAGATTTTGAGTTTCTTGGAGTTTTATTCAGAGTGGTAGGATATCTATGAGGTTCTTAGGACCCTTATTTGTTTTGGGCTATTAAAGTGGTGTACCGATTAACCCCATAACCACAATAGTTTTGGTGTCTTGGGGTTCATTATATGTCTCATCAGAGGAGGTATGTGAATAACTCATTATACGATATCAACCTATGAAAAACGGGAAAAGTGTGTGGAGTTTCCTTTTTCAATGATTCAATGGTGATGATAAATGGTAGTGGAAGACCCTTTGTGTGAAATATTTTTCCTTCAGTGTGTGTTTTTTTATAGCATAGGAAACCGTTACGGAATCCCAATGGAGTGGGAGACCCAATTGAGAGATTAGTATCCCCACCATTTTGTTTAGTTTTTTATTTTCATGGATGAAATGACTTGAAGGAGAGAATAATTTAAAATTATATTTTTTCATATAATATTTTGAAATTTTTATAGGAATGTTTTTGGAACCAGGAACTGAGACGACGCATGATTCTGAGACCCGATCAGCCCAGATTTTATATCTTAAAAAAATGAAATATATTAATATCACATGCATTAATTTTTCTAAAAGAAGTGGAAAAACATCCAAATGGAGTCTCGGATTTGAAGCATTATACCATTATTGAGTTCAAAATATGGTGTTTACCCTAGTAATGACATAATCTTTATCTTCATCAGGAATTTTTGAAAGTTCAATCACAACTGCAAAAAAAATACCTGATTTATTTATTTCTTTATTTTGACATAGCGACCTAGCATCCTATATTTAAACACAGATATGCCTAATACATAGGGTTATACAAATAATATAGGGATTGAGAGTATCCATTGGAGATAAATCATTGGTGGATCGTTGGAAAATGATATTAGATCAAGGGCAAGGCAAGGATCATTCACTAGTGTAGCTTCTAGATCACACCAAAAAAATGACGTGTGACTGCTCTTCATCATCAATTGATCCAATTATCAGTAGGATGTTTTTATACATTATCCCCCTTTTTATTTTTCTAAAAAAATCATATTAATTGACTAATTGATTGATTTGTGGATCGACTGTTTTGAGGGTGTGGGTTTATTTTTGGGATTTAGGGATAATTATTATTTGTTTGTTCATTGATGCTTATACATCTTCATTCATATTTTTTTATGAAAATAGATCACATTTTATAACAAACAAAGGATGAGTTTCATTTCTCCCATTTTTGGTTTATGGTTTTCTCTCTCGTTTTATAGATTTTTTTTGTTGGAATCTTTTTTTCCTATGACTCAATGATTACCCAATGATCGGTCATTATGGAATTGATCTTCGGCATAATGGATCACTACCATGGGTTTGGGATGGATATTCAACATCACTATTGTAGTTCATGATGACATAATTAGATCCATAGACATTGCAGGAGTTCATGATGGGAGTCTTGGTATATAGAAGCTGTGAGGTATGATGGTAGGTGTTTCCCGAGAAGTGGATACAGTTGGAATGGCTGAAATCAAAACAATGTTGATGATAGGGTTTGTTCATCACCAGATCACGGTGTGTGGTGGTATTCTTGGTAGATTAAGTGAATATAGAAAAATCAGGTCAAGACATGTGAACGTTCTATAATATCTATGGAATTATGAACTACACAATGTGTAGTCTTATGAACACACACCATGTAGTCCCTTCTATGCGGCTCTAGGGTTTTAGTATAGAGAAAAATACCACACGTCGTGTAACCCTTATTTGACCAAATCGGCATGTACATTGGGTACACACCCTGGAGTCTAGGTGGTGTTACACAGCGTGTGTGACAAGTAACACGTTGTGTACAGGGTTACATGTTGTGGTGTCTATGTGGCCCCACACACTTTGTACTTGGGAAGTACACGAGTAGAGTCATGTACTCAGACATTTCCAAGTACATGTGCATGAACTACTGTACATGGGAATGGGAAGAACGACATTCCAAGATTCAGGGTGGCATATACACATCATGTATTGAGGAAAAATGTATTTAATGTGAGTGTCAAACAACGGATGTTCTATGTTTGGTGAGACACACCATGTGCCCCTTGGGACATGTCATTTCCTCCTTTGAGGACATGTTGGATTCATATTTCTTCTCGGGTTAGCTTCATTGTGTGCCTATGTGAGCTTCTTTATACTAGTATTGATTGATTGTGTTCTTGGTGATTCCCAAATTTACCCTACAGGTAGAAGAGATCATTGTAGTATATGTAGGGATCAAATCCATAAAGACCAAAGAAGAAACCTATGGACCCTAATATTTGATGGATGATTGCATATGAAGTTGACAACTATGGTGTTGATTTTCAAAAATAATACAAACATAACTAATAGAATTATTTAATTAATCAATTAAAAACTAATGATTTGAATTGAAAAAAATAATTAAGATGATTCGATCATGGGTTGTTTATAGAGATAGATTGAATGTTTTTTTTATTAGAAATTTTCAGATCACTAATTCAATATGTATAAAAAATGAAATAAATCTCCAAAATCATTCACCAATATAATCCCAACACAATTCCAAGGCCAGTAGGAAACTCACTTAGAGGATCACTTTAATGATAACTCTAAGGAATTGGATTGTATTGTCACTCAAAATGTGTCATCGTTAAAGTTTTTGAAGATGAATAAGAAACTAAATCAACGAATTGAAATCTGAAAATAATAATTTAATTTAAATATTAAAGAACATAAATTAACATCCAATACATACCCTTTATACTACCTTAGATCAACCTGTAATATTTTTATCCCTCCATTCATGTTATTCTTTCAATTCAAGAGGGAATTATAATCATAAGGGTGGAATTAAAGAGTAAAAACATTGAAATAACAATCACTCCACCATTGTGTGAATATTTTCACAAAATATGATTTTAAAATCACCAATTCCTAAGGAAATTGTATAAAATCAATACAAATAAGAAAATAAAATGGGAATAATAATAATGATTATTAAGAAATTAAAGTGATTTGAAACAAAAACAAGAGAGAAATTGAACTTGTGGTTAAAAATTGAAAATGTAACATTAATGTTGGAAGAAAAACATGCCTCCCAAATCCCTTCACCACTGGATCCTTAAATAGAAAAATCTGGGCCCTAGGGTTCTATCCCCTATCTATAAATTCCATCCCAATTAATTATGAGAGTCAAAAGGAGGGTAAGAAATAAAAGAAATTTTTACTTTTCAAAGTTTATTAAAAAATTTGGCCAAATTCAACCCCCTTTTTTACGTGTGAATTTGAAAAAGAATATGGTTGAATATGGATGGGGTAGAATAGAAATATCTTCATATAGGTTTTCTATAATATCTAAAAACAATCATTCCAATTGGATAATCCATTCTTAATTTATGATTGAAATAGTGCTTTGGTATTATGGGCCTTCAAATATAGCCCACAAATTAAATGTCAACTTGGTCTCCCTTGATCTCATTGAAAAATTAAGAATTATCTCTATCCAAAGTATAATGAAATAATACCCATGATTCTATCTTTTTACAATTATAATTTTAGCTTCATTAGTATTTAATGTTGGGCTCCAAATTTATTTGATGCGCCTAAGGCTCATATACTTTGTCCAGAAATATCTACATTTATTTTCAAAAATCTCTATCTTCCATTGGGATTCATCCATTGATCCAAAAATATAAAATGTTTTAAAAAATCTTATCCATCATATTTAAAAATATAAAATTCATATAATCAAAACAATTAATTCCAAAAGAAGATGATTAATTATTCCTAAATTAAAACTTTAAACATGAATTCCACAATGATGTGAAATGAAGTTAACTTTATGAAATGCACTAAAATTTATGTCTATGGACGATGAAACACATGAATATTGAAGTACAATTGATAAATATTATCCTCTTTCATTAGATTATTTTTCAGGAAAATTCCCTCAAAGCATCCCCTTATTGTTTTTTGGGTACTGAACAGTACATGGACCACAAAACACATTTTTTAGACCATATAGGAGGTACAAGGAATGATGATGAAAATTGGAAAAGGGATGATTTCAGCATAGCAGTGACATACAGACCATGAAGGGTGTTATGTGGACCATGAACGAAAAATAGTTCGTGGATGAAAATAAGTTCTTGAGTGGATTTTTGTTTGTGAAAATGTAGTCTCTTGCAGTTGAGAGGTAGTGATTTGTTCATGGGATGGCCATAATTTTTGGTTGATAAGGAGAGATTTTATGACCCACAAAGGGATTCATTTTGAGAAGAGATTGGCCACTGCAGGGAAGCGCCATGTGAACCGCATAGCAGTATGCGATGAAGGTTGTATCATATTGAAAATTTGGATAAATAAAATTGGAGAGATTTTAAGATCTATTTTCTTATATAAGTACTGTTAATATCATCATTACATAGATTTATTTTCACAATAAAAATATTTTCTCTAGGAAGCATTCAGTGAAGTCTGAAAGTGTTCATGGGGAAGAATTATTTGAAGGAGAAGAGATTTGTGAGGGGGGTTCCTTGAAAGTAGAAGTGGTCCAGGGAGACAGTTTGTGGAAGGGGTTTTGTGGGGAACTATATCCCACAAAGTAATAAGCTTACATGGATGAGAGTTAGTCCATGGGGCATCATTAATCCATGGAGGAGAAGTGTTCTGTGAAAGAAGAATTTGTTTGTGAATTTGGGATGGTCCGCAAAGGAATAGGTGGTCCATGAATCACTTGTGCCACGTAGTATAGCATTGTTCATAGAGGAAGCAAGGAAGTCTGTAGATGACTCATGGAAGTTTCTGAAGGGACTAAAATAGTTCATGAAATTAATTTCCATGAACTAAAAATATGTAGAAAATTGGATTTCATCTAAAGGTGAAAAAAGGGACTTTAACAGAACATCTACTTACAGTTGAGGACGTCAGCTTTCATGAAAATGAAGGGACCTTAAAGTCTATAAACTATGGGTTAATAAATTCAAAGATCAGTCCACAAAGGAATAGGAATAATGTGTATCTTCCATTGGAAGTGATCCATAGAAAGAGATATAGGGAGTTCCCTCAGTTTCATAATGAACATTAAATCATTAAAGGACAATGAATTTAATTAGTATTCATTAAATTGAATGTTCACAATAAAAGCTAATTTTTTTCTCAAAATCCTAGAATTTAATTCCCCACAACATAGAATGAAACTTTCATTAGTTTCGCAAGATAATAGAAGAGAGATATTAGAATTGGGAAGAAAGAGTGGAATATATTATTTGAAATGAAATCATGGAACAAAACCACTTGGTTTTAAGTTGATTACCAATCAATAAGAAATTGATCACTTTGGATTCACATCATATATAGACTCCTTGGGGTGGTTTAAGGCTGGGTTTGGATATTATAATTCATGGGATATGATTCCTCACATTATCCAACAAGGAACATGAGTCCCTCGGTACAATCCTCATTTTTATAGGAATCAATATTTAAGATGCTAATATAAATAGGCAGTCTATGAAAGTATGTTTTAACACCTTTAACCTACCATAAAACTCCTATAAAATTGTTTTTTCATCATTTTATTATTACTTCTCATGAAATTAAACCTAGTCATTTTCAACATCTTCTTTCTCTTAGACACTTAACCTCACCTATGTTTCTTCCAAATTTCTTTCTTTTTCAAAATCAATTGGCCAAATGATCAAACATTCCTTATAAATGTGATATAAAAATTTAGTTCTCCCACATGGATTATTTGGATAATTATTCACAAAAATAATCTTTTATATATCCCTATTAAATTTTATTCATTTATATTCATACTTACTTATGGTATTTCCCACACTCAAGGATTCATTATAATTATCTATGTTGTTTCGTCTCCTTTCGAAAAAGAATTATCTCTTACAATTTACAATTTATTTCTTCTTTGTCTTCATGGTGTTATTTTGATAAATATTTTTCCATTATTTATTAAACAAAGATAACTCACCTATCAATATTCCAATCTTTTTGGGATTTCATTGTTCAAAAACATCCTCTTGGTTCTTTCTTAAGGCATATTTTCCCTTCATCATAAAATTCCATTCCTTTTTTATTTTTTATATTTTTTATTTAAAAAGTATTAAATATGTATTGTGGATTTATAATATTATTCTTCCTCCATGATAATACCTTGGTTTCTATTTACATAGAATATCTAAATGATTTTAAACCTTTTTCAGGTAAATACATTAATCCCATTTTCTATGTATGTATAATTTTCTAAAGCTTTATCCGCCTCAATAAAGGATTTACATGAACTTATTAAGTTGATATATTATGAAAAAAATCAAATTACTTCTTACAAATCCTATTATAACACCAACAATATCAAACTAACCATTGTTTTCTTCTTTGAATATAAAGCTATAGAGAATTGAGGGCTGCTAGTTTTCAGATGCTTCTTTAAGGATTTGATCTTATTTTATGGAATATATTAATCTAATATTTCTTTCAACCACCTTAGATTTATTTTTGAGTTCTTCCAAAATCTTTTATCCACTATTCTTTTGATTTTTATATAACACCAGCACCTTCTTTCATAAAAAGTGTTAGTATAAATGATTTTAATTGATATTGTTGGTACCTTTTCTATTGAGCATGATATAAATTAATCATTAGATGATATCAATGTCTTATTTTAGTTATAAAAATAAATTTTTGAATAGTAAACATACTTTAAGGATTTTATATTAGTAATTATTCCTTCAACAACTTTTGAAGACATATCTTGTGAAATTTTCATATTTATTAACTTTACCTCAAGATCAAGACATTTCTTATTGAGAATATTATTTTCATAATTAACCATATTTTTTAAATATTTAAACTATAAATTTATGTTTCTTTACTTTATATACATTCATTTGATTCCTTTATTATATAAAATTATCAATATTTATAATTTTCTATGTATTTAATTCCACTTTAGAAATTTAAATATTTATGAAAGGCCTTTGATTTTACTTCGATGTATTTACCTTCAATTTAAAATACTTTTTCAATTATTATTTCCTCGTAATTGTGTTAAGACACTCATTATAAAAAAAAATAGAACCTTTCTTTGAGTTTCATATTCATTTTCTTTTTGACTCCAAATTTCTATAGTTATTTAAAAAATCATACACTCTCTCTTAAAAATATTTTCCCATGTTTATAAATTCTTCCCCAAGTTGTGTGATATCTTCCTTCATATTATTAAATATTCAAAAACTAAAAATATCTATTTCTCTGTGAAAACCATTAAGAATACCTATTATTGTATTAACTGATTAATTATTTGAATATATTGATATATTATCACTCAAACCATTGATTTCATTATTTTGTTTACATTCATGATAGGATTATTTAGTTTTCTCATGATAACATGAATGCATTAAAATTTATATGGTAGAAAAGTTTTAAATTTTCTTGGAATTTGGAGAACCACTAAAACTTATCCTTCCATGATATAAATGTCCTCTTTAGTATTATGGCACGGATAACTTAAAACTTTTTCAAATTTACAAAAGAGTAATTACTTCTTTAACCATTTCTTGTATTAAATTTTCTAGTTCATTAGAGTCTTAATAGAGACAATAATATGATTACAAGTCATTAAAACTATTAAATTTTTTAAATCCATGATAAATTTTATATGATAAAAAAATGATAAAAAAAGTGTCAAATTTGAGAATCTAACTAGACGTATGGGGTACTCTAATGCCAATTTTTATGATAATAATGGTTTTTTCATAACACTGATAGGGGAATTTAATCATAGTTGGGTTTTATTTCAATTAATTTTAACATTTAATCCCTTTTCATATCCTTAATTTTTCAGTGAATATATCTATTTTTCTTTTTCTCCTTTTCTTATTTGGAAAAAAAGTACATCAATTAGGAATGAAAATCAACATGAACACAAGAACTTATTAGCAAGGTTTACCTCTATTTAGGATGATTAAATTCCTAGAACACCAAGATTTTTATCCCACTCACACAACTTAATTTATGTTATCAAAAGAAAAAAGATCAAGGGTATGACCTTGGATCCATTATCCTAACACAATCCAAGTAAAACTCAAGGAAAGACTTATTTTTTTCCAAGAATAAGATAGTATAATTTCACCTCCATGAATAAAAATCAATAGAGTTGGATCGAGTCTCGTACAATATACAATATAGATCATATATTCTTCCTAAAATTGAGTAAATCATAAGCATATAATTTTATTATTATCAAGACATTGTACTATGAAGATGTAATATTCTATATCCTCACTATTTTATTAGTTGAGTATAATCTTCAAAGAGAAACAAGGTTATTACTTTTCACATTCTCTTATACTTCTTGAATTAACAGAGCTAGTATCCTTTATAGTAGGGTTGGGTCACCTTCAATTTTTAAACACTAAAAAACGAATATAATGTAGGGGTAATTTTTTCTTATTGTAACATATTTTGACTTGTATTATGTTATATAAAATTTCATCAAATCAAACACTATAAATTCATTCAATTTAATGAAATGAATATTTATTATTCTTATAATGCACAAGTTTACTTTTAAATATACTTGGAGACTATATTTAATTTGGTAATGCTGGGTTTCCATTATTATTTACTACTCCAACAAAATCCTCATTTATTTCCAAATTTACATGGGATCTCATGTACCACTAGAATTGAAACTATGTTTCCTTCTTCGTTACATTCTTCCGGTGTGGAAATATCATCACGGTGTAGATACTCATAATGTATTGAACTCTAAAATTTTGATGGGGTTTATTGAACCTTAAAAAGTTCTTGAATGTACCCAAAGAATTTGATTCAGGATTAAATCTAAAATACGTTAAAAAAATCAATGATCTACAATGTAGTTTTCATGTTGACCTTATGAAATTTTTTATAGAGCCTTATAAACTTTGTTTTATCTTATGATATTCACTATATATAACTTATGAACCATTTAAATTATTCATATATTCCTTCTCACAATCATCATTATTATTAATCATGAAACTATTTTATGTTTGAACCATGACTAAATTCTATATAAAGTTGGGTATTTGAGATTTAAATACAAGAACAACTCTTTTGAATATTTATTTTATCAAAATGTTATATTTCATGATTTAAACTCCACATTCTTCCTACATTAATGTGGCATGAAAAAAATAGTTTCACTATGAGTATATACTACATATCATCCACCTTTAATTTCAATGATATATCATGTCATGAAACATACTGAAGTACTATGAGGAAGAATATAAAAATATATGACATCATATCAGTCTGATCCCACAATTGAGTTAAATGATGAGAATTGTTTTACATCACTGAGTCCCACATAAAATTATACCATATCCTCGTTATGGTATCATTAATATTATTTAATCACCATTGGTAATTGAATTATTGTGGTATCTCTGGAACCATAGAAACTATTCTAGCATATAACCTATATGGTGGGTCTCTTCTATCTCATTCCAATACTGACTCATATTGGATCTATGCTCCTATTACACTGCCAAAGATAGTTTTGGTTGATCAAAGTCACTATATAATAGTAATATATCCTTTCTCTTATGGTTGGACAAATTCCATAACACTTTTTTCTAAATGTATTTGTTAAATTATTAGGAGAATATATTTTAGAATAATTTTAAGTCTTATGAGCTCAAATAAGAATCATTAAAAGATTTTTGAACTTAACTGAGAATCATTTTAAAATCAGTAGCATCCAAGTCTTAAGAACTCAACTCAACAACATCCAAGTCTCATTCCAAAAGACGTGCAAATATAGAAACATCAATTTTATAAGAAATGGTAGTTTTATGAACTCAACATAAAATATTTAGTAAAATTAATTCTTATGTTATTCTCTAATCTCCATCACAAAAATTTATGATCTAGGGATAAATACACCATTAAATATATTTAAATAGTTTACCTATATTGAATATCAATAAGTGAAATCTTCATATGACTTTTAAATCTCTTCAAACTAATTTGAATCAACACATGATCAATTCCTAAGCATAAAGAATCAAGTATATAAATTATTTATAATATTTCAATAATATCCCACTACATCAATCAACTTACACCATTAATTATCTTACATTGGAAACACTATGATGAAACACCATACATTCCATTATTAACTTCTTCCAAGAGATATTCGAATCACAAATATCCATATTCCATGTATCATTTCCTATAGTGTTCCTAAACTAGTTTTTCAAAAATATTTTCCATAATGTAAATTAATCCTTAATAATCCAACAATAGAACCTTAAAATAATTCCTAGATTCAGTCCATTCCAATAACCAATCTTGGTTTCTCAAACCTTTTTCTTATAACCATCTTGGTCACTCCAAATAACTTTAAATAAATTCAACTTGTTAATATATTGACATTATCCAAGATATATTCATGATTATTGACACTTATTGATACCAAATAAAACAAAAAAAAATGGTTAAATATTATAAATCCCATTTAGTTACAATAGGTCACGTGAAAATCCATGTTATTAACTACAAAGAAACCATTTCTCCTTTTATGATGTAAAAGTATATTTTTATTTTTCTAGACATAGAACTCATTTTGATTATATGATATAAAAAATTGATTTCTGAATATATTTATTTTATAATAATTTAGTCAATAACATTTATATGATATAGCTCAAATTTTTTGGAGTGGAAAATGAGCTTGTTAAGGTTTTCAAGAAGCAATGGTTCTTTATAAATTCAAGAAAGTGTCTCATATTTTTAATATTTTGTTCCATGATTTAATAAAATATTTTCATTTCATAAAAATGTGTATTATTTTTTGTATAAAAGTTGATAAGTGGATGTATTTTCATGTTTTAGATGTTTTATTTTTATGTCATAATTCTTATCAAATATATTACCCCAACACTTATCCCTTTGTAGATGTGGTTGGGTATATAATTACATACGAAATACATAGGTTATGAATCATATATACTTGGTGTGAATTTCTATAATTATAGATTCAAAAAGGTTTTTTTGACTTAGTCAATAAACATACCTTAGTAAGGTCCTAAAGATGTTTGGAAATAACAATATAAAAATTGGATTTGGACCAATTTTAAAAGAAACAAATTTTAAAAATATTCAAGATCCTTAAAAAGAGCTAGAAATGAAGGATATAATTATGCATTAATCCTATGTTGGATTTTTTATGAATTATATATTGTGTACTTAACCTACTTTTTTCTATACTCTTAGAATTACATGTAAATACCAATCCAATTCTAATGAGATTAACTGGATTATATTGATGAAAATCTTTAAGTACTTGAGAAGGACTAAGGATAAGTTCTTGGACTTTTAGGGAGAGGATGAGTTTTATATAAAGGGTTACATAGATGAAAGTTCCCACTCTGATAGAGATGATATATGATAACAATATGGTTACATGTTTTATATAAATAGTGGATCTATCAGTTGGGAATACTATAAATAACCCATTACGTGGGACTCTATAATAGATATAGAGTACATTTTTTCATCATATATTGTGGATGAAGAAATTTGGATCATGAAGTTCATTTTGGAACTAGAGTTGGATCCTCAAATGAAGAGAGAGATTGAGAATTCCTATGATAATAATAGATCTATCACTTTAGTCAAGGAACCATAATCTCATAAAAGGACCAAAATCATTTTCTAATACCATCATATTTTAGATATCCTTGAGATGGGTGATTTTAGGATTTATTGGGTGCCTATAATTGATAATGTAGGGGATCGGTCGACAAAACAATTGGTAAACTAGAAACAAGAGAGTAATTAAGGGTCTCTTGGTATATGACATATAAGATATTCATTTAATGGTTTCAAAATTCATTATATGATAAAAATAGACATTTTTTATCATTCACTCATATGTGACCCATTTTACATCACATGATTAGTGTAATAATAATTTCCCTTCAATATAAGACTTTGAGTTTTCCCTGATCAATAATAATTTTCATGTATTATGAGTTGTGGTGATATTTATTAATTAGAATGAGTATTTTACTCATTATATAATAATTAGATACTTATTATTTTGATTGAGACACCAAGTATACCCCATGGATTATCATAAATGTATTGCTATACTTAGGGGTGTATGATTATTATCAATCATTTTTACCTAAGTTTGGTGACTTACCTACCATTAGAAATTTCATACTTTGATACCTTTAATATTAAATACAATATGTTATAGAAAATCATGGGGTGTTTCCATATTTTTTTGATCATTTCATCAGCTGGAGATCAATAAAAATGGTATGTTTACACTCATATGAAGATAAAATACATATAGACCTTGATTGAATTAAACTAAGGAAATTCATGTACATGCTTCATTGAGTTACATATAATGTTAATAGATACTTGGGAAATATTTGTGTGATGTGTAAATCTACTAGATAAATGAAATTGGTTTTTTTCATTGAAATTGTAAGTATTTTTCATAGAATCAAGAATGACTGAGATGGCCTATACAAGATTGACATTTTTCTATGTTTAATGGTCACTAAATACCATGGGAAAGGCATTGTAAAGATATACATACAATATATATGATACATATCTTGGTGGAAATGATCACATGAGATATTAGTAAGTCTGATAGAGATTACCCTTGACCCCCCAGAATCTTGAGTATCACAAATAATTTACTAGAGCTATCTATTTGATTACATCTATGAAATAGAGATTTAACATATTTTATCAATTATACTATGGTCTATAGTGTCACAGGATTAGACTATAGATAAGGAGTAATTTTGGGAAAAATATTTCAAAATCAAAAAAAATTGATAAACCATGTCTAAAATAGACTTTAATGGATTCACAAAGAGTAGTGATGTTTTTCATGAAGTTCCTTCCGGAAATTAGTGAAAATGGCTGATTATGTAACATAAAAATAACATCTAGTATATCATATTTATAATATATCAAAATTATAGTAAACAATATCCTTGAGATGTAATTTGTATCCTATGATACGATGACATCATTAGAGAGGAATATGATGTTCTTATTTTCTATATCATATTAAATAATAAGTTTATGATATATGTTTCATGGGATGCCAAATGTATACTAATAAAAACTCACATTGTTTCATCAATTATAATGATTGCCTCTTGTTGGTGTAACCAGATAACATATGAATGTAGCCAAATATCTATTCCATGTGAACTGATTTCTATCTTATGAAGAAAGTGTTATCACCCCTTTTCTGAGTATAGATTCTCCCATTTTGAATAAGGATCTAGGTTTGGTAGATCACATATGGGGAGGAAACATTTTCATGTTTCTCCATTGATCATCGCCAAGCAAGATAAATCAAAATGGATTCTTTGACAGTAATGATATGAGTATATTGTTCTTTTTATTTTTCATTCATGTTTATTATTTATAGATATATAAAACAATATCATGGGTTGTTTCTACATCCTATTATCATTATATGATCCCATTAAAAACATCAGAAACCCCCCAATGATTAGTAATATTCCACATTAATATTTTTCTCTTATTTTGTATATTTTTTTAATCAAAATCAATATAATCATCACGTTCCTTAATTCTATATTTATAATATATATATATATATATATATATATATATTGTGAAAATATAAGAGTGAATGAGAACAGAATCTTCTTAAGAGTTGAAATAGGGTTTCACTATACTAAAATATATGTATTGCATAAAAACTGTTATTGGATGACACCCTGAAAAGTACTCTTATTACTTAATGATTCATTAATTGTGACATAGAATGTTCAATTGTATTTTGATTAATAATATCTCAAAGATGATATATCAACATCACCCATGATATTTTCAATATTTAGATTATATACATTCATCGCTTTATATACTTTATTTCACTTTAAAATAACTTTAAAACTTAAATACACTATATACTATTGAAATTGTTTAAATTTGGAGGGTTGGTTTTGGTTATTGGATCACTTCAAGGTATAGTCAGTATCCTATAACGTACCTTCACAAATAAACATTGTGTTATTGTTTTAATAACAAAATAATTCCAAACATGTTTCCTTCAAAATAATTCATATATAAGTTTCCTCAAAAATTAAATACACCTTCCATTCAACCTTATTTATCATCTCTCAATTAAAGAAACCTAAAAATGTTCCAATTAATTATATGTGCTTCAAATTATAATATGTTAGATTACATATCCATTGATGAGTACTCTAAATCAATTAATGTAGTGACATTCTTGTTCAGTGTTTTTCAATCAACAAACTTCTATTTCTGTAACTAGAATACTCTTGTTTACTATATTATTCCACTAAAATAAGAAAATTTTCATACCTATATTTAGTGTGAACCAAAATATATTTTACCGTCCATAATACAGAGTATTCAGCATGCATAAAAAAGAAATACCCATTCACAGTATTATCCCACTATTGAATCATTATGTTTTTCCTACCACTATATTTTCCATTGGAAATATTTCATCTTCTATTTAAAACTACTAAATCAATTCCTTATGAATTGATTATTATGAAATGAATAACCACCATCCCAATAGTTATATATTAGTCTCTACCCAACTTATCATTGTCATTATTGTGTTCATTTCTACCTCTTTCAAATGTTTGAAAATAATTTAAATTTTTGTCCCTACTATAACATACACATAATAGAATCATAAATTTCTTTTTTATGAGTTGTAAATGGTATGATAACTAATCCTTCATCCTCTAGCATAATTCATTGTTATATTCTATTTTATATTCAATAATAAAAGATAATTAATCATGTGTATCACCATTTTTAAACTTCAAAACACATGAAACAGAGACATTTATCTAATGTGAAACACTTTATTAATTAGAGTAACACATAGGCTCTATAAATTCAATGGTTATATCCCTTAGATCTGTTGGTTGTCTCGTTCAATTATGACACTCATTACAGTCTCTTATAGATCATTCACAATCAATATAAATACACCCTCAGTCTATTCTAATCAAACCTATTATTCTCATTATAAGTGGAATATTTTGGATTTCTTCAAGATTAACTAAAAAAATTCATTGTTCGATCTCCATAATTGATTATAAAAGTCTCATATAGTCTATATAATGAAATATTTTATATCCCTTCGGTGTTCAACTTCACTATAATGCTCAAGATAGGAGTTCAAGTCTATTCAGTCAGCTGTTAGATTTGATGAAAGATTTAAGGAAATACACAATTGAAGCTTTACTTGAGTATGATTGACTATGAGTGTAGCTCGGTCACTTGGGATGAAGTTCACAATATAAATGGTATTTACTCATTCTAGATCATGATGTTAATGAGTAGGTATTTATGGAAAGCTTCTACAAAACTAAAATAAAAATATAAATCAATAAAAAATAGTAAAAGGTGTATGAAGAAACAAAATAAAATAATATAAAATAATATAACAAAATTTATTGGTTTTATAAAATTGAATCAAATAAAAAATCATTAATAAAAAAATATTTATTTGTTTAATTTAAAATATATAATTAACACTACTACAAAATAGGCCTTTAACAATAAATAAAATGGTCTTTATCAGCACTAGAAAAGCACTAACTACTAGAGTGAGATTAAAAACCCAATTCTTTTATTATAACTTTTAGAAGCGATAGTAAAGGATTGTTTATCAATGCTTTAAAAAGATCTGATAAAGCATGATTTTATTAGTGCTTATAAAAGCACTGATAAAGGGACATACTGTAGTGTGATGAAACAGCACACTATAGTCCTAGTGCAGGGTGCTATAACAACACACCGCATCACCAAAAACACCATGAAATCAAAAAAATAAGGTACGACTATATAATTTAAATTAATAGAAAATAATATAGGCTTGTTTTCTCAGTTTTGGTGTTCTAATATATGTTTTAAATTAAAATGATACTTATATATTGAAAATATGCACTTGGAGTCATACCGGTCACACTGTGCGTTGAACTGAGGTGCGGATGATTCTTACACATCTTAAATGACTTATGGATTGTTTTATTAAAGTATCAAAAGAATATTAATGTGTCTCTTTGATTTTGAGTATGTTGCTTGTCTTTTTTACTAAAATGTAATTTTAAAATTGAAACACACACTTTGAATCATACTGGTAACATCGTGTTTTGTTTTTATGTTATATCTATACCTACATATCAAAATTGACTTTTGAATCATCGCCCAAAATTATAAGGACAATCCGAGCATGTTTTCTCGATTTCTAGTGAGTGACACTTTTTGAACTAAAATATTGAATTTAAACTAATAACAGATACATTGAATCATACCAGACACATCATGTATAGAATTGAGTTGAGGATAGTTCCAACACATCACAAATGACTTATGAATCATTTTTTTTTGAATTATCAAAACAATACAAATGCATTTTCTCAGTTTTAAGTATGTTATTTTTCCTTTTTATTAAAATTTATATGAATTTTAAAAAAAAGATGCACCTGGAGTCATATAGGTCACACAATGTGTCTGATTGAGGTGTAGATAATTCTTATACATCCCAAATGGATTACGGACCATTTTTTATTTAGTATCAAAACAATTATAATGGTTTTACTTAGTTTTGAGTATGTCACTTGTCTTTTTTACGAAAATAACATTTTAAACTCGAAACATGAACTTTGACTCATACTGATCACAACATGCATAGGTTTGACAATAGAAAAATTCCAACACATTAAAAAAGAATTTCTAATAAATTTATTAAATTATTATGAAAATCCCTGTGTGTTTGATCAGTTTTCAGTGAGTGGCATTTTTTTAACTAAACCGTCCATTTTAAACTGATAACCAACACATTGAGACATACCAGGCACATCATGTATTGGATTGAGGAGAGGCTAATTCCTACACATCACAAATAACTTATGGATCATTTATCAAAATTATAAAAATAATATGAATGCATTTTCTAAGTTTTGAGTTAGTCACTTTGAGTCATACTAGTCACACCGTGTATCGGATTATGGTACAGTTGATTCCTACACATCTCAAATGAAATATGGATCATTTTACTAAAGAATCAAAAGAAATATGAATGTTTTTTCTTGGTTTTGATTATGTCACATTTTTATAAAAAAATCATTTTTAAACTTCAAACAAGCACTTTGACCTATACTGATCACATCATGTATCAGTTTGACGTGATACTGATTCCTACACGTCAAAAATGACTTATGAATCTATTTAATACATTATTAAGAAAACCTGAGCAAGTTTTCTTGATTTTCATTTAATGAAAGTTTTTAACAAAACTGTTGATTTTAAACTAATAATGGACACGTTGAGGGATATCGGTCACACCGTGCGTTGAATTGAGGTTCGATTGATTCAAACACATCCCAAATGAATTATAGATCATTTTCCTAAAGTATAAAAATAATAAAAATAAGTTTGATCTGGTTTGATTATGTGAGTAGTTCCCTTTACTAAAATTCATGTCAATTTTAAATTTAAAAAATCAATTGGTGTCATACCAGTCACACCATGTGTCTGGCTGAGGTTTTTTTTTATTTGTACACATCCCAAAGTCTCAAAAAATACTAATCTTCAATATAACCAAGTTTAAATTGCCTTTATATATCTAATTTCCTACACTTTATATTGACTTGATGTTCTTAGCCAAAAATATTTTGTCGTTGTTAAAATTCGGAAGAGTAGAAGAAGCTCATGTGCCAATTATATCACAAGAAGTATGCATAATTGGAACATTATCTTCCTCTACTATCCTATCTTTTAACAATGAGAAATATTTTTTTGCTTAATAACTTCAAATCAATATTCAATGTTGGATTTTTGACAAACAAAGTTAATAATATGGAAAATGAGGTTAAATTAGTAGAAAGAATCATTTTATCTCTTTTGTGTCTTATTGTAGATAGTTAAAAAAAATATTACTTCCAAAAATATATGGGGAAAACACTAAACAATTATCAGATAAAAAAGTTAGGAAATTAACACACAAATAGTAGATAAAATTATGAAAAAATTAATTAAACAATTAGTCAAAATTTTCCTTTTTTTAATGGTTGTATGCATTCTTAACACTTTTCCCTCTTGTAATTATCTAAGTTGTAGGATCGAAGTCCAATATCTCATGAGCATGAGTAGATTTTAAAAAACCACCCCAACTCGAACAAAATAATCCACTTGTAAAAGAAGACAATTACTATATGAGTAATACTAAAAATAAATAAATTAAACATCAATACAAAACAACACATTAATTCTATGGATAATGATTTTAAAGTTCAAACATTTTTGACCACAGGGACATTCTAATGATAAATAAATAATGATGATAAAAAATAAAAATAGTTCTCTCCAAACAATCAATCAATAAGTGAGGAGGATAAAAATGAAAATAAGATACATAGGATTGAATCGTTGAATTTTTTGAGATAAAGTAAATATATCCTATTGGGTTCATAAAATATTCATTTTTTATAATAAATAAATAAATTATATTAATTATAAAAGGTGAATTTCTATTATTTGTGATAATTACACGGATGGTAATTAGAGATTCCTAAGGGAAGAACCAAAAGGAAATGTTAAAGAATGATCTATTTTTAAAAGAATTAAAGTAAAACATATATAGTTTTTATTAGAAGTGTGATAAAAGAAATAAAGTTATTTTTAATAAGTATTAATGAGTGGGTTATCAATTCAAATATGGATATATTTTTATCAACTGCAAGAAATACAAGAAATATTGAAATCAATGTATAAAACTTCATTGGTGATGAGAATGTTTCAGTGAAAACCCGAAGGGTTAAGACTACAAAAAACCTCATTTTTTCCAATTAGAGCCTAAATAATTTAGAAGGGATAATAAAGAATATAATTGGATGAAATATATGCATGAGGATATTAATCCGAATAAGAAAAATTTGATATGAGGATATTGATCTGAGTAAGACCATTGAAGGCTTATTATGGATAAATTTGTTGCATATATTGTTCCAAAAAAAATCCATTAGTCTAAAAATACAGGAGTTTTCTAGATAATTTTTTCCCAAATTTTTTAAAACTCTTAACCTAAAACGTCATGGTAATGTATAATAATGAATCATTTTTTTATGTCCTACAATTGAGAAGGTCACATCTATGGGGAATCGTATTACCACTAGAAGGGCATAAAAATGGATTTATGTTTATTATAGTAAACCATAAAATTAAATATAATTACAAATCCAAAATGAACATATAATGTCAATAAATTATTAAATCCAAACTAATAAAGTTGACCTGAAGAGGGATTATAAAGGTGTAATGATTTTAACCATGAAAAATATTTTTTATTTCAAAAAATTTTATTCTATTAAAACTTATTTATTAAATTTACATCAATAAATGTTAATATTTTATTTTATCAAAATTCATTAAATATAGTGCTATAAGTTTTATTCTTGAATGGTTTAAAATTTTCTCTAAAATTTAAATAATAGAAGACTATTCTATCAAATCAGTTACTTTTCAAAGAAAATATCATATTTAGAAAAAAAATTATTAATCCTAAAGGATTGAGAAAAATAAATTCTATCGACAATATACACTTCTTCTACACCATGTAATGAAATAGTATTTAGTATCTTAAAACACCATGATGCTCAGGTCTTTCATAGGAAATGAATCCTTTCAATTGTTTATTTTCTAATTATATTTCAACAACCAAAATCAAAATATCAATTACATTTTATCTAAAAATTATTTTTTCCTGTATAATATAGTCTAAGGATTATAGAACCTTAAACGTATTTGATTTTTCGTTTTATATAATTTAATTCACATTATTCAAATTCAAATTGAAATATTTCAAAAATAAAAACATTATATTTTTTCAAGTAGTTAAATAAATATGACAAAAAATCAAATATATATAATGTTTTCTCTCATGAAATGGTTCATAGTCATCCTGAAAAATCCATTAATTTTACACCATATTTCAATTCTCATTATCCAAGGAAAAAACTTCATGGAAAATCATTATATAATTGTTCCCATGTGTCAGATATTTCATCATTATTTTTTTAAACAACTTCTAGAATTACCATTCAAATAGAAGGGGATAACCATATATTTTAGTAAATCCTCCCTCAACCCTCTCACTTCCAATTGTTTCATAAAACAGTATTAGAACCCAATGATGTTAGATATTTCCTTATCCAAGTTATTTGAAATGTAATAGTCCAAACCTATGAATACACCAACTGCTATATGGTAAACTTTTTAAAATTTAAAGATTGAAAAAAGGTGTATTTCTGGGAATATAGGTATAGGGAGCCTGTTTTACCTAAAAACAACATGAACCAACATTGGGTTTGATATATTTCAAGTCGCACAGCACAAAGGTTGACCTAAGGACACCCACATGATATCTAAGAAGACAATACATCAATATTTCTAAAAAAACAATGAATTTGAGGTTCTTTTATTATAGGATAGTGAAACGAGGCTCATTGGGATACACGAATGTAGGATGAGAAGGTTCAGTGGATAACTGAGAGAAAAAGAGATATTGAAATACATGGATTTCATTTGAGTTGTGGTTAAGTTCAACCCTTGAATCACTCAAGACATGGATTCGATCCTTAGAATAGTCGGAGCTTTGATTCTAGCCTAGATTCGAGCTTGGATTCGACAACAATGAGCTTTGGTAGTAGTTCACTTCCACAGAGAGCTTCGAATATCACGAACTAGTTTGCAATGGTTAGGGTTCTTAAAATAGATCATGAAAATTTTATTAGTGTTTCAAAAAAGTGCTGATAAATATACCTTTATACATCTATAACTTAATAAGTGCCGATAAAATGAATCTTTATCAGCACTTTTTTTGTATTGATAAAGATTGATTTTATCAGCACTTTTTTAGCACTAATAAATTTCTATATTTATTGGTTCTTAAAAACATTAATATATACACATAATACTTTTTAAAAAAACATTTTAAAAAATTAGAATTATTATAAATATTTATAATACTTATAATAATAATTTTTATAAAATAATAATTTTTTAATACTTTTCATATATAATTATTTATTTATAATTATATAAATACTTTTTTGAAAAATAATATTTATATCATTATATAAATTTATATAATTACATATATATACATATAAACATAGTAAATTTATTCATTATTTAAATAAATTTATTATAATATTATAATTATTTATTTATAATTATATAAATAATTTCTATAAAAATATTATTTATTTATAATTATAAATATATAAAAATAGTAAATATAAATTTATTAATTTTTAAATATTTTTTACAAATGTATTTTTAACATTATTAATCAATATTTAATCTGAAGTTCATGCATGTTAAAAATGTGTAAAGTTGACTAATTAAAAATGAGTACAATATTGAAAATCTGGATAATATTGATTGATATAAATAATTAAAATAATGGATATATATTGAAATAAATTTGAATACATATTGAAAATATTAAAACATAGAAAAAATATATATAAAAAATAAATAATATAAATTGATTAAATTCAAAAACAATATTCGTGTGTGTGCGTATGTACATGAAAATGCATTAATTACGTATATGTGAAATCAATATAATGCATTTGATCTGTTATAAATTGAAAAATCAAACAACATTCAATTTTTTCCATTACTTGATGCAATTAGGCAGTATTCTTAATTCATATTTATTTTGAATTATAAACCGTTGTTCACTAAATATATTATAATTTAATATAAAGAATAAATAATATTTTTTATTATATAAAACATATTTATATACATTAATATATATCTATATATTTAATATATACTATTTATTAACATTACCAATAATTATCTAATTAATAAAATGTTTAATATTTTTCTCAATTTACCTATTTTTAATTTAATTTGTTTTTAAATTTTCATTTTTTATATATCAATATATTTAATACATAATATTTATTAATATTTATAATTTATACATAGTATAATAAATTTATTCAATTTTATAACTAATTATTTAATTAATAAAATTTGTAATATTGTTTTAATGAACTCGTTTTTATTTTTATTTATTTAATTATTTCATTTTATTTTTTTGGACCTTTATCACTACTAAAAAACATTGATAAAGGATTACTTTATGAGCACTAAAAAATTGCGTTGATAAAGGGTACCCTTTATCAGCACTTAAAATAATGTGTTGATAAAGGGTACACTTTATCAGGGATAAAAATAAAGTACAGATAAAGGGTACCCTTTATCATTGCTAAAAATAAATCACTGATAAAGGAACTATTTATCATTAATAAAATAAATGTGTTGATAATGGGTTAAATTTATTAGTGCTTTCTTTAATGCTGATAAAGATTCCATTTATCGATGTTTTTCTCTAGTGCTGATAAATACCAGTGTTGTTAAACATCTATTTTTTGGTAATGATGTATTCATGATGAATAAAAATGAGGTTTCTGCAATATGGCTGAGATTTTGAACTGATGAGTGATGAGGCCTACCATAAGGGGGTTAGTCAAAAGGAAATATTTCTTTAGGATGGTCAGCAAGGGGAATTTTCAGACAATGATCAGTTCAAAGACCCACCTCTAGTGGTTTAGGTGGATAAAGCCTGTCATACTAATTCAGGGATTATTCTTTTAGAATTGGGTGATGATTTACAAGGCTCAATCATGTATTAAGTGGTTTTGAGGTAGGGATCACCCAGGATGTAGGTTTAGAAGGAACTATCGATAGAAGGCATGTGACGCAAGTCACAACACATGGGATTTCATAGATGACCTTGGGATAAAATTAGTTCTTCAAGGATGATATGTTTCTATGATTTTGTGAGAGAGGACATCTCATGTGATATTTTCCTACCCATTGTTCTATAGTTAGACAGGAAATCGAAAGACCACCTTGGTAGAGGTAGCGACTGGAATAAAAAGGTCCATAGGGAGACGGATATGATGGAGGATTCAGAGAGAAATGGTAGGTGGCAAACACTTTAGTTTGATGCTACCACCATTACCCCTAAGTGAACCAATCTAGGCTGGGGAATATTGTGTTCAGAATCTTGGATAGCAACAGGAACTGGAGTTTCTTTACTTAAGGGATCAAGGAGTGTTTCCAGGTACGATCAGTGTTCCCTCTACTCTTGTTGTAATACTATTAGAAACAAGTAAGATCCACACTTTTTCTTACTCTTTTCATGTTATTTTTCAAGGAGATGTGGATCATTAGTAGAGACCTATGTTGGTAATGTTTGATGTGACTTTTTATATGTAAGAAAGATGTACAAGTCTCACACAAAGACGCATCCATGAGACATGATCAAAAATCATACAGGTGGGTCAGTGTCTCCCAAAGTATATAGTGTTAAGATGTGGTTGATTTATTTCTCTAACTTGTGTTTTTGGGGATATTGATGTACTAAGTTGACATATAAATCCATTGTTTTGGTAAATAGATGAGAAAGGGAAAGTTGGAGTTCAAATTAGTATGAGATTGTAAAGTTTTAAAGTGTAGTTTGAGGTATGATGAGTGTCTTCACTGTACCAATTTCAGTTTTCATAGGGTTTCATGAGCCCCTTATCCCTGAGTGTATCCTCTATTTGAGACCAAGTGATACTAGAGGAGCCTATTCACTCGAACCTTGTGGTTTAGGCTCCTGTAGTGAGGATCAGTGATTACACACATCTACTAGCAGTGTGACCTGACTCTAGGAGGATAGAGAGATAGATCCTTACATGGAATCTATTCATAGTAGAAGAAAGTCCTTAAGATGTTTTCCTTAGTATATAATATATTCCAACCATCCATGCTCGGTTCGTTTCTACTGGTCAGTGTAATAATACTTCTAGTTTGTTAGAACGACGTTTTCCTCATTTCACAAGGAGTGATCCTAGGAAAAGCAGGATAATCTCATTTATAGTAGGTTAGGATAGATATCTTATCATTTAGATGGTGATAACTCTGGAGAATTTTATTATATGATATATGTTTCCAATATTTGTAGTGGGGTATGACGACATCTCTCTTATGGACATGTTGGTTTTATCTCCACACTAAGATTTAGGCTTCTATTTGGACTTCCACTCAGGGATCACCCCAAATTTTTGTGATATCGCATCATATGGAATCTTTTGAACTTGATAGGTTGAAGGTTTAGTAGATAGTTTGAAAATAAATGGGGTTCTTTAAGATCTAGTGTGTTCACCTAGGCATCCCAATGTTGTTCTCCTGAGAGGTAGATGAGTGCTTGTGGTTCGATGTGGATTAATGTCACTTGGACTTGGTGACGTGAGGGAAAGTATTCACCCATGAGAATTGATGAATTATTCAACCATTGTTTTGGAGAGAAGTGATTCTTAGAGTTTTACCTCAATATGGGTAATCACTGGCTTTGGTTTTTGAGAAATATATACCAAAAGTGGCATTCCAAATCCACTTTGGATGTTTTGAGTTTATGGTGATACCCTTTGGAAATTTGGACACCGAAGAAGAGTTTTGATACTTATGAAATAGATCCTAAACCTTTATTAGATCAATTTATGGTAGTATTGTCCAATGAAATATATGTGTTCTTGATGACTGAGTTGGAGCATACGAGACAACTGAGGATGGTGATGTTTACTTCCTTTCGATAGTTGTTACCCTCCACTTATTCAGAGATCCTGGGAGTTAAAACTCAAGGATATCAATTGTGAGATGTTTCATGACTAGATATCCACTGGATATGTTCCATATATATTATTTTTTGAAGGTAATATCATCATCTGTGTTTAAGGATGGATGGTGTCACCAATGTCACTATGAGAGGTGGTGCTGAGGAGATTGTTTTTTTCTTGGGAGTACATCCAGTGGAGGTGATGAAATATCAAGATCTATTGGAACTAGTTGGGAGGCCAAGGGAGTTGTATCAAATTTTCAATATAAACTTTTCTTTCTGTCCTGTTTTTGGGTGATGTCCATTATATATTTGTAGAGATTTGGGGACACTTTTTTGTGCAAGAGATAGTTTGGATTCATGGAATTCCCTTAATTATCATTACAGACTATGATGCTTACTTTATGGAATGATTAGAGAGAGGATGTGGGAAGCCTTTGGGAACTCAGTTTCAATTGATCATAGTGTTTTATCCTAGTCATTTGGATAGGTAAAGTGGACTATTCAGGTTCTACTGAAAAATCGTTGAGTTTTCATGTTAATTTTTGATCTATAGATGGGAGGATAATCTCAATTGATGGATTTTTCGTGTCATGATGATTACCACTCCACCACTTGAGTAGAAATTTTTTAATTTATAAATGATAGATATTATAGGACATTATTATACTAGTCATATCCAATTGGTATAGTGCTTGGGTTCTAGTTTTGGTGCTAGTGATGGTTGTAAAGTGTAAAGTTTATCCCATTGAGGATGATGACTGCTCGGAAAATTTCAGGATTCCTCAATGGACTGATGAAGTAGGATTTTGGAGTTTGAGAGTCATGGATTTTTATCCAATTCATAGGATATATTTGACGTTTTTAGTCCATTTATTGTCTTCATTCTGTGTCAGGTTAGTGAAGTGGTGTCTGTTTATCCCCAAAACCGCAATAGTTTTTGTAGCTTGGGGTTCTCTATATGTCACTGATGATGAGGAATGTGCATAACTCATTGTAATATATCAACCTAGGTAAAATGGTCTGTGAGTGTTGAGATACCTTTTTTCCTGATCTATTGGTGTTAGTAAATGACAGATGAATGCCCTTTTTGTGCAAGATATTTCTGTGGGTGCGTGTTTTTTGATAACATAGGAAACCATTGAGGAATCCCATGAGAGTGGAAAAAAAATTGAGATATCAGTATCCCCGCCCTTTTGTTTAGTTTGTTCTTTTCATGGATGAAAAGCCTTTAAGGAGAGATTTATTTAATATCCTATTTTTCATATAATATTTTGAAATATTTCTAGGAATATTTTTGGATCCATGTGTCGAAACAATGTGAGATTCTGAGGCCCAGTGAGCCTAGAATTTACATCTTAAAAATATTAAATATATTAATATCTCATGTGCTCATTTTTTTAAAAATGGTTGAAAAACGTCCAAATGGAGTCTCAGATTGGAAATATGAGACCACCGTTGTGTTCATAATATAGGCTTTAACGTAGGTAGGACATAATAATTATCTTTGTCCGGAATTTTAGTAAAGTTCAATCGCAGGTACAAATAAAAAACAATTTATTTTATTTATTTCTTCATTTTGACATAGTGAGATAGCATCCTATATTTAAAAATAGCTATTCATAATCCATATGGTTAACCAAATAACATAGGGGTTGATATTATCCATTAGAGATGAATCATTAGAGGACCGTTGGTAGATGACATCATATCAAGGATCGTTCGCCAAAATAGCTTCTGGATCACATCAACGACAACAACGTGTTATTGTTCTTCACCAGAAATTTATCAACATCGACGTAGGATTTTTTATATATATTATCCCCATTTCATTTTTTCAAAAAAATAAAAATTAATTGACTAATGGATTGATGCATAGATCGATCATTTTGTGTGTGTGGGTTTATTTTTCGGAATTAGGGATAATTGTTATTTTTTTATTCATTGATGTGTATACAACTTCATTCATAATTTCTATGATAATGGATTAAGGTTGAAAATAAAAAAAAGGTTTAAGTTCCTTCCCCACGTTTTTGGTAAATGGTTTTATCTCTCTTTCTACGTGTATTTTTCATTAGCATTTCATTTTAGCTTAGGATTTGATGATTACCCAATGATCGATCATTGTGTATCTGATATTTGACCTAATGGATCACCACCATAGGTTTGGGATTGATATTCGACATCACTAGTGCAATTCATGATGACAGAATTATATCCATGGACATATTGGGAGTTCATGATGGTGTTCATGGTTTGTAAAAGCGACGAGGCAAAATGGCAAGTGTTTCATGAGCAGTGGATACTGTTGGAATGGTCGTAATCTAGCCAATATTGATGAGAGGGTTGGTTCAACCCTAGATACATGATGTGTGGGATGATTCACAGAGGAATCAGTGGTTGTAGAAAAATTATTAGAAGGCATGAAAACTTTCTATAATTTCTAAGTAATTATGACTACACTGGGTGTATTCCTATGAACAATCACCATGTAGTCCCTTCTGTGTGGAGTTAGGTATTTAGAATAAATAAAAATATCACACGTTTTGTAACCCTTATCTTACCAACTCAACATCTACAGTGGGTACATTCCTTAGAGGCTATGTGGTGTTCCACACTTTTTGTGGCAAGTAACACAATGTGTATAGGGGGTACATGCCTAGATGTGCATGTGGCCCCACACACTTTGTACATAGGGAGTACATGGGTAGATCCATGTACATGGACATGGCCAAGTACACAGTCATTACACAGTGTACATGGGCATGGGTAGAATTAAACACCAATTTATAGGGATGCATCTACACAATATGTATTCAGGAAAATAGTATTTCATGTGAATGTGAGATAAGGGAATTTCTAGGCTTGGTGAGACACACCATGTGCCCATTGGGACACATCGTGTCCTCCTTTGATGACATGTTGGATTCCTCTTTCTTCTCAGCTTAGCTTCATTGTGAGCCAATGTGAGCTGTATCGGATCACTATTGATGGAGTGTGTTCCTGGTGATGCCCAAATTTAACCTATAGGTATTATAGGTCACTATAGTACATGTTGGGATCAAATCTATAGGGACTAAAGAAGAAAACTATAGACACTAATATTTGATGGAGCATTTTTTTGAAGTGGCCAACTATGGTGTTGATTGTAAAAAATAATACTAAAATAACTAATAGAATGTATTTAATTAATTAATGAAACACTAATGATTTCAATTGAAAAAATAATTTAGATGAGTTGATCCAATGTTGTTACTAGGGTTATATTTAATTTATTTGTTTTTATAGAAAATTTTAGATCACTAATTCAATATGTATCCAAAAAATGAGATAAATATAAAACCCCATTCCCTAATATAATCCAAAAAAAGCTCCAATTCTAATCAATAATTCACTTAGAGGATCACTTTAACGAGAAATCAAATGAATTGTATCACACTAGCACTCCAAATTTTTCATCGTTAAAGATTGCGAAGAAGAATAAGAAAATGATTCATCGAATGGAAATGTTAAAATAATAGACTAATTTAAATATTAATGAACATAAAATAACATCCAATCCATACCCTTTATACTCTCTTAGATCAACCCATTAGAGTTTTATCCATCCGTATATGTTATTCTTTCAATGCAAGTGGTAAGTAGATTCAAGAGGGTTAAATTGAAGAAGAAAAAAATTGAAATAACAATCACTTCACTATTGTGTGAAGAGATTCACAAAAGATGATGTGAATAGATCCAATCCCAAAGGAAATGGTATAAAAATGATACAAATAAGAATATAAATGGTGATGAATAATAACTTTTATTAAGAAATTAATTTGATTTGAAAAACATACATGAGAGAAACTGAACATGTGATTAAAAATTGAAAATGTAACATTAAAATTGAAATAAAAACATGCCTCACAACTCCATTCACCACAAGCTCCTAAAATAGAAACTTTTAGGTACTACGGTTAATTCCATATCAATTAATTCCTTCCCCATTAATTTTTAGAGTCAAAATTAGGGTTAAAAATAAAAGGAAATTAGACTTTTAAAAGTTGACCAGAAAATTTGTCCATATTCATCCCCCTTTGATATGAGAATTTTAAATAGAAGATGGTTGAATATAGAGGTAGAGTAGAATATATATATCTTATTAATGGTTTTCTATAATATCTGTAAAAATTTCATTCCAATTGGATAATCCTTTCTTAATTTATGATTGAAATGGTGGATTGGTATTATGGGCCTTCAAATCTGGCCCCCAAATTAAATGTCAACTTGGTCTCCCTTGATCTCATTGAAAACCTAAGAATTAGCTCTATCCATAGTTTAATGAAATAATCATAATAATTTTATCTTTTTATAGATAAAATTTTTTCTTCAAAGGGATTTAACTATGGGATCCACATTTATTTGATGGGACTAAGGCCCATATACTTTGTCCATAAATTTTTACATACATTTCCAAAAATATCCATCTTCCCTTGTGATTCATCCTTTCATCCTAAAATATAAAATGTTCCAAACAAAGATAACAATAATATTCTAAAATAAAAAATCCATTTAAAAAAATTAATTAGTTCCAAAAACAGATGATTAATTGGACCCAAATTGAAACTTTTAACATAAATTGCACAATGATATTAAATGAAGTTCAATTTATGAAAGGAAATGAATTTGGTGTTTATAGATAATGAAAAAAATGAATATTAATATATAATAAATGGATATTATCCCTTTTGAATGGAAAATTTTTGGGTAAAAATCCCTCAAGTCATCCTCTCTTTGTTTTTGGGGTGATTATGTTTATTGACAAAGCTAGATGATCACAAATGACTTTAGTTGATGTTTGCGAAGTAAGTTTTTATGGTGATGAAGTTTTCCAATGTTTACCAAATTTTTGGTCCTCAAAATCAAGAGTTTATTTTTGATAAAGGATTTCCATAAATGACTGAATACTATGTAGACCATGAAGCACAATTCACAGACCACATTATAGGTACATGGATCAACTGTGAAAATCATCAAAGGGAAGGAAAATAGTTCGTGGACGACAACTAGTTCACGGGAGGATTTTTTTTTACACAAAGGCCATCATTTTTTGTTGAGAGGTGGTGTTTAGATCCTGGGATGGCCATCATTTTAGGATAAGAGGTGATGATTTGAAGAGCATCAAAGTGACTTTTTTTTAGAATAGATCTATTGTCATAGACAAGCATTATCCAGACTACATAGTAGTACGTGGTGAAGATTGTACCACATCATAACTTTTGGGAAATTGGATTAATGAAATTTCTAGGTATATTTTTCTTATATAAGGACCGCTAATACCATCATTTCATAGAGTGATATTCATAAGAAAACATCTTTTCTTAGGGGAAAATTAGTTGAATTCTTTAAGTGTAAGTGAGGAAGCATTCTGTGAAGGTGAAGAGATTCATGAGGGGTATTCCATGAAAGGAGAAGTGGAATGTGAAAGAAGTTCACTAAATGGATTTTTCAGGGCATTTTACCCCAAAAAGGAAGAACCATACAATGGGGAGAGTTGGTCCATGGGACATCAATCATCTATAAAGTAAAAGTGGTCCCTGAATGGAGAATCCTTTGGCAATGCAGGGACGGCCCGCAGAGGAAGAGGTGGTCCACGGAGAACTCACACCACACGGTGAAGTACAGTTCATAGAGGAAGAATGGTAGTCCACCGAGGAATTAAGGAAGTTCATGAAGGCGATAAAATAGTTTTCAAAAGTAATTTCTACAAACTCAAAGTATGATAAAAAGTGGATTTCCTCAATGGGTGAAAACAAGACTTCAAAAAAAGTATCTACCTTCAATTGAGGATATGTTCTTCCATGAAAATGAAGGGAAATACAAGTCCATAAACTATATTTGAATCCCTTCCAAGATTAGTGAGAAGAAAAAGAGGAAGAAGTGGATCCTTTTTACTAGCAGTGAACTCGAGAAAGAGTCATAAGGATTTGTCCTCGGGGAATGCAGTGAGAAGACTCTAAATCGTGTAAAGGTAGTGAGTCTGGGCATAGAAGTGATCTAGCACGAACCTTATGATTTCTCAGTGATCCTTGGTGAATTTGGTATATCGGCACACCATAATTGTATGATCCTTGGATATAGCATAGTGAGGGTGAAGCAAGTAAAATTTTTGTGTCCTATATATAATTTCATTTCTGTTCATAGATTGTTATGAGATAAGGAGAGAATGGTGTTGTGTTTAACAATAAAACAACACTCAAAGGGAAATAATTTTAATATATCATAACCTGATTCACCCCCCCCCCCCCTCAGGGTATTAAACCTAATTAGGTAAAATAATTGGTATAAGAGATAAAATTTGAAAGTTAGTGGATTTATCTCAATTAAATAAATAGAGGTTTTCAATCCCAAAGGAATTAAGATCTTCAATGGGAACAATTTCCAATTATTTAAGAATCATATGTAACACTACTTCCAGTAATTATAAGTGGATTTTTTTATAGCAGAGATACATGGGATATGGTACCAAGTTTTTTCAATAATAAATCCACAACAGAATGGATTATTTGAGAGAGGAAACTTAATTATCAACAACATGGGTAGAATAATTCTCATTGAGAAAGACCTAAAAGAGATGTTTTTTAAAGAATAAATGATGAAATTAGTATACACATCAAATAGATATTTGTTGTGTCCAAACAAAGAGAATATTCCATATGATATATGGTATGGAAAGAAGCTATCATTAGAGCACTTTTGAGTCTTCAGAAATAAGCGTTTCATTCTTAATGAGGAGAAACACATGAAGTTTGAATCCCATAGAGATGAAGAGATATTTCTTGGATACTCAAACAAAATAAAATCATATAAATTATACAATAAGTGGCTGGGAAAGGTTTCTTAATTCCATGATATAACTATAGTAGAGAATGAGAAAATTATTCAGAAAATACATGATCATTTTTGGGAGGATAGTGATGAAGAGATAACCATATCATGGGGTGTTCCAGTTCCATAGGTTGTTCATAAGAAGATTCAAAAAATGATAAGGATGAGAAAAATTCAGTATCTACACAAATACATATGAGAAGAGTCAAAATTAATAGATAGGAGATAATTGTTGATCAGACAGCGCCAATGCAGATAAGGATATTGAAGACTCTACAGCAAGTATCATACTTTTCACTAGTAGAACCTAAATGTATTAATGAAGCAGCAAGAGATGAAAATTGGGTTTACTCTATGAATGAATAGATTGACCAAATTGAGAAGAATCAAATATGGGAGATTGTTACTAGACCAATAGACAATAATATCATTCATACTAAATGGGTCTTTCATAACAAGATGAATGGAGATGGTGTTGTGATTTGAAACAAAGAATGACTAGTGTGCAAAGAGAAATCCAATATAGAGGGTATCTATGCTGATGAAACATTTTCACCTTATTTTCAATGCTTTTCAGGACAGATGCTTGGGAATCATCTTAGTGAGGCATGCTTGTGGCCCCATGTTCCTGCTCTCCAAAGGAGAGTGGAATTCACCACCTCTTTAGTGATGTCTACTCCCTGAGAAAAATTGGATGATGGGATGTATGCCCCCCTTTCTGTGGATTCATCCCCGAAATTCGTCGTATAGTCATGTTCTTCCTTTTATATTTTAGTCGTTGTTCGTGAACCTCATTCTCAGGGCCATATATTTTTGGATGCAGGTTAATTACTGTGATTTTTTCTAGACATTCCAAGGGGTATGGGCATGGAATCAAAATTTTACTGCAAGAGATATTAACATCATGCATGTTGGGGAATATATCGATGGTGGGACATTAGAGATCTTTTATTCTTTCTCATAAGAGGGATTCTCAAGGGAGTAGAAACCAAAGGAATTCCACATCGAGTGTAGGGTATCTTATACCAGAGGAATGTCTCTGATGTTTTCCCCAGCATCCCATATTTGACAAGGGGTATGTCATGAGTTTAACATTTCTTAGAGATGGTGATGCCTTGGGCATGTCTTTTGAGGTTTTCCTCAGGCATCTCCTTTTTAACACAATATAGGCCATAAGTTTTACATCTTGAGGATATGGAATGAAGTTGATCGGAATTTCCCATAGAGACAGATAAACAAAGTGAATCCATAGGAGGGAACATCTAGATGGTTTACCGAATGGGTGGATTGAAACATCCATTGAGTATGGATCTGAGAATGGCGTGTCCCATAAAGGGAAGGTTTCACATTGTGAGGGTGCATTCCTAGGAGGAGAACCTAGGTTTACTATTGTATGGGTTGGAACGGCTCTGATAGTGAACTCCTATGATTTTTCCCATAAAGGGAAAGATTTCACACCCTAAATACTGATCTTGAAACCACTAAGGGTGGATCAGAGAAGGTGGACCCTAATGAGGGTGAAACCATATGGATGGATTGGGACGCCCAATGAGAGTGGACTCAGGGTGGTGCCTCTCATTAAGAGAAGGTGTTGTACTGTGAGGGCTAATCTAGACACCACTAAGGGTAGATCATGGTGGTGTACCCCAAATAGGGGGACACCAAGGTTTACAATTGCATGGTATTTAACCTCATGGAGGCTTCCTACATACCCTATATAGAAGTCATGGATCAAACCCCACGTAGTTCATGATGGAGGAATAGAATCAGGATGTACACTTGGACAATGACCCAGATACGTGCTGGGGGATTACGTATGGTTAGCCTCCCTTCACAGGAGGATCACTCTTGGTTGGATGGATTTGATATGTGAGGGGATTACACATGGTCAGTGTCTCTAGTGCTTCTAGGAGCAGCAGTAATGAGGATGGAATTATCTTACCAGGATGTGGCGGCCCGGTTAAAATCAAGATGGATATGTAGAAAGTGTTTTAGTGGAATGGATTGAGTGTGGAAGGTGGTGGGATTAAACCTCATAGAGCCTTTCTACATACCCTTTTCGGAAGACAGAGGTTAAATTCCATGTAGTTTGGGAAGTGGGAATAGAATCGGGGAGTACACGTGGACAAAGACCTGGATACATGTTGGGGATTGTGCATGGTTAGCAGCCCAAATGGATGGATCAGAACACCTTAGGGATGCAGATCTAGGAGATGTGTTCCAAAAAGTGAAGATTTGATATCTGGAGGGTACATCCCGAGTAGAGAGCAAAATAGTTTACCAGGTGGATGGATCGGAACACCTGTAGAGGCGGATCCTCGGTGGTGTGCCCCATAAAGGGAAGATGCCACACTATGAAGGCTGATCTAAACACTATTTGAGGTGGATTAGTGAGGGTGCTCCCCTAGGAGAGGGGCACCAAGGCTTACCTATGTTTGGTATTTACCCTCATAGAGGCATCCTACATACCCATCCTGGGAGGAAAGGATCAAATCCTACATAGGTTGAAAGTCCCATGCAGTTTAACGTCATACAGTGAGGAAGATAGTGAACTAACATGAATCATATGGAATGTATATATTCTCAAGATTGAACCTCAAGGATGCTACCTATGTACCCCAGTTAAATGGAGATCAAATTCCATGTAGTTATAGAACAAGTTAATTGGGTGTTATACCTAATGAGGCAAACCAAACATGTAGTTTGGGGATTATGCATGGAAGTGGCCTAGGTGCCGCTATGGAGTGGAAATGGTTAATGGAGCTTACATGTAGAAGCTTCTGGGGTGCCGTTATGGAGAAACAATAGTGAATGGGGATTACACATGAAATATTTTTAGATGCAGTTATGTAGCAGAAATAGTGGATGGGGCTTATGCGTGGAAGCTTCCCAGGTGCCTCTATGGAGCGGAAATGATTTGGATGGGTCTTACATGTGGAAGCCTTCTAGGTGATACTAAGGATCATCAATGGTGAATGGTAATTATGTGTGAAAGCTTCCTGAGAGTCACTATAGAGTGACAATGGTGAATAGGGCTTACACATGGAAGCTGCTCAGGTGCCTCTATGGTGCATCAATTGTGGATGGTGATTATGTATGCAAGCAGCCAAGGTGAAGCTATGGAGTGGAAATGATTTTAATGGGTCTTACGCGTGGAAGATTCATGGGTGTCGTTATGGAGTGGCAATGGTGAATGGGGATTATGTGTAGAAGCTACCTGCTATGTCTTCCTCATGTTAGGTTATTAGGTAATCTCGACAAGGTGATTGGTTGAGGGAAAATGGTTTGGGTCTTAGACCTTAAAAGGAAGCCTATATTGGTTGTTTTTTATTCATATCAAAATAAGGCATATTATACTTGTTTAATAAGGCATCCTATTTTTGACTGATATGGTATACTATAGTTTAAAGTCATGTAGTGAGGACTATTATCATCTTATGCTTGACATATAAGGAATATATTGTTCAGAACAAGGGGCATCCTATGTTTTCCATATCGGGTGGAATACTGTTTAAATTCCTGTAGTGAGGACTATTGGGGAAAAGATTCATAGAAATGTAAGGTGTTGGGACATACAAAAGAGCGGCCTTTTCTAGTTCAATCCCTTAGAGGAGCCAGGTGATGAGGTTTGAGGAGTTGATTGAGGAGATGGTTGACTCATGATACTTAGGGAATCCAAGATGAGGATCTCAACTCACAACATGGGAAAGGGAACAAGATGAATAGGGTTGACTCAAGGTGTGTAATGGAGTGCGAAGGAGTATCTCAAATCATGGTATTCCAGGGGTGGAAGTTGGGACTGCATAGGGGCATAGTATAAAATGGGTTCAACTATGAATGAAAAGTTCATGGTGCGACTCTTATTTTCCATGGGGTGAGTGATGATAGTGAAGGGACTGACACAGGGGGCTAAAAACATAGCCTGGAACAGATCCCAACTGTAGGTGTGGGGGGGTGCATCCCCTACGGTATGGACCAGTGGTTGCAAAGGTAGAATCCTCACAAAGGATAGGGCTTCACAAATTAAAGGGGTTTGTATAACTCAGGGCCTCGTAAAGGATAGGGCTTCATAGAGCTCAAGGTCTCATGAAGGATAGGGCTTTGTAGAGCATGGGACTCTTGTCTAAGCATAGAATTTTTTAGAAGAGTGTTCTACAAAGTCTTAATGCTTCATGGAGCCCATATAAACCCAAAGTTTATCCCTCATTCATGAAGTGATGAGTCATTTGAAAAGGGAATCCCTACCATAGGAAGAGGGGATCCATTTTCCCACTAGTTTACGATACTCGAGAGCACTACGAAACATGAGATCGGTGGCTGAAAGGTTAGTGTGACCATTATATTTGAGGTGGTGGTTAGCCACATATTTATAGGAAATGTAAATCTCTCTGCTCAGGGGGGATTTCATGAAGGAAAAGGATTCCAAAAAAAATTAAGTTCATGCGACCATGGAGGGAAAAAGTGTGCCATGAAGAAAATGTGTTCATACGGTCGCAGAGGGAGCTTCGTGAACTGTGATGCTCAAAAGTGCACTGTAAAGGAAAAATGGAACCGTGAAGAAAATCTGTTTGTGCATCCAAGAAAGGAACTTTGTGAACTGTGATGCTCAGAATTACGTCGTGAAGGAAAAAGTAAGCCGCAAAGAAAATATGTTGGTGCGGCCGTAGAGGAAGCTTCACTAACCATTTTTTCATCTTTATTTCAAATGGCCATAACTTCTAATCTGTTACTCCGTTCAAGATCAATGACCAGTCAAATTGAATATCATAAAATGGTCTATGATCCTAGATCAAGTATAGAAGCATTCAATACAACCTTTGGACATGTTTTTTGGTGCAAACACACCTATTTCAAGGCTAGAGACAATCATATTATTCATGGCCATAGCAGTGTAAAGAAGGATCAAAATTTTCCTTATGAATGTTAAGTCAGTATTTATGAATGTGGTTCTGGAAGAATCAGTTTATATTTAATAGCCAGATATTTTTTATCATTCATAAAGATGAGAATAGAGTTTTTCATCTAAGAAATTAACTTTATGGTTTGAAGCAAGCACTCGGAGTGTGGTATTCAATGCTTTATTAGTTTTTGAAGAAGCTCAGTTTATAGCATGGTGGAGTTGATTATAATATTTATTTCAACAATGTCAGCAATCAAAAGATGTTGGTATTGGTGTATATTAATGACATAATCTTTAGTTTGTTATATGAAGAGAAATGTATATAGATTTCCAAATTTATGAAGAGTGAGTTCGAAATGTCAATGATCGGTGAACTGATGTTTTTCCTTGTTCTACAGGTAACAAAAGGAAAAAATAAAACATTCATTTCACAATATTAATATGCTAAAGAGATTTTGAGATGATTTGGAATGGATAATTACAATGAGATAATGAATCATATGGCTACCTGAATGAAACTATCATGAGATGATGATGACAAAGTGGTTAATGTCATAGAATATAGGCATATCATTTGAATCTTGTTGTTCTTAAAAGTGACATGACCGAACATTGTTTCTTCTAAAAGTCAAGTATTGTGATATCAAATAAATACAAATGAAATCCACTATCTTAAAATGAAAATAATACTTTAGTATATCAAGGGCATGGTGGAATTTACTTTTATGTAGAATGACAAATCTCATTAACAGTAATTTGGATATACAGATACATATTGGGCTGGTTTAGCATATGATAAAAAATCAATGTCAGGTGGTGAATTATACCCTGAAAGATTATGTATTTATTTGATAATAAAGAAATATTATTGCATTTAATTTTGAACCATAGAAGATGAGTATATTGTGGCTACTCAATAATGTACGTAGTTATTGTGGATGAAGCAGCAGCTTCATGATATGGGAGTTGAAGTGAAGTCTCTAATTAGAATACATGGTAATAATTCAAGTGTTGTAATTCATATAAAAATACATTCCATCACTCAAGGAAAAAGAACATTGAAATAAAATATAATTTTATCAAGTTGAAGGTGAAGTATGGGATTTTGAAGTTGGAGTATGTACCTACAAAACAATAAGTTGAAAATATTTTAATAAAGGCCTTAGCCAAAGAAGTGTTTTAATGGAATCGACTAGCTCTAGGAGTTCAGTCGACTCCCCACACTTGAAAAGGTGTGGATGTGGGACTCCCTCTCCCTTAGGTATGGTGTGTTTTCCCTAAATGTGTTGATCAATGTTATTTACCCTGTTGTAGACAACACTAAAGTGACCTTTGGGTTTGTTGACAAAGGGGGAGAAGTTTTGGGTATTAAAAAAGAGAAAATGTATTAATCAATACATAGGGAGAAGCTGGTTGGTGGAGCAGTGAGATAGGGGTAGTATTAAATTTGAATATTATAGAAGTGATCGATCAAAGGATATATATCACAATAGATGAGGTTTGTGATGAAAGAAGTTGACAAGTTATGGGATTGACTGAAGTGATTCATTGACATAATATGCATTATACTTTTTTTCTCACATCCAGCATGGTTCATGTGGGGTTAGAGTGTGTATTGAGTAAATAATTGATCATTGTCCTAATCACAGGAAGTAAATGATGATAGAGTATGGAATTAGCTTCAACAATACATCAAAATGTGAATAATTTTCAACAAACCCAAAGGGGGGGACTGTTTGGAAAAATCCATCAAGGGATCATCCCATTTTTTTAGGGTTATTTTATCTTTTGAAAAATATAGATGATGAAAATGTGTTTGTTTGATGTTGCTAAAGAAGATTTTTAGGGTGATGAAATTTCCCGATATTTGTAAAATTATTAGGTCTAAAATTCTAGAGTTTTTTTGTAAAGGATTTCTGCAATGGATTGAATAGTATGTAGACAGAGAAGCATAGTTCATAGAATGCATAAGAGGTATGGGGAATGGCAATGAAAATCGGAAAAGGTAATATTTCTACATACAGTGTTATATGAACCGCAAAGGGAACTACACAGGTTGAAAATGAAATATAGTTCAAGGATTACTAAGTGTTTGTGTGAGGCTTTCTGTTCACACAAATTTTATCTATTATGGTTGAGAGGTGGTGTTTAGTTAATGGGATGTCCTCATTTTGTGGCTAAGAGGCAAAAAAATTAATATTCGTAAAGAGATTCATTTGAAAAAGATATCAGCATTCGCAGAGTATCATTATGCAAAGGGTATAGGAGTACGCGATGAAGGTTATACCACCTCGAAACTTTGGGGAAATTGGATTAGTGATATTTTTTAAAAATATTTTCCTATATAAGTATCACAAATACCATCATTACAAAGAGTGATTTTCAAAAGAAAATATATTTTCCTTCGGAAGAATTTGGTGAAGTATGAAAGTGTTCACAATGAGGAATTATATGAAGAAGAAGAGATTCAAGAGGTGGATTCCATGAAAGGAAAAGTGTTCCACAAAGACAGTTCAAGGATGTGGGTTTATAGGGAACTATAGCCCATAAAGGAAGAAGAATCCATGGATGAGAAGCAGTCTATGAGACATCCGTCATTCGTGGAGGATAAGTGGTCCATGGAAAAATAATCCATCCACAAAGAAGGAACGGTGCATATAGGAAAACATGGCCCACAAAGCACTCATGCCACACAGTGAAACAGAGTTCATGGAGGAAGCAAGTAAGTCCACAGAGGACTCAAAGATGTTCAAAAAGTGACAAAAAAAAAGTTTACAAAAGTAATTTCTATAAACTAACAATACAAGGAAATGTGGATTTCATATATGGGTGAAAATTATACTTCAAAAGAGAATCTACATATAGTAGAGGATGCAATAATTCATGAAAATTATGGGACATAAAAGTTCATAAACTATGGGTGAATCCATTCTAAGAGAAGTGAGTGAAGGAAGAGGAAGAAGTTGATCCTTTCCACTGATAGTGAGCCTGAGAAAGAGACATAGGGAGTGACCACTGGGAATGCATTGAGCAGAACCTAAACATATTGGGCAGTGATCGTATTAGTGATACTTAAACATAGGGAGTGACCCTTATAATTGGTAAGTGATCCTTAGTGAATTTGGTACACCGGAACATAGCCATTGTATACTCCTTAAACATATCCTAGTGAGGGTGACCCAATTAAAATCATTGTTTCATGTGCATGATTTCATTTCTCTTCATACATTGTTATGGGAGAAGGAGAGGAGAGTGTTTTTTTAATGAAGAAACAAGATCCAAATGGGAAGTAGTTTTAATATGTCATACCCAAATTCACCCCCATCGTAGGGTATTTAACCTAATTATGGATAAAAATAATCACACAAACCAACATTATTTTTTAGTACTAATAAAAAAGTATCTCAATAATATAAAATTGAATTCCCTTTTTTCAAAAATATTTAAGTATACAATTATCACCTAAATAATTCATTCCAAACAATCATAAAACCTATGAAAATAATTTCACACAATTTATTTTCACAATAATTTCTCAAGCCCAATACCATTACTTTTTTAATTCATCATCTTATTTCATTCAATTTAAATTAATCATGATGATGTGTCTTACATCACAATAGATACGGGGCCTATTTTCTTATTCAAGGGGTTAAAATGGAATTCATAGGTGGGAATCTCCTTAAACCTTAAGAGGAGTATCCAATTTTATTTTCTTCCTTTTTTTAACCATAAGAGAGATGAAAATACTAACTTTAGGAAAGAAAAGTATGGAGTCATGATCCACAAGTGTCATATATAACACATAATTTCAATTCCATTCTCTACAATGGATATGTAAAGCCTAAATCTGGTCAAGAAAAATATGTAGTCACGATCCCCAAGTGTTGGGCTCCACATAGTTGGAAAAAACATTGATCTATGCATTAATTATATTCATTTTCTTCTATTGGGAACTAAAATTAAACTAAAAGTGACCCCAAACCCTATGCTATGATGAAAGGGACCTAGGAACTCAACTTTACACTCAAAATCCAATGGACATGCATTGTGGAATTTAGATTAAGAGAATGAAAATGTAAACATTAAAAAATCACATTGAGAAATCACACTATCCAAAAACTAGGATCCTGAACATAAATGTGAATTAAAATCATAATCAAGGAATTAAAAAACATTTGAAATTAAGTTTTAATGTTTCACAATGTACATTAATGCATGAAAGGATAATGAATTTAATTTTTTAACATTGAATTGAATTTTCATCATAATATCATATTTTTTCTCAAAATCCAAGATTTTAATTCCCCCCAACATAGAATGAAATTATCCTCATTTTTTAAAGATAAGATAATAGAGATATTATAATTTTGAATAAAGAGAGGAATATGTGATTTGAAATGAAATCATGGAACAAAACCACTAGGTTTTTAGTTGATGACCCATCAACAAAAATTGATCTCTTTGGATTCAAATCATATATAGACTCCTTGGGGTGGTTAAAGGTTGGGTTTGAAAATTAGAATTCATGGGTTTCAATTTAAAATATTAAAATTCTTTGGATGTTAAATCTTACACACAATAGACATTATATCTCATCAGAAACCTCTAGGGGGATCCCTTAACAAAAGGAAAAAACATAAAAAATAAATAAATAAATAAAATAGAGAATCCAGGTTTCCTCATAGAAATTGCTTATTTTAAAGTTGTTGGCTCAATTTGGACCCCCAAACTCACCCAATACTAAATTTTAACATTTTAAGGACCCCATTTCTCTCCACTTCAACTATATAGATATTTAGTATTTTTTATAATTTGTTTCATGTTCAATAATTTGTTCTATATGAGTGGGAAAATTCACATAGTATCCAAGATGGTTGATACAATTAGTTTTTTGGTCTTGCCTAAGACATCGAGGATCATTCTTGCATTATTGGTTTCTAGAGAAGAATGAATTACTAATGTAAATCCTTGGTTATCACCTATGAATGGATAATTTAGTAGAGAATGAAGGACAATAATTTCTTGTTTGTATGGACTTAAATTTCCTAACAAAATATTGGAAATTTTAATCAAAATTAGTTTCTTCTACAAAAAAAATACAAATAATTGGTTCCATATGAAAATATGATTTAACCCTAAAATTTTCCATTTCAGTGTTAGGGGTTGGTATAGACATATAGATCAATGTTATATTAAATGGTCCAATGTTGTTTGGTTCTAGAAAATCTACAATGGATCAATATTCAGGACACTCAACCAATGATGTAAAAATACCATATTATGAATATATAAAATCAATTTATTATTGATTTAAATATACTTAAAAAATACCTTGATCTTCTTCTTCTATCCCAATTCCGAAGGTTATTTATTCAGTAAATTGTTGGGAGAATTGGGAGAGATAATATTCTCCACTCAGTTATGAGGAAGGGACAACATGAGTGGGAATGGGTTCCATAATTGTCTCAATGCTTTGTACTTCTAATCTCAAATATAGAACTTTCAAATTCATATTATACATTTGGTAAAAAAAATCAAGAGTTTTTTTGGGGATTAGGCTGGATAAAATTTTGTACATCGTAGACTTCATTAAGTTTGATCTATTCAACCATCCTTGAGAGGGTTGGAAATTTATCCATTAAGCATTCATCATCCCATTTATTTTACATTTCACCATGTGTGGGATAATTATTCATGTATTGATCATAAAAATTACCTATATTTGGTTCGTCCAAATATTGGTTCCCTATTTGATTCAATCTTTGGTTTTTGATGGGTTAATTTTGAAGATACTCTATTGAAGTAGGTTAAAATGAGTATTTGAGATTCTTTAGACACATGAAAAAAGAAAGGGGATAATATAAGATAAATAGGGGTTAAAAAGGTAATTTGTGGTGAGAAAATAATGATAGTGTCTAATATAACTTACTTGGGTCCAAAAAATGGCTCTAAAATTTGGTGATGACCAAATTTACCCTATAGATAGAATTGGTCATTGTATTATAGTGGTAACAATACCTACCTGTCACATAGGTGAACCATTTTTTATCACTATAAACGGAACCAAATTTTGGTGAAGCCCAAATTTACCATACAGTTATAAGTGGTCATTTTAGTACATGTAGGGATCGAATCCACTGGGACCAAATAAGACACCTAAAGACACTAATATTTGATGGAGGATTGTATATGAAGTTGAAAACTATGTTGTTGATTATATAAAGAAAACTAACATATCTAAGGGAATAGACTTGATTAATTAATGAAACACTAAATATTTTAATTGAAAAATTAACAAAGATAAGTCAATCCTAAGTTGTTTTTATGGCTAAATTAGATGAATTTTTTTCATAGAAAACTTAATATCACTATTTCAAGATGTATCCAAAAAATGAGATAAATACCCAACATCAATCACCAATATAATCCCTAAAAAATTCTCAATTCTAATCATCAATTCACAAATAGGGTAACATTAATGATAACACCAAGGAATTGGATCGTACTAGCACTCAAAATGAGTCGCCATTAAAGTTAGTAAAGATGAAGAAGAAAATAAATCATCGAATAGAAATATTAAAATAATTAATTGATTTAAATATTAAAGAACATAAAATAACATCCAACCCATAACTATTCTAATCCCTTGTACAAAACCATTATATGTTGATCCCTCAATTGATGTTATTATATCAATAGAAGCAAGAAGTGTACTAATGAGGGTGGAATTGAAGAAGAAAATCATTGAAATAATGATCACTCCACCGTTTTATAAAGAGTTTCACAAAATATTATGTGAATATATCCACTCCCTAAGTAAATGGTTTCAAAGTGATATAAATAATAATATAAAAGTATTACAAGAAGATATTTTATTAATAAATTAAACTGATTCGAAAAAATTAAATGAGATAAATTGAACATGAGATTAAAAATTAACAACATAAGAATACAATTGAATGAAAAATATTCCATAAAAATACCTTCACCATAATCTCCTTGAATTTTAAATTTTGGGTCATATGTTCTATCCCCTATCAATAAGTTCATTTTCCATTAATTAGGAGAGTCAAAACGACGGTGAGAAATAAAAGGAATTTTGACTTTTCAAAGTTGACCATAAGATTCATACAGATTAATCCCCCTTTTTGACATATGAATTTTAAACTAAATATGGAAAAATAAGGAGGTTTTGTATGAGATAAATATCTTCATACATGTGTCCAATAATATATTTCAAAATTTCATTCCAATTGGATCACTCAATTAGAATTTATGATTGAAATAGTGGTATGGTTTTATGGTCCTTCAAATCTGGCCCACAAATTAAATGTCAACTAGGTCTCCCTTGACATCCTTGAAAATTAAGAATTTTCTTTAGGAATAGTTTAATGAAATTATCCCCAAAATATTTTATTTCTATTAATAAAATTTTAGCTTCACTGGTCTTGATTTGTGGGATCCACATTTATTTGATGGGCCTAAGGCCCCTTATGCTTTGTCCATAAATTTCTGCGTTCATGGAAAAAAATATCCATCTTCATTTAAAATTTATCTATTGATCCTAAAAGATAAATTTTTACAATGAAATTGATCAATAATATTACAAAATATCAAATTCATATAATCAGAATAATTTATTCCATAAGGAGATGGTTAATTGGGCCCAAAATGACACTTTAAACATGAATTGCACAATGATGTAAAATGAAGTTCAAATTCTGAAATGCACTAAAATTTGTGTTTATATACATTGAAACACATGTATATTAAAATATAATCAATAAATATTATCCTCTTTTAGTGGATAATCTATTCCATTGGTATATTCCTATGAGGGTTCGGTGTAGCATCATGTTCTCAATATAGAGGGTGACCCCTCTACAGGTTCTTGATGATCAGGAAGTGTGGGAGTTTTCTCTTATTCTAGATTGATTTTTCTCAGTCCACTTCAATAGACACCTCAGATTCTTCGATTTTGTATCCCTCTGAGAGGCTCATAGTGATCCTCGTGTCTTTCATGTTTTCTTATATAGGTTTTTTTAGAATTTTTATGACCAATATTTACAAGGGAATCAATCCCATATCTAGGAGGATGTTTGTACTAGGGTATGGTGTCACCCCCCCCCCCCACCCCGAGTGATCCCTAATAGTTGACCCACTATTAGTGTATTGAGATCTAATATTTCTGATGAGGTGTATTCTGATTGATTTTATTTCTCAAATGAACTCTATTAGTATCCTTTGTGATTATTATTGGTTAGTCCAAATGAGCATGACCTCTTGGATGAGTATTTTATATAGAAATATAGCTCATGGAGTGAGAAATCCTAGATTAGCGTTACCATGAAACATCACAGTGGAACTATGGCTAGCAATGTGGTTGAGACCTTGCCTAGAGTTAGTGTTTCTACTATGAGTATATCTGGATATTTTATTGTATTTATAATATCATTATTTTCATATCCTATAATGAGATAAGTACTATTGATTTCTATGCTTAGTGATTTTGAGGTGTCCTACTGGGTATTTTTATACTCACCCCTTCATGGGATCTTACCACACATGTCATTTCTAAGGCAGATGATGGATCATTTTTAGAGTCCTTGGAGGGCTAGGAGCATATGAAGCTTAGTTTCAGCTAGACATATCAAGTTGTATACATGAGTTCCATTTAAAAGAAATCTCATCCTTCTGATCTGGTGTAAAGACTTGTAAATTTCAAGGAAACTTTTTTCATAAATTCTTTGGGATATTACGAGTACGCAGTTTCTGGCGGCACCTGATTCTGAGGCCCCATGGGCCCGGAATCAATTTCCAAAGTTTATCTCGAGTACGTTCAGTGAACGAATGAGTAGGTTTTTCTATCTTTTGAACTAGTTCTCGGAATTGAAATCCAAGGGCACCGATGGAACCTCAGTGCCGGTAATTTCTAAAGAGGACCTTTACTGAAGATATGTCTTCTCGGGAGAAGTTGTTAAAAATTGTTGATTAAATGAAAAGTAAAATAAAATTGTGTTACAATTTTATTTCTTTTTATAAAGTGGTTTTAATCTACATGGGGATGTTGGGGTGGGACCCACAAGTTTCTAACTACTCATGTTAGGATAAATGTGAGGTGGGTCCGCATGAGCCCCAACCACTTCACATTCTTTAAAACCCCTTAAACCCACCCCCCCCCCCATTAATCTTCTTGTGTTTAATGTTGGAAACCCTTTGTATTTAATTAAGTGACTTCTCCTCTTCCACTTTAATAATCCCAAAACACATTAATTTAATTAATTGAACCTCTTCAATTAATTGAGTTATGTGTTTGAATTTTGAAATTTAAATGCATGGCATAAATTAAAAAAATAAGATGAGATTTATTTTATTTTGGGGAGTTGGATTGTTTTTTGAGGATTTTGGGAGAGATCTCTAAGTCCCTTTTGAAGAAATTCATCTTCAACGAAGAACGCCAACTCTCCGACGAAGAATGACGACTCGGCTGCTCGGTTTCTCCATCCTCTTCTTCCTCCACGACAAGGGTGGAGACACCGACAACGATGGAAACGGCGCCATCATCTGTGGCGCTTGTCAACCACGAACATCCTTCGAGGTAGGGGTTAAGTTCAATTTTAATGAATTAAAATTGTGCTTTGTTATGTTGTTAAAGTATCTCGTTTAATTCGGCCAAATGTTATCGACGTAATGGGAGGAGATCAGACCGCACAAACACGGTTGATTTCTCCTCCCCTTATCTTTTTAATCTTTATTGATCATTGTGCCGAAGGCGGCGCAGTGTCGTTGCACCGCACGGGAATGATGAGGACCGCAGCCGGAGCGGGCTGCAGCAATGGTATGCGGCGTCGTCACACCGCGCCGGTGAGGCCGAAGGAGGCCGCGGCCAGGAGCGGGTCACGGCAGAGGGGCGCGGTGCCATCGCGTTGTGCCGGAGATTCAAGGGGGCCGCAGTAGGGGTGGGCTACGGCGGAGGGGCGTGGCGCCATCGCGCCACACCGGTCGGATAGGATCTGCGGCCTAAGGCCGAGACGGTCTTCAAGGGGCGGCCGACAGAGCCGGCCGCCGGCGCTCGAGGAGGCAGGACCCCCATGGGTCCCGTGGCGGCTCACAACTGGCCGGCCCTAATGGTCGGCCATTACCCGAAGCAGGGGGGTGTGTAACCCCCCCCCCCCCCTTTGACCTGCCTAGGGTGGACCCCACTAGGGGGCCGCGATTTCCAAAACAAAGGGGTTCGCGCCCCCCTCGCACCGCGCTCGGCCGATAGCCGAGCCGCGACCGGCTTTCGAGCCGAACCGCAGGCCGCGCGGGCAGAGTCGCCCGCGCCGGGCCGGGCCCCCCGCACCGGGCCAGACCCGGACCCAGGTCGGGTCAACCCGGTTCGGGCCGACCCATGGGGTATTGGGTCGGGTCGGACCGGGCCCAAACCCCCTATTTTGGGACCAGGTTCTTTCAAGCACTCATATCTTGGGCTACGGACCTCTGATCAATGCACCGTCAGTTGAGTAGGGATCCTCGGATCGACACGGTCGTTTAGGTATATCACACTAGAGGTTTCGGTAAAGTTTGGTTATGGAAAAGTTGGTTCGAACCCGAAACCAACCGGGCCCTTGGAGCGGAAACGCTTATAACTTAAGGACCGGACTTCAAAATGGAGTTATGTCAATCATGTTGAATTCCTCTTAGTGAGGTGGTTCTTTTGGCTAACTCCACTTGAGGTTTTTATGCAGCTGGAGTATAGTCGTGTTTGTTTTAGCTTAGAAACCAACCAGCCCCCTGGGATGGAAAATCCAATAACCCTCAGACCCGGGCATCCGATTGACGCGTCGTCTATTGCATTGAGTTCCTATTGACGAGACGGAACTTCGTGATACATAAACTTAGTACTTCATGATAGTTGATGTATCGAAACCTTGGCTCGTGGAGCAGACCCTCCTCGAATCGAGCGTGCTGTGTACGGGAAGCCTAGAGCTGGATGCGACTGCGTCGATGATGGCGAATGTACTTGGATCCTACGTGGGTTCGGCAGCAATGGCGACTGTACTTGGATCCCACGTGGGTTCGACAGTGAGGACGACTATACTTGGATCCTCCGTGGGTTCGGCAGCGATGAAGACTATACTAGGATCCTACGTGGGTTCAGTAGTGATGGTTATAGTACTTGGATACTATGTGGGTTCGGTAGCGACGACTTCTATACTTGGATCCTACGTGGGTTCGGTGGAGGAGATGATTCAGAGGCTACTTCTAATCATCTCCACCCCTCTTCGTGAGTAGTATACCTGTGTGAGTTGGGTCTTGACTTTCAATCATTATCATCGATATGATTGAATTCCTTTCCTTTCTGGATTGGGTTGTGTTTTTCTGTGTGGACTGGGTTGTACTTGGGCTTGTGAGTTGGAGCCGAACTGGAAATGATGACATAGGTATATTTAGGGGCATATACCCAAGTAGAGTTGGTCGATACTTCGTGTTTGTATCCTTCCTTTTTGGTTTAACCTTTTTGGATTCTGGGAGACCTTCGAGGGTCTCGGGGTCCCTACTGAGTATTGTATACTAACCCCAGCACAGGCCATGCCCGCACTACATTTTGTTGGTTGCAGACGACGGACAGCACTGATCGTGATTGAGGCTTGTGGAGCAGGACGGTACCCGGAGGTGGACTATTAGGTGGGACGTACATGGAGCAGACGGCCGAACCTGAGGAGCTCAGGAGACCATCTGTACCCACCCTTCAGGTGGGATATCAAGAGGAAAACTCGGTGGTTGCTAGTTTACTTTACTAATACTATACTTTCTTTTTAGTTGTACTATACTTTCAGTTGGGTTTGTATTCTGGCCCATTTGCTTTTAAGCACTTACTTTTGTACTCAGTTTACTTAGTGTTTACTACAGTTTGCGTACTCTATTGTGTTTCTTTACTTATATAAAGCCAATGCCTTCCCATTTATCGGGATTTACAACTTTGGTGCTAGTCTCCAGCCCCTGGCCTATGGAATGCGGGCTTAGGGTTGTCATGGAACTGCCCCCGAGAACGGGTCATGACAAATTGGTATTAGAGGAGTCGAATCTACCGTAGAACTTAGGACTCTAATAATTTCTTCCTGTGAAGAAATAGTGTTAAGAGTATTGAGTGTGGTTATTAGTCTAGGTAGTCCAGTGTTGGTGCGGCTGCCGACGTATCCATACACCAGGACCCTGACCTCTGATTTCCGACTTAGTGCATGAAAACATTGATTGCATGTGTGTTTCAAAAGTTTTCTTTGTGATTACTTTGTGTGAGCTCGCCAGGTATGTTTTATTAAACGTGGCGCACCTGTTTCTTTTCAGAATGTCCCCACGATGGCAGCTAGCTAGGGTTCCGATCTTTGTGTGAGATGGCAGCCCACCGAGTGACGAGGCCTCAATGTAGGGCCCCATTACAGTGGAGGAACTCGCGGTACCACTACCCACCGAGACACCGATGCCACCAGCCCCAACAGCTGAGAGTGCACATCGCCTGAGTGCAGTACACGAGTTTCAGCATCATAGGCCACCTAGGTTCCGCGGAGAGATAGACCCTCAGGTAGTTGAGGATTGCATGGAGGTTGTTGTACGAGTTTTCAGATTAGTAGGTACACCAGCTGACCTCATGGTGATCCTTATGGTGAGTCTCCTGCACACAGAAGTAGGTAGATGGTGGAGCCTTATGCTCCAGGTGAACGACGAGGCATAACTGCTTTGGACAGACTTAGAGATCCTTTTCCACTCGGAGTTCTATCTATCCAACCTTTGTGTGGTGCCCATTCAGGAGTTACTACAGCTGCGGAAGGGTAGCATGACAGTAGCCCAGTACTTGGCGAGATTTACAAATCTCTCGCGCTACTCCACAGACATGGTACGTGACCCATTCTTCCAGGCCCGGACCTTCGAGCAGGGACTGAGGCATGAGATTAGAGCTTCAATGATCTCCCAATGCATTCTAAAGAAGGTAGGAGTACTGGATCAAGCCCTTCTTGTAGAGAGATTTCATGCTAATCCTACACCAGCAGCAAGACCTACTGTAGGGTGACACGTAGCAGAGTCTTCTGCAGCCGACAGTATACAGATGTCGCAGAGGTCCAAGCAGACCAGACCATCAGTTGGGAGACCTCAGGATACTAGTTCGGAGGTGCGGGGCACATGCAGCAGATCCAGTTATACGAGAGGCACAAAGTGCTATACATGCGGCGGGCAGGGCCACATGGCTTGTGACTTCCCGACCCGCCATGCAGAGGAGCAGCAGACGGTTGAGGGACCACCCAAGCAGAGGCAGAGGTTCGACTGTGGTGGTCTTAAGGGAGTGGGAGGATGAGGCAGAGGAGCTGGACGAGCATCAGGTGGTGGACGATGCTTCGGGGCTCAACCACCACCACCACCAGGAGGACCACCTCAACCATAGGGAGCTGGCGGGTAGAGGCAGGCTCAGCTTCAGGCAGTGGAGGCCTATGACCATGGCGCACCTAAGATGATTCGAGGTACAATATTTGTCTACTCCACCCTTTCTACAGTTATTATATACACAAGAGAAAGTCATTATTTCATTTCCTCTACCCTTGTTCAGAGCTCGGAGATTTTGACAGAGTCGTTGGCTCGATCCTTACGGCTAGAGACTCCTATAGGAGCAGACTCGATGATTAGGCACTACTGCAAGTAGTGTAAGCTTACTCTAGGAGGTGATAGCTTCAGCTGGGATCTTCTTGTAGAGGCGTCGAGGCCTTATGATGTCATCTTGGGCATGGATTGGTTATCTACGGTCCATGCTCAGATCAACTGTATTAGGTACGGTGTGTCTGCACCAATGGAGCAGGTTCACCTTCACCGGCGAGAAGCAAGACTTTGCAGTGCAGGATGGACTCACACAAAGGAGAGGACAGCCGATCACCCATCAGTTGGCTAGTCTCATCCAAGGAGCAGTTGATGTGAGGAGTCCGAGTTTTCCTATTGTTGTGGATCAGTATGCAAATGTTTTTCCTGACAACGTTCCAGGACTACCTCCTCACAGAGAGGTAGACTTCTATATTGAGCTGAACCCTGGGACAGCTCTGATATCTACTCCAGTATATCATATGGCTCCCGCTGATCTTCGAGAGCTACGGGTATAGCTAGAGTACTTGCAGGGCAAGGGATTCATCCGACCCAGTGTTTCACTGTGGGCTTCCCCGATTTTGTTCGCAAAGAAGGCGGACAGGAGCTTGTGGCTGTGTGTCGACTACTGTCTCCTGAATCAGATGACTGTGAAGAACAAGTATCCAATTCCAAGGATTGAAGACCTCTTTGATCAGCTCAAGGGAGCACGATGGTTCTCGAAGATAGACCGGAGGTTAGGCTATCATCAGCTCAGAGTTTGATGAGAGAATGTGCAGAAGACGGACTTCAGGTGTCGGTATGGCCACTATGAGTTCTTGGTTATGCCTTTAGGCATAACCAACGCTCCAGCATTTTTCATGAGTCTCATGAAAAAAATCTTCCAACATTACCTTGATTGATTTTTCATAGTCTTCATCGACGACATATTGATTTTCCCGACTACTGAGGAGGAGCACGCCTACCACTTGTAGGTTGTACTGCACACACTCGGAGAGCACTAGCTTTATGGTAAGCTCTTGAAGTGTCAGTTATGTATTAGAGAGGTCTAATTCTTGGGGCACGTCATTTCTAAGGCGGGAGTTGCGGTGGATCCTATGAAAATCGAGGAAGTACTAGCTTGGGAGCCACCTAGGAGCATGACGGAGGTGCGAAGTTTCCTAGGTCTGGCTGGGTACTATCAGAGATTTCTGCCAGAATTCTTCAGAGTTGCAGCACCACTTTCAGCATTGATGAAGAAGGGGAAACCCTTCGAGTGGTCAGATAGATGTCAGCAGAGCTTCCAGGAGCTGAGGCAGAGATTGACCAGTTCACCCATCTTGAGGCTACCGGAGGAGGGAGTAGGGTACGTAGTTTACTGCGATGCATTAGGGACCGGACTCGAGTGTGTCTGGATGCAGGAGTGGGCAGTGATCGCCTATGGGTCACGACAGTTGAGGCAGCATGAGTATAACTATGCAACCCATGACCTATAGTTAGCAGTAATGGTATTCACCTTGAATATGTGGCGGCACTATCTGATGGGAGAGCGCTTTACAGTCTACTCTGACCACCAGAGTCTCAAGTACATCTTCTCACAGAAGAACCTGAACCTAAGACAGTGGTGATGGCTTGAGTTCCTCCAGGACTATGACTTTGAGATATTCTATACTCTTGGGAAGGGGAACATAGTAGCTAATGCTCTCAGCAGAAGGTCGGGCATTCAGCTACATGGAGATGTGACGGAGCAGCTAGCCGCGTTGCAGATATCCTTCGTGGATAGAGATGGAGCAGCCTTTCTACAGTCACTCCTCCACTACTTCAGCAGGTCAGAGAGGCAGATCGTGGGGACATTGACTGTGAGACGCGACATGCACAGATATCCTTAAGACAGGCACCTGATGGTCTTTCTGTAGGAGGAGAACACGTAATTTTTTTCAGGGGATGTACCATGGTACCAGCTGCTTTACGGGAGGAGGTGCTGAGAGAGTTTCAAACTTCCCCTCTAGAGGTACATCCTAGAGTAGCAAAGATGTACCAGGACCTCAGACAACAGCACTGGTGGACGGGTATGAAGAAGATTGTAGCAGAGTTCGTTTCACGATGACTCACCTTCCAGCAAATGAAGGTAGTTCACCAGGTACCATCAGGCTTGGTACATCCCTTAGAGGTCCCGAAGTGGAAGTGGGACGGGATATCTATGGATTTTGTGACAGGGCTTCCACATACTTCCAGAGGAAACGACTCCATCTGGGTGATCGTAGACCGACTCACCAAGTCGTCCCACTTCTTACCTATCAGAGAGAAGGGCTCAGTGGAGTGCTTGGGATGCCTCTATGTTCAGGATATTGTATGGATTCATGGTGTGCCATCTTCTATCGTCTCCGATCGAGACGCTCATTTTACTTCCTGGCTTTGGAAGGGGTTGCAGGAGGAATTTGGGATGCAGCTACACCTGAGTACCTCCTTTCACCCTCAGACGTATGGCCAGACATAGAGGACCATTCAGACACTTGAGGATATGTTCCATGCATGTTTCCTTGACTTTGGTCACAGTTGGTAGGTTCACCTACCTTAGGTGGCGTTTTTCTACAACAACAGCTACCACTCCAACGTCGGGATGGCACCATAAGAGGCATTATACGGCCGACCTTGTAGATCACCTCTATGCTGGACAGACCCTGGGGAGTCAGCACTTGTAGGACCAGAGATGGTCCAGGCCATGACAGAGAAGGTGCAGATCATCCAGGAGTGGATGAGGACTGCACCAAGCAGACAGAAGTCTTATGCTGATAGGAGGCGGAGACCACCAGAGTTCGAGGATGGTGACTACGTTTTCTTACACGTCTCACCTCGACGTGGATTACGGAGATTTGTCTGGGGCGGAAAGTTATCTTCGCACTTCATCAGACCATTCCAGGTTCTCAGTAGGATAGGCAAGGTAGCTTATCACCTGGCTCTTCCACCTCAGTTGCACCGGGTGCACGAAGTCTTCCACGTATCTCAGCTGAGGAGATACGTGCACGAACCGATGCATATCATTGATCACGGAGATCTGGACATCGATGGTGGGGCGACATTTGCGGAGGTTCCGGTGGAGATTGAGGATCGACAGGAGTGGGTCCTACGTGGACGGTCGATTCCTCTAGTGCGCATCAGGTGGCAGCACAGGAACCTCTAGGAGATCACATGGGAGCGGGAGGCTCAGATGCGTGCACAGTACCCTCATTTGATTCCCTAGTTTATGATGTAGCTTTACAGGGACGTAAATCCCTGAGGTGGGAGTAATGTAATGACCCGTAAATTTCAAGGAAAATTTTTTCTTGAATTATTTGGGATTTTATGAGTATGCAGTTTCTGACGGCACCTGATTCTGAGGCCCGGTGTGCCCGGAATCAATTTCTGAAGTTTATCTCGGGTACGTTCAGTGAACGAATGAGTGGGTTTTTTTATTTTTTGAACCGGTGCTCGGAATTGAAATCAGAGGGCACTGCTGGAACCACAGCGCCGGTAATTGTGTAAGAGGACCTTTACTGAAAATGCGTCTAAATGGGATGAGTAGTCAAAAAATGTGGATTAAATGAAAAGTAAAATAAAATTGTGTTATAATTTTATTTCTTTTTCTGAAGTGGTTTTAATCTACAAGGAGAAGTTGGGGTGGGACCCTCAAGTTTCTAACTACTCATGTTAGGATAAATGTGAGGTGGGGCCCGCATGATCCCCAACCCCTTCACATCCCTTAAAACCCCTTAAACCCCCCCCCCATTAATCTCTGTGTGTTTAATGTTGGAAACCCTTTGTATTTAATTAAGTGACTTCTCCTCTTCCACTTTAATAATGCCAACACACATTAATTTAATTAATTGAACCTCTTCAATTAATTGAGTTATGTGTTTGAATTTTTAAATTTAAATGCATGGCATGAATTAATAAAATAAGATGAGACATATTTTATTTTGGAGAGTTGGCTTGCTGTGTGAGGATTTTGGGAGAGAGCTCTAAGTCCCTTTTGAAGAACTTAATCTTCAACGAAGAACGTCAACTCTCCGATGAAGAATGACGACTCGGTGGCTCGGTTTCTCCATCCTATTCTTCCTCTGCGACAAGGGAGGAGACACCAGCGATGACAGAAACGACGCCATCATCCGCGGCACTTTTCAACCGCGAACTTCCTTCGACGTAGGGGTTAAGTTCAATTTCAATGAATTAAAATTGTCCTTTGTTATGTCGTTAAAGTATCTCATTTAATTTGGCCAAATTTTATCGACGTAACGGGAGGATATCGGACCGCACAAACACGGCTGATTTCTCCTCTCGTTATCTTGTTCATATTCATTGATCATTGTGTCGAAGGAGGCGCGGTGTCATTGCACCGCACGGGAACGAAGAGGATCGCGATCGGATCGAGCCATGGCGATGGTGCGCGGCGCCATCGTACCGCGCCGGTGAGGCCGAAGGATGTCATGGCCAGGAGCGGGCCGCAGTGGAGGGGCGCGGCGCCGTCGCGCCACGCCAGAGATTCAAGGGGGCCACTGCAAGGTCGGGCCGTGGCGGAGGGGCGCTGCACCATCGCCCCGCGCCGGTCGGACAAGAGCCATGGCCTAAGGTCACGGCGATCATCAAGGGGCGGTCGGCAGAGCCGGCCGCCGATGCTCTAAGAGGGGGGACCCCCGCGGGTCCCGCAGTGGCTCACAACTGGCCGGCCTTAATGGTCGGTCGTTACCTGAAGCAGGGGGGTGTGAACCCCCCCCCTTGACCAGCCTAGGGTGGACCCCACCAAGGGGCTGTCGTTTCCGAAACAAAGGGGGTCGCGCCCCCATCGCACCTCGCTCGGCCGACAGCCGAGCCGCGGCCGGCTTTCGAGCCGGGCCATAGGTCGCGCGGGCCGGGCCACCCACGCCGAGCTGGGCCGCCCGCGTAGGGTCGGGCTGCGCCAACTGGGTCGGGCAGTGCCGAATCGGGCCAGACCTGGTTCAGGCCGACCCATGGGGTATTGGGTCAAGTCGGACCGGGCCCAAACCCCTTATTTTTTAACCAGGTTCGTTCAAATGCCCATATCTTGTGCTACGGACCTCTGATAAACATACCGTCAGTTGTGTAGGGATGCTTGGATTGAGACAGTCATTTTCCTATATCACACTCAAGGTTTCGAAAAATTTTCAGTATGGCCAGGTTGGTTTGAACCCGAACCCAACCGGGTCCTTGGAGCAGAAATGCTTATAACTTAAGGACCAGACGTCCGAATAAAGTGTCGTCTATCACGTTGAATTACTCTTAGTGAGGAGTTTATTTTCGCTTACTCCACTTGAGGTTTGGACGAAGCTGGAGTACAATCGGGTTGGTTTTAGCTTAGAAACCAACCGGGCCCTTGGGACGGAAAATCCAATAACTCTCAGACCGGGCGTCCGATTGACGTGTCGTCTGTCGCATTGAGTTCTTATTGATGAGATGGAACTTTGTGATACATCAACTCAGGACTTCGTGATAGTTGATTTATCGAACCCTTGGCTCATGGAGCAGACCCTCCTGGAATCGAGTGTGATGTGTGCGGGAACTCTAGAGCTCGCTACGACTACGACGATGATGGCGACTGTACTTGGATCCTACATGGGTTCAGCAGTGATGGCGACTGTACTTAGAGCCTATGTGGGTTCGGCAGCGAGGATGACTCTACTTGGATCCTCCATGGGTTCGGCAGTGATGACGATTGTTCTAGGATCCTATGTGGGTTCGGCGGTGATGGTTACAGTACTTGGATCCTACGTGGGTTTGGTAGCGATGACTTCTGTACTTGGATCCTATGTGGTTTCGGAAGAGGAGATGATTTATAGGCTACATATAATCATCTCTACCCCTCTTCGTGAGTAGTATACCTGTGTGAGATAAGTCTTGACTTTCAATCATTATCATCGATATGATTGACTTGTTTTCCTGTGTGGATTGGGTTGTGTTTTTCTGTGTGGACTGGGTTGTACTTGGGCTCATGAGTTGGAGCCGAACTAGAAATGATGACTTAGGTATATGTATGGGCATATAAGTAAGTTGATTTGGTTGATACTTCGTGTTTGTATCCTTCCTTTTTGGTTTATCATTTGTGGATTCTGGGAGACCTTCAGGGGTCTCGGGGTCCCTACTGAATATCGTATACTCACCCCTGCACGGGCTATGCCCACACTACATTGTGTTGGTTGCAGACGACGGATAGTGCTGATCATGGTTGAGGCTTGTGGATCGGGACGGTACCCGGAGGTGGACTATCAGGCGGGACGTACACGGAGCGGACGACCGAACCTGAGGAGCTGAGGAGACCATCTGTACCCACCCTTCAGGTGGGATAGATGGAGGACCACTCGGTGGTTGCTGATTTACTTTACTACTGTTGTACATTCTTTTCAGTTGTATTGTACTTTCAGTTGGGTTTGTATTCTGACCCATTTACTTTTCATCACTTACTTTTGTACTCAGTTTACTTAGTTTTTACTACAGCTTGCATACTCCGTTGTGTTTCTTTACTTATATAAAGGCAATTTCTTCCCATTTATCGGGATTTACGCCTTTGTTGCTAGTCACTAGCCCCTGTCCTATGGAAGGCGGGCTTGGGGTAGTCACTGCACGGGCCCCGAGAATGGGTCATGATAGCTGGTTAGAATTTATTTTTCTAGTTTTGGGTGGGCTTGTCTTCAGACCATTTTTATTTTTTCCAGTACTTTATGTCATACTCTGATTGTGGGATTACATGTTTATTCTTCCATTATTATCATTTATTTACATTTTAGAATTGTATAGGGCTTGGAAATGTGTGCATTTGTATAGGTAAATTATGCTAATGCTTCCCATGTGTGTGATGTTCCTACTCAGCACTGGTTCCCAACCCCTGGCCTATTGGATGCGGGCTTGGGGTAGCTGTGACTCAATCCCAATTGGGTTGGGTTATGAAATTCATGAGTTGGGTATCATCCCATGTTATATTATTGATAGTCCTTATTTATTATATTACTATTAGAATTGGTTTATGGATCAAATTAACTAAAGAACTAATAATAAATAAATGGTGTTTTTTCATGTATTTATTTTTAAAGATTAGGTCAATATGGTCTATCAATCAATTCCTTTAATTATTGTTCTATTTATATATTTATGATAACTAGATTCTTTTATGTTATATTTAAATCATGCCTTACTTATTTTTATATGATTCTCTAATCATGTGATATTATTTAAATATAGTTTATAAAATGTGTTTAAATTAATAATTAATTTGATAAATGAAAGTGTGGGAGAGAATAATGTGGTTGTATCTGGCCTGGATAGTGAAATTAAATCATGGGATGGTAAAATAGTATTGATATATTTCTCTACCTCATTGTAGAGGATTCCTCCAAGATGACCACCCATTGAAATATAATAAGGGGAAGACAAGAATGATCTGATATATTGACCCATTATTGACCATCAAGTATTGGAGGGGATTGAAAAAATAATTCAATAATCTAGGTAAGAATCTATATGGAAAGAGTCTACATCAAAAAATATCATGTGGGGTTTTTAGTTCCAAAATCCTCCAATATTTTGGGGTGATTAGTCTCCCTGTGAGCTTGAGTAGTGGGTTAATCACCTCGATCATATCATTGAAAGTGCCAAAAACCCAAAGAAATATTAGTTTAGGAAATCCACCTTCAAGTTTGAAGGGGAAAAATGATGATGGTGGATGTGGTACTCATGGCTAAAAAGTACTAGAGTCTCACCTAGGAAAAGTTTCAAGAGCCCTTATTCAAACAATTTCACCTAGATAACCTACATCAGGTGAAAGAGTGAGTTTATGAACCTCCAAAAAGGTTTGGTGTTAATTATAGTGTATGATACTACATTTAGAAATTTACTCCACTTTACACCCCACATGAATGGCTATGTGGATCCTAAATAATGTCATTTAGAAATTGGTATCAAAAATCCTTTAGTAATATATTTTATGATTTATAATCTACCAGAGTTCTCAGAAGGGGTTATGATAGTCATCCTCACTAAGATAGGTTCTATGGGCTATTTGGGAGAAGGAAGCCAACTACCTAGTCAAACCCCAAAAGATATCTATTTTGGTAGTTGGAAGTGACTATGAGAGGAGTTGAGAATATGTTACTCTCACAGAAGAAGAGGTGTACCTTTATCTCATAGAATGGGAAGGTTAATAGTCTAATGTAATCGGTACGGGATCCCTAGACACATCAATTTTAACTATGACTTTGAGAAAAAAGTATCACCACATCAATGGGCATTAGTTTCACTTTTAGTGTTTCTACATATATGGAACATTAGTTATTGTTAGGTTGTGTCCTTAGAAAACCTAGTAATCCCAATAATAGTTAGTTGTGTAGTCTATATATGGAATTCAAATAGTGTTAGGGAGGTCAGGGTGGGGTATTTGACATAAAATTAATTCTTAATTAGATTTTTGAAGTTTTATAAGTAGGGTTTTACTCCTCGGGGTCAGTATGATAAAAGAGGAAACATTTATACCATGGAGTATCCTATAGTTGATGCTGGAGTCGATTCTTCTTCTACAAGTGGTAGTATTTTGGTATCCTTAACTTTAGAATGTTCATTATTTGATATATGTACTTATCATTAATTTATTTATGATAAATTTTTATCAGTTCTTGGGATTAAATTTGAAATTATGCCTTTTTAAATGAGTATTGATACCCCTTTTTGGAAGAGGATCAAATGGACCTAGAAGTTCTCATCTTATTAATTGGAAGTGTAAATTTTATGAACTTTTAGTACTTAATGGTTCTCAATATAAATTCCTTAAATGTTATTCTGGTAATAGGATGATTAAACAGGTTTCATAATTTCATTAATTTCTATAATCTATTATGGTGTGATGTATGCTCACCTAGTGTTTATTAAACACTCCATAGAGAGTGAGACTACCAAGATGGATGAAGAGGACCTAATCTGGAATAGGTTGGAGCAATCACAATAGAGTGGTAATTCATTCCTCTTGTGGTGGTATTGTATCCTGATGTGTTTCTTGAATAATAGATTATTGGAATCTGCCATCATCATTGTACCAATAATATAAATGATCTCAATTCCTTCTCACCATATGGCTCTAACAAAATTAATATATGATTATGTGTTGAATTTTAGAAGCTAAAACAAGTAATGATCAATAATAACTACCTTTCCCCAATAATTTAATATATACTTTATTAATTAAAAAGGGATACATGGTTCTCAAAGATTGACACTTTCTCAGGCTACTACCAGTTCAGGTTAGACTAGAGGATATTCATAGGATTCTTTTCTAAATATAGTATGAGAATTTTGATAACCTGGTAATTATTTTCATTATATATAATTTCCTTATTGATTTTATGGAATTCATGAACATGTTTTTTCATTAATATTTAGTCATTTTTGTAATGGTATTTATATATGATATCCTCATTTACTCTAAGCCTTGTGCAGATTATAGTCAGAATCTTTGTATTGTACTAGATACTTTAAGAGAAAATAATCTCTTCACCATGATATATAAATGTTTATTTTCAATTTTAGAGATTAAATTCACTATGAATTTCATATCTGAAGTTTTTATTTCATTGTATTTGGTGTTGTCATGGAAATTCTCAACGAACAACTTTTAAGTTGAAGTTTTATTGGTCTTATGGGGTTTTATCACCACTTCATTTAGTAATTCTAAAACATTGATACTCCTATAACTACTTTAACTATGAAAGGGTTAATTTTTATTTGGTTAAACCGATGTGAGTTATATTTCTAAGAGTTAATCGATTGATTGACCTCAATCCCAATTCTTATTAAATTTAAACTGGATATGGGTTTTGAGGTTTATTGTGATTATTCTTTAGTGGGATATGGATATATTCTTATACAGGATCACGGAGTAGTATAATATGATTCCATGTTGTTATATACTCATGAACATAACTACCCAACCTATGATATAATGTTGGCTAATATTTTTTATTCCATAAAATGATGGAGGCACTGGATATAAAACAATAACAATTTGGTTCTTTTAAATCACAAGATCTTGAATTACATGTTTTCCCAACCTGACATTAATCTTAGAAAACATCATTGGATGTAATATCTCTAATAATTTCATTTTGGAATTTAATAAAATTTTGATAAGGTTAATACCATTGCAAATTATCTTATCCAGAAGCCACACCCACAAAATGTGATGAATGAAAAGGATAGAAGATATTTGTGTCTCTTATGGATGACCTCCTCTTAGATGTGATCGATGATCATAGTGAAATAAATTTATTCCAAATTGACCTCAAAAATTGTCTTGTGGATAATTAGATCCTAATTATATCATTATTCAAGAAAGACTCAATGGTGGGAACATCCTTGATGTTTGATTCCAAGATTCATGATATTCCCTCTAAATTCATTAAAGATTGGTTATCCAATCTAGTAGAAGGGAAATTGTCTGAAAAAAATATCATGATTCTCAATACTCTATACATTGTGGAATCATGAAAATGCATTATGATATTCATATCCAATTCTGGTGTCCCTTTATAAAAAAGGTTATTTTAGGGTTTATTAGGTGAAGGTAGAGTACTAATGGCTCATGAGAAATCTCTAACCACTCCAATTACCAGTATGAATGTGGTACAAGGTCACTATATATTTTATAACGAACTAATCAAGAATTTCACATGGTTGGGACATGTCATGGGTGATTATGGATCATCTAACCAAAACAGATCACCTACTACCTATTTAAGAATCCACTTTGGCCAAAAATATTAAATATATATATATATATGTTTTTAATATTTCAAAACTTCATAGTGTACTTGCTAGAATTATCTCTAATAAAGCTCATAGATTTATGCCTCTATTTTGGAAAGTATTTCTATAGTCATTGGCTTGAAAAGTAAATTTGAGAGTTTTCTTTCACCTACAAACTAGTAGTAAGTCCAAGAAGACCATTAATATTATAATATATATGATTTGAGTTTTAATTCTTCATTTTAGTGGATTATGGGATAATTACCTCTAATTATAGGAATTTTCTTGAAATAATTGCTATCTAACTTCAATTCATATGGATCACTTTCAAATTCCATTTAGGAAACCATAACATTCTCTCCTGTGTTGTAAAAATATAGGAAAATACCCTATAATAAAGTCCATCATCATCCCGAAGATGATTGAGTAGATAAAAATGATTCAAGAGAAGCTTTTAATTATATAAAGTTTCCAAAAAACAATTTTGATCATCAAAGGTGGACTTTGAATTTGGGTTTGGTGATCACATACTCCTTTGGGTTTTTCCAAGGTTGGGTAAATGATAAATGGGGAATTAGGAAAAGTTAACTCCCATATATTTTACATAGCTATAGAGGTGTCATATCATATGAATCTACCACAAAAATTCAATTATATTCATAACACTTTCAATGTGTCCCAGATGAGGAAGCTTATTCTCGGACATTTTCATGTGATTTGATATGAAAACATTGAGATTAAGACTAATGATTCCAACATCTAGTATCTAATTTTTATTTTTGAATAATTTTAAAAGGTATTATGGGTCAAGGTTCCCCTAGTTCAGGTAAAGTGGCAGCATGGGAATCTCCAGGGTGAAACATCAGAGAAATAGACTAAAATGAAGGTGAAATAGCCATAATGTTTCCCTTAACAAGCTGATCAAATATTTTTAGGGAAGATAAGCTTAATAGTGGTGGTTTTATAATAAACTCTAACCATTTTGAGTAAAAATTTCAATTACATTTGGTATCTAAATTCTATTTCTGTAATATTTTGAAAAAAAATGGAGGTATTGTGAGATTTTGTGAGGATTTTGAGGAAAATAGGAATAGGTGAAGTGACGGAAGCACTGAGTACCCAAAAGCTTAGTATCTGTTACCTAATGGGGTTTTAGGTCTCTTAGTGGTTCTATTTTATCCACTAGGAACTTGGTAAAATCCAGGGAAAATACCTTTAATAAAGTGATTTTTTCCATTTAAATTCATAAATTGATCCCTAAATGTTTATGGGTTTGATATGTTATTCTGATCAATTACCATTTCTCCTCCTCAAATATCTCTTTTATTTATCACATACACCCAAAGTGGTCCCCTTCCTCAATCTTGATTCAAGGGGATCCATTTATCCAAATTATCTTGCTTTCTATGATATAGGGTCTTAGATCACCTCTAACCTCCCTTCTCTTCTTACTAATTAGAATCAGCAGATGTAATCTTGTCTATCTCTAACCTAGGTCATGAGAAACCAATCAAATGCTTTTTATTCCTTCCAGTAAATAAATTATAGATGCTTTACTTAGGTGAATCTAGGGTAAGAATATATTTTAAAATTATGCATTTTGTTTTTGAAAGTTATAGCAATGGTGACCTAACTGTAAATCTTTTCTAGGTGGTAAAGATATTATTTTTTATTTAATATCTCCCATTACAAGGTTACCATAGAGAATATTTTAAAATTAATTGGTTGGTATACCTTTTCTTCATATCCTACATATAGAGAGTTATCTTTACAACAGTCTTGGATACAGTGAACTGAACAAAACCATTGGTTTTAATAAATTAAACTTTTGCCTAAATGTTTACATAGATAAATATTATTGTTAGAATTTTTTATCTTGTTTATTGTTGTGACATGTTGTAAATTGATTAATTTTTTTCTATTTCGCACTTTATTTATCATTCCTTTTACTTTGATAAATTTTTATAATTAAATTGAATACTTATTGATGTTTCATACCATGATTTAAAATATTTACAAGGATGGTTATAATTAAATTTGATATTCTTGTTGGACTTGTAGTTCATATATATATATATATATATTGTAGTATTGATGCTTGAATAGGTACCCACTTGATAGAGTATAGGTTTGATACTTTGTCTGAGTGTTAGACCATAGCAGATTATACAAATCGGTAGTTTGAGAAGGGTTCATAATGACCTGACTCCTTACACAATTTATCCTATTCCTGATATGGGCTGAAATATTTCTCAGACTCATTATATATGAATCTCTTCCCCCTTGGGATGGATCATTTTTACCCTATATTCCTTTTCAGTAATATACCCATATTTGTGGGTGTATATCTGTACATGTGTGAGCTATACACAGGTGCCTACATTACATCCCACAAAGAATGACCCAGGGTTATTGTCTTAGATCATGTATTGGGGGTCAAATAAGTTAATTATGTATAGGTCCTCCATTCCAAAGGAGTTACTTTTAAATCCCAATGAATATGTTAATATTTTCTTATTATTTCTTACTCATGTTGTTCCATTATTCTTCTAGATTTGTATTATTTATGGAATACACTCTTGTTTAAGATTGATTTCTAGTGAAGAAGTTGTGAGAAATTAATAAGTTTTCATACTCACAACCTACATAGACTATAACACCCTAGTATTTCATAGTACATTATCTCTTTAAAGTAATTCAGTAGCTTGCGCTACACACAACAATGAGTTCGAGCGCACCACAACTTACCAAACTAGCCATTGAAAAAGTGGTTATGAATAGCATTAACTTCATTTTGAATTTTATATACTCCATATAATTTTAAAACCCATTTTATTTTCTTATTAGACATAATATAAGTGCAAATTCAATTTTTCAGATAAAGGAAGTATTTTTCAAAAAATGAAATTTTACCACCTTTTTAACGGAGAACGCTTTTTAAATCCAATATTTGAAACTTTAATATATTAAATTTGAAAAAATAAACTTATTATTTAGAATAAGGACATATAAAATTAGGTTTGGATAATTTTTTGGAATTTTTCTGATAACTTTCATATTTTAATGAATAGGGAAAAATACTAAATTTTAATTGAAAACAACTTTTTAAATCCAAATATCTTTTTTTGTTAAATTATTAATTTGAGTGGATTTAAAGTATAATTAGATTTTATTTTTGTCATTTAATAAAATTTAGGTCATTATAAGTAATTACACATTTAAATTGGACATAAACACATGTCAATCTTTTGATGGTTTTTTCTTTTTAAAACCCGCTTTTTGGTTTTGACAATGGGAATTAAAAACGACTATTATTTAAATAATTATTATTTTTATTTAAATTTATTTTAAAGTCAAAATAGATACATAATATATATATTAGTCAAATGTAATTTATTGGAGTCATTTTATAATAAGATTAGACAAATAAATTTTTATTGAACTTTTTAATGTCTTTTACCCACCTTCTGGGCACATTTGCAAATTTACATAAAACATAATTTTAACATTCTATGGATTTAATTTTAAAAATCTGAGAGACACAGTTGACATCAGTAATTACAATCTGGATCAATAGGATTAAATAATTTTTGGTGAATAGTAACTTTTGAATTTTACTTACCACAGTAAAAACTAAATATGGTAATTAAAGGTAAAAATGATATTATAATTACCATAACACATTTCCTAATTCTATTTTATAAGTGTATTTTGACCAAAATAAACTTATAAATAAAATATGATCCTATTTGATCCACTTGTATTATATTAGGAAATTTATTATTATTTTATTTAAAGAAGTGTTAAAAGTTTTAAATTCAAATTTTAATTAATAAGATATTTTTAATATAGGGTTATAAATATGATAATTTCGACTATAAATATTCATTAGAAATATAAAAATATTTCCTACAACATGGTATTTTATTTATAATTTTTAGACATTAAATAATTAAATTTATTTATGACACAGTGATGATGCAGTAATTACCTTATTAATGAAACATTAAAATAATTTATATTATGAATATCCAAATAAATTTAAATTGAGACTTTTGATGAATTACACTAATTTTTTAAGTTAAAATTACATGTTAGGATTGATTTAATTTATTTTTTCCAAGTAATCAAGTTTTTTTGACTCTCAGAAAAACCATACACTAAATAGTGTCAAAATTGACATAAATTATTATTTAAAACAAATACTATATTAATAAATGATATAATATTACTAAAAATCTAATGATTAAAAAAATGACTTATATAATGATACATATGTGATTAATGAAACACTTGGGGTTCTCTTGGCATTTTATAGTAAGTTTATTAACCATGTAATATAAAAATACAAGAAGACATTGTAAAAGTTAAAATATTTAACTAAGAGTAAAATCTAAAAGATAAGGTTAATATGGTGACCTAAACTTGTCTAAAACCTATTTGTTCAGAGTATTTACACCCATACCCACCTTATCCTTGAAATAAATCCATTTTGAGCCATTATAAACAGAAAATTATTTTATAATAAAATAACATTTCAGGCTTTTCCAAAACTGACCCTCACCTCTCTTATAAAAGAGTACTTCCCCTTCTCTAAAAATCACACCTCCAAATCCATTTTTCTCGGACAAACCCGGATAAAATATCTTCCCAACTACCCTAAATTCAAACTAGATGAATTACTTGGATCGTAAAACCAACCTATGAAGACCTTTTGATCAAATAAAAAGGAATCACCTGAAGAAGAGGTAATAATTTCATCACCTCTTTCAAAGTTGTTTTCTTCTTCCACTTCCTCTTTCTTTGTTGTTTCCATAAAAAAATAACAAATCCAGTACCGTATACATATTGTGATGTTATTATAAATATGATACAACCATATTCATTATTCTATCCATTCTACGAATGACAAAGTCACCATACGTGCGTACATACGGCTTACCGTCCCCACGTCGTGCTGAAGTTTGTTATTCAACACTTCATTATTTGGATGGGTATAATAATGAGTATAATTGATTTAAATAATAAATATAACATGTTAATGATTCTTTTTATATAATATACCATCCGATTACATATTATTTCTCCATCAATAGAATGGTATTGTCGCTCGTTCGTACGTACGGCTTACCATCTCCACAATGTGATGAGATTCATCTTCAACGATCACCATTCAATAATTTTCATAAAAATATAAATATTGATAAATATGAGATATATGAAATAATATTTCAACTAGAATAATAGATATATATGTAGATAAATATATGTCTTTTACTTATATCCATACTATAAGATAGGAAAATTGAAACAACATTCATGCGTACGTACGGACTACCGTCTCCATGAACGTTGTTTCCATTTCATATATCTATCTATTATACATATTTATATTCTAGAAATATATAAATCATGATCTAAGTAATACGATCCATAATAAAATGTCAACACACATACGATAAAGAACGTGATTATTACCTGAAATTTTACTTTAACATGAAAACTATTATTAAATGGGTAGTATAAAGTCCTAAATGAATCATATAAGATATAATAAATATTAATATAGTATTGTTATAAATTAATAACATAATATACTCATTATAAAAGAGGTTAAATGTATCATTGACTAAAGGAAAGAACAAGTTAAGGGTTAATTTCTCAATCTCATTATTATCCAATATTGTTTATGTTTAAGTATTTACTAGGACATTTTTATCATCTATGTCCATGTTTCATAAAAAGTTTTCAAAATGAATATTGTATGATTTTGTGGAAGGGACTATTTAGAAATACCAGAATTTTAAATGTTTTAATAATTTATTTCTCTAAATCTTTTTAATTAATTTCCATTTTTTAAAAATGATTTTAAGGATTTATTTATATGGACATTATTGTTTTCAAATGTTAATTCCTTTCAAAAATTTCAAAGTGGTATGATACACTTTGATTAAAAATATCTTTTAAATGGATTCCTTTGAAAATTTGTGACTTTTAAATGATTTCAGAAAAAAAGGATGTTTCTCTCAAAGAGTTTTACTGATCATTTTCAACTATGTCAACATCCTTTACTATATATTATTCTTGATTGAGGTTGATTTATTTTAATAAAATATTTTATATTGTATTGAATAATTTATTCTATGTTTGACTGTGGATGTTCTATTTTTATATCATTCATGGTTTATGGTTAAAGTATTTACATTTCGTATGCTAGTTTTAATACGAATATTTATGTTATGTTTTAACATTTTCATATGAGGAATGCATTGGACTTAGTAAGTGACGGGTGGAGCCCATCATAGCTCCTCCATGCATCGGTAGGTCTCATGAGAAAAACTAGTTTCTTGGCACAAGGCCTTGAAAAAAATATTATTTATAGTCTTGGCACAAGGCCTTGACAATGTGGTTATGATATCTGGCATTATGCATTCCCTCGTTATGAAATTAGTTATTACATATAATTATTATACTAGTAGAATATCTATGTGCATGTTTATATGGTAATTTTATATTTATTTTTTCCAAATTATGTTCAAGATTATGTTTAAAATGGATTTTTTTTATTATACATCTTTCCTTAAAATGTTATTGCTTTTACTAAATTATTTACACTTACTGAGCATCTGAGCTCACCCCTTTCTTATGTTTTATTTTCCCAGGATGCCAAGAAGTTTATTATGATTTATATGCAGGTTTAATCTAGAAGAATAATCTAATTATCAAAAGATTTTTTATGTTGTGTTTGACTACGTAATCTAACGTCCATGTATGTAATCTATTTTCCAGGACTGGTAAACTGATCGGTCATTCGAGACTTTATTCTTTGTAATCATTCCAATGTACTAAAATAATTCAGTGGATCCAGGATTTTGGGTTTGGGGTTTTACACAGACCACACTCATAATATTTTTAGACCCTTTTATTCGTTATCCAAGTAAGATAAATGCACCTAAACATAGTTTCTTGTTTCATGAGGTGCATATAATATGGAATATTTATTTTTCATACTTGGAAGGTAGTCTGATGAATATAACGTGGGTGTTCCTTGGCACATTCTGGTAAGAATAAATTCTTGGGAGCATTAATCTTATCACATAGGCCATGTATTTTTTTCATTTATTTAGTATCTATGGTTTTTTATTAGTATCTCATTTGTACATTATCATTTTAAAGTTTTCTAGACTTATTAAATTTGGAAATCCGTGTACATATCATCTTAGGTATACTTTCTTTATCTCACACTTCCATCCAATTATCGCATTTGCCTACTACATAATCAATATCATCCCAAGACGAGATGAGGCCAGAATGTTTTTCAATGTGCCTAGTTTCATTTATTATTTACATGAAGTGGAAAACACCTCTAAAAAGTGAATCACTAAACACCTAACATTTACACCATCCTCTATGAACTGAGTGGTTCTCTTGAGGTGTTGTAACAACACGGCTCGGGTGTCATACTGGTATTTGGGTCACATATGTTACAACAAAGATACCTTGTATACAATGTACTCTTCCCTATTAATTATCATCATATGATTAGATTCCTTGTATATAATCAAAAAAGAACTAAATGTTTATATCTGGTTTTATTATCATACTTCACATACTAAGTTAAAATATACTATTTCCCTACCACCCAATACAACCTCCTATATTCCTACAACATCAAACCATCCTAAATATCTCATTGACACCACTTAGTCACATTCCAACCCAATTGAGTTCCCTCCCTAGGCCCATAATGAAATTTTTGGGAGCATTTCAATCTCACCTCCAATAGTTCAGAGAATGATGTTGAAAATCAAGGGTATAAAATTTTTCTTACACACACATATGAGGAATTTACCACATAAGGAAATATCCAAATAAAATTAAAGTAACACTCTAATATAAATGGAATTTATAACCATGTATAATTATTAATAATTACATTATATGTATAATTAATCAATGAAAAATACAACAAAAATACCCCAAAAAATGGAATCCCAAAATATCTCCCAATATACCATAGTAATGGTATGCATCATCTCACCAACCATATTAGTTACCCATCAATTTCTATTATAATATTATAAAAACCAACCACTAACACAATCAAAAATATCTGATAAATATGTAAGTTGAAGTGAGTATTAACATAATTAGTAGGTTCCCCATCAATCCAAAAACTATATCTTTGTGATTAGGGAATAATAATACTTTTTAATGTAAAATACAAACTATAAAATTAATATAATTCCTAGTGTGATCTAAAAATTTAGATCTGAAAATATATAAACATATGTATATATCCACAAAAATAATCAAATAAATCACCATCCCAAAAAATTCACACCAACTACACTGTCAGAAAGATCTGAACATCATACAACCCACCACCAACCCACTATTAGTTTTTTCATATCATAATAATAACCATAATCATATCCATCTATAAATAACCAAAAGTGGGGAAGTTATAATGTCCTAATTATCAAATCATTCAATATTACACTCACTACCTAAGTGTTGGGTCACACCCCTACTACGCTAACTTAACTAACGATTTATGTTAAAAATTGATTTTGACCATCACTTGAAATAATATAAAATATGATATTATATATACAAACCTACAACTTAATTTATCACTACACATATAAAATCTCTATAGGATATAACTAGGGTATACATATCACCACATTTATAGAATTATATTCACAATAAGTCTATATAGATCATGTGACATCCCATAAAACCATTACACTTCCCTCCACCTTAGAATCAATGACATCCTATGGTGAAAACATAGAAAAACATATATCCAAAGAAAAATCATCATAAAGATCAATTGAAAATAAGTGGAAATCTCACACTGTCTGATTTCCACCATTTAGAATACATTAAATGGAATTTATAAGTTATATATCAAATTCTAACCACCGTAACACACATATCATATAATCAACTTTTAATAATTATCCTCTAAAATTACTAATATTAGGGCCAACACACTCCAATAATATTACTCTAAAACGACAACTATCAGGACACCCCTTATGAGCATCTTCCTCTAGAAGAATAGTTTTCAAGTCATAAATACCCACCATCTAGATAAAATATCAATATTTATACAAAAAACTATCCAAAAACCATATTATAGATCATAATTTCCACCACCTTCTAAGATCCAATCGTTGGATAAAAGGATTGAAGGGGAGAAAATGAAGAAATTAACTTTACAGATCCTTCATAATTTGATCCCTTAAATATTTTTTAACCAATGATCTAAAAATACTAGTTAATATGATCATGTGAAAACTAAAGAAAAAAAATCAAAATTACTTGGGGATTGTAATTAAATTATCTATTTCCGTCCTCTGGTTTCACCCTTCATAAAACCACCTACTAGACCTATAAATCTGCAAATATTATCCTCACAACCCATCCTATAAAAAATAACAAGAAATGTAGAGGAAAATTTAAAATACCAGAAAGGAAAACATTTTATGAATTCACATAAACTCCTAAACTACATATCTTAACTTATACATAGAAATGTTCTACCTTTTATAAATCATCTTTAAGAAAATTATGGAAGGTGCTTATCTTTCATAAATCCATGTCTCAAACCTAGGGGCTTGTTATAATGAAAAGGAAAACGTTATAATAACACTATTTCACATCCAAATAATTTTGAATCATATATTATTTGTTCATCTACCTCTTTTAAAATCATAGATATAATGACTTTGTTATATGGATTAGTCAAAAGTAAGGGAAATTTGAATTTTTGAACCAAAACATGGGATGTTTTGAGAATTTGGATTTGTAATCGAATCATAATATTTGTAACATATTTCAATGATATTTTTAGATATGGTCAAAGTCCCATGAGGTGCCTTGGGTTTTTAGGTGAGTATTGGTGAAGGGTCGGTGTAATGGATTGATTATACGAAAATGGAAATTTGGGACCTGATTGAGGTTTCATGAGTATCAAAATAGATTTTAAATTGAGAGTTTATAATTTTTAAAGTCTGAGGATATAATTGTTGAGTCAAAAGTCCTACTTTGACTTCTATTTCATGTTTTAGAAATCACAATTGTCTTTTTTCTTGCTTATCGTACTGACTCTGTCAATCGTATTGTACCGAATCTGTCAATCGTATCGTACTGACTTTGTCAATCGTATCGTACTGACTCTGTCAATCGTATCATACTGACTTTATCAATCGTATCATACTGACTCTGTCAATCATATCGTACTGACTCTGTCAATCGTTTCGTACTGACTCTGTCAATCGTATCGTACTAACTCTTCCAAATCGTACTCACTTTTGTGTATCTTACTTTGTATCATATTAATAAATTACATTTAGTAATACTTAAAATACTCATACTTTCATTACTTGCTTGTTTTGGTACTTAGTCAAAAAACACATGTTTCATATTAATCATACTCTTGTTTATCATCTTCATATGTCTTTTGTTTTAACCAATATGATGTCGTTGAGTTAGTTACAAACTAATCAAAACAAAGTCGTGCTTTCTGTTTCAATATGACAAATATAATTCCAGGTGTCCAAGTCCCTCTGAGTTTTACGGAGAAATATGACCATTGGAGGAAATGTGACCGTTGGAACCTGAGGCCTATAAATAGGAGGTCATTTGAAGCTGAGAAGAACAACGGTGAAACAACTTTGATACTTTTCTTCTATTAAGTTCTATAGAGAGACATTGTGACTTCTCCCATTTTTTGTGCTTTGTGCGTCCGATCTTCATATCGAGGGCTTTCAAGTGATTGAAAGATAGAGGTGTCAGTTACCTACAAAATTGAGGGTTGCCAGGGATAGGCAGACAGACGTTCCGATCATTGTATCGAGGGCTGTCAGGGATAGGCAGACAGATGAACCGATCATCGTATCGAGGGATACCGGGGATAGGCAGATAGACGAACTGATCATCGTATTGAGGACTTACCGAGGTGGTGGTAAGACAGACCTCTTATCCTAGGTGAAAGGATAACCCTTCTCTTTGGATCAAAATAATTGTAACACTTTTACATTTCCCCTGCTATTTGTATTAGAAAGGAATTTTTATTGTTTCCTTTCTTCTTTACACTTTCAATTTTAATTGTTTCAATTACAATTATTCTATTACATATTGTATTAATAGATTCTATACGCTTTATGGTAGAATCTCTGACACTTGTATTACTATGATTACTGTATTCATCTTGAATACAATTAATTTACTTTTCTAATAGTATTAAATTACATCAAACTTTTATATTCAATACTATTGTGGTTATTGGAATTGTATTAGTTTAAGATATTTTAAACTAATCTCTTAAGTGTTTAAACACAAAGTTTTTAAACCTACAATTCACCCCCCCCCCCCCCGCCTCTTGTATTGTTCCATATAATATACATATACATTTACATTTTCAATCCAACAATTGGTATCAGAGGAGGTTTCCACTGATTTTTATTACTTGCTCTATTTCTTTCAAATTTTAATTTCAACTATTTACTACACTAACATGTGGAGTGGAAAAGATTTTTGTTTTATCAGATGGAAGGAATGAATATTGGGTCAATTGACAACCTAAATCCTTATAGACCACCTATCTTTGATGAGAATGAATTTGAGTACTGGAGAGATCGAATGAAGATGTTTGTTATCAATACTGGTGTAGACAATTTTATAATGCTTACTGGAAGTTACAAAATTCCTGATAAAGAAGTCAGTACTTTCACTAACCAAGAGAAGCAAGAATATCAACTGAATTACAACGTACGCAATACTTTATTATGTTCTATGACCAGGAATATATACAGCCAGATATCTTCATGTGAAGCAGCCAACTATATTTGGAAGAAATTGGAAGTCACACATTTCGGTACATCCAAGGTCATAGAAACAAGAAGAGCAATGCTTCAAGCAGAGTATCATGGATTCATTTTCCCCTATGGAGGGCCAATATGTAAAGTGCAATAAAGATTTATGACTATTGTCAACAGTTTACAATCTATGGGAGAAAAAGGTCTTGATGATAAATCTATTTTAGATAAGATTATAGATATAATTCCAAATGAATGGGAGTCAAAAAGGACAGCTATTGATGAAAATAGAAAAGTTTCCCAGATTACTCTTGATGAACTATTTGGAACTCTTTTACAACATGAGACAAGAATGAAAATAGATGATGATATCAACAAGAAGAAGAATGGAAATGGTAGTATAGTTTTTACATCTAAAGCTAAAACACCTAAAAGGATAATAAGATCCAAATCTAAGAAAGTTTTTATATCTGATTCAAGTGATTGTGATCTTTCAGATAATGAGTTAGCCAATCTTACTCGAAGGATAAACAATATTGTGGGAAAGAAAGACTTCCAGTACAGATTGAAAAATAAAGATAGGAAGGATAATAAAGATTCATAGGTAACTTGTTACGAATGTAAGAAAGTAGGACATATAAGGCCTGATTGTCCTTTACTAAAGATAAAAGAAAGAAAGGAGAAACATTCTGAAAGAAATAAGAAAAAGTATTATAAGACAAAGAAAGTCTAAAAGGAAAATGATACTTGGAGTGAAAATGGTAGTGATTCTTCAGACAATGCTTCAGAATATGAGTCCTCAGGACAGAGAAATATTGGACTTATATCCAGACTACCAATTGAATATCATTGCCTTATGGCCAAGGTACATAATGCTGAAGCTATTACAAATGTCTCTTTAAATGCAAATTATATTGATAATAAATATTATGAATCTTCAAATGATGATTCTTCTTCATCATAACATGATACATTACCTTCTTTTGAAAAAGTATCTAGATTTTCTAAATTACTTGAAAATGATAATTCTAAACTTAAGAAAAAGTTTGATAGAACAAATTCTAGAATTTCATTTTTAACTAAAGAAGTATCAGATCTTTCTAATGATCTTGATACGAAAACTTCTGATTTTGAAAGTATTTTAAAAAACCTTCAGAAAGTCAAATTTAATAAGGATAAACTTTCTAAGGATATAGAAAATGTGATTTCTAAGAAAAATGTTTTAGAGCCTAACTATAGTTTAAAATCAAATGTTTTGGAAGATAAAAATATAGTTTTGAAACTAAAGTCAGATATTTTCTCTTTAAAGAAATGTTTTTCAAACTTTACTCATGGAAAGGAAAACTTTGACAAGATATATTCCCAAATTAGACCTTTGAGGAATCATTCTGGACTTGGTTAAACTTATTCCAAACCGGTTTTTAGTAATAACTATTTTGTTCCACAAAAAACACCTTTTTGTTCTAAGTGTCAATGTGGTGGACACTAGAAAAGAGAGTGTTCTCTTAATAAAACTCAATCTTTAGGATGTCATAAAGCTCATTTTGTAAAACGAATGTGGATTCCTAAAATTATCTTATCTAACCCTTCTATATCCAAACAAGTTTGGATTCTGAAAAACTAATTGTTTCTTTTTCAGGAAAATGAGAAGTGTACCAACAAGAATATTTGGTACATGGATAGTGGTTATTCTCGACACATGACCAGAAACAAAGATCTCTTTGAAAATATTATCAAAACAAAAGGAGGAAAGGTTAACTTTGGAGATAATTCTCAAGGAAAGATTGTTGGTATAGGTAATATTGTTTTTCTTGGAAAAGTTATTATCTCAAATGTTTTGTTTGTTAAAGGTATTAGGCACAATCTCATCAGCACAAGTCAATTATGTGATTAAGGTTACCTTGTGAGTTTTAGAAATGATAAGTGTCTAGTTCACAATTCCAAGGATGATTTCATTCTATCTACCCATAGGCAAGAGAATGTATACACTATTAACATATAATACCTTAGAAGCCAAAATTTACCCTGCTTAAGTGTAATAGAAGACCATTTATGGCTATGGAATAGAGGACTAGGACACTGCAATCTAAGAAACCTTTGTAAACTCTCAAAGAAAATACTTGCAAAGGAACTACCGGATCTTAGATATGATTCTTCAAAAGTCTGTGATCCTTTTCAATTTGGAAAGAAACACAAAACTAGCTTTAAATCAATTAATGAATTCTCAAATTCTAATGCATTACAGCGAGTGCACATGGATCTTTTTGGTCCTTCACAAACTGGAAGCATTGGAGGAAAATACTATGTATTTTTTTTAGTTGATGACTTTACTAGATTCACATGGGTCTATTTTCTAACAAATAAATCTGAAGCCTTATCCTATTTCAAAACTCTTAGAGCCCATGTTAAAAATGGGAAAAACCTACCATTGATAACTATTTATAGTGATCATGGTGGTGAATTTCAAAATTCTGAATTTGAAATTTGTTTTAGTAAGAAAGGTATTAATCACAATTTTTCATCTCTAAGAATTCCTAAACAAAATGTTGTTGTTGAAAGAATAAATCGTATTCTTCAGTAAATGACTAGAACCATGTTTAGTGAGTACTCAATTTCTAAGCACTTCTGGGTTGAAGCTGTTATTACTGCTTGTTATAATATAAATCGTTTTTTAACCAGACCTTTTCTTAATAAAAAACCTTATGAGTTTTGGACTGGCCGAAAACCTAAAGTTTCATACTTCAAAGTTTTTTGGTGTAAAGTATTTATTCTTAATACAAAAGATAATCTATACAAGTTCACACCAAAATCTCATGAATGAATCTTTCTAGGTTACTCCATAACTTCTAAGGCTTATAGAGTTTTCAATAAAGACACTTGTACTGTTGAGGAAACAGTACATGTAAAATTTGATAAATCTGATCCTTTTGTTTTTAAATCATCCCAACCTACATCCTCAGATGTGTTTTTAAAAAATGATTATCAACCTTTGTTAGAAGATCCTTCTGATAAGGAAAATTTTCAAGAAGATACTTCTAAAACATTTACCATAGAAGAATTCCTACCATATTTTGATGAAGAGGTTTTACAAAATCCAAATCAATTGTTTCTTAGGAGTCATCCTATTGATAATATCATTGGTGATGTAAATAAACCTGTAAGGACCAGAAATTCCTTAAGAAATGAAATAGAACATCTTGATTTTCTTTCCCAATTTTAACCTAAAAGTCCAAGTGAGGCCTTAGGTGATGAAGATTAGATCAAAGCAATGCAAGATGAACTAAATGAATTTGAGAGGAATCAAGTCTGGACTTTAGTTGAAAGACCTAAAGAAAAAACTGTAATTGGAGTAAAATGGGTTTTTAGAAACAAATGGGATGAAAATGAAATCATTGTACGAAATAAAGAAAGACTTCTGCTAAGGGATATAATCAACAAGAAGGAATAGACTATGAATAAACATATTCTCTGGTAGCTATACTTGAATCTATTCGTATTCTATTAGCCTTTTCAGTATACTTTAACTTCAAACTATTTCAAATGGATGTTAAATGTGCTTTTCTAAATTTTTTTGTTCAAGAAGAAGTTTTTGTCGAACAACCTCCTGGTTTTCTAGACCCAAAACATCCTAATCATGTTTTTAAACTTACCGAAGCCCTATATGGTCTTAAACAAGCTTCTAGAGCTTGGTATGATAGACTTACAGGATTTATTTTACAAAATAGTTATACAAAAGGTACAGCAGATCCAACCCTTTTTATAAAAATGGAAAATTAAAATGTTTTGATTTTTCAAATTTATGTTGATGACATCATATTTGGATCAACTCAGAAATCTTTAACAGATTCTTTGGCTAATTTAATGAAATCTGAGTTTGAAATGAGTATGATGGGTGAGTTAACATTTTTTTTAGGTTTTCAAATTTCTCAAAAACCAGAAGGGACATATATATCTAAACATAAGTATATTAAATGCTTTCTCAAAAAGTATGGATATGAGAAAACTAAAAGTATTAGCACTCCAATTAGTACCTCAAATACACTTGATCTTGATAAAACTGGGAAACCAGTAGATCAAACAATCTTTAGAGGTATGATAGGAAGTTTTCTATACTTGAAAGCTAGTTGACCAGAATTAATGTTTTATTTATGCTTATGTTCAAGATATCAATCCAATAAAAAAGAGTCTCATTTAAAATCCATAAATAGAATCTTTTGGTATTTAAAAGTCACTATGGATTTAGGAATTTTTTACTCTTTTGGGTGTGTTTTTGTTTTAAAAATTTTTTCAGATGCTGACTTTGGTGGTTGTTGAATGGATAGAAAAAGTACATCTAGAAAATTTCATTTCTTAGGAGATTATCTGGTTTCTTGGTCCTGCAATAAACAACACTCGGTAGCACTTTCCACTACTGAAGCTGAATATGTATCAGCTGGAAGTTGTTGTGCTCAAGTGTTGTGGATGCAACACACACTCACTGACTACGGTTTGAGTTTTTCCAAAACCCAAATTCTATGTGATAATACTAGTGCCATAGCTCTTAGTATGAACCCAGAACATCACTCTGGTGAAAAACACATAGATGTTAGTCATCACTTTCTTAGGGATCACACACAAAAAGGAGATATTATTTTACAATTAATCGGAACGCAAGAACAAATTGCTTATATTTTCACAAAACCATTACCTTCCAATAGATTTGAGTTTATAAAACAGAATCTAGGAATGATTACATTAAAATAATCATTCATATCTACTTATTGTTTTTACATTTCTCCTCACATTAAACAAACTCCTCTTAGAAAGGGGGAGAACATTTCTTACTGTGTTTCTTACTATGTTCCTTTTCATCTTTAGATCTTTAATTATTTATTCTCCTGGTATGTGTTTTTTCCTATCTGTTTATCATATTGACAGTTTTATCTTATCATTTATTATTTTGTTTATCGTATTGACAGTTTTATTATATTATTTACCTATCTTCCCATCGGCTTGACCATTCATGGTAATGAATTTCTTTTCCATCGGCTTGTCCATTCATGGTAATGAATTTCTTTTCCACCAGATTGTCCGATCATGGTAATGAATTTCTTTTCCATCGGCTTGTCCGATCATGGTAATGAATTTATTTTCTATCGGCACGTCTGTTCATGGTAATGAATTTCTTTTTCATCAGCTTGTCCGTTCATGGTAATGAATTTCTTTTCCATCGGCACGTCCGTTCATGGTAATGAATTTCTTTTCCATCAGCACGACCGTTCATGGTAATGAATTTCTTTTCCATCAGCACGTCTTTTCATGGTAACAGGTTTGTTTTCCATCGGCTTTTCAGTTCATGGTAACAATATTATTTTCCATCGGCTCGTCAGTTAATGGTAACGACATTGTTTTCCATCGGTATGATGAGTGATAGTATTCTTTTACTTCATACGCCTGTGTTTTTTCTTTCAATACTATCTAAACCAACAATTACCTTACGATCTCCGGCAGGTACATACTTTTCATTTTTTTTCAAATTTTTTTTCTCTTTAATCTTATCTGTTGATTTCTTTTCTTCTAATCTCAACTGTAGAAGATCAATGGTCACCATTTTGCCGCCTATAAATAGACCCCCCCCCTCCCCAATCCCACACCAGTTTTTCACGATTTGTGGCGAAGCTCTGCTCCACCGATTTAAGTCATCGTATGATCTTTCAAGCGGCTTCACCTATATGTCTTAGTCCTCTGATAATACTCCCGCCGAAATGTCTTCAGAGACTTTTACAGAGAAATAATTTTTCAGATAAAGCTTAGTTTCTCAGGACTTGTTTGATTCGTACGATTCTACAATCAGAAGAATCATTTTGTTTCAAGGCTGGGAACATTTATGTGTTGAAAACCCAGTATCTCAATATCCAGTTCTTTTTTATGAAGTCACTCGGTTTTATAAAACAATATCGTTTGATAAAAATATGACTATCATCTTTTCTGTGTACGATAGAAATATTTCTATGTCTGTGAGTCAAACAGCTCATTTTCTTAATGTTTAGATAGAAGGTGACTCATTCTATCCATATCATAAACTACCAGAGGAAGTTGGTACATTTAACAAAGAGAATGATGAAAAGTCTTTGTTTATAATAAATGAAGAAAAGAGGAAAATAGCTCATCTTTCTCCGGAAAATAGATTTGTGACTCTTTGGATGCAAGGTTTTCTTATCCCAAGGAAAGGAGATAGATAAACTCTGAATGTTTCTGATGTTTTTATGCTTGACTGTCTTGTAAATATGAGAAAAGTAAATCTCATGGGATATGTTTTTGAAACTATCACGAATGTTAAGTCAAGAGGAATTAAGTCCCAAATGATTATGTATCCATCTATTCTTACAAAATTCATTCTCGAGAGTATGAAGTTTTGTAATATTACTTGGAAAGGAAATATGATAGATTTGAAGCCCTCCTGGATTAGTAAAAGTACTTTAAAGAAGTTGAAATTTTTTTTGACCTAAATTCAAAACTTTTTGTAAGAGATTTAGAAGCAGAATCGGCTCAGAATCAATCGGCACCTATACCTGTCAAAGATAATCCATCTATCGGTGTTCCTTAAAATTCATATCCTCAAACCAGTTCAAAGACAAAGAAGAAACCAAATTATAGTAAGGAGGTTGTGGCCAAGTAGAGAAAAGAAAGAGAACAGATAAAGGAAGGTGATCCTAAGTTTGGTCTTGACCCATTTGAAACTTTTTCAGAAAGAATAAGGGTAGAGGAAACCCTTCAAGATGAAAAGAAAAAGAAGACTGTTTTGAAAAGAAAGGATCAAGACTTTGATATCTCTAAAGTACTCAAAATGGTTGAGGATGCTAGTGCTCAACTAACAGAAGAAATACATCAAGAACCAATCGTACAGAGTCTTCTAGAGAATGATAAAGGAAAACATATATTGGAAGAAATGGAAGAAGTTGAAGAAGAGGAAGGATATTTTCTTTTGTAATTCCTTCAGAGTTCGAAAAAGAGTAGAGAAGAATCGGTCCAAAAGCAGAGTGAAGGTATTAAACAAGATCCTCATGCTGATCAAGCACCTATTGAAACTTTTAAAACTCCATATAAAACACCCCCTCATGCAAAGAAAGGTGCTCAATATTCTCATACTGAAAAAGTTATTGTCATCAGTGACAAAGTAGAAGAAGAAATAAGGGAGAAAGAAAAAGCAAAAGGAAAACAGACAGTTGTTGAATCAAGCCGATCAAATGAACTGGTTTCGTATGGTGAAGATACTGATTCAGAACAAACAATTTCTCTCAAGAGAAGTGATTACATTGTTCATGTTTTAAGAAGAGTTGAAAAGACTATTCCTTACTTTCCAAGGCTGGAAGGGAAAATTGATTTTATTACTGAAAATCAGAAGAAAAAAAATTGGTTCTATAAGAGAATTGAGAAAGAATGTTTTGTCAGTTGAAGCTGATTTTAAAGTTCTATCTGAAACTTTAGATGCTCATAAGAAGGCTTGAAACAGGATGACCAAGTGGTCATATAAAACAAAAATCTCAGTGAATGACCATGAGATAGAAATTGAAGATATAAGGAGGTTGTCAAATGATCTTGCTATTTCTTTTAAGAATCTTGAAAAAGAAACTGTTGAAAGACTGAATCAGGTAACTCATGGAGCCGATATTCCTTCAGTGAAAAAATTTCAAGAGTGAATGAATGCTTTTCAGTCTGAATTCTCAAAGGTTTCATCTTTCAAAGATGAAATGGTTTTGTTAAAGAAACAAAATTCGGTGTTATCCAAAGATAACAAGAATTTTCAAGATAGAATTGATACTCTTGAGGAAGTAATCAGAGTTCAGGAGGAGACTATCAAGAATCAAGATCAACTTTTTTCCGAACAATAAGAGCTTCTCAGATCTCAAGGTGATTCAATTTCTGAAGACAAGAAAGAAATCAAAAATATGAAATATGTTCTTCATGATCTAATAAAGAATGAAATGGAAAGAGAAAACAAATAACTGTTGTATTTGTTTTTCTTCTCTAATGGAACCTGTCTTTTTTTTTGTAATGACTTTCATAATACCTTTTCTTTTGTCTTGCATTTCTTTTCTCTAACTCTTTCAGGAAACTCAAGATTACCCCATTCTTTTTGTAAATCACAAAGGCAGAGAATGTTTTATTAAGGGTAGAATGTTTTACAAAGGGATAATGTTTTAATCAAATACTTCGAAACCAAGGAAAATATGTGAATACAATCCTTAGGAAAGTATAAACCTAAGGGGGAGTTAGTTTTATTCAAATTCATATTCAGAAGACTTTCCAATAACTCTGGGGGAGATAAGTATTTCTTGTTATCTTTTCTTTGTGTTTTGTGCTTTCCAAAAAGGGGGAGATTGTTGAGTCAAAAGTTCTCCTTTGACTTCTATATCATGTTTTGGAAATCACAATTGTCTTTTATCTTGCTTATTGTACAGACTTTGTTAATCGTATCGTACTGACTCTATAAATCGTATCGTACTGACTCTGTCAATCGTATCATACTGAATCTGTCAATCGTATTGTACTGACTTTTTCAATCGTATCTTACTGACTCTGTCAATCGTATCGTACTGACTCTGTCAATAGCTTCATACTGACTCTTTCAATCGTATTGTACTAACTCTACCAAATCGTACTCACTTTTGTGTATCTTACTTTGTATCATATCAACACATTACAGTCAGTAATACTTATAATACTCATACTTTCATTACTGCTTGTTTTGGTACTTAGTAAAAAAACACATGTTTCATATTAATCGTACTCTTATTTATCATCTTCATGTGTATTTTGTTTTAACCAATACGATGTCATTGAGTTAGTTACAAACTAATCAAAACGATGTTGTGCTTTCTGTTTCAATATGACCGATATAATGCCAGGTGTCCAAGTCCCTATGAGTTTTTCGGAGAAATATGTCCGTTTGAGGAAATGTGACCATTGGAACCTGAGGCCTATAAATAGGAGGTCATTTGAAGCCGAGAAGAACAACAGTGAAACAACTATGATACTTTTCTTCTATCAAGTTCTAGAGAGAGACGATGTGACTTCTCTCATGCTTTGTGCTTTGTGCGTCCGATCTTCATATCAAGGGCTTTAAATTGATTGAAAGACATAGGTGTCGATTAACTACAAAATCGTGGGCTTCCGGGGATAGGCAGACAGATGTTATGATCATCATATCAAGGGCTGCTGGGGATAGGCAGATAGACGAACTGATCATCGTATCGAGGGCTACCAAGGATAGGCATACAGATGAACTGATCATCGTATCGAGGACTTACCGAGGTGGTGGTAAGACAGACCTCTTATCCTAGGTGAAAGGATAACCCTTCTCTTTGGGTCAAAATAATTGTAACACTTTTACATTTTCGCTGCTATTTTTATTAGAAAGGAATTTGTACTGTTTCATTTCTTCTTTACACTTTCAATTGTAATTGTTTCAATTACAATTATTCTATTACATATTGTATTAATAGATTTTATATGCTTTATGGTAGAATCTCTCACACTTGTATTACTCTGATTACTGTATTCATCTTGAATACAATTACATTACTTTTCTAATAGTATTACATTACATCATACCTTTATATTCAATACTATTGTGGTTATTTGAATTGTATTAGTTTAAGATCTTTTAAACTAATATCTTAAGTGTTTAAACAAAAAAAAATTTAAACCTAGAATTCACCCCCACCCTCTTGTATTTCTCCATCTAATGTACATATACATTTACATTTTCGATCCAACAATAATTTTTTCTATTTTTTTAAAATAATGAGTTAGGAGAGACACCCTAGGAGTTGTATCAGATTGGGAGAAGTATGGAGTGTTTTAGTGATTTTGAGAAATCTTATGTTTTTCAATGTTTTTCTAAGTATAAAAACTAACATAAAAAGTTTATCCTAATTCTAAAACCTCATTTAATACAGGGTAATGAAAAATATATTTTACATATGGGAATAAAAATCTTATACATAGAGATGAAAAACTTATACTTGGAATACATTTATGTTAAAATTATGACTCGTTATAGGGAGATAAAAATATATAATATATATGGTTTTTTCAGATAAAGGAAAAACAATATGTATGATATGAATATATTATTTATAGAAGAAAATATATTACATTTGAATGCTCATCCAAGAATAAAATATTGCATATCACTAGGAGGAGAAGCAAAGATATTATGTATCAATTTTTTTCACAAATTAAAATATATTATATATGAAGTAATTAATTACATATGAAAATATTCCAATGGATAAAATATTATTCATGTACTAAATTTATTAACTATAAATATTTTATATAAGTAAAAAATATTAAATATTGAAATATATATTATTTATAGGTTTTATGTGTTATGTATTTAATTTTTTTCAAGGAAAATATATTACGTATGAAGTGATATATATTACATATGAGAAATATGTTACATATTTAAATCCACCTAAGGACAAAAACTTATGTATTAAAAAAATATTACTTATGAGAGTTTTCTTATGGTGAGAACCATCTGTAAGACCTATATATATTACGTGTATGGGGAGGAGTTTAGGATTTTTGCTAAGTTAATTTTTATATAATATATTTTCATATTGTACATATAGAGATAGTACATAATATATTTTTATATATATTATGTATGGACTCCATTGGGATATATATAATTTTTTTTAAATCCTAGATTCTGTAAAAAAAACTATAGTATTATGAAAATGTTAGAAAATGCCTATTAAATTTAAATTAGGTTACTTTATGCCCCATGCACAACCAACTCATTATATAGAGTGCTTATTTCCCCCTCTTCATATCCAAGTGGGATTTCCCACAATTATTGGTAGATATGATTATTGTTTGATTTGGGCGATAGCTCTATATAAATATATCACTTAGACATGATTACTTCATGATTAATTTTTTTCACCACTGAGTTTTTTCTTTTGGATTAGGTTTTCGAGTGATGATTTCACCATATCATTGTGGAGCCATCCTAAATGATGGGGATTTTTTTGGATTGATTAAAAGGGATCACAAGAGGATGATCAAACTAGGTTTCATATGATTTTAAGGTATTTCATTTTCCAAAATTAATAAGGTTTTTCAGTGTTTTTGGGGAAATTAAGGGATCAATTGATTTGAAAATTTTAGGGTTTCTTTATAAAGGTTCTATATGATTTCGGGGTGGTGAGAACCCCATTTCTCATGGATTATACCTTAATAAATATCACTATAATAAATTTCTTTTTATTTCCTCTAAATTAATTATGGATTAAATTTTTGAAATTATATAAATTTTATTATTATTTATGTAAATGGTTATCGATTTGTTTTTGAACCTGGATTAATAAAAGATTGATGGATAGAATTTGAAGATATTATTAGGGGTGTACAACCTTTCATTAAAAGGGAATAAATCTCTTTCTATGGTATTTGGTCCCTAAATATCTCCTTAAGATTTATGATTTTTTATGTAGCATGTGATATACAGCCTTTCCACATGCATGTGATCGAAATTTCATTAAATAAATTGTTTTTTTATTCTTCAAATGAAAGTTTTAAGATCCAAGGAGGACCCTTGAACTCAATACTAATTCCACGGTCACTAATGGATGAGGTATTTATCATAAATATGTTCTATAGGGAAAATGAACTCAAAAGGGAAATAAATAAAATGAAATAATTGGAATGTAGAGTAAATTTCCATTAGCTCTATCGTGGTAGGGAAGAGTGGTGGACTGGGAATTTTAGGGCTAGGGTTAGTACATATGGATACCTAAGATACCTTATAGCCTTGAGGCTGGCTGAATAGAGAGTGAGGAGAGTATTTCTCCCCCGTTTATGTGTGGGTACCTAGATTGGTATACCTTAGGTAGGATTATAGAAAGGTTGGGTGTGTGTGGATTGACACTAGATGTCTTGGAAGTGAGATGGAATTACTTATATCTCTCTAGTTGGATAATATTATGGTATTTCCTATGAATATGATTAATACATGATGTTATCATGGTGGTAATGATGGATGTTGTGTCATGTGATT